>RCIC01000001.1:160000-1360000 GCA_018883505.1 Ceratosolen fusciceps
CCGCCACGAGGAGGCATGGGCCCGCCCTCAGCAATCCAGACAAAGAGACCCGCCCGATTTACTTGAGTCCCAACCAGCAATCTATCAATCCCAGATATAAAAAAAAAAAGTGCGACTTTTTGATAGATTGTCCCACTAGCCTTGGAGGAGCAAGTGAGGTAAGAGGGACTGATGCCGATTGTTGCTCCGCAACGATGGCCTTGATTTGTTCTATCCCTGATCTGGCTGCAAATATCAGGGATTGAGAGCAGTCAGTTGCTACTCCTCGCCCCATGGCACTAAGTCTGTTAATATCGGTCCGGTAAACGACAAATGCTTCTACTAGAGAGCGAGTAAGTACCAATATCTCCTCTCTTAAGCCCTTCATAGCTGTTCTAATAGCGGTTGTGCTAACCATCCCCGGGAAGGAGAGCTCCATCAGCCCCTCTGCCTCATAATTACATCTGGAGCAGCCATCCCTTTGACCCCACACTGTAGCAACAGCATGGTTGTTCCTGGCCTCAACAGCATCCTGGTTGGAGACTTCTGGGGGAATGCAGGCCAAGAAATAGTTAGGGAGGCAGCTGGTAGGAGGATCGTACAGATGAGCCCATCTATCCTCAAACCATCGGTCTAATTCCTTGGCTATATCCGGGGTTCTCTGAGTGTCTGCTCCTGTAATGTAGCTTTTTTCCAATTTAAAGATTCTATAAAACCCAGGGGGGACTGTCCTGATGACTAGAGGGATCCCACCTTCTGAGGTTGACTGCTCAGGGACCTTCCCCATCGTTGCTTTTAGTGCTCGGCTCCTAGGTATTTATTTGCTTGACTAGCCGGAAGACACGATAACCGCCAGTTTCCGTTCGTTAGCGAATCTACGGTCACATAGATTGCCACTAGTGGTACAACAGTCAATAAGACGTGTAATGAGCCTCTCTTTCAACAGTGTTAACGACTCGTTTACGAGCATACACGAAGCTTCTGTAAAACTTTGCTTTTACCACTTGATTGTTAAATCCGTTCATCGTGACTTCGTTCATCATTTTCTGAGCTCTATATTATTTCTAAATTTGAAGAATATTTTTATATTATCATAATCATCATCATTATACTTGCTATTACATAACTTGCTTACATTATATTTTCCAATTATGGATAAATAAGAAGTATTTAATTCAGTCAAGGCATTATTTTACTGAGTATCCACTAAATCCTAGTTTACTGCTTAATATAAACGAATTTAATTTTTTTTTTTTTTTTTTTTTAATAATATTACGACAAATTCTGATCAATATTATCAACGGCTACGTACAGTTATCTAAAAAAATGTCGCAATATTCTTTCTTGATTCAAATGAATAGTTATTTAAAAATATTGTTCCATATAAATGCTTAGTTAAAAAGAAATTAACTATAAAATAGACAATCAACTATAAACGTCCAACAGTATTATATAAATATTCATTTAATAAAAGTGCAGTCATTAATGTCATAATATTTATACCGCATACCCTCCATGTATTGCAAATATACACAATTAGCTTATTGTGTATAATAAAAGTGCATCAAATCTTTTATATATTTAAAAAAAATCAACTACTTTTAATAATAAATTAGTATTTAATCCACAATTAAATTATTAAATAAAAAAGGAAAAATGAAGTTAAACTTTTTTGTAGAACTTTATATTATGTTATTAATATATTTTTTCATTTATTAATTACATAAAACATCTCAGATCTAGTTTGTCACTAAGTATAATGTCTATGCTATATTAAGTTTTGGGAAAAATCGAACTTACATGAATTAAATCAATAGCATAAAAATAAAATGGAAAAAATAACAAACATTTTTTATGCATAAATAATAATTATTATAATACTCTCAATATACAATAGAAAATACTTTTGAATGCGTAATATAATTAATAAAGGTTTTGCAAAAAATAAAAAATTTTTTTAAAAATTAGCCATTACATATAATTTTAAAAGTAAAAGCAATTATTTATATAAAAAAAAATAATACTCAAACTAATAAAAAATATTTCATAAATGACTCTAATATTAAATAATTAAAATACAAATATTGCTTATTTTGTTCATTTTTTGTAAGTAGAATAAAGAGTTGACTAAAAAAGGTACAAAGAAAAATATAAAAAAGCAATCGCACTAAAAAAATAGTATATGGTATATTATTGAAATATATTCAATATTTAAAGTATAAATATTGTGATTATTACAAAAAGATACTTACTATTTAGAAAACAACAAAAATGTAATCTAATCCTGTATAGAGGACTTATAAGAATAATAAAGGTTAATAAATACTGTAAAAGAAGCCAAAGAAAAGTTGTAATTTTTAATGAGTATTTACATATTAAAAATATGAACTTAATTTGCAGTCTATATTATTTCATTGCATACATTTAATTAAACATTGAGGAATTTAGCTTCGAGTTGAACTTTTACCTACAAAGAATTTATAAACAATGAAATAATAAGAATTGAGTACCTTCAGCAAAATAACTTTTTATTGAAACGTAAGCATCTTTCATCTTAATTTTAAATGATGCCAATCATATTTACTAATCTGATCAAATATTAAGTCAATAAAAATTTGAATCTATATAAGGTAGAGTATAAGAAATTGTAATATTTAAACATTAATTTTTCTTTTTTTTTAAATAAATGATTCAATTTAATAGTACGTTGACGCAATTGACTTCTATTACAAAAAACAGTGTTTAAAGTTATCTATGAATCGTTAGTTCAACATGCATTTCATAAAAAGGTAAAAAAACTTATAGTGATAGAAAAATAAATAAATAATTTGAACGATAATGAAACTGTACTCGGTTTCTAATAAAAATTGCAATAGCTTTATAGATAATGGCACGTTTAAATATATATTATAGAAATTGTCTCTTTTAAAAATATTTTAAATATTAATAATGACAGCCTGTTTACTGGAATAAAATAAATTCCTATTTGTGTACGTTTTGATAAAATAAATACAAATTCAGTTATTAAATTTTAATTTAAACTAAGCAATTCATAGGTACATAACAAGTAATTAATGATTCGTTGCATTGTGAGATATCATTCGATGACCAGTCACTTATACGTTTCCTCCCACAATTGGTATGCTACATATCGTTGTCAATAAATTTATCTAGTAAAACAGCAATTAATATTAATAAAGAAAAGAAAAAAACAATTTTTTTCCACAGTTTTTTAAATATTATTCATAATACTTAGCACACTAACACTCTAATGCACGGACAATGAAAAGGGGGGAAATTTAAAAATCAAATTAGAATACGAGAATGAGATTAGATGTCTTATAAAAACTTATTCATCTCGAATAACCTTAAACAGGTTAAATGTTCAATAAGTCGGCTAATAAATTGATCGACATTTTTCACAAAACAAATAGTTTTGATAAAAACGGACAAATTGAAATAATCTGTCTTAGGAAATTAATAGTTTGCACGAATATATAATTGAATAAATACGAAATATTACAAGATAAAGATGAAAAAAAAATTAACGGATCTTATAGATTGAATATGTAGCAAATAATATAAGAAAACATCATCACAAATTCAATGAACTTGCTTAACAATACAATTTATAACTAGAGAACTGTATGAAAAAACTCTCTGAACGGCGGGTAAATGTAAAATCAATCATCGTTAGTCTCGAGTCAGTGTATGAAATAATCTCAATAATAATATATAAGACAAGCTGAGTGTCGAGGAATATAAATCGAGGGTAATGAGTTCATGAGCTTGATGCCCATCTACTGGCATAAACTAAAAGCAAACGGTTTATTTAAAATCCAAGTGTAAAAAGTGTCGCTGTGGAAGATGTTCATTGGAGAATTATGTGATATGAGAGCCTCCGTGGCGCAATCGGCTAGCGCGTTCGGCTGTTAACCGAAAGGTTGGTGGTTCGAGCCCACCCGGGGGCGCAATTTTTTTTTCTTTTTCTCTCTTTCGTTAATTAATATTTTTTTTCCGCGACTCCACATACGTACTTACTTACTTAATCTCGGTCTTGCATCTCTTTTCCAACTGTTCATCCGCCGTGTTCTCCGCCGCTTCTTCCCCGGTTATTGGGGTTCCTCCAATAACCCCAATCCTCCTTTCCTCCGTCATTTCTTAATTTCTTCGCTTTTGTATATTTCACCATTTGAATTCACTTTACTCACTACTCACTACTCACTATTCACTACTAAGAGACGCATCTCAATCCATACCTCTCCCCCCGTAATTGCAATATATATTTATAATGCGTCAGCGAAGTGGATACTACGTTTATTTTTTTCTTACCAAAACTTTCAAACATTACTCAACAAAACTTTGTTTTTAATATTTATTTATTACTTAAAATTTAAACAATATCATTAAAATATATATATTAAAGACAAAACATTAAAATAAAGCCATTCATTATTCATTTTAATTTATATAATTTTAACCCATTTTTCGAATGTTAACGTACTTTAACTCGAAAATCGATAAAATTAAGGCTTATAATTAATTTAAAATAATAAATAAATAAAACGAATGAACAAGTCCTGTATTTATAAAGAATTATTACATAATCTTCATCAGCCATATAATATTAAATAATCACAAGATAAATTATAAAGAATATTTTTATTTTATATGTTCGTATTCTGTAACCGTCTCTGCTTTACTTTTACTTAAGCGTACTACTTATCCATATACTTTTAAATAATTTTTACTCTCTTTATTTATAAAATTAATTAAAGTTAAATGGCATTTTATTTAAAAAATTGCCAATTTTAAAATAAGAAAATTAACCATTAAAATTAACGAACAAATATTTATATAAAAATATAAAAAGAAATAAAACAAGTTTTTATGAAATTTCTTATTCTACATATGTTATATACCTAAGATAAATTAATTAAAGTTGACGTGCGCCGGGAATAATATGCTCCCCCCCCCCAGCTGAACCAGCCAGGATTAGGGGATCCGGGAAAATCTCTCCCGAGGTCTCGGTAGGCCAAGGGCACGAGAACACGAGCCGGGGTTTCCCCGAACCAGCAGGTTTCTGGGCGAGACCCGGGCTCAAAGAAGGAAGCCTATTGGGCAGAAGTAGCTGAATGAGAGAAGAGTCCCGCAAAACCTTTCGAACAGTAAACCTTTTCCGCGCGCGTCCCCTTCGCCAATATACGCCAGCAAATTCCCTTTAAGAAAAGTGAGCAGCTCGGAGCCTTTTTTTCACTTATCATCCCCCCCACCTCCCACCCCCACACTTGACATCGATCGTTTGTCAAAGTATTTATTAAAATAAATATTAACAATTTACAGATTTAATTAAATTTCACATAAAAATACCGTATTTCGATTATTATATATTTCTTAAATAAAAAGAATATAAATATTTGATCAGAAAGAATTTTGTTAAAATATGTAAGTTATAAATAGATGAAATATTATGTTATACATTCATTATGCAGTTAAAAATATCTCGATACTTTAACTTAGGAATATAATTAAAAATAAATATGAAGGTATCAGAATAAGTATGAAACTAAAAAGTGATAGTATGGAAAATTTGATAATGTAATAAATTGAATTATACTTAAATGAACCTAAAAATAAAAAATATTTTATTAAAAATCTTCGTATTTAGTTCAGACAAAATAATTAGTACGACTAAATAAAGGTCTAAAGTTAATGATAAAAAAAATTTAATACATTTAATATATATCCAACAATTTAATAAATTTAAACAAATATAAAAAAACATTTTGATACTGATATTCGTCACGTCAGTAGCAACAAAATTAAATAAAAGAGAGGGAAAAAAAGAAATAAAAAACAACATAAGATAGACTACAAATAGGTAAATAAAAAAAACTTTACATGACCCCGACGTGATTTGAACACGCAACCTTCTGATCTGGAGTCAGACGCGCTACCGTTGCGCCACGGAGTCTATTCACCACGCATATTTGAGAATTGATCACGTATATATTTATTGATACGTACTCATTAGTATAAATTTTATTTCACATTAACCTCCATTAAATATATTAATTACATAAAGTAACGTATTATTATACACTCAATTACAAATTAATTAATTACAAATTTATGCATAAATATTGTATGTTTATATTGTAAATATAAATTATTACCAAAAAATTCAGAAATTATATAATATGAAATTTAAATGAAATAATAGCAAACCTCGTTTGTGAGAAGAAAACAAGACAAGACACCCAAAGACCACCAATCAGCTTCATGGCCATAATATTGTTTTTTAATAATTTCAGGAGCTTAAATAGCAAATAGAAGAATTAAAATGTGTTTCTTTACATTATACATAATAAGTAAAAATGCATTTAGGCAAAAGAATCTTTTAAATAAATTACCCATATATTCAAATGTTCCACAAAAGGTTCCAGTTTTTTGTAAAGGTCTAAGCCATTTAGCTAAACCAAAATCAATTAGCATTGCATGACCTTCATTATCAAGTAAAATATTTGAAGCTTTTAAATCTCTATGAATGATTCCTGCATTGTATAAAAAATCTAGAAAACATTAAAATCAACTAAATTGTATGTTCATTGAATAAAAAAATATCACATAACTGTTATTTTATTAAATTTTAAAAATTATGTTATTTAATCTTTTTCAAATTAAATATTCAATAGTATGTAGACTGTTTATTTAATTTTAAAAAAATTATAAAATTCATATACTTAATTTTATTATTGAATAAATAGGGATTTAAAAGAATCCATCTCTGTGGTTCTAATATATTTTATACATTAGTTAGTTCTATTATTACCTAAAGCAAGTGCTATTTCTCCTATATATATTCTAACAACATCTTCTGAGAGACATCCATATTCTTCAACTAGAGAAAACAATTCACCACCACCAATGAATTGAGTTACTAACAAAAAAACAACTTTATTTAATAAAAATATATTTTAAAATCAAAAAAAGGTTTTAAAATATTTAAGTATAATATTTATATACATATATATAACGTTTTTCTTCCTTGCCATTGATATAGTGAATCAGTAATAAAAGTATGGTGCCCAATGGCTCTTTGAATTGATACCTAAAAGATTAATATATATCAATCATTCGAAACTCAAATATATTATAAATCAAATATTAAAAAAATACTTCTTGTTTTGCTTGCTGGACTGCATTTTCAGCTACTATTTTAGCTTTATTAATTATTTTCAAAGCAAAAATTTCTCTTGTTTCCTTTTTTTGTACTTTATAAACTCTACCATAGGCTCCATTGGAGATAATATTAATAAATATATAGTCATTTTTTAAAGATACTTCCCTAATTTGAAATTCAGGTAAAAAAATAGCTTCGAATCTAGGTACAGGCCAAGCAGTTTTTGATAAATTAAGTGGGTCGTTCAGCGTACTTTCACTCCAACTAAAAATTTAATAAGATATAATATATAAATTTATAAAGCATACTTTTACAGTACCTTCTTCTAGAAAACCGGCACCAAGGCCTTAGTGCTGCAGAGGAAGTTCTAGATGAGCTAACCTTTTGCTTTTCAATATCACTAAAACTATACTGCTGAAAAAAAAACTCTTAATTATAGTTATATTAGGTTAGAATTATTAAATGATTAATATTATTATTACTTGGCTGGCATAATGTCGATGAGAATAGTGATATTTTTTAGAGTTAGAATTTCCCATTCTATCTAAAATAATACAGAGAACTAAAAAAAACATTCCATTATATCATTGATAAAACAAATACCTTCTCTTCAGACACATAGAAATTTTCTATAATATAAATATTCGAAAATATTTGATAATCATTGCACAATATTTGAACATTCTCTTAGAAAGTTTGTATTAAATCAACACATATTGCCTATAGCTAAGTATTAATTAAAGTTCTCTGGCTATTAAATCTGTACTTAAATATAAATCACAGCTTTGAATTATTTCATGTATCATTAAATTAATCTTATATGGAAAAATTATTTCTTATTATGAGTTACAAAAATGAAACTGTTTTTAAATTATTAGCCGTTTGAGCAAATCAATAACATCAGTCACGTAAACATTAATTTCTTAAAAATATCTTTAAAATGCCGCCCAAGGTCCTCTTTTTGTCGATATTTTAACGGTATTTTCGAGAACTATACTTTTGATGAGTTTGTAAGTTTGCGTCAGTACCAACAATAGATAAATCTTTATTGGAAATGTACAATAATTATATAAATTATTGTGCTCCGTAATTTACTGTACATATAATTAATTTTAAAATATACTTTTATATTTCCTCTATTTATTATAATAAAATAAGAAATTTAATTAATAGAAAATGAATATGCTTAGTATAACGCTCATTTTTTTTAATTACATTATTTTAATGTGCATAATTTATAAGCTATAATTTTCCAATTATTTGCTTTTCGATTTTATGTATAACAAATATTATGATAATTTACGATACTTGATGAAAATTTTGAAGGTTTACAAAGGTTTGAAAGAAGTGAACCTTTCTAAAAAATTTAAGGCATAAACAACATCGAATTTTTCTAGAACTTAATTATAAATATATTATACAATAAATTGGCTATTATCAGATTTTGGAGTTACTAGTTGAATGGACTATTTAAAAATCGCAGTAGGTGGACGGTTTCGTATTATACAATTTTTATATTTTATGTTGTCCTATTTGCGATTCATACATTAATAATAATTTTATTACATTTAAAAGTTTTAATTGTTATTCTTATACGAATAATTTTCCAATAAATACTTTCTCACCTAAACTCAAATTTAAAAAGCAGATAGTAAAACAGACTAAGAAGATAATCTTTGAATTAAAATATATTTTTCATATAATTTATGTTAACTGTTTAATTATTATATTTTAAGAAAAAGTAACAAAGTTAGATTATATATTAGAATTCTTATATCGTACTTTTTTCCAATATTAATTAGCTAATGATTTTTTCTATTAATGTCTTATATAGAAATAAAAAAGACATGTTTACATATAATTTTTAAAAATGTTAGATATGAAAAAAACAATAATTTTAGAAATATACTTTTAGATAAAAGCCAAGAAAACGTTAAGGATATTAATTTTAATGGAATAAACGTATATATATTTTTATAAATTACATATAAACAGATATAACTCGAAAATAATTATCATAAAAAATCTGTCATTTTAATATATACACACATATAATTATTTTTATATAAACTAAATATGTAAACGTAAGATTCATATTGATGATAAAATATGGCTTTTATTCAAAAATAGATATCAAAGTATTTGTTATTTAAAGTCTTTTTAAAATGTTATAAAATAACTGAAAAATTACGGAATAAGCATTGCAGCTCATAGTATTTAGTGTATGTAATTAATAAATAGTTTACTATGAAATTATTTAAATATGAATTTATATAATACGAAAAAGCTTAAATTGTATGATATTTTAATAATAATATTATTAATAAGTACATATATTATTAAATATTTATTTTTAAATATATATTAAATATATATTATTAAATCAAACTCATTTATCTTTAAAAACAATTTTTTTAGAACTTATCTATTCTTAAATTCCAATGGGTGCATTTAATTATAGTAATAATTTTTTTTAAATAAATATTTTATAATGAAATTTTTTTAACAGTGTAAATGAAAAAACAAATTTTTTTTCAAACTATATTTGAAATATCTATTTTTTAGTAACGAACGGTATTCTTATACTATTGGTTTCTTCTTACTCTGTCATTTCAAATTCAGCGTGAATAAAGGTCTATGCTTTAGACTTAGATTTCTCATATATTCATGGGGCTTGTTGAGCTCAATGCAATTTATCATCGATTTAATTTAATTAATTAAATTTATTTTATCTAAAAGTAGATAGGATATATGATGACATTAGTTCATAATTTCGTTAATCTTACATACATCAATCATCTTAAGAATAATTTATTACTTATAAATACTTAATAATAAAAAATTTGTTTATTTATAATAAATTCTGTCTCTAGATTAATTGCGTATAAGTAGTATTGAATAATTCTGTATTGAATAACATGGAGAAGTTTTTTAATTATAAGCTTTAGACTTCCTAATCTTAAAATCATGTGTACAACTTCATAATTATGAATGTTTTATTTATTTAAATAAATAAAATTTAATTAATTTAAATGAAAAGTATATGTTTGATCCTTATAATTAAATTTGCTTTAGATGAAATCAAAATCTAACGATTCTTAAAATGAGCGGTTAGAATGTTTGAAAGTGTTTTTAAAAATAGGATTTAAAATGAAAGTTCAAAATCGAAGAATCAAGCGAAAAGTCTGAGTACCTTGACGCTGAAAAGGATAATAAATTCGTATATGATAAGGTCTAGCAATTAATTGAGCACTAGATAATATTGCAGTTTTTACGGGAAATTATCGCATTTAAATGCCACGTATGGCCGAGTAGACTCGCGTATATATCAATGATCATAAAATTTGTGGTGTAACCTCTTCAAGCAGAACTGAAGCTATGTATATAATGATAAATGTCGGAAAGGCCTAGTATCCGGATAGAATCGAATTTGATAATAAAGCAGGGTGAAGTAGGAGATCTGCCCGAGTTCTATGTAGGAGCTTCGTCACCGTGGGGCTAAAAAGCCCGCAGCAGTCGATCGCGCGGTCCTTGCGCGTCTCGATGCATTGCTCGGATAATGCTGCCATCTGGCGATGAAGCCAACGCCTTCCTCGGTCACCTCCTTCTGTAAAGCAGCGGACGGCCGGCACTCGACACTTGGAGCGAGGCTGAACCGCACCGATGTGGTGTATCACCGGCCGAAGTGGCGCAGCAGCTCCCCGGTGAAGGTCCACTTCCCCCGACGTCGCTGCCGTATCCACTGCCGGCGCCACTGTAAACACTGACACCGTTTGCCTCCACCTCGTCCTTGAGCAAAGGGATATATAAATAGTCCAGGATCGTCGAGGCTGCAATGTCCATGAAGGTAAGCCCCTCTGATAGCTCGGGCCGCTCGAGCTCGTCTGCTACTACTTGAAGCTGCTTGCGAGCTACTACTTCTCCTCCCCGCTCGTCAATCCGAATTCTTTTTGCTACGGCCTTATCCTGGCGCGTGCGCGCTACATTAACTAGACAATGAGAATAAAGCTCAGTAATGCGAAGGCAGCCGTGAGCCTTCTGTTTTCAAAAACCCTTTGCCCTCTTGATTTTCACTCATTACTTCAGCTTTGCTCATTTTCCGCCTCTTTCCATGCGACCCATCACTGTAACTTAACCCTTACCAAGCTTTCGTCCTGAGTCCGAAAGACAAGAGATTATTGCTTTCAGGTAACCGGGCTGGATCTACACTCTAAAATCATTATTCACCGCAGCATATTTCGATAAAGTAGAATTTTTTTATTTATTCAAACCATGCTCAAATAAATATTTTGCCTTTAAGCGTATCCTGAATCTTCTTAATTTCTACTACAAGTTACGATATCTGTTACGGACTGTAAAATACTCTTTCAAGCAGATAAGAAATATTAACTCAATTATCTCAAGTAAACATTACAGCCGGAAAAAGCTGCTATTATTGAATGTTTTAGCTATAATAAGATAAATGTAAATTGGCTGAAGAATCGTAACTGCATGTATTACAATTGACTTTTTATTAGTTCATCATTCTTATATATTAAATTATTTTCCAAATTTGAATATAAAATTTATATTACTTTTGAAAATCCTTTTTAATATAAGAAATATATAATTATGTAGTTCACAGTTTTTGAAAATTGTCGAAAATATTTTTCATTTAAAAGTATTGAAAAATTTATAAATAAAGCAAAAACTATTTGTAAACTACTTACGTTAAGCAAGTTTTGCATAAATTAAAGAGTGCGGCTTGTTCATCATAAATATAAAAATTATTTATGTATAATAAATAAAGTATATTATATTTCTTTCCTTTTATAATTCTTATAACAGTATTTATTAGTTGTTATATTAATATCAATAAGTATTATGTATCTTTCATTATTTATAAAATTTATTGCGTACGTTCCTAAATAATACATGTATGTTTTTTAAAAACAGAATAAGTTTGATTGTTTAATATGAGCATCGCCCAGTAAAATTAGTTATTCAATATAAAACTTAAAAAATTAATATAAAAATAATAATCTATAAAATAAATTACACCTTTATTTTATTTATATTAAATGTAACAATGTAAACGGAAACACGCATCTAAAAAAAGTCCAAACATTCTTTTTAAAAACTGCCTATGAAAGTATGTTGTGAACTATACTAATTTTCGAGGTAATTAATATTTCGAATAATAAAGTTGTTTTTTTAAATCTATTTAGTTTAAAATAAAAAAATTTTCCATGAATGAATATTTAAAATTTGTTACTAAAACAATTACATACTGAATATTTAGTATATATTTTATAAACAGTTTTGTTATTTAAAAGTAAAATAACTATAGAAAATGTTTTAATTCTAAAAAAAATAATCATTGACATGTCTATGTAATGTGACACATTTGACTTTGATCATTATTATCAATACAAAGTTATGCATCGATTATTTATTACATCATATTACTCTTTAAAATAATAAATTCATATTATTCATAATAAATATTCCGCTTCCAAGGTTATACTAATAAGCCATTACAAATGGGGAAAAGCTAAAAATTAACGTCATTGTTTTCAATTAACACGTAAATATATAATCACAATTTGATCATCATGATTTAATTCAAAACACAGAAATAGAGCTTTACGTAAATAAGAATTTATAAGTAGCATTTATATAAGAATAATAATAATTTGATGGATACTTACTTTATTATTATTAAAACATATAGAAGTATTTATGTTAAATTCAACTCTTTGTGTTCAATATAAACCTGGCGTTACGGAATATGCGTGTATATATATATAAAAAAATTTTTCAAAAATATATTAATAAATTAATAAAAAATTTTTTTATTTGTATAATACTGCATTGAATCGTTTGGACTTTGCAAAAAGTTCACTTAAAATATTTGGGACCTTAAAATAAAGTTGAACTATAGAAAAAATATTTTTTGCTCTAACCGCATTGCAAACAAATAAATCTACTTTAGAATTCTGTCACATAAATTATACGAACATTAATTTGTAAATAGAGTGATTGATTAATATGAAAGTTGATTTCCGTATTATACTTATCCACTTTTTTCCTTTTACAGAAGGAATCGCCCTGGGATGTTGAACTGCATTTGGCAGCAGCGAAAGGGGACTTAAAGCGACTTCGAGTGTTATTGGACTCGGGTCGTGTGCATGTCGACTGCAAGGATAAGGTGAGCATCAGACAAAGTACATACATTTTAAAGAATGGATTCGGTATAGTAATATATCACATTATACAACCGACGAGTTTAATTAGCTAAACAACATACCATCGCGCTAAATAAAGATTTGTAAAAGCTGTATTTACTTACCGGTATCATTGAGACCGAATACTTTAAAGATACTTTGTCTCATACCCTTTAATCGAACGTCTCTAAAACTGTAACGGATTGAACTTTATATCCAATTTAAAAAAAAATCATTATTTCTAATTAATTTTTTCTCGATTCATGTTTAGATTCAATCTAAATTTATGCATTTTCCTAATTTCCTTTCCATCGTACCTTTATATTTCATGTATTAATATTAAAATAAATCAATACATATTAATTCAAATATTTATATATTATTCATTGACTTTCTATTCATTCTTATATATGCGTTAAATCAGAATAATTCTATCTTTTATTTTACTCATTAAAATATTTTGAAGCATCTTTGACTTTACGTAATTGATAACATGTATTTTTTAATGCCAATAATTGCAATACAATTTAATATAAATTTTATGATAAGTCGATACAAGTTGGAAATTTAGAATTTTAACAAATTTCATGCTAGCACGTAATTGTTTGATGTGATGCTTGTAATAGGATGGCACAACACCACTAATTTTGGCAGCCGCCGGAGGTCACAACGACGCCATTACAGAATTATTACAGCAAGGTGCTGATGTTAATGCCAAAAGACTGGTAAGATAAAAATTTGTCATTTAAAAAATAAAGCTAATCTCTTTTTGTCTTGCATAAACCAGAAATTTAAAACAAATCGTTTCTATCCTTTCCGTTAGGCTTAAAATCTGTAATGCACTAAGTATAGTACATGCTTGTTGTTATTTGGTACAGAAATGAAGTCATTAAATTGTTCATTATTGATAAACATACATTTTTTCTTTTCCTTCATTTTCGAATAATTTCATAACATAAGTTTCATTATTAAAGCACCTGTATCGATAATATTTTTATATTTTATCAATGATAATAGTGCTTATAAAGAACTAAGCTTTATATTCAATTGCTCTAAATAATATTTTAAATTAGGTCATTGGGATCGAATATTGACATTGAATTTAAATCGCCAATAGCTAAGTATTAATAATGGATATCTTGAGCGGTGACGATTCCATGTGTCTTCTTTTTCTAATGTAATTGAAGTGACATAATGAAGCATAGACATTGCTAGGAATTGACGTAATAAATGATATTATAAAATGTATAACTTGCATAAGAGTAAACTATAATTGAAGTGTAAAATTCCAATGAAAAATTTTGATTGTGTGACACCTGGTGTACTAGAATTAACTACAAGCAAAAGTTAAGCAAAAGATATATAACTTGTCAGTTGAATAATAACTGTTCAAAATATTATGACAACGTTGAAAATCGTAAATAATTATACGGTATAATTGAGTATGCAGTCCCCATGCTTAATATTAATAGATAGCTTGGTACACGTCATCTATAATTAACTCCAAATAGAGGTAGTAAACAGGAGGAGGGGGAACGAGAAACGGAAAGACGTAAGCGAAAAAAGAGAAACCGAAGTAGGAGTGGGTGAGGATAAATGAAATATCTGGAACGTAAGATCTTCTGTATATTAATCGTGCGAATGATAATGTGAAACGACGTTACGAAAACTTAGCACGTTTCGTAGCACTCAAATGTTCAGTTACAATGCCAGTGTATTAAGTAAAGACGTCGTCTGTATAACTCAACATTGGCCTTATTACGCGTTCGATGAGCCAAGAGATCTACGATAAAATTACACAAATAGTGTTCGAGAGCTGGGGAGGGCAACGAGGGGTAAGATATGGGGCAGTCTATCAAGTCAGCAACAACGATCTAGAAGCTTCAAGTAGAGAAGAGTGGCCAAAGGGAGGAGCTTTGACAATGGTGGAACGAGAAGGGACGTGGAAAGATGGAAGCGATATGGAGACCTCTAAGTGGGAGCTCCAGATGAGAACGGAAAGGCTCGTAAGCACGGTGCTCTCTTAAGAGAGGCATAGCAAAAAGGCTAATGACCTTGGCGATTTCCGCGTGGCATCCCGATGCGTTACCCATGTATGATGCCTCTTCGACATTGTCACGGGGCTTTTATTAAACGAACCTTCTGACCGACTTCGTGCACCAGTGCCCGGGAAATCGAATTCGGTTCGCGCATTTCATATCTTGACCGTGAGGGGTGGGGGGTGTCGCTCAGTTGTTTCTCGAACCGATGGTCAATACCGTGATCTTATTTAGTTATTTAAGTATTTTTTATAGTTTTATAATTTTTTATATTAATTAAATATTAGACTGTAATACTATTTAATTCACGATTATCTTGTCGGCTGACAAATGTTTGTAATTTAAATGACGGAAGAGCGTAGGCATCGAATAAATGAAATAATAAAACCCAAGCTATCCATCATCTTAAGAAGGTGTAGAATTTATCATGTGACCGAGTAGTAAAGTAATAAATATAAAGCAATATTCCGTGAGCACTCAAAACCGTTTAATACAGTTTTTCAATGCGTGTCTTGAAAAATTATAAAGAATGAGGGAAAATTTAAAATTTTCTCCTCAATCGAAACGAGATCCGATTAACAGAGTACGAAAATACCGCTCGAACCTTAATTCACATGCAAATATCTTTCAGCTAATGCACCTATGGATACAGACACCTGCTGCAAGTGCTAAACCTGATCTTAAAAAATTATTAGGCAATTCTTAGGTAAAATGAATATTTGCCATTATAAAGAGCAATTTGAAAGGTGTGTGTTCTGATATTCAATGTAGTAGCTAAGCACTCCGCATGTACGACGAAATCAGTACGATCGATTGTAGATCGCTTGCTGGCTGTCTCCATTTTTCAGAAGAACCTCACAAGCCAAGCTAAATGGCGCTAACCTTATATCAAAGGATTGCATAATTATTATGTATAACAATTATGTATAACAAGTAAAGCTTACTTGCGTAATATCGCTTGTTTTATTGGAACAACAATTACTGTATACAATTCCATCTATGCTGCAACTAATACCATTTAACTTTACCACTCTTTATACTTTTCTATTGGCCCTCTAGTGCTAAAAAAATCTTTTTTATAATTCTGATTTTCCATACTGGACATTGAAATAGATCAACTCTGCGATTTTGTTAAATCATTTAAGAAATAATAATCTATGAATCAATACTTAAAATAAAATTGTATAAAATTTTCTACCAATAATTATTATTTTAATAATAACAGTCAATTTTTTAATTCTAACTAATGAATATTTTCGAATTGTAAATTATTTATTTTTTATTCATAAAAATCAATTTAAAAAGAAGTATTATATATTTCTATGTATTGAAGTCAGTTATTTTAATTAATTCAACATGAAACTTTACAAATTATATTTAATATGCACAACTTCTACATTCTGTTATAGATAAACTCTGATCATTATTGGATTTATACTGCAATTCAATAAACAAATACTCAGTTAAATGCATTATTCAATATGTATCATGAGAAATCGCATTTATTATATCTTGTTATTTATTACCAACGTATTCGTATATAAAATAATATTTTTTAAATATATTATTATGCAATATATCAATACAAAAAACTTAAAATTAAATATATTATAACACATTATTTAATACGAATTGTACAAATTTAAGAAGTACTGCATAGGAATATTGTTGTAATACAATATATAATGGAGTATTAATACCACTAGGATTACTATTGATGATTGAATCAAACAAGGTCATATTTACAAATTCATATAATTTAGCAACTTATCGATATTACAATTGTAAAATTTTATATAATAGTAAATATTACATAATATTATGTATTTCACGTTATTTGTTTAATATAATGTGAAGTCATTGTAAATTTATTTGTAACGATAGTTGTTTAATTGAAAACTAATGTTTTTGCTATTGTATTTCGATTTTTTTGAAAATAATCTTCATCCAACGGTGTCCATCGATCTTTTCTGTAATATCTGTAATAGATAATTATTTTATTCCTATGGTTTCGCGTAGTTTGTGAAAAAAATTACGCAAAACCTCTTTAAAATGTGGGATCAATAAAATAAAAAAAGACTAATAAAAATCTCTCCATATTGTTACATTCGTATTATTTTTAATATTATATCAGTTATTATCTCACAATTTTACGTGTAAAGAGCATATTAATGTCGAAAGAATATTATAAATGAATTTAAAATCCTATTCTATTCATCGAAAACTACTAGTTTTAAATAAAAAGAATAACTTTTGATAGAGACAAAATTAAATTAATATTTTCGCATAAGCGATATAAAATACATTTACTTTCTCAAAGAGAAAACTCGATAATACGGCATGACTTGCGTCAATTAGCTTTCTAGTTTATGATTAAACGAAATTTTAATAAACTTTAATTAAAATTTAATCAATTTTAATTTAATTTATAAAATTTAATAGGGATTTTTTTGGTAATTTTTTTTTTTTAATTTTTTAAAAGAAAAATTTTTTTTTTTTTTTTAATTTTTGGTTAATTTATATAATTCCCTGAATTTAATTTATTAAAATTTTAATAAAATTTTAACATATAATTTTTATATACCCATATCATTATAAAAATTTCAAGCAGCGTTAAAAATTATAAAATAATCTTAATATCGTTTATTCAAATGAGCCGTTTTAACGATGTATTTATTCATACTTAGATAAACTTAGCAGGATAATTTGAGCTATTTCGCTAAGAAGTGGTTTATTCTGGAATCAGGAGATATTGGAGTATGAGAGTAGGTCGATGTAATTACATGTAACCAATTTGATATGAACTCATCTAGCAGAATCTCAAGCGAAAGTGCATTCAATATTGAATTTCAGTATGATTTCGCTTCTGTCGGTACATGATTGGGGACCGGTTGTATTAACTTTGTTACAACAGCAAAGAAGCAATGAGAGAAAGAGATAGGGACATTGAGAGAGAGAGAGAGAGAGAGAGAGAGATGAACTCGCAGTTGTCTTTTATAAGACAACTTTTATAAGTTTTATAAGTCTTTTATAAGAAATACTTATGAGTAAATATATACTCTGTATGCGCGCTCATAACGACTTAATATTTACAGACAGGTACGACGGCACTATTTTTTTCGGCCCAAGGAGGCTACCTGGAGATCACCGATACTCTAATTAAACACGGCGCTACTGTTGATTCTTGTAGCATTGTAAGTTTTTATATAATGGCTAAGCCATTGCATTAACTTTACTATAATATTGATGTTTTATTTATTAAATTTAATTTAAAAGTAAACAATAGAATATAATTGAATAAATAAAACCTATATTATTATATTTTAAATACATATTTTGTAATTTTACTTTAAATTATTTTATAGTTTTATTTAAAAAATTTAATTTACATATAAAATGCTTGATATCTTCAAATGGTCACCGATTTATCACAAATACCGATTACTTACAAATAGAAAAAAACAAAAAAAGAAAAAATTATTCTTTCATAACATATTCCAGGATGGCGGTACTCCACTGTTTGTTGCATGTCAATGTGGCCATCTCGACGTGGTCGAAGGATTAATCGACAAAAGTGCTAACGTTAATGGACACATGAAGGTACATATTTAAGATAAGCTTCAGGGGATAAATAGAAAAAAAAGACGAAAATAATGTAATTAAGATATCGCAAAAAAATAAGTGTAGCGTAAAAATGATACGTGGGTAGATGATGGGAGGGACCAATGTCATGCTGGGCTACAGTTTACGAGTGCTATTAACGCACGAAGCATAAAAATTTTCGCTACCTCATAATTTCGAGTTATAATTAGAACCACATAAATTAAGTGGGTTTTGTATAGAAAATAAATGTAAAAAAAAAGAGTAAAAACACAAAAGAAGGACGTTGTTTCATATTGAATTTCAAAGTCGTAACAAAAATTTCATTGTTTTCGTGCTTATAATGAGGCTTCTAAATAAACAGTTGAATTTCTGAGTAAGAATAACATGTGCTACATCCTATAATAAATTCAAGACTTAATGAAAGTTAATGAAAATACAATGTTCACTAAAATTTTTCCTACAAAATGATTATAGTATTTATAATCTTATTATTCATAAGTTTACATAGTGATATTCCAAGTTATAATGCGTCGACAATTTAATCAAAATTACCAATAGCTATTTTCAAGTGAGCGATTTAACTTAGAGCGATTTAATGTAGAGATTATCGCTCGTTTTATTCATAAGAAAATAATTTATGTGAAGGTGTTTGAAACAGCCATTGGGAAAAAAATGAAATTGTTAAAGGGTCGGGAAGTTAAAGTGATTAAAGTGGGGCGATTAGGCAAAAAAAAATGCTCGATACAGGGTAAGCAAGTGAATAAAGTTTTGACTGCGTAGGATGGGGCGACGGCACTATTCATAGCCGCTCAAAACGGTCACGTACGAATCCTGGAGGTGCTACTGAGCCACGGAGCGAAGGCAGAGGCCGCCAGGACCGATGGGGCAACGCCTCTATGGATAGCCGCACAAATGGGTCATGATCACGTAGTGAGGAGACTCCTCAAAGCCGGGGCTAAAGTCGACTCCAAGAGACACGTGAGCCGTCCGGCGTATTTTTAAATCTTTATTGAATCCCTTCTCCGGTCCTCTAATCGCTCGCGAATTTTCCACTTTCCAACATTAAATGATGCTTCCGCCAATAATCAGACCGTTTGACATTTTAAACTCCTTTTTCGTAAGTCACATTGAGAATGACTAAACGGTGCCTGTGACGTTTTAAAGCTGCTCTCTATTTCTACTTAACAGTTTCTTTCAATTTCTTTCAAATATTAAAGTTCATTTGTCAATTGATGAACAGTAACAGCCTACTGTGCTTTACTTATCCTATATTAATAGTTATTTTATAATACCCTCGTGTTTTCCTCAGAACTATTACATACCCCCAATATACAGGACTCATTTCACCAAAGAATCCATTCCTTCTCATTATTATCATTATAATTATTGTTATTACGTTAATCGTAATTTCTTACTTACTTACGTACATCTGTAGGATGGCGCAACGCCACTATTCAAAGCCGCCCACAAAGGCCATACAGCAGTCATAGGTGAAATACTTAAATACCGTCCGGATCTCGGAATTCTATCCGTAAGTAATATCGCTCACAACTGTCAGTCAGTTTTTCCAAAATCGTTCCTACCACTAATGCTTCGTTTATATGAGTTCTTCGGGTAGCTTTAGCACTTGAAAGCACCATTCCTTTTTCTAGCTCTTTAAACGCTTGCTTCGATTGTATGAAAATAGTTCAGCAATAATAAATTCCAAAAGCCTTCAAACGCTAGTAGATTTTGAAAAAGCCTTCTTTTGAAATAATATTTTTTGACACAAGGCTATTATTATTTTTGGCCTAATTAGATCATTTAGCACTTTAGTTAGCACTCTCTCACCCATTCGATCTGTGATACTAATAACAAGCATTGAATATTAATAAATCTTAAATCTTAATATTAATAAAACCTTCATCTTAACTTTTTTTAGAATGGAGAAAGTGCACTTCACGCGGCAGCATTAATGGGTCATATGACAGTTGCACGGCAACTTGTTGGTGCAGGCGCTGATCCATTATTGGCCAATCAGGAAGGGCTGACTCCCCTCCAAGTAGCTATTAGACACTCACAGAATCAAGTTGCCAATTATCTTAAGGACAAAATCAGGTCGAGGACGGTGCCTCGTTAAGGCAATCTTCCCGCAGTATTCCAAATTAGCTAAATAAATTCACTCGTACCCCTTACCTATTCTGAATAATATATGTAACGTGAAGCACAGGTGGAAGCGATTTGTAACTACTCTCCCATCCGTTCTCCAAAACTTCAATTGAACTTGGAGTATGCCTCGTTCAAAATACTTCCTGTGCTTCGATTTTGATCGATTTTTCACTTTTGCTTACTCTTTCAACTTCCTTAAATCCGCGATTTAATATATTCTGAAATTAAGTTGATAAATGCATCATCTATATCATATTATTTAACAGAGAAACATTGCAATTATTTAAGCAATTGAATAAAATTTTTCGATGATTATATAAAGTATAACTCTTTTGTAAGAGTTTGATAATGTAAATACACCTTGTTGAGCAAAGGAAGTTCCATTCTTTGACTTTTGTGATACATAACAGTTGATTGTTAGGAAATTTTGTTTTAAAAAATTAACCAATCATTAATTGTATAAAAGTAGTATTAATTTAGTATTAAAGAAATCAAATACAAATTTTTGTAGCTGTTCATATGAAATGTTCATCCATTAATATTTATAAAATACGCTTTATTTATTTCGTTTTGTCGTCAGTCTTTTAAAATGCAATTAAATTATTAAAAATATATATCAAAATCATTTTGGAATGTAGAAAAATTCTGAGACTGACTGATTCGCCTTAACGAGTATTTCGAATCGTAGTTTTACCGAAAGCGATAGTGTGACATACAAATAAGTTTTGTTTAAAGTCGACACGTGAGCCTTGAAGTCTGCTAATAGTCATTTTACTCATCTCTTGTAAAAATAAATTTTGAATTTAAATAAAGAATATTTATATTAATATTACTTATTTTAAGTAAAAGTATATTACTTTTCACCTTAAAAAATATATATTATTTAAATTATATAGTATAAAAATAAAGATCATCCAGTGGATTTATATATATATACAGACATTGTAATTATTTACAGAGGAGTAATAATATAACACAAAGTACTGATAAAATTAAAATTTTTTTATTTAGTATTAAGAAACGATTTTCTAAGTTCTACTTATTATGTTAATATTCACAAATAAAATGCAGCATTATTTGCTCTGCAAAATATCACAAATCTGCTTGAATACTTATCGGTTTTCCATTCCGATAAAGTACATACAGGTGTGCATTTTTATTTCCTTGTACTTTTCTAATTATATACAAACATAATTAAAACAACAATAATATACCTTTTATATCAATTAATTTATCTTTAGTGAATGCTTTAAGAGCGAAAAAAATGCATTAACGTCGTTTATACGAAATAAAATAAACAATTACTTATGAAATAAAAATCTTAAATCATGTGCCCCTCCAAATAAACGTGAAATCTCATAAATTCACGCGTATAGTATATATTATTGTATGTTGTATCAATAATTAGAATTTACCTCTAAACGTAGGCACTAATAGAGATTTTAATCTCAATGTTATGACATTGTACGTGAATAAAAGTACAATTAAATGACGCATCTACGGGAAAAAGAATATTTATAGTTTGTATGAAAATATATCTCTTTTCGGTAAGAAAGTATTAATATTGCGTAAAACTTTTATGTTCGCCCTTACATCTGGTTCTTTAAGTGGTTGCTTCCTTTTTCATTTTAGATACAAATGGTCATCACAAATTAGTCGTTGCATTCGTGATACTCGCGTGAATATGTATCAGAGGTATATATTTGCATGTAAGACAGTCATATGAAAAACATGTAACCAGAGCAGAGAAGCGAACAAATTTCTTTAGTATAATTGTCCGGTAAAATTAAAACAAGCGCCCGCGCCCAATACTGCCAGCTACACACGGCCAATAATGATTTTTTTTATCAATAATCAACACTGCACTGATAAGAAAGATAAGTTATTCGCTTCTTACGTATGGGGGAGGCTTTTAGTCTTGGCATATAAGTGACCATGATAATAACCATGACCCGGGACCGTATGCCTGATTTGTGTGCAGTGAGTTTATTATTGTGCATGGTGCTTCACAGAATTCACATGTATTTACTTTTTTTAAATCGAAGATATAAAATTACAGCCTGCTTTGATTTTTCTAGGTTCAAAAGAATTCTCTTACAAAGAGTAATAGCTTTCTGAGAAATGTCCAGTTTCAGATGAAGCAAAATAAAAAACTGCATGAACTTCTTGACGATGTACGTAAAAATACTAAATACAGTTTCTTAAACATGAAAATCTATATATTCGTATCTACGCGTACACTGACACATACACACGCGCGCGCGCGACCGTCTGTGTATACCTATATTCTTGAGTATCCATTCTTTTTAATTTAAATAATATTCAGATAAAAATTTCATTAATTTATTATTGCGTATATACAATTGAACATCTAATTAAAATAAATAATCATCATGATTGCGTGATTATTTTCCTATGTTCTTATCGAACGCTTAAATTTATTTGTATATTTTCATAAAATTGAAAAAATACGGTACTTCAACAGGTTCAAGAAACACGAGATTTGATCGATGTAATGATTGATAACATTGCCATTGTAAAAAACATACAAAATAATGTACTTTTGCACACAAATCGAGGTATGTTATAAAATATTTATAAAATAAAGCTTTTAAAATGCTAATACAAAGAATTTTATAGAGTTTCAGAATGAACTAGATATTCGAACATCAACCATTATTCAATTAGCTCATACAATCTATAGCAAGCTAAGAGGTAGGTAAGCTCAATTTACCGAAACTTGTTTCTTATAATACTTCTCATTCGTTAATAAATTAAATTCTTAACCAGTATTTCTTACTTAATATTAATATAAAATTTTTGAGTAATAACAATTTTTACAGTCGTTAATATAATTTGTTCAATATGACTAAATTCTATACATTATGTATTGCAATATACATTGACATTAAATAGTAAATATAATTATATGAGGTTGCAAAATTTCGTAAAAATATAATACTATTTACAAAATGTGTGCAAATATATTTTGCAGGTTGTCAAGATAAAATAAAAATATATTAAAAAATTTGGTGAAAATTTTTCAGAATTTTCTTTGAACATTTAAGTATCAAATACCCAACATTTTGTTTTTACTCTTTGTACATCCGTTCCTTCCAGTATTTTAAATATCTACATTTGGTTTTGACTTATTAATTAGTTCTTTATTCAATAAATCAGCCGTAGAATATATATCTTGCATTGAATTGTTCAAACTACTTGTTATTCCACTACTAGATGGTTCAGTATTTAAAATTTGTGTATTCGTTTCTTCCCTAGGAGGACTCTTCCATTCTTTTATACCTGGATAAGTTAAAGTTGATAATCTACGAAGAACTATTCTTGGTACAGTAGTTAACTGCATTTCTTGAAGTTTCTTTGATGTAATAGCACTAGACTTTTGTTTTTTAAAATTATTTTTCATAGATACATTAGCATTTAAATCTCTTTTCTTTAGAGGATAACTTTCATTTTCTTCATTTAAACAATTATCAACAAATTCTTGTTTCTCTAATGTGTCAGAATCATCAGCATTTGATCTTTTTCGATATGCACTAAATTAAAACAAAATTATAAAAATATAAATTTTGTTAAAAGTAAGTATGTAAATAGATAGTTACATGCATAAGTTCATAATTATGTAATAAAATGTTTTCATAAAATTATAAAATTTTAATTATGAAATATTAAAGTTGAATTTAAAATTGAATAAAAAATAAAGTACAATATTGAATACAATAAAACACACCTAATATCTTGGTCAATTTCTACTTTGAGTTCAGGGTGCTCGTCAAATATTTCTGCTACTTGATCTTTATTAAATTCAGAAATAATCCTATTTAGAAATTTTGAAACATCGATTAACAGTGGCGACTTACAAATAGAAAGAAAGTGTCTTAGTTTTATTAAAGTTTGTAACATAACTTTCAATTTGAATTTTTTCATTCCTTCTATTATAACATTTATTGCATTACCAGCAGGATTTTCAACCACAATGGTACTTTCATCTTGAAAATCTTCCTCCTGTATTTTACTACCAAATGAAGCCTGCATTCGATCATTTGAAATTATATATATAACATCCTTAAGAACACATGCACCTTCACTATGCTTTATATCTATAAATTTCTCACATACTCCCTCTAAGATTTCTGAGTTTAATTTAATTAAAATTTTAAGTTTATTTGGTGGATCAAGATGCTCTAGCATGAAATCATAAATTAACCATCGTTTTGATTGATTATTTTGACCTGGTAATGTTAAAGCATCTCTTTCTTTTTTTCTTATTTTTCTATCATTAAAAATATGTCTTGTTTTGCAATTATTATAATGAAATAAACTTTGTACAAAAGATTGAGATATTAATGTCTTATTTTTTACCAACAACCTTTCTTTAATAAGAAAAACTGTTAACTCTCTTATTGTTTCGTCTTTATCAGAAAGCATTGTTAATATATGATAGAAGAATGCACCTTTGACTTTAATATAATCTTCTAGTAGTAGCTGTACAAATATCACAACTATAGCCTCCCTAACCATCACATTAGAATCTTTCATGCATATACACATATCAGGTAAATAAGGTTCAACCAAAGATGTAAATCTAACACAAAGATCAGCTAAAGCTTTTACAGCATTTATTCTAATAGCGGCTTCCACTAAAGATTCAGATCCACTATTTCTACACATTAGTTGTCCCAAAATTGGCATTATTTGCTCAGCAATTTCTCGATCTCTCATTGCTTGCTGTCCTAGTAGAACTATTCCTGCAGCTTTGAATCTCTTTACACAATTTATGTGTGTTTGAATTGAATTGCAATCCAATAGTAAACCCTGAATAATATGTAATGTAGATTCTGATACACTTTCAGAACTCAAAAATGAGGCATGACCTAATGTACTCATAGCTTTTAAGTATGTATTGATTGTTTCCTCTTCAATATTGTCATTTTCTTCTGTTAAATGTTCTATTTGTGCTTCGGATACTCTAATCATATCAATTACATGTGAATGCAAGATTTCTTGTCCAGTTGATGTATGTAAATATTTGGTAATTCCACCTAAAATGTCTATACATATGCTTATGCATTCTAGACTTATGTGAAAATTACAAAGACTTTTGTACAGATACAAATAAAAATTTTCTAGATATTCTTTTTTCATATTTGGCCATGCATATCGTAAAACTTCCAGTTTTAAAGTAGTAACAAAATCATTTCTCTCAAACATTTTTGTGTAATCTTCAAAATATATATCCATATTTTTCAAATCCATGTTTTCTGATAAACATGCTAATAATATCCATACTTCTGTATCGTGCTCTGTTCCAATATGTGATTGTATTTTAGTAATTAGTAATTCAGTAATAATGCCATTTTTTATCCAAATATCACAGACTTTTATTAAATTTATTCTCATTTTTTCCTCTGATACTTTTCTTATAATTTTCCATGGTAAATGCTCTACATCTATATGAATTTGTGTATTAAATGTATTTATCTTGACTAAAACCAAATTCTGTAATGACTCTAAAACTTTCTCTTGAACTTTCATTTCAACATCAAATATCCGAGGTAAAACAGCTCTTACAAATTCATGTAAAACTTTATCATCTTCTGGATTACTCTCTAAAATACTAGCTAATACAAAAATTGCATCACGACGAACAATTAATGTGGGATCTCTACAGTGTTCACTAATAATAGGTATAACACTATTTAAAAGAAATGGAAAATTCATTACTAAATTTTCCAACAAATGAACAGCACTGCGTCTCACTAAAGCTCGTTCATCTTTTATTCTATCTAATAAAACAGAATTAAAAATTTTAGATCCTGGAAATACATTAATATTTGTTGTGAGACCTTGTAAAAGTAGTGTTTCTGAAGGAAATGGCTTATCTTCTTCTGATAAATTTAAAATGTCTCTGAGTGTATAAATTTGACCATTAATAATTGACTCAATTATAGACATTGCTTTTCTTCTTACCATACTTGAGAAATCAATAAAACGACTAAGAGTAGTAGCCATTAATATTAATTTACTTCTTTCTCTGATGTGAATTTCATTATCTGATTCATCAACAGGCATTTCCATCAATAATTTTCCAATAACTTCTTGAGCAAATATTCGATATGGTATTTTATTATGGTGAGAAAACTTTATTAAGTCTTCTACAGATTTAAGAAACATATTTCCTTGACATATACTAATTAATTTTGAAATAACTGAAGCTTGTTTTTGTCTGAGTTCAGCTCGATCAGGACATTTTACAAATAGATGCTGTATTAATGTTTTCATGCCTAATTCTGCATAAGATCCTTTTGAAATTAATAATTTTTTAAGAAAATAGATTATTGTTTCAAAAACTATATTAACTGCCTTTGATGGTAAATCTAAATAATTTGGACAAAGATGAGGCATTAAACATCTCATTATTAATCGAATAGTATCTTCTATACCTCCATGCCTTATATCACAAAGATCTTGTAAAGCTACATAAGCATTAAAAGACAAGGAAGTTTTAGATGCCTTTAACATTCTATCATCATATAGTTTAAAATGGTTTACTTCAGTTTCTAATTTTGTTACTTCTACTAAGCATAACACAGTTACTTCTAAAGATCTTACTTGATATTTCATGTAAAAAGTTTTCAACATTGTAATTAAATCAAATAGAATACTATTTAATCCTTTTACTAAAGTAATTTTTTCACTTTGTAATATTCCTTCATTCTGATTTTCAGCATACAAGCTTTCTAAGTCATTTGCCTTATTATTCTTTTTATGTACCACCAATAAATCACTTAATTTTAATGTTTCAATAGCCCATTGATATAAATTTGGATGAAAGATTTGAAATGTACTACTACCAGGTATACTTAAAAGGATAAAATATAAACTTGCAGATGATAAACATGCTTGGCGAGAATCTTCATCTGCTCCTACAGTCTGACCTGTTTTAATAAGATATCCTAAAATAGCAAGTAATCCTTTTAAGTTAATATTTAAAGCTATAAAAGTTTGCCATGAAACTTCTATTCGTTCTTGATCATTAATATTATCCTTAACTGTATTCTGTAAAATCCATTTTTTTACAGCACTATAAGCTTCTTTTAAATATGCTTCCATATCTTCACTTCCCAATAGAATAGAGTACTCAACTGGCGGCTCAGGAAAAGACATAAATTCTTTTTGCCACACTTCATCACTCCACTTTTCATCTAAAGTATCTAATTTAAAATTTTCAAATATTTGCAAAGGATCCATTATATATTCTTTGTCAAGTCATCTCAAACATTGTGATCACATATAAATATTATCTATGACGCATGACGACTTATTTTAAGTAAACATAACCTATATTTTTTTAAGATTGTTAGATAAATAAACAAGATGGTGATGTTACTAATCAAAATCTGTTCCCATAGTTTTATTCTAGTCTTCAATTTGGTATTCCTGTTTTTAATACTAAAAAGTTGTTGGCTATTTAAAATGTACGCGAATTTTTTTATAAAATATTTACAATTTTAATTAAAATAATTGTTTTCTACCTAAACATAATTATGTTATTATATTTAGAATTAGGCAAAGATATTGTTAATATTGAAGATATTACTTTTATTAATGCTCGAGAAGGACCAGCATATAGCAGAATTAAACTTTTACAGTATACAACAATGTTTAAAACGTATTCAGAAACTATGCAAGATTATAATGAAAATTTATTACGTTATCAAGGAAAATGTTCATCAATTTTGCACCAACAAAGACGTTTATGTAAAACAAAACAATTATTATTGCTTTAAATTTTTTAAGAAATTTGAACTTTACGTTTCATTTTGATATTTAGTAAGAAGACAAATTACAAGTGAAGAATTAGATGATATGCTTGACTCTCCAGAAACTAGTTTATTTGTAGATAATGTATGTATAATTTAATAATAGAAAACTTTAATATACTTACATAATTAATATTGTATTTAAGATTTTAGTAGAAACGAAACTAGTTCAACAACAACTATCAGATATACAAACGAGACACAAAGAACTTGAAAAGCTAGAAAAATCTATGTTGGAAGTTAGAAACATTTTTCTTGAAATGGCATTTTTAGTTGAAAAACAAGTAAAAATTACTTAAAAATAATTTATATATATCATTTTTAGAAATCGAATCATAATAATCCAACTATTTACGATTTATTAGGGGGAACAATTGAATTGTGTTGAATATTTTGCCAATAAGGCCACTGATGATATTGATAATGGGCGAGATCAGATTCAAAAAGCAAATATGAAAACAAAACTTCTGAAAATGGTAATAATTAAATATCTGCTCACAATTTTAATTTAATTTGTAAAATAATGTTCTAATGATAAATGTTTTATTTCAGAGAAAAATAAAAATAATAATAATCGTGTGTATTATTCTTTTAATAATTTTTTTAATGATAATTTTATCATAAATATTTGTCAATATTTAAAAAAATACTAAATTAAACAAATTACTTGATCCTATTGGTTTATTCTAAATCTTAATAAATCATTAAATATTTAAAAAATATATGAATTTATAAATAATAATTTACTTTACTTTAATAAAAGAAAATAATTTATAATTTAAAACGCTCATTAAAAATTAATAATATATATGTATACAAATAATATATATATATGTATATATATATATATATGTACAAGTCATATGTTTTTAGTAATTTGTTTTAAGTGATTTCTGAAAAAAGTAACAATGCCCTTTGCACTGGGTCTGGTTTTATAATCTTCATCTGTACATATACAAAATATTTGAAGTACTTTATCGTATTCTGATCCAAGATCTATAACTGGCAATGGTGGTCGAGTACCTGATAAAACATTAATTAAAACATAAGTTACAAATTCTATTATTAAAAAAGTAACATAAATACCATAATTGCTATCATCTGGATCTTTCAAACTTTGAATAAAGCTATCTTCTGAATCATAATTTGGATCATTATTTTCTTTACTGTTATCAATTGATGTATATTCTAGCATTGAATCATTTGTAGAGACATCCATTACCTGATCCTGATTTTCAACATGAGGAGGTGACAATGCTATCATTTCCCAAAGAACAAGACCATAGGCCCATACATCAGCTTTATTTGTAATAGGTCCATTTTCTATCATTACACATAATTAAAAAACATTAATTTTAATTTGAAAAATTTGAAAAAATAATTAAAGTTACCATTAATAACTTCTGGAGGACTCCAACATCTTGTACCAATATAAGAAAATTCTCCTTTTGAGGTATCAATCTCCAAAGATTTTTTTAATGGTACAGAAACACCAAAATCACAAATTTTCACTATTTTATAATCTTTTGAAATTAAAATATTATAACTTTTCATATCACCATGAAGTATATATGCAGTATGATGTAAGTATTCTAAACCCTTTGCAATTTCATAACTAATTTTTAATATTGACTCAGCTGGAAATTGTGATTCTCCTGCTTCAACTTTTTCTTCAATCAAATCACCTATATATGTATCAATGATAATTGTAAAAATTTTTGAATTTTTTCTATAAATACTACTTTTTTGTTTTAAATTTTGTTTTTAAACAAACCTAAAGAAATATCTATTTTTTCCATAGCAAGACATGGATCTCCATTCACCCCATAAGTAAATGCTCTAAATCCAACAATATTTGGATGCTTTAGTTTTTTAAGAATGTTTGCTTCAAATTTAATTCTTAAATTATATCTAGAATCATCTGTAACATTCCTGTTGCGTTTTTTTATTGCCCATGGAGACCGAATAAATCCAACTTTAGGAGATCTTTCTAATGTGAATACATTTACTCCTATATTATTTCAAAAATAAAATTTAAAATTTTTTTTTATAAAAATACAATAATAAATAAATAATAACAATAATAACAATAATAAATAATAATAGTAATGTTAAAACAAATATATACCACATCCATAACCTATTTGCTTAAGAAATGGTGAAGAAGGAATTTTTATAGGTGTTTGAAATTCCTGATTATCTGTTGTTTTACTTTTCGTTCGTTTAGAAGTAGGTGTTTTAAATTCAGTCATTATTTCTAAATGTTTTTTATAAATGAAAATAATAAGATGAACTAATTTACATACTATGTTGATACTATACAAGGCTTAGATTACCGTTCGTTTTTCAAATAAAAACAGACGCGTATAGCAATTACCAATCTTATAAGATTAAAATTCAAGATATGACAAACTGATTTTGTTTCTATAAAGTTGTCTACTCGTTCGCTTAACTATATTTTAAATAGTATAATACATATAATTATTACACAAATGAATAGTTTATTATTTTTAAATTAATGTGTATAACGTTCAATCAATATAAATTTTAATTGATTTGACATAGGATGGAGATTAAAGAAAATAAATATTAAAGAAAAAATCAAATATATTTAGAAAATAATAAAATGTATTTAATAAATACTTATTACAATAAATTATTTTAATAAAAGAACAAGTTTTAAATAAAGAGCGTTTTTCCCTCTTTGGTTCAAAAAGCAAATCAATGTCTATATTTTTATTGTAATGATGCCAATAAGTTCAGCAACATTGTCTACATAAATAATATGTACATCGTAATTTACAATAAAATCTCATGAAAAAAATTTGTATCCGCTTCTACTGGTGTTAATGCCTGCCCCTTCCAAATAACCCCAATAACTCCATCCACCATATCGTCGTCATTCTCATCTCGTCAAGAGCAGTTCTTTACACCATCGTCAATAAAAGCCACGTGGACGCATACGCGGCCTGCTGGTAAATAGCTTTTGGCGCGTAGATCGCGTTGCTGCACACCCGTCCCTCGTCCCTGACCGTTACGACCGAATCTCATTTCGAGCTTAGATCACTCGGTATTATTTACTTCCAATTAAATCAATTCACATACATATAATTTCTAAATAAATGTAATTATAATAGTAAATATAGAAAATTTCTTAACAAAGTCAATATTCATGTACCAGTATCTGTAATAATACAATTTTTAAGTTTCTATTTCTATAAAATGTATATTTATAACATATTTTGTTTAGGCTTTGCTTCAATTATATTTAATATAATGTATTAATTTCTGTTAATGCATTTGTAATCAACAAATTTACGCTCAGTAACGCAAGCTAGTTCAAGAATATCTAATTACTTTGCTACTAAACATAAAAATATCATGGCACTCGTAAAGTAATCGTCTTTCAAAATAAATATAAAGTCGAGTTCAATGATAAATAAAAATGACCATTAAATTCAATAAAAATAATTCTAAAAAATTGCTTAATGTAACAAACTGCTATTCGCTCTTCGTGTTGAATTATTACTTATTTCAACATTCTAACGAAGGCACAACTCATTAGTTTGACAAGTGCATCGTGTGTACATAAATTAAAAAAAAAAATAAAAGTATTACACGCTTGTACATTTTAAAAACTTTAAAAATAAATTTTTTATTTTTAATATTTTACGATCTATTGCTAATATTGCATACATGATATAATCTTTTAAAACAAAAATTCTACAAAATTACGTTAAATTAAAAATTAAAATTTTTATTGTTATAATATTTTCAGATAAACTTATATAAATATTGAAAAGATAGTTAAATATTCTGAAATTATAGTTTTAAAATACATTAAATAAAATTTATGATCTTTAAATCGAACTTATTTTTTATTTATAATATAATTCATTTAATTCAAATTATTTTTATGTATGAAAGATATATTTAATTTAAAATATATTACTTAACAAAATAAAAAAATTATTAGTTAGTTTCATTAAATACGTTATTATTAAATTAGTTAGTATTATTAAAATGATGACACTTAAATTCATATACCAGAAAAATATTGAAAATGTATTGAAATTTACTTTACGGAATATATAATTTAAATTCGTTCAGTATTTTTAGATTTAATGTGAAAATTTTCATATATTTACTAAATTTTCACTAATTTAATTAATCAATATTTACTTTTTTAAAATCCGAAGTAATACGTTAATTTGTTAATTTTATATAACGTAGTATTAAGTTAATTATATATTTTGTTGCGCAGCATAGTCGATTAGAAATTAAATACCTTTAGCGTGTATCTAATACAGGATGCGTGATCTACAGGAGGGAAGATGTAAAAAAAGCTCTGACTTTAGAATCAACGTCCCCACGTTGCAGCTGAGACCTGCACTTTCTGGATCAGTATCTAGATCAACGCATCAGCGCGTTGGATAACGGTAGTATACCACTCGCCTTGACACTTGAGAAAAGCATACATTAAAATGAGACCATAAGTAGGAATAATTTAACTTTCTCCTTCTCACCGTCTCTCTCGTTCTTAAATTTTTCTAAATTACTTTATAAATATAGTTAATGCAAGTAATGCACAAATTTTTTATATTACGGATATAAATTCATTTAACTTTTAGTACAACATTATACTTATAGCATTATCTGTACATATTATTAATTGGATATATAATTTTTATTATATTACACTATTTATTCTATTCTTTATTAATTTAGTATATTAAGTGTAATCTTTTTAGAAATAGAACAAAGTTTTTCTTTCTAAAATTAAATTAATATATGCTAATATATTTTTATTATTATACACATTAGTTTTTTTAAATTTTTAATATCAATAAAATATGTGTACGCATATACTAAATTTTTATATCTTATATATTTAATCATATGGTTGTTTAACACGCTTATCATCATGATTATGGTTGTTTAACACGCTTGTTGTTTATTTTGTTGTTATTATTTATTCTATGCATTATTAAAATTTCTCATTTTTCATATTAAAACATTATTAACACACAGTATATTATTTAAAGGCAAGTTATATAAAATAATACGTTTATTATTAATACTTGAATTCTAAAGTTCTTATACGTTTAGAATTCAAAACAATAATACCACAAACGAGTTTGACGTATTAGGTGTAGTATGTATATACATAAAATGGTCGGTCCTCAATTTCAAAAATTAGTTTGTTTATTTATTTTTCATTTAATTATGATATCATTTATACGCAAGTTAGATATTTTTAATTATCTTATCATTAAAGTTGACAAAAAATATTTATTAAATCACATTTTTAAAAGTATTCAACATAAACATAGTTTTTGACATAAGATTTAATTTTAGTAGATTTTATTGTTTATAAGCTACAGGCATTAATCTATTTTAAGATGGTAGTTATCAAACACACTTCATAATTATATGCATATACAGTTGATTTTTATAATTTATTGAAAAATATAAAATTATAGGAATTTATTTTGAAAATATGATTACAAATTGCGATTGTGTTTTACAATTAGTTTTTTATATATTTGTGTGTACAAAGTAAAATTAAAACTTTCTTCATTTTAAATTCTTATGATAATGTTTTTAAATGATTAATGTTTGATTAGATAATGTTTTCAGGAACATGAGGGCTAGATAATAATGTACATTTTATTATTTAGCCAATATTAATAGTTATATAATAAAATATAATAGCTAATATAATAGTTCAATATTAGTGGTCCTGCAAATAGTCATGGAGCGTTGGATGCTCATAATTGCTAAGATCTTATGGGATCGAAACTGGACAAGATGGCCCTCAAGTTCCTTGGAGTGTGTCTAGAGTTTGGCGATACCCACGTGCTGACGATAACCTTGCAAAAGCGTGGTGCCTCTCTCTTCCTATCGCTCTTCTCACTCCATTCTTTTCCCATCCCGCTGCCGCCGCTACCTATTCAGTGATGTTGCCCCAACCTGCTTGGCCTATCGCGTGGACCCCCTACTCGTTGATGTGTCTCGCCGTTAGAGAGGCTTCTTCGGATGGCGCGGAGAGTCGACTCGACCGAGCCAAGGTAGTTGTTCCAATACGGCGGAGTCCGCAGGACGCGCCTTGAACGGGAATCTTGTCACGTTCCTTTGTCCGGCAGGCTGCAAAGACGCCCTCGCGGAACCTTGGCCGGACATACGTGGGCAGGGCCGCGGTCCTCTCCTTGGGAACGAACAACTTGGTAGTTCCCTAAAAGGGAGGGGGAGAGAGGGAGCCGAGGCGACGCGCGCAGGTGAGTTCATCGCTGGGGGTTCATTCGAGCTCAAAGAGGTCTGAGGTAGAGTGGTTTGCCCGACGCTCCTAATAGACGTAAACAAGGCCGAGGGTTGAGGGCCGAAACAGATGCACCGTTACAGTGTACCGAGTACTCGGATGTTACAGTGACGGTTTCGGTGACGGTAGACTGTTAACCAGAAGTTTCTTCGACTAAGAATTTCATGGGTGAGCCGTATGATTTCGTTGTATAACAACGCGTCCAAGCGAATATGCCATTGCCGCGAGCGCCGATCGCTTTAATAAGGTCGCTCGATTGCATCGGCTTACATTATCTCCTTTTTTTCACGGTACCGTAAAAGGATAAGTCGGCACTCGCGTGAACTCATTCTTACGGCCAAGTTCCCGAGAGAATTGCTGTTCGTCTACAAAGTCCTCACCGTACGCAGTTTTCACCTCTCCTTCCTTTTCCGAGATTAGCCATCTACGTTTTCATGTACGCACTGCTCTCATTATCCTTCCAACGACAATCACGCATCTCCATGATCGACTCTGATTCTCGATCATAAGAAATAGAGCAAATCCCAAGCTCGTTCATTCTGGATGGCGATGCAACTGCTATTGCATGCTGCAAAATTTTTCCTCTTTTAAATTACGCATTGAATTTGTAATTGATGCCCATATATACTCATCGTCTCTACATTGGTTTCTATTTTTCTATCATATGTTTCTTTTTCTTTTTCATTTTGCAGAGAAAGAGAATGACTTTGTTGAGTTTGAGTATTTAGCGAATCCAATTCTTCCAATGTTGCTTGTATAGAAACAAAACATTTACGTTTTATAAATGATTTATAAATATTAAAAAGCATACATCATAATATGAGCAGCCTAATTCCTAATGAAGAAATGAGTTGAACAAAAAAGCCCCATTCAAATAAAGATATCATCTCTATATTGAATCATCGAGTCTATAAAAGCAGTGCTAAACTTTAACAATTTAGGATTTGGGACAAGATGGCGCCGACTTAGTCTACTCATAGCACGTAATTTTTTTTCTGCTTTCCCTTTAATCTTCAAATCTCTTATATTTTTTTATTTAAATAAATTTATTTCAAAAAGGTACAAAATTATAATCTCGTGGGACATATATTTTCGATTCTCGTCATACCATAAATTTCCACTCAATAGATTCAATGCCTGTTAAAGTTTTTTTTATTCTTTACAAGATAAAATCACTTTTATAGTAATTTGTTACAGACAAGATGGGGATTAATAAAAGTAGACGTTACGTAACGAAGGGCATGATTTAGTATTCGATAGTAAGTATCATCGATAGGTTAATTCTTATAAAGAGAATTATTGATTGGATATGTAATATTGATCATAATGTTCCGTAGTATTGACATGTTGATCTCAGCATCTCAGCATTAATGTCTATATTTCCTGAGTCTGTACACATTAAATATTAAGTAAGATAATATTAGTAGAAGTTTCATTTTAATAAAAACGAGCATGATTGTCATCAGGTCGCAGGGATATAAATTAAAAGACATAAACGATGCTAATTCCGGAGGTGAGATCGACGATACAATCGCTGATACCTGGACAAAAATCTAAAACATCAATAAGTACGCTGGGAAGATTTAATCTTTTTTGATTTAATTTAATTTCTGAGCGATAGCATGAGTTTCCGTAAAAAATAGTGATAATCAGAGTAAAGTGATAAAAATCGGGACACTAATATATTAAAAGTCGAGGAGGAACGACATTTTCGGAGCTCACTTTCTCCTCTTGGTCATCTCACAGTTGTTTTCTTCTGGCGCCGCAAGGACATCGGATGCCCACGCATTTGTTGACTTGTGTATAGTGCGCACGGGCTCAAGTCTGTATGTGTGTGTGTTATGTAGGCACCGATTGCACGAGAGTGGAATCGAAATCGTGGTCGCGTGGATGAATCTACCTGAGCGTCATTCAGTCGATCACTTTGACCGCTCGGGATCGCACGCAGTTTGGCGTAATCATTTACAATCCTCAAGCTTTATATTTCCTATATTTAAGTATTATATACATTCTCCTTACTCTTTATAAATAAAATACACATGTCTGTTCCGGCTCCACTAAATTTTGCTTCTTTCTAATTCGATTAACTTAAAACTTTAACGAAAATTGCTGTGAAAATTACCTGGCGTCTCTAAAGTGTTGGTGTTAATTTGTTTTATGATATTTGTGTTGCAAGTTACTGATGTGCGACTTACAAATCGAACTATCCTCGCTATATCTTGTAGCTTTACTTGATACTGCTATAAATAAAAGTCGATAAACCGACATTCGTAATCTAATATATAAACATAACTTTATATTTAAAGGTACGTATTTTTAAAAAAGAGCCTCGAATAGTAAAATAACGATCAACTATTAATGCAAATAAGTACATGGTATTATTGTATTTACAAATACGTAGACGACTAAAATAGAATTCTTTAATATTATATCACACAGCATTTACAGAATTGTTTTGAAAATAAATTATTTTAATAAAAGTTTTAATTCCGAGACAAAATTAGATGACTTTATCGCTTAATCAAACGACTAGCTGAATTTTAATGACTAAATGGTATTTTAGAATACTTTTTTCTTATATGTTAATGCTTTTTTTAATATATTAAATAAAATTAAATAAAATTTTAATTATTAAATAAAATTTTAATTATTAAATAAAAATAAATTTCTTATGTTTTCATATGATTTGTCCATATTGATTAATTTTTAAGTAAAAATTTCTTTTATGCATATCTATATAATGTCTTATTTTATTAACCTGTTAATAAAAAAAAAATTAATAAAAAATGAGTAAACGGTAAATTAAAAAAAAATCTCTATCATTAAGATTTGTATTCTTTCCTCGATATATAACCATTACATTATTATCATTTTTAATCTATAAATATCGATATAATATTAATTTTTATCTATAAAAAAATGACGCTAGAAATTTGGAAGCGTGAATATTTTCTGTAATTCATATAGCTTATATTATTGATAATGCTATTTTATATTTTTAATTACAATCAAACTTCGTAAATTATTATACTTTAAATCAACCTTTGATAAATATTATTCGATAAGCTTTTGTTTATATTCAAAACTTAAGTGACTGGAATTAACCAATAATTATGAACTTATTAACATTTGTAAATAAAGATTTTTCAAATTAAATCTAATAAGATGATGGTTTTTAAATAACACCAAGGATTTTTTTTCATAAGATGTAACGTTCCAAAGTATGCATATTAAAATTTTTATATGAACAGAATATATTTAAATTTGTTATATATATATATATATATATATATTCTTTAAGTAAATGATATAAAAATAATTTAAGATTATTAAAAATTAACTGATTAATAAATTAAATTAAGAATCGGAAGAATAGAAATATTGAATAAATATGAAAAATTGGATTCTGATTTCCTTTTTCCAGTATTTGCATTCAAAATTCTATTAAAATGGACTGGCCTTCTTGGCCCACCCTGCTTTTCTCCTGCATTTTAGCCATTCACCATGCAGTCGGGCAATCGTAAGTGCCATTCTGGGTTTGTAAAAAGATTTTGTCCGATTACTAAGGATACGGTCTGAATGATTCTATATTATGCTCGATCGCCTTGACAAAGTGTGTCTTTTGATCTTCTCAAAGGTACTACACGATTGTTGCTCCAAAGATCGTCCGTTCTAATTCGGAGTACCACGTGGCGGTGAGCATAATCGGTTACTTCAAACCGACAACGACCTTCATCGAACTTTCCGGTCGGTTGGTCAATGGGGAATCATTCGCGGTATCAGAAAGCATTGTCGTCGAGCCCTATGCAACGCATCTTCTTAGTCTCGAGGTAAATAATAATTCATACTATTTGTGATATTCAATACCCGTTTGTTTATTAAATGTAAATAAATATCTATAAGTAAAGTTTTTCTCTTAAATCAATCCATGTTTAAATTTGAGCTATACATGTAATTAATTATGTTAAAGGCATTCATATGCATCATTAACAATCAATATAAATTATAAATATCAAATATTTAAGTAATGAATCTAATTAGACTGTACGTTAATATATTTCCGTAAATATTTATAAAAAAATAATTATTAAAATTAAATTTAAAGTATACTATAGACTGGAAATAAAATAAATTTAGAAAATATTTATTTTTTTTGTTATATAGAGTTTAAATGTTAAATTTAATAACAAATGTCAAATATTATTTAAAAAGAGTAATAATTCAATTTTAAAAAAGATAATAACTTATTTAAGTAAGTAATTATATATGTAAATGTATGTTTCTCTTTTTTTTAACAAATACAACTAGGTTTACATTTTAATGTTTTATTTTATAATTTTCATATTTAAACTTTTTAATTTTTTTAATGTAATTATTCTTTTGTAGTGATACTGATTGATCTGTGTAATATATTAAGTACTTAGACAATCAGTTGAAAAACATTAAATGTAAAATTAATAATGAACTTGAATTTTATCGACTTTAAATTCTATTGCATATCCTTAACAATTATATGTACAAATTATATATATAATATGTATTTAAATTATATGTATAAATAATATTTTTATTTTTCCTTTGTATTTCAAACATTTAATAAATAAAAAATTAATTAAATACATTGCTTTTGTAATTTAGAAATTATTATTATTAAAAAGAATTTAAATATAGAAATACAAATTTGAATATTTAGAAGTAGAAATAAGAATTTAGAATTCTTGTATTATTGCAAATATTAATCCATTTTGTAGTATGCAATAGATATTTTATAAATAATAAATATTCATATCAATTTTAGTATACGCACAGTTCGGTTTAATTTAAGTCATATCAATTTTTAAATACATATCGTAAATGTTATTAAATCTCATTACGGAAATTGTCCATTCGTACTAGTTGTATCTAGACATAATAGTTCTACGTGAATTAAATGTATTTCTTCAAAAAAGGATGCACGGTTTTGTACAGTAAATAAATGACTGTACCTTACTTGAAAGTATAATGGGAAATTTCAATTAACGAAAAAAAGGAAGGTCAAGATGAGACTGAAAGAAAGTAGAATTTATATTCGCTTTGACCTAAATCTCGGTAGAGAATCAATGGTAAATATTCATAGAAGAAATACACTTAGCTCTACTTCTATTTAAATAAAAGTTTGTAATTAAAAGTTAATACCAATTAATTTTTTTAGTATATATTTTTTTATTAAATTATGAAAGTATAACAATAGAAGCTTTAAAAAGAATAAAAAATATTAAAATGAAAATTGTAAATTAAGGTATAGCCTACTAAATATTTAAAGAAACAACAATATTCTAGAAATTCTAAATATAATATACTTTATATTTTTGCTAAATTTGAAAACTTTTATAACATTTCTGACTTCTTTAGAAAATAATTGCAGAATTTTAAAATAATGAATATATTATTCTAGCCCAAATAGAGATATTTCATAATAATAATGATATAATAATGTTATTAATATATATATATATGTATGTATTATAATAATAATTCATTATAAAAAATGTATATTTTATTTTTATAGACTCCTGCTAAGGACTAGTTACACATAAATTTAAAACGATATTTTTAAAATTAAATTTACACTTAAATTATAGTATTTTTTTGTTTTTGTTTTGTTAAATGCGTGACAATTTATCTATTTTTTGCAGAAAATATGACATCATGTTTGAATATAGTAAAATATTTGAATTATTCAATATGTATTGATGTGCTAAGACCGTGACTTTATTTTTTCTAAACAAAGAAATTTCGATAAAATTGAATCGTTCGAACAGAAATGCGGATCCTTGATATTCACCTGAATAGACCCCCCACCGGAATAACATTAATTCGTGCGGAGACTCAGATTAATCATAACAATTTTAGTATTACAAATTAGTCAAAGCAGCTGTGTTAGCTATTGTGAATATCGTATTTCATGTTGTTTCCAGGGATTAACGGTTGATTAATAGCGGTTACACACCGTTATCTTTTCTAATGAACGTAACAAAACATTCTTGTATCTATATCACATATTTAAAATAAAATTATAATAATAATGGACAAAACATGGGCTTTCCACGAGTGCATTAGCGTGTTCCTTAACATTCATTCGTGCTCAGATTTTATTACATAATTTAAAAAACAAGTTCCCGTAGCAGCTCCAATGTACGTATATAATTTCATTTTACTTCATGTTTTGGTACAGTCAAACGAAATACGTTGAAATAACTTAATTTTTTTAAGTATAACCATATTTTAAACTTTTTAAAATTCATAGTATATTATTAAATATTTTTATGTCATATTTATATGTACAAATATTTTTTATTTAATTTTTATAAAGTCCGTACATGTTTTAAGGAAATTTATAATAATCGTAATAATTTCTTAAAATGGTATAACAGTCAAATTTCGAATATTTTGAATATGAGAATATTTTGAAGAAAAAAATACACTGATCAATGTTTCTTAAGGTATCATAGAAAAAAATTATTTAGTTCATTTTATGACTAGATATTTCTATTAGAAAAATACTATGAATAATGAATTATTTACTGAAAATTTAAACGTATCTCTTTATAAAAATTAATATTTTGTTAAATATTATTTTAAATTATATGGAGGTAAAGTCATACATCTCTTTACTATAATATAAAACCGTTATTTTGGATTGACAAATGAATAGATAATTTGGTATAATTATATCGTTTACAAACGTTACATATTTAATCTTCAATAATGAAATATTTATTGCAATTTATTATAATGATTAACACTGATTTTTTCATTGTAATAATTATTAAAAAGATAAAATTATTATTAGAAATACGTTCAATTTTGTATTATTGGCAGAAAAAAGAAAAGTTGAGTGTTTCTAAAGAAATATTTAAACCTGTTATTACAATATTAGATCAAGATTGTATTATGAAAAAAGTAACTTAGACTTTGCAATTCGAAGAGATAAAAAATATAACAACAAAATATCATAAGAAAGGGTAAGACTAAAGAAAATTTTAAGAAAATAGAGGTAATTATTAAAGATTTATTCGTTTTATGAAGTTATTGAAAAGCCGATTATTTTTTTATAGCCGATTAATTTTATAAAATAATAACAGAGCCAATAAAATTATTCAATGATTGAAATATTACATTGTTCTATTATTACAGTAAATATTAATTCAATTTTAATAAATTTACGGTATTAGTTTAAAAAATACGATAAGAAAAAAATTAATGGATTAAAAATTTCTGAAAATAAGGAATCCCCACACAGATGGGGGGGAGGGCGAAGACTGATGAAACTTAAACGGTGCATATCCGTCGAGCTGTCTTATATTATAAAATAATACACAAAGTGCATTCCCATAAATTTACCAGACAACTTCTCAGACAATGTCCCCAAGGTCATAATGGATTATTTGGGCACACGAAGCCATAATGTTGTATTTATTGCATGTGACAATTACAGATCGGCGATACGGGACCGGGTGAGTACCGACTCCTGGCGAGGGGCATCAGTGGCTACACCTTCGTCAATTCCACGGAGCTCGAGTACGTTCACAAGAGCAACGCGGTCCTGGTGCAAACAGATAGGTCGGTATATAAGCCCGGCAGCAAAATACAATTCAGATGTATCATACTGGATTCAAGGCTCAGACCAGCGGTCAACAGACAGTTGGACCTTTACATTACGGTTAGCTCACTTTTTTTGCCCCTTGCTCGAAGTTCTACTTTATCGCAATCCATCCATTTTTCCTTAGCATTCTTCCTTCTTCTCCTTATAGGTATTAAATTTTCTTCAAATCTAGTGCACGATTAATTTCAATACATTAACGTCTTGATCCTTTTATTTTCTGTAAAAAATCAAGGCGTTTATGTTATATCTTTTGGTTTAAGCGTATTTATATGCGATAATTTATACTTTCTTTTCGTTTTAACCCGATCTCTTTAAATTTATCTTTATACATTTTTAATTTTACAACAGCTTTAAAACACCAGATTTCTTTCTATTTTATAAATAATAATTTAAGGTCAGTTTCAAAACATATATTAAAAAAGAAAAACCATCTTACAATAGCAATTTCAGACATCATTGTAAGGTGTTTAAGAAAAATCTTAGTACGTGCAGTCTCGTAAATTTGGATTATTAAATAATAATAACAAGCTGGAATATTTGAAAATGTTTTGTATATAATTTCTAACTTATTGTGCAATTTTTAATTAATAAAAACTGGTTTTAATTTTATTATGACAGGATGGACAAGGTAATAGAATAAAACAATGGGATCGGCCGCCGTTGCATCAAGGAATTTTTAATGGAGAATTAGAATTGTCTCAGTCACCCGTTTTAGGCGACTGGGAAATCGTTGCTAATATCGATAATCAAATTTTCAAAAAAACAGTACAAGTTGCAGAATATGTTTTGCCAAAGTTCGAAGTGACGATCGATGCTCCCCTGCATGTTACCTTTAAAGAAGGAAAAATCACTGTTATAGTTCATGCTAAGTAAGTAATTATTTTTACTGAAAATACTTAATTAGCCGATATTTTTTAAACTATTTATATATCCTTATAAATTAGTATATAAGATAAGAAACTAATAAGTTTTTCACTTTAAAGAACAATTAGTATTACTATACCCGTTGATTTATTAATTATCACATTTTTATATGAATTTATCATTATTGTCATTATTAAACTAACATGTAAAATTTTAATTAAATAAAACATTTATTAAAGCCTTTCTTAAAAATGGTATAAAAAATTTTTTTTGTTTTAATTTCAAGCAAGTAACTGTAAAGATATCTATATATTAGTTAAATTACGTATTTTCCTATAATGAGTAAAAAAAAATGGTTGTTTTATTTCCATAATTTTAGATAATAACGTTAATATCTTCCACAACAAGTGTCAATAAAAATTGATTATTTAATAATTGAATAGTTAATTATTTAATCAAAAAATAGATAGCGCAATGAATTAAGTTAAACTTAACTTTTCACTTATTTCATTGTATAAAAAAAAAAAACGACTGCTAAGTCATTACGATAAAACTGATAAATTTTTAATGCAAGGTTGAAGTAATAAAATAGTCGCAGCTAATTAAAATAACGTGTAAAATAACACGTATCAAAATGCGTTTATTAAAGTATGGTTGCCCTTGGCGCACAGGTATACTTACGGGAAGCCAGTAAAGGGAGAAGTTACAATTACAGCGTTCCCTGATATTTATTCTCCCGTCTTGCAACCCGTATATCAATCACCTATACGAAAGATCGTCAAAATTGAGGGGAAAGCAACAGTAGATTTCGATATCATCAAAGATCTCAGGTAATGCTATGCCTTAAAGCTCCAGCTGCAATTCAGGCGTTATAATCGCTCTTCGATTAATAAATCTTCCAAATCATAAACATTATTAAACTCTTATTTCTCTATGAATGAGTTATTGTCGAATTTCTATTTATTTTATTTCACAAACTTAAAACATTACATCTTTAATTTTAATTTTTAATTTTTTTTTTCAATAATTCTGTTTGAAGAATTATGAAAATTATGTCTAAATATTAATAAGATAATTTATAATGGAATATTTTTTATAATTGAAATTTTTTAAAATAGAATATAATTCTATTAAATCTATTAAATATTTGCATAAATAAGGGCGGCATAACTTTGATGAATAATAACATTATAATTTAATTATGTAAATACTTTTAAATAATTCATCATTGTAAATTTATTAATTATCCTCCCTTGTATCGAAGCTTTTGTCAATTGAGCTGACAATATAAATATAAAAATTACCTGTACGGGGATTGAAATAGGAGGAGCATATGTTAAATCTTATTGATATATAAGTTCAGGTTCAACACTCGAAAAATAAAATGCAATGAATTTCGTAAGAACATCCCACGGTAAATAATAGCTTGAAATAAGTGTAGGTTCAAAAAATCGTTGTTTATTGCTGTTGAACAGAGTAACCGATGATGACTACAGGAGACCGGTAGTAATTGAGGTTGCTGTGGAAGAAGCCGTCACAAGAAGAAGGCAGAATAACTCGATGCAAATAACCCTTCATAAACATAAGTATACCATGGATTTACTGAGAACTGCGGAATATTATAAGCCGGGCATGGAGTATACGGCCTTTGTAAGACTCTATTTTTCTCGTGGTATTAAATATTATGCTTTCTTACACTTGCCGAATCATATAGCCAATCATTATTGTATGCTGTCTTTTAAAGAAAGCAACATATTTTTAGTTGCATGAGAAAATTATCAGCAATATCTTCAATTTAGAATTTCTTATCAATTTTAATCGCTAACATATAGAAAATGTATTACTTAAGAATGTTTATTAATTTTATTTTAAAATATGCGTTATGATGATTAAAATAAATATGATGAATTTTTTAGTTAAAAGTTGCAAATCACGATGGTTCGCCAGTTATCGATAATACGAATCCCGTTCATATATCATATGGATATTCCTATGATCATGAAAATTTATATAATATAACAAAAATGCTCGACAAAAACGGTATGATAGAGCTGAATTTTAATCCACCGATTGTAGTTCCCGATCAGATATTCCGACCACTTAGGATCGAGGTAATAAACATTCTTTATTTTATTTAAAATGAACTTGGATATAAATTCGTTCATTGTATGTTTACTTTTTAATAAAGGCTCAATATCTAAATCTTCATGAATGGTTCCCGTCAACAAATCCAGCTTCTTCTAGAAACAACGTGTTTATACAAGCGACACTTCGAACTGAAAACCCCATAGTACTTATCAGTTATATTTATCAGCAATGCGTCTTATCATCTTTTTATTATATGACAATATTTTTATATAATAGGTGAATGAATACATCGAAATTGAAGTTAACTCTACAAATCCATTGAATCATCTTAGCTACCAAGTTTTTGGACGTGGAGATATTTTGAATGCTGCTTCTATTTCAATATCTGATGAACGCATGGCAAGATTCCGGTAAATAAAATACTTATTTATTTTACTAAATAGTAAATAAATATAATTTATTAGCGTTTTTATGATGTCGATATAATTATTAGCATAGTATGAGATTGCATATTTTTCTCATTATTTGTGCTTATTAGATTCCTTGCTACTTCTGTAATGGCTCCTGTTGCTCATTTGTTAGTATACTATGTCAGTGAGGATGGTGAGATAATTGCAGATTCGTTAGATATTGAATTGGATGGAGCTTTGCAAAATTTCGTACGTAATTTAATACAGAATTCACAGTTTATTAATTTTCCGAGCTATAAATTTTAAATAATGTCTCCTAAATTTATTAGGTCGATATTAAAATGATTCCTGAAACAGTTGGACCTGGTGATAACGTAGATCTAACGATAATGGCAAAACCAAACTCATACGTTGGTCTTTTAGGTGTCGATCAAAGATCTCTTTTATTAAAATCAGGCAATGATATTTCTTATGTAAGATTTTATAATTTACATATTTAATTAAATTATGCTATTACTTTTATTATATCTTTTTATATGCTTGTATTTATTACGACTGAGCTGTATTATTAATCTACATTTCAAAATTATAAAACATTAAAGCAATATACATTAATAAAGTGTATTTGAAAAAGTAGATTCTATAATAAGTTCAATAATCTTAATAGGATCAAATACGTAAGATTTTAAATTCTTATGATTCAAATGAAGCCAACTTTAATGAAGATTTTGATCAGTCATGGATGAGACCTGGTTCGGCAAGTACTGAAGAAGTTTTTAAAGTGAGTAACTTCTTATTAAAAAAAAAAAAATAATAATAATACATACGAATATTGAAAAATCTAAATAATTATATAGCATATAATATTCAATTTATGTTAAATGGTAAAATAATTTACTTCCGATAGAAAAGAGGAGCTGTCATCCTGACAAATGGGTATCTACACGAAAATCAACAACTAAGTACGTAAATGCAAATGCTAGCAAATAATTTTATGCATTTAAAATGATTAAATTACTAATGCAGCCAAGCTCATTAAACGCAATTCATGCTAAATTCATCAATTAATTTCAATAATCTTCATTTCTTCTTAAGTGATAATTAGACAATAAAGACGCAAGTTTCTCTTCGCGTTAAAAAAAGTCATTTTTTATTTAATGTATATCAAGTTGAATAGTATTTAAGACAAAGTAATTATTTGTTAAACGATACCACACTTATTATTTATAAATAATTTATTCAATATACTAATAACCAATTTAAAAAAAAAACTATAATACAATATAATAACATTGTAAATATTGAAATAAAAATTTAAAGATTAAGATATTGGTGGTTGGGTTTGATATCGGTGTTTGAATCATATTTAATCATAAAGAAATGTTCAATTTCAAACAACGTGATAAAACTGACAGTAAAAAATTACTTAAAAACATTAATTTAAAACACATAATTAATATTTGATTTATTTTAAGTACGGATAAGTAATACTATAATAGTGAAACTAAATTTTGGAGAATGGATTTATATGACAAGAACCCAAAAGTATTTCACAGAAAATAATAAATTATTATTAACAAAATTTATGCTAATTGCACAAGTCTCTTTAAAATGGCTAAAATATATTAATTTTGAAGAAATTTAATTTATCTACAAAGAATGTAAATTTGAAATATAATTAAAATATAAAAAAACTTATGTAAATTGTTACTGTATCAAGAAAAAGTAAAAATTATGTTTTTTGAAAAATTAGACAACCTTTGTCTTTCTTTCTCATAAAAATTTTTCGTCAAATGTCTAACGAGGCTTGTGTATGCATAGTATACTACCGAGCTAATTTGGATGCAGTGATGTTTTCGGCCCCTGGAACTACAAGTCCAACCACGTTCTCTTCAGGACAGCTCAAAGTTCGGAAGAATTTCCCCGAAACTTGGATTTGGGAGGCGGTCGACACTCGGTAATTTTGACTATCTACATTTCCCTCGTTTCATTGCATTCTCGATTTTCGTCATTCCATAATTCTTATTTGAGCTTAAATGTACATGCTGATGGGCTTTTGGTCAGGGTCGCTAAATTGTATATAAATGGGTAATCGAGGAATTGGTTGGTTACGGTCAAATAACCTATGTAAATATTATATACTTACGATTCAATTTATCTATTCATACAATATTGAATAGTATTAACAACACGAAGTAACTACTTTTATATAATTAAAAAAAATATAAAAAAGTATACTAGAGTAATTGAATGAGTAATGATTCTCTATTTTGAAAGTAGCTTAAGTTGAGTATTGCATTTTATAAAAACACCAGGGACTGTAGATAATTCATCGAAGCGATACTCAATTCAAGTACTTTTACATATATACTTTTGTATATTGAGAAGAATTTCGAAGAGCTAAAGGTGGATGGATGTATAAACTTTAAAGCGCAATGTAAAGTACATTTTATTTGTGCCTTGATTTAGTGGTAATTAAAAATTCAATTAATCGTCACGTACTCGTGGCACCCAACGTCGAAAAAAGCCAAGGAAAGGATTGCAAGCGAGATTCGGCTGAAGCAAAGCACGTAAGCATCCTCTCGATTAAATCACGTACATAAATAAAGCATAATCATCCACCTTTGGTGTAAGTCCATGAGAGGTTCTGAGCCATTTGGGTCTGAGATTATGAGGAACGGTATTGGTCGTTGCAGTTCACCCGAACGAGAATGCCGACCGGGTTAGGGGTCCGATCCAGGGCCTCTCGATCTCGACTCTGCGGCCGGACATAGGCCCGCCCGTAAAGCATAGGTTCGCCACGAGGCCGTCCTGGGCTGGTCGCTACGCCTTCTCTTATGTGCCGCTCCTACCTTGGAGGCCTCGTGTTTTCCTTATGCATGACATCTCAGACACTTGGCTTTTCGCAAACATGTCTTCAGGGTATTTACGCATATTCTCTTCTTTAGTCCACCTACACTTTTATTATCCTGTCCTTAGTTGCGAGTATGTTTCTCCCACGTAACTACTCTCAAGTACGCCGGAGCTTAGAATAGAACGAATTTTTACACGATAATCCATAATTTTATAAATGATTTTATAATTGTTTGCACATAATTCTATCATTTTCCGATTTTTATCACTTTCTGATTCACATTTTCTCGCGCTTCTTAATTTCATTAGATTTAATTATCCTCACATAGCAAACACAAATAAACATAAACGCCTACACGATGATTTTTATATCGATGACAATATATGCACAATTCACTTTTACTTATGTAATTTCTTAATACGAACGTGTGACTCTATTTCTATTTTTCTTCTATCTTTCTTTCTATCTCTCATTCTATTTTTCGATCTCACGGAAATGCGCAATTATAAATTACGATATTATGTTCTTTCATTATAAAAAAAAATTTATCTACTATTTCATACAATGCATGTCTTATACTAGTGTTTTTCTATACCCTTAATATTTTATATACACATATCATCTTGTAAAATTTATGGATTCTTGTTTAAAAATGTTTTATTCTATACATTAATTTTTATTTTTAGATCAGGTATATAAAATCAGTGCTTGTATAAATTTGTTTCATACTGTATGTTTCACCTTAATTATTAATTTTTATATATTTTGTAAATATATGAAATTTCTTCAAACTGAAATGTATATTCTTTCCAATAATTTTATTTTAGCCAATTATTTGATATATTTGTATTAATTTTTTACGAAAATAAAGTCTCCTGTATTGTTCTGTGAATCTTTTGGAATTAATCATTAAACAAAATTTTCTTTTTTTTTTAAATAAATTCTTACAGCCTAGATTATTTAGACTTAAGAAATTTTTAATAAAATTGTTTTGTAATTAGTAAATGAATTTCTTTGTAGCACTTCCTTTTACTCATTGTTTACAGATTCTTTTTTACATTTGTATTTAATATTTTATTTATTGGTGATTGTTTTTGGTTGAATTACAACTTATATATTAATTTATCTAGATATGAAGGAAAAACTGTTATTCGAAGAACTGTGCCAGATACCATTACATCATGGGTTTTGACTGGTTTTTCAGTTGATCCTATGTATGGATTAGGTCTTATCGAGAGTCCCAGAAAGGTATTTTTATTTGTACACTGTCTCATAAATACCAAAAATTATTATTTTTATAAATATAATATTAAAAAGTATAGCAAGCCCAACTAAAATAGCAACGTTACTTATACGTTAAATAGATTTTAAACGTTAGTGGGTTAATTAAAATATTTAATTTTGTAAAATTTTAGAGATATAAAGTTACTATGTAGAATCATCATAAACTTTGTTGTTTTTTTTTAATCTGTTGTAACTAGATTATTGATACTTGATATAATTGTTGATTTCGTGTATACTAAACCTTTAGTATTTGTGAAGAATATGTTTAAACTGCAAGTAAATCAAAATACTTTAAAAAAAATTATTTAAACATGGAACTACTACCATGATGTCGAATAAAATAATATTAACATACACGCATAGGTAACCTTTAAAAAACATAACAATAGAACTTAGGATATTCTTTAATATTAATTATAATATATTTATAAAATGTATATACTAAAGGGTATAGTTATTATTTTACAGGCTGTGAATTGATTTAAATATACAAAAATAATTGAAAATCAGATTTAAACAAGAATATATTTATAATATTTATAAAACTTCATAATTGAATTACAGAATAATAACATTACAAATACAAAATTTATAAAAATGTACTTAATATTAATTGAAAAGAGCTTTTAAATTGGTTATTCTAATGTTATATATATTTATAAATATTATTATAATAATATTTTTTTTTTAGTTGAAAGTATTTAAACCATTCTTCATATCAATGAATTTACCTTATTCTGTTATTCGAGGAGAAATCGTAGCAATTCCGATAATCGTATTTAATTACTTAAATAAAGATCTGTCCGTAGAAGTAGTTTTAGAAAATAATGGAGACTTTGAATTTGCTGAAATATCAAATGAAGTTCATGAAACTAAGCGTAAGTATAATTTCGTAAATTTATCTTTTATTTGTTTAAATACTAATATGATTTATTATACACAGACTATTACATAATATGAATATGTAAATGCTTTAAAGGAAATAAATTTAACTATATTGCTAAAATATTAACATTATTACAATTATTGACTCTACTAATATATTATAGGTTTAGAACTTTATCGAACCAAAAAATTATTTATACAAGCTAATTCTGCTCAAAGTGTTTCTTTTATGATTATTCCGACAAAGCTGAATTATATTACAATTAAAGCTAAAGCAACGAGTGTGATGGCAGGCGATAGTATTGAATATCCTCTTCTCATAAAGGTGACGCCCCTAAATAATTTTATAATATATTAAATTTATGTAATATGTAAGTAATTAATTTATCTTTATCTTGCAATTTATATAAATGTATGCGATCATGCGTAGTATAAATAACCTAGATTAAATCATTACAGATTTGCATTTTAGCATTTAATTTTACATATACTTTAAACTTACTATTTTGTACAAATAGGAACAATAAATCATTATGAATAAATTATTTTACGTTTTTAAAAAATTATTTTTAATTTAAAAATTGATATGTCGCCAAATACGATTGTGATTCCAGGAAAAAAATTGAATATTACAAAGCTTACATTATATAATTACATAATATTATAATTTAGCAATGAATTTCTTCATTTATTAGATATAATGATTATAGTGTAATATTTTAAAACCTATTTTGTTTGATACAATTACATTTACTAGGCTGAAGGAGAAACACAATACGGAAATAAGGTAGTTTTCCTTGATTTGCGTGATTCCGATTTGATTCAAGCAACCGTCAATGTAGATATTCCAAAGCATTTCGTTGCTGATTCGGATTACGTTGAAATATCAGCAGTAGGTGCGTAAAACTTAATTGCACATTAAATGTAAGCAAATATAAATAAACAAATTTTCTTATAGGTGATATGCTGGGACCGAGTATACCAAATCTGGATAAATTGATAAAAATGCCATTTGGTTGTGGTGAACAAAATATGCTTAATTTTGTTCCAAACATTGTGATTCTTGACTATTTAACAGTAAGAAACGCAACAATTTTATTCATTTTAATAAAATATTTATTTTGCGATGCACTCTATATTATTTATTATTTTTTCTCTGATATTTAGAATACAAATCAGTTATCTCCAGCTATCAAAAGTAAAACAATACGATACCTTGGTACGGGATATCAACAAGAATTAACATACAGGCATATAGATGGATCATTCAGTGCTTTCGGCAAAGCTGATCCACAGGGTAGTACATGGTTTGTATAAAATTTACACAGCCTCTTGTATATTTAACTATTAATTGCAATATTTTATTAGATATAGCGAGTACGATAAAAATTGATACATACGCCCTCGTGCGGACAATGTCTTTAATGTTGTAATATTAATTGTTGTAATATCGTCTATAATTCAGTGTTGTAGTATTAATTATAAGAATAATTGATATTTTAAATATTCATTAACTATGTATTTTTATGGAATCAGGTTAACAGCGTTCGTTGCGAAATCGTTTAAACAAGCCGATAAGTACATCACGGTGGATGAAAAAATCATATCGGATGCACTGAAATGGCTTGCTGAAAAACAAGCTATTAATGGAAGTTTTCCGGAAGTTGGAACTGTTAGTCATCGTGATATGCAAGGTGGATCAGGAAAAGGTCTCGCTCTAACAGCTTACGTTCTTAGTGCATTTTTAGAAGTAGAGGTACGTTAAATTTAATTGTTTTATGTATATTATTCAATAATTAAAAAAAAAACTTTTTTTAAAAAGATATTAATTTTTAAAAAAATAATTAAATTTATGAATTTTGTAAAATGTTATTTGTACTTTGATTAGTTCTGATTTATATAAACGGAATACATTTATATATACAACAGTAATCTTATTAAGTATTTCTCTGTTTAGTTAATTTAAATTTATATTGAAGTCATAGAGAAAAAAACCTATTTTAATTAACAACCTGATATTCTGACACAGAATATCGAGGGTCGTTATCGTAACATCATCTACAAAGGTGTAGATTACATTGTGCGTAATATGCAAAACCTCGAGGACAATTACGCTTTAAGCATTTGTACGTACGTATTAAGTCTTGCGCGTAATGCCTACGAGGATGAGGCTTTTCAAATGCTCGAATCCCGAGCAATCCTTAAAGATGAACAAAAATGGTGGAGTAAGCCGGTTGCCGACGACGACAAAAATCCTTGGTATTCACTTTCAAGGAGTGCCGACGTAGAGATGACTTCTTATGCGCTTCTCACATACCTCAGGAGAAATGAACTATCCGATGCTACTTCCATTATGAAGTGGCTTGTCAGACAGCGAAACGTAGAGGGTGGCTTCTCTTCCACTCAAGTAAGCCGTCCCTTAAAATATCAAAGAAACTCGAAACAAAAATTGAAAATGCAGCTTACTTTTAATTATTTTATTTGTTGTACATAAATTACTCACTTTCATTATACTGACTCTTTATCGATTCATGTCATATAACTTAAAATTTTAGCCTTTTCAATTATATATATCCATTTAATTCTGATCACCATTAATAAAACATAACTACATTATTGAAAATTTAAATTCATTTTCTATTTCATAAATTAGGATACAGTGGTCGGGTTATATGCTTTAGCAAAATTAGGCGAAAAAATGAGAACGAATATGTACGATGTTCAATTAAGGGTGACAACAAATGTTGGAGAGCAGAAGGAGATTCATATTAATTCAAGAAACTTTATGATCGTTCAGAAACATGTTGTAAGTTGAATATGAAACTGTTGATTTCAAATTAATTACGACATTTTGTCATAATTAATAAACTTTTTTATTCTATATATATTATTAATCTTTTGAAGATATAAAAATTAAAATTTAATAAGAATTTAAAATTATTTCTAATATCGTCAAATTATTAATTTAAATATTTTAAATTTTTAATTTATTATAATTTAAACATCTCATATTTATTTACTTATTTTTCAGTTATTCGGAAAAACTCGTTTTGTCAATATCACTGCTAGTGGAACTGGATTCGCTCTTTTGCAACTTTCCTCTCGTTACAATTTGAATGTAACTGGAGCCTTCCCCCTTTTTACATTAGATCCTCAAGTGGACACGATATCTACAAACGACCACCTACAGCTATCTATTTGCTCTGGGTAAAATATGTAAATTATTCTATTTCCAATTAACTTATCATAAATAAAAGCGATTTATCGCCTCCTTAATAAATTAAAATTCTCATAACATTTGATTTAGTTTCATTTCTACAAGGGAAGCCAATGAGAGCAATATGGCTGTTATGGAAATAAGCTTTCCATCTGGTTTTACGGTTGACCAGGATGCCTTGCCAAGTTTAGAGGTATCGCAAAATGTTAAGAGAGTAGAGTCTAAAAATGGCGATACAATGATCGTTTTGTATTTTGACAAAGTTAGTATTACCGAAATAAGCGCATACATGATTCGTTTGATATTAATATAAGATATATTTATAGCTATAATTATTTATTTGATACTATCCATTTTAGATGATTCATAATAAGGAATACTGTCCAACGGTTTCTGCGTATAGGACACATAAGGTTGCTAAACAAAAGCCCGTTCCGGTATCGATTTACGACTATTACGATTCATGTGAGTTCATGATATTACCCTAGCTTGAGATAGTAGCTAAATCATTATGCTGAATGATCTTATAATTGTATCGCTGTAAAGGTTCTTAAAACTTGGCAATACACCACTAGATACAATCATAAACGGCTCTTTATACTGCTACCCTATAAATTGTGGGCATAAGCTTGCGTATATGAGACAATTATTACAATACGATTATCAACTTTTTTCGTTTTAGCAAGACGAGCCAGAGTATTTTACGAACCAAAGATAACGACGCTCTGCGACATTTGCGAGGAGGAGCAGTGTGGTGATGTATGCAGCATTAAAGCCGGGAAGCGCGAGGACGGTACTTTGCCCTCTATTTCCTCGTGCTCGAACGTTATCTTCGACTTGAAACTCATCCTTATCTACATTTTTGGACTGTCCTTTAATGGACATCTTTTAAATTAAAATGAGCAGTTCGCAATTTACATTTATTCCCGGTAACATTCTTCGTACAGGTCGTACCTCTTTGAAAATAATGATGGACGTTTTAATATTCATAAATTCGAACATCGCTGTACATAACGAGTCGCAACCAAAGTGCTTTTACTTATAATTTTATTTATTCGAATCGATGTATAAATTTACATCACAATAGTTTTCGTTTGTACCCTTGCCAATGAGCGTTAGTTTTCTGTAGATATGTCTTTGAATTTTTACGACTGTACAATTTGAAGAAAGATTAAAAACTTTTATTGGTACTTTTTTATTTTATGATACTTATATTATTCTATCCTATAATAATTAATCACATAAAAGACTCGTTAAAAATTAATATACCTATTGGTACAAGCGCCTATAAATAAATATTTTATATAACGATGTTAATTGTGTGTATGTATATTTAATGGTATTTTGAGTTGAGTTTGAGTACTCGCATTTATGTGAATATTACATTAAATTAATTTTTATGTATTTATATGCTACGAAGATTCAAGCATTGATATATTACATAAACAAATAAAATAAAATTATATTTATATATTATAATATAATATGATTGCTCCCTTGTGAATTAATGACTGTTAGAAATGAAATTATTCGTTATTTATTAGACGATACAACCTCCAATAAAATGTAATTCTCAGATAAATCCACAAATAAATAATTTAGTTTTATTTATTTAGTCCCAAAAAACCAGATTAAAATTGAAAAGATTCTTATAGAGGAAAGTTAAGCAAAGGTAAAATAAAACTGTGTTTAAAAGCATAATTTGACAATGAAAAATTTGAAATATTAAATATTTAATAAGAGTTAAATGAACATTTTTCTCATTTTCAGCATGCGCGTTCTAATATTTTCGTATTAGACGCCATCATTTTACAATATCACATCGCCAATAATTTTACAAATTATCTCCAAGTTTTGATTATAAAATTATGATTTTATGTAAAAGCACAGACGTTTTCGGCCAGGGGTATGTGCACTCGTACAAGAGAAATTTTAAATTTCAGTAAAATTTGAATTTTAGCGTTTCATATTCTAATTAAAAACTAACCTGTCATAATATTATTACGTACATACGTCACTATCAGTAATAAAGTCTCACTAATATTAAAAAGGATAATATAATATTGAATTTATTATTGCTTGTGGTTTGCCAATAGCTTTATTATATACGATTCTTAGGATTAATAGCTTACAAGTCGTAAACGATTATTATTTCATTTCAATTTGCTTTATTTAAGGTTATATCTATTCATAAATTATTTAAATATACAATACAAGAGGTAAGTAATAAAATTATGCTATAAATATAAATACTACAATTATCTTTATAATATTAAGTACTTTTTTATTAAAGATTTCATAAGCTAAAGTATAAATAAAATAAACTGTTCATTTTCTTATTTTATGTTGTTAGTATTGAATCCTGCAGCAATGGCAGGTTTTTCTAACGAACAAAATACTATTGCTCAAAAAACCTGGGAAATGTCAAATAATATTGAAACTATTAGTACCGTTGATGAAATTTATAGGTATGATAGAAAAGAACAACAAGATATTTTAGCTGCGAAACCATGGGAAAAAGAGTATGTTTAACACTACTTACATACTAAATTTATATTTAAGTTTTTATATTAATATAAAAAAATGTTTTTAGAAAAATAAAAAATGTTTTAATACTTGTTTTATTGTTTTAGCCCTCACTTTTTTAAAGATATTAAAATTTCTGCTTTGGCTTTATTAAAAATGGTAATGCATGCTCGTTCTGGAGGAACCCTTGAAGTAATGGGATTGCTTCTTGGTAAAGTTACTGCAAATACTATGCTTGTAATGGATTCATTTGCATTACCTGTTGAAGGAACAGAGACTAGAGTAAATGCACAAGCTCAAGCTTATGAGTATATGACAGCATATATAGATGCAGCTAAACAAGTAAAAAGTTTTTTTTGAAATGAAATATGAAATTTTAATTAAATGTAATTTTATTTTGTAAGTATAAATGGTATTATTTAGGTTGGAAGACAAGAAAATGCTATTGGATGGTATCACAGTCACCCTGGTTATGGTTGTTGGCTATCAGGCATTGATGTTTCTACACAAATGTTAAATCAAAACTTTCAAGAACCATTTGTTGCAATTGTCATTGATCCAGTGAGAACAATATCAGCAGGAAAAGTTTGCTTGGGTGCGTTTAGAACATATCCAAAGGTAAATTTAAAAAAAATATTTTTCAGGTAATTTTAATATAAAATTAATTTTGAATTAAAACTGGTTAATTGTACAAACTTTAGAATTAACATTAAATTTATTTATTAAATAAATGAAATCATTAAATATATGCATAAAAATATATTGAACTTTACAGTTATTTAAATTAAAATATCTTCTATAAGATTTTTACAATAAATGTAATTTTTTATAACTAATAAATATCTGAAAAATGTAAGTTTATTATAAAATTTTTTTAAATAAACAGGGATACAAACCAGCAAATGAAGAACCTTCAGAGTATCAAACAATACCTTTAAATAAAATTGAAGATTTTGGTGTTCACTGTAAACAATATTATTCACTTGAAGTAACATATTTTAAGTCATCTTTAGACAGAAGATTACTTGATTCCCTTTGGAACAAGTACTGGGTGAATACATTAAGTTCTTCTAGTCTTTTAACAAATACAGATTATACAACAGGACAGATTTTTGATCTTTCTGATAAATTAGAACAATCTGAGCAAGTATTAGGTCGAGGTTTTGTTCTAGGTGGAATAGAGCCACATGATCGAAACACTGTAGATAAATTAATCAAAGCCACTAGAGATAGTAGTAAAACAACCATTGAAGTAATTCATGGATTGATGGCTCAAATCATTAAAGATAGACTTTTCAATCAAGTTGGAATCAATGACAAACCCTCAACCAATGAATTAACATAAATTTTGTTGTTTTTTAAAAATAAATAAGATTTTAATTTAATAAGTAAAATAGTTCATATTATACGTAATTTACTATTAATAAAACTTACAATTTGTTATAGAGTATTTTTATTATTAGTCTAAAAAAATTTGATATAATTTTATAAAATAAATTCAAATTGGTTTTAAATATTTCTGTTTAATCATAATTTTAATTATGTAGTGTGATGAATTTTTTAAAATAATATATCTAATAAAAAGAATAAATTCATAGATATGTAAAATAAAATATTTGTCATGTATCTTACTGGAATAAAAATACATTTTATTTTCACACGTTATTTACTAAAAATTATATACAGTATTTGTGTTAATGATATTCATTATCCATTTATATACTTATAAAACTAATTAGTAAGTATAATGAACAAGTAAGCGGAGTTTGATACATTGAAAAGCTGTTTCTGAGTCACAGGATGAAGATCAAGGCCACTCAGAATATTTGCATTTACTTTTTCTCATGTATTCATTCACAATTTTTATTACATACACAACGTACAAGGGACGGAGCTAAAATGCATTAATATACTGATAATCTTTTACATAATTTTGCTAATTTTTATAATCTAAGAATATTTAATTATACAAAATGCAGTTAAATAATTTTATTTTTTAGTACAGAGCTTTTTAAATCATACACAATAAATGATTAAATTATCATTTATGCAATAATATACTATCATAAATTTTATAACTAAATAGCTATTAATGCCAAATAATATATTCATACAAACGGTATTATTTATGTACTGCCTCTAAGATCATAAATATTTTATCACAGTATACGTTTACAACGGATTTTTTAAGTAATCAATATACTGAAATCATTTGAAACTTTAAGTAAACGTAAAACGATTAGGCTAACAATATTAGACTGTTTTATACAACGTTTTAAATAGTTCCGAAACATTGTTTAACGTTTAACCTTTTAATAATACTGCAATAATCTGATACATTAAAAAATTCTGTAATATAAATTTAAACATAATTCTTTTAACTTATGCTTACATGATTGCTATAAATTCTTGTTTTATGTGAAATTGAATTTTTAAATAATATAAACTTTTAGCACCATGTAATTCAGCAAAATTGGTGAATCTAAATTAAATTTATGTCTATTATAAACTTTCATACAGTTTTTATCTGTGTAAACTACAATTATCACTCTTACAACGCATAACAATAGATAATTCATAGTAAATACAGTATCTCTGAAATAACGGAAAAATGAGATAGACTACAAAAAAACAGCTCTTCAATGATCATTTAAATCAATGTACTAAAAAATATATAATTACTACTCCGACATTTACGAACTTGTCCATGATTTGCTGTGAACTCTATTAAACATTGTTTTAATTTGTAGTGTAATAAAATGCTTTTAAATACAATAATATTCAAAAGAAAATATTAAAATAAAAATAAAGGAAAATAGTAAATAGTCATCGAAATAGTTTAATTCATTTACTGAATATTTTCAAAAAGTTTATCTGACTTTTAAGAATAACACTATTTAAAAGATTCGAAAATTGCGAATACGTATATCTTTTAATTATATCATTTTTTGCGATCATCTTCGCGCGAGATCTAACTATATGTACATTTGTAGTCTTGCTTGTATTTTTCAGTTGTAATCACAAAGTATAAAGAAATGACTGATATTTACGACGTTTTAACAAATATTTAAAATAAAATATGTATGTATGTACATACACATACACATACACACACACTTATATATATTTATACATAAAACCAAAAATTTATATATATTTTTCTATTTCTTTTTACACTTGAATCGTCGCACATACTCCTATTGCATTTTAGTTCTATACTAGCATTGTTTTTCGGCAACAAGTGAGAATACAGTAAAACTGAGATTTATTTGTAATCAATCGATACAAGAGATGATAGGATTCTTAGGCAGGCGTATATACAATTGAATTTTGTATTAGCTGTTGTCACTGCATCGCAACTGCAGGGAAATTATTCACTTCAGTTTGTTCTAGGATTGGTCCAGCAGTCCCTGTGTATGATATACGTAAGCGCATTCGTAAAGACGCCTGCAATAAATATTAAAAGTTTTTTAATATTACATTATTATTATTTTTATACGATAAATTATTTTTATCAGAATTAATTCTTATTTCCTTAAAACTTCGTTTGTTACCAAATACTTTTTATTTATTTTTATAATCATTTTCGTTCGTAAATAAATAAAATAGTTAAAATTATTCCATAATTTAAATAATGAAAAATATTAAAATTTCAATTTATATTTAAAGCTATTATATTATATTATATTATATTATATTTTAATATTATTTTAAATATGAAGTAAAAATTAAAAAAAGTTAATTTATAGTTAAATGTGAAATATTTACTGAATAATTTATAAATAATTACCTTATTTATATTCGTTACTTTTAAAACTTGAGTAACTTGACCAGAAGGAAGAAGCGTAGTGCTCGATGGAGATAACATATGTAATTGGAATGTCTAAAAATAACAACAAAAAATTAATTAGCTAGAATACAAATTATACAAAAAAATATAATTAATGTTTTTTCCATACCTTTGGAACTGCAGCTTGAAATAAGAAATCTGTAATTTGAGATAATCCTGAATTTTCAGCAATCATATTAATTATTAACAAATCTGCATTATCAAGTGATCTTTCTAATTTGAAAGTAATTTTTAATCCCTGCTTATGAAAAACAACCATGGTTGGTACTTCCGAAGCTAAGTAAAAATTTTATTACTTGAAAAATAAAGTTAAGATAGATAAAAATACTAATGCACAAGTTAAAATTTACCGTTAGGTAAGGATGAATTCAATAAACCATCTACAAGATAATTAGAAGAATTTGTAGTACTAAAAAATTGTGTCGATAATTGTTGTTGTGGTATTGGTGTGGGAGCAGAGGCGGTTAAATCCAAACCTCCCAATAAGTCCAATAAATCATTATTATTTGTGGTAGAAGTTGAAAGGACAGAAGTACAAACTGGGGTAGTCGATACTGGAGAATTTAAATCACTACTCCCAAGTAGATCTAAAAGAGCACTCTAAAAATAATATTTAATTATAAAATATGTACATAATCTATATTTATTAATTTTTTACTGGAGCCATTTATTAATAAAACATCATGGGAATTAAAAATTTAATATGATTATATGAATAAATATATTAAACTAACTGAGTCAGATTGAGGTATAGTATTTCCAGCTTCTACTATTGAAGATTTTTCGTCATCAATATCTGGATCTCCATTTACCATTCCAATAATGCCATTAGCTTGTGGTCTTGCAGTTTCCATTGGAGGCATTCTTTCTAATAATGACGGCCTTAAATGATCATATTTTCTGAAAAGTTGTGAGAATTCTATTCCTCGTTGTTGTAGTTCAATATTCAGATTGCTGCCGAAGGTATCAATTATTTGTCGAATTTTCCTGTAAAATGGAGGTAGCATACTGCAAAATGTTACCAAGGATATTATATAAAAATACATAGGTAGGAAGCAAGGGAAGATGTTAAAACGAAAAAGGTATTTTAAAGCATTCATCACAGAATAGACTTACTCATTTCCTCGCTGAAATCGTGTACTCAACTTCGTCAGAGATAACAGTGTATATTGCTTTGTAACAACGGTATTCTGAGGACTCCACAATAGTCTTTGATAAACATCAATCACTTCATCTTCAGTTAACTAAAACAGAGAAATTTTATTTAAAATATATTATTTTGTATGATAATTAAAAATAAAATATTTTATTTATTAATATTTTTTTACAAGTAATTTTTTGTATGAATAAACAAATTTACATTCGCAGGCGCATCAGCATCATCTGGATGTGGACCATATAAAAGTACGTCACCATATTCTCCAATGCACCACGTAGCAACTTGGGTCAATGGTTGTTTGTCAAATGTATCTTTTTCCAGTGCTCGCCATAACGCACTTACAGCATAAACTTGTTGGGCTTGAGTTTCCGAAATAAGTTGTATTGTACAAGCTACAACGTCATCTCTAACATAATTTCCAGCCTATAAATAAAAAAAATATACAACGGTAATTTTCTTTATTTTTATATAATTTTAATTCAAAATTTTTAACTACCGCTATTAAGACTTTGAAAAGTGTTTCAAGATGCCAACGCTTATTTGGAGAAAATCGTTCAGCAGACATTACAATATTGCTACTGCATTGAGCTTTAAATTCTGGATCTGCGCGCTCCAGAAACAAAAGTAATTCTTTTATCATATTTCTAATATTATTTGTATTGACAAGTGCAAAGCTAAGTTCCATTGCTCGCCGTCTTATAGATACATCCGGGTCTTTTAAACATTCCTAAATAAGTATAATAGCCACGTTATTATTATTATCGTTCATTTAATCGAAATACTAATTAAATAAATAAATAATCTCACCAAAATTGTTGAACGATGTCTTTGAACAGCACTTGTATCCACATATACTGTTTTTAATAACGTATTTAAAGCCACATAACGAATATTTTTGTCATTGTTTAGCAAAAATCGGCCCAAAATATTTACAGCCAATACTCGTAAACCACTTTCAGATTTTATGTCCATAATTGACAAAACTGTTTCATATAAAATTGTGTTACCTACGTTTTTACTTGTTTCTGTATTTGTAGCGACTTGAGCAAGAATATCATTCATTGCTTCAGAAGCATCAACATCATTACGTCCTAAAATTCGTAGTAGACGTAATATTTTAACTTGTAAAAATGGATCTGACACACCAGATACGTCATGCTCTGGAGAATAACCAGCAAGTATCAAATTTTTAAGAATCCTAACGAGATTTGGCACAATCTGAAAAAGAAAGAGAAGAATTGTTAATTAAAAATATTTACTAAATATAAATAAAAATCCACATAAAGTGCAGAAGAGAAACACCTGTGAATTAATACAATTACGTAAAATAATGTAGAATATACATAACATCATTTCAACACATTTCACAAATAAAAGTTGCTTTTCAAATTATAAAGTAAAAATAAAAAAATATATTAGATAATATTTTAAACATAAGTAATTATGAACATTAATATAAAATTATGTAATGATCATAAACTGAATGAACATGCAATTTGTTGGCAAATAAATAAAAATAAAAAAATAATTTTTAACTAAAAGTTAAAAAGATTAAAATCTTTGAATAACGCTTAGTATAATTATTTTATCTATTTAATATTGAAAATTCAGCTGTGAACAATAAATTTTCAACACTATTTTATATTGTAGAAAAGCTATATGTACGCATACATATATATATATATATATATGTATTTAATTATACCAAGCGATTCATGCGAAAAAAAAACTTAGCAAATCACAATTACCTCTCGATGGCTGCATTCCTAAATAAGACAAAATTATTTTTGTAATCTCAAAAATTTTTTTATAATACCGAATGTATTCATAATTTAAAAATATTATTTTATGTCAATTATCAATTATATGTGAATTATTACTCATAAAAAATGAATAGTTTGTTTGTATATAATATCTAATACAAATTCTAAAAAAATTTTTAACTAACCTTTTTGAAATGATTTAATGTATCCACACTATTCTCGCACATTTCGGTAATAAGAGTAACGCCGGTAATAAGTACTCCATGATTTTTTTCTGTAAGTAAGCTTCTAGTAGCTGGTAAAAACATTTCCATTAGTTCGGGTACTCGTCTAATTATTCTAAATGCACAAAGAGCAGCTTTTTTTCTAATATATGCATTCGGTGATTTCATTAATCTTTCCACTTCTGATGCAAGATCTCTCGCCATCTCAGGCGAAGCGATTGCACCAAGAGTACACAGTGCTAAGCCAATTACAAATTGGGTAGAACTATTTAAATCACTACAATAATTATTATGAAGTCAAAATTTAGTTCAAACGTACATCATTATATATTATTTAATTAAATAACACTATTCATTTCACATACTTTTTTAAACAATTTGTAATCAGTAAATGAACATCTTGTCGTTCATCAAGAAGAAGCATTGCACCAAGATATCCTATGCGTTTATCAGTAAACCTTGGAGATGCAATTAATTTTAAACATTCCAACTGACCAAAATGTGCTGGATATCTAAAAAAAATTAAATCAATAATAATATTATAAAATATTAATACAAATAATAAATATTTACATCAACTACATATAAAAAAAAATATATTTTTATAATAATTATTTGATAATTTATTCAATGAAATAATAAATTTTATTAGTTAATTTATTGACGTAATATTTTAGCTTTTTTTAAAATAAATTTTAAAAAAGCTAAAGAATTATTATAATTTCATTTCTGAAAATTTTTAATTTTACAATATTCTATTTTTATAAAAAGTATAATGAACTAATTTACAATAAAAATATCCAGGTTTTTAGCATCAGTGAATTATAGGAAGACACGTTTTGATAAGTTTCATATTTACCCAAGCATATGAATATATAGAAGTTTAGCAATATTACGACATCTCCAAACACTATCTTCCTCTCTAAATGTAGATCTAATGTATGCACATTCTTTATTAACAACTGTTCTTTCTTCTGCAGCAGTTCTTGCTGCCCTGATTTGGCGTATAAGGTCGCGTAGACGAGTGGGTGCTGGCATTCTCACTGTTGAAACTTTTAATTAACAATATTATTAGTGCACAGTCTAATTAAATGATGGCAGTATGTCAAGATCATAATTTTTAAATAATTTACTTTGATGATAATATTACAGAGCCTTTTATTTTTTAAACATTTGCATTTACATTTTAAATATTTTGGTTCAACTATAATTTTCCTGTAGACTACTGTAATTTAATTATATATTTTTTTATAACTATTTTAAGAAATATGTTTATAATTTATTATTGTAAACATTGATTTTTAATTAGTTTAATATTGACCCAATTAAATATTTTTTGTTGAAATAATATATTTTTTAATAATTTTAGATTTTAAATTAATTTTAAAAATATAATATAATAATGAAGTAGTGATAATAATTAAAAAGATATTGTGCTGCGATTGTAAAAGTAAAAATAAACAAATATTCAATAACAAAAATAAAAAAGCCTACCTCTTTCAACTGCCTCATTAATGGCTTGTTTAATGGAGGCCATGTTAAAGGCTGGGTTAAACCTGCAAACAAACCCATGCTAGTTAAGTACACTCCAAAAATTTCACTTTTTATGTTTGGCAATGACACGATTATATCTTAATTGTAATATAATTACATTCCCTATTGTACATATTTTCATGAAAAGGAAATTTACCCATGTTCTGAGGCGTTCATTGTATCTTAAGTTTTTGGTTGGTACTTCTTCAGCCACTGTTGCAAAGACAAACAAAATACAATTTGTTGTTAACTACTGCACAATTCTTCTAACCTTGTCTTGTCCTGTTAGACACTAAATAACAATAAATTTATACTACTAAATGATTTTGTAATAATTAAAAACATATCAATCATTATGCTTTTGAATATTTATGTTTAAACTTTAATTACTTTTTTTAATTAGGTTAATTTGTACTATATAATTTTAAAAATATAAAATAGTTAACAAATAATAATATCAAAATAAAGCTAAACTAATATTAATTAATAAGCTTTATAGTATTAATAAACGGTAATTCAATCATTACATTTAAGGAATTAAATATCAAAAATCTATTTACCAAATAATCTTCATAATGCAATTGTAAGAAAACATTAAATTGCAGAGAAACATTAGAAATTAATTTTATAGAAGTGAATAAATTTAAATTTAATAAAATATTATATTTATCATTAGATTTTATTAATTAGTAAATTAATAAACATGTGTGTGCATGTATGTATGTACATATATATATACACACATTCCATGAATTTTGTAAATAAGTTTTTATGAATAAATATTATAATACTGAAGATGAATTTATAAGTAAAAAATAATATATGTAAATTAGTAATTAATTTGAATTTCCAATAATTCAATTGGAAATTGAAATAATTTCCAACAATTAGATTCTTATATATTTAAAAAAAAATTGAATGGCTATTTAAGCATTACTCACAAATGATTGAATAATAATTAAAAAGATAAAAGTCAAGAAAATCAATAAATTATATAATTATAACTAGAGAATTGAAAAAAGAAAATTATCGAATGGATTGAATATATTATTAACCTTAACGTGGATCGTGCGAAGTACCAGTTATCAATTGAATTATCAAAATGGTTATTCAACAAATTACTTTTATAAAGAGTAAAATGCAGGTTACAGCTGTCGAACATCAGCTGCCACGCTTTATGCTTCCTAAATAGATAATAAAAGAAGATTAGTCTAACGCATTCCTGGCACAACAGTATAAAATAAGCGAGGAAGTAGAGCGTAAGCATACTGTGGAGCGAAACTGGTTTCGAAGTAGTAAAAAACAAATGGTCGAAATATTGGAGGGGAACCGCACACGTCGTCGTCTCGATTTTTGGCACGCGTGCAGCACCCACTTGTACACCTTTTTGCCCCTAGCTTAAAGGCTGTTCACCGTTTCTGACAAATACGTCTATGAAAATTTACCGTGACCCAGCGAGTACACACTCTCAGAGTCATTATATTTTACATACGAGCAGATTTTCTTCTCTATGTTTTTGAAGCTGGGGAACGAAGACGAGGACAACGGCGACTGCGACGATGACTGCGACGACGACGACTACGACGACGATGATGGGATGCTACAGCCCCTCTCCGGACCTACCACTCGGACTCAATGCATGCACTTACTTAGAATTAGAAACGAAAAGTGTGTGTACACACCTTTTCCCAATTATAATCGTCATCACTAGGAGCGAAAAGGTCATGGCTTTTACACGCATACGTACGCGCGCCAACGTACGCACTCGTGCGCGCGCAATGGCTCCCACACATCCATTCAATCACGCCAATGTATGCTAACTATCCCCTGTTACACTTATCGTTTGTGCTTTTTAAACAACTACACTAACACTGTTCACTGTGCTTAGCCACTCAATGCTATTGGAGGATAACTAATGGAGAACTAACCGAGCTGTCAACATTTTCCAAAATTTTAAAAATTTCAGTTAATGTACAGAGTGCTCTAGCTACTTTGTCACTAAGAAGCTAGTAATTATAATCGAGGCACCGTCAATAATGAATGATGGAAAAATTAAACGAAATTTATGCATACACATGCTCGAATTAAAACTGAACGAAAGTAATATAAACGATATAAATGCTCTATTCCTTTATGGAAGATATGTATAATGTTATAAGAGATAATGGGAAAGGGAAGGAAAATTTGGCTTTACCGCGACTAATTTGCCGTATTGGCTTCGACCACGAGTTCCGAAATCGGCCCCTCTGTCATAGCCTTTAGGGCTATAAATTCCACACCAAGGCCGAAATAACAACGACAACGACAACAACAGTATTCGGATTAGTTTTGTCTTGAAAATCATCGAGTGATACCGCGGAGGAAACTCGTAGAATCTAAAAGAGCATCGGCGAGGGGATCGGTGTTCACTCACGCGTGCGAAACTGCTTAGTATATAGGCACTGGCGGCGGAGAGGACCCATCCACAAGAGCGCCGATAAAGACAATGATTTGGGACTTGCGAAACTCTCCGAGAACCGCGACTGGGTCCCGTGTCACGAGAGGGGAGCAACCGCTGGACACTGGAAACACGGGGTATCGCTAGGAGTCCAGGGACGTCTCGGGACTCGTCGCTCACCACTCGCCACACTCGCCACACTGGCCACTGATCACTCCCTACTCCCTCCACCGTGCCGCACCAACCTTCGCGATTTACCATACGACGTGGGGGCGTACAACAGGAGGCAATGTTGCCGCGATCACTTCATTCATATACCATTGACCATTTATTTGTCAGCGGGAAAAGCAAAATGAATGGCCAAGACTTGCTTATCCATTATTTTCAAACTAAATCTACCTTCTTAGCTATTGCTACTTACACACTAATACTTATTTTTACCAACTTATAATGCCGAGCATAATAAATTGCTCAAACTTTTCCACTACATACATCCTTGATATCTCAAATCAACAAATTTTTTGGACAGTCAACTAAAAGTCTTATCAATATAATTATTGTAAATTAAAAAGGATATTGTTATCTATAAAAACGATAATACAATTTCAATGTGCACCACCCCCTTAACAGATTTATTACTTTACCTTATAATTATCAAAGAATCCTACCTTTTTCGATATTTGCATTTTTGCAAGGATTATTATACAATAAGTAATATAACTCCTATATAGTAAACCTATAAAGAACTAATCTGATCTCAAATATAAAAATTAACATTAATAAATCACACATGAGCTTTAAATCAATTTGAGTCTGTAGACTATTAATATATAATGATTGGTATTAAGTTTTTTTATATTAAACGAAAATGAATATGAAAAATTTTTGTTAATATTCGTTAAAATTGTATGGAGTAAATACACATGTTTTAGATAAATTTATTTTTCATTGATAACGGTACAGGAGAGAACATTACTTACTGATGTCACATTTTTAAGGAATAAATATTTATAATAAGAAATTATTAAATAAATCTAAATTTATTTAAGAAATTTAATAAGAATTTGTCAAAAATGTTTTTCGTTTTTGGGAAATTTTTACTAATCATCATATGAAACAAGGAAATTGTAATAAATAATTACATTGAACTTCATTGCGACCTTCAAAAGGAAAATACCTGAAATTTCTTATATAATATTATAAATATTCTAAAATATTTATACTTTAATCTTATTAAAACATTTCAGATTGATGATTTATTACAAATTTTAAAGTTGCAATTTAAAAATGTGTATAGTTATTTATAAATAAATTTTCATTCCAGAAATTAATTATATAAATAATAACTTATAAATCTTAAAGTATTGAATAAAAAGGAATTTATTTTACAGCCATCTTAAACATAACTTAAACAGTTCTTATTTATATTTTTTAGCTATTTATGATCAGTCAATTAAAACGGTATTTTATTGAATATGTATGCATAATGTATTGTATAAATCAGTTGTAATCATTTGTCTTTACAATATTTACATATAAATGAAATAAAAATAAATGTATCATTGCCCAATGTTGTAAAAACAGAAATACTTTAACACAATGAAAAGGAGAAACAATTTTAAACATTTATAGGTGTTAATTATCTACGAATATTCGTTTTTCATTTAAAACAATTAATATTTATGAAATCGAAGTGTAAATCTGACAAATAATTCTTATATTACAATTATAACATAAGCAAAGCAATTTATTATTTTGTTGTAAGCACTTATAAGTTTATACAGTCATGTACCTAATTTTCTATTTTTTACGCGATTCGTATGCTCTAATCAGTAATATTGTTTATATGCTTAAGTCTAGAATATATAGTTAATCTAAGATTTTCTAGATTATACAATTACTTATTATAGAATTGAAGATTACGAAATCACAATTAACGCTAAATAAATTTCATTATTACCTTCTGTTAAATTCAGATGGTAGAATACTCCAATCATCAGTATCGTAATATGACCACATAATGTTTGAATGTAATTTAGTAAATCATAAAAAGTGGAACTTATGTTCTGTAGACACTATTAATACGCGTAAATTTTTTCGAACAGTGTTCAAAGCTTTTATCAATTATCACTAATACTATAAACCTTATAATAGCATGTTATCTCTATTATCTTAATATATAACTTGCTATCAGTATAGGCCTCTGGTATTAATGCTTTAAATTAAACGTACATTTACCACATAGATTTAAAATTTTTTAAATAATTATATATTTATAATCATTTATTATTATATTAAGTATTATAATATTTTTTTTATTTAAAAAAAATGGAAAAAATACTTTTATTGTTAAAATATTAAATTCACTATATTAAATTAATTTTATATTATTTAAGTAAATTATTATCTACATTTTTTATTTGATATAAAAATAATCTTATCGAAATTATAAATAATAACATAATTTATTTAAGATACAAATATACAGGTTGACTATGTGAGTAAACAATAACAATTAGAATATAAAATAAGTTTTATGCTGTACAATTAATTATTGTCTTGATTTCGAGCAGGTCGTAAGTCACTATTCCTTTTGATACAGTCAACTAGCCAACGAATTCCTTCATCTACACCTTCTCTATATTTAAATACAAATTAAATTTTCGCTAAAATCAATCATTTTGTAGAATCAAATTTAAAAATTTTAATGTTCTTACCCATTAAGCGCAGAAACAGGCATAACCATGCAATCTCTCCTTCCTATTAAATGAGCATTTTGATTAAATATGGGTTTTACTTCCCGTACACCCATACAGTCTGGTATATCTTGTTTATTTGCTAATACTAATAGCGGGACCCCTTGCAAATGTTCTGATGATATTACTTTATCTAAGGCATTAAATAATTAAACATTAATTAAGTATAGTAAGTTACTTTCATTTGATAAATACTAATTAATTATTTAATTTTATAATTTTCGTGCAAACCAAATGTTTCTTTTGAAATTGGTACTCTATCCCGATCAGATGAATCAACAATATAAATAACAGCATGTGATTCTGCATAATACTAAATATATCCAACATTAATGTTTTATAATGATTAATATTAAAATAAATGAAAATTACTTTATCCCATAATGATTTCAATTCATCTTGTCCTCCCAGATCCCAAAAATTAAGTCGAACTCCAGCAGTGTCAATTTTTCCAATATTTAAACCCACTGTTGTAGTTATTTTACTAGGGTTCATTCCCTTATATTTTTTTGTAAATTTAGTTTTTGCAGCTTCTAAATAAGTCTTAAAAATAAAAAGGTAATTAAATTAATAAACACAACAAATGCACAGGTTAGTTCGAAATTTTCTGTTACTTACTGTTTTACCGGCATTATCAAGTCCTAATATTAATATAAAAAATTCGTCCTTCTGAACAAGATATTTATAAAATCCACTTAACAAAGTGTACATTTTTCATTTATCTTTTGCAAAGTATTCACTTAATTTTAAGTCATCACATAAAATTATATTTTTCAAACTCAATATTCAACTTGTATAAAAGTGCTGAATGTTGACGTCCTTCCATTTGGTATTCGGTAACAAATCATAAACGCGGCATAAGACTTGAAAATCGCATACGCAGGCGCGTAAGATTAAAGTTTATTGATTGACAAAATTTTTCTGAAATACAAACCCAGACACGCTTTTTCACTTGTAAGTTACGAAGATTTCACTATTAAGACCTAAATATTCAGCCTCAATATAGATTGTTCGCATTATTAAAAGTTTAAGGGTATCATGGGTATATTTTTAATTTATATAAGTAATTCAATATATTTATTTATTTGAAAAAAAAGAATTTTTTTTGTTTCTAATAATGATTCAAATTTCATTACATCAGCATTTTAATACTATTTGTTGTTTTAAAACGATAATTTGTATTAGGTAAACTAATACCCATGAAAATGATATTGTCTGAAAAAAGAATGTATTTTATTATATAAACGGTACAAATAAATACAAATCGGTATAATTTTATTTATATTCGCCACCGTAGTCTATATTAATAATTTGTTCACTGGAGAACAGCTGATATATCTGTCACTGAATATGTATAATTAAATGTATACAGATACTATAATTGAACAATTGCAGACTGACGAATATTATTAAATTTCAAAATGCTTTACCGTGCCTGTAAGTAATTAAAACTTTTACTTAAGCTTCTATTTTTGTGAATGCATATAGAATCATATGATAAATTACGTTTTCAACAATAAAAATTTTATTTATTTAAAAAGTATAAAAATATTTTATATATTTTTATTTGTAAAAATTGTAAATGACTTAGTATAATGTGTGTATATATGAATATAATATGTGTTTAAGAAAAATCTATTTCTTACACAAACAAAATAATATTTAAATATTATATTTTCTATTCTATATTTATTATATACTTTATAATTTAAAAGATTAATAACAATATATTAAAAATTGTGTTTTTTAAACATGTATTCAATTTATATGAAATTAAATATTTAAAACATTATTTATCAAGAAATAATCTTTTATAATTTACTACTTTATAAAAAGATTGAATTTTAATAATAACATGCATTAATTTTAGGTGACACAAGTAATTTATCATCCAACAGAAAGAACAGAAGATGTAGTTATGACAGCTTCACCAGATACAATTTGAATTTGGAATGTTCATACAAGTCAAATTACCCTTTTAATACCTCCTCATAAAGCTCTTATTATAAGATTGTCATTACATTAGCTAGAATATTATTTGCTTAGTTCGTTTCTTGATCACCATTGGACTTTTTCTGATATAAAAGTATTAATTAGAAAAAAAGACACATTTTATTCAATTGCTTGAGATTGTTAATGTATAACTTCTTGTTGATTTTCGTATTGATATAATAAATTCACAAGTAATGATTTAAGATTTAAAATGACAATCAAATGTTGCTAATTTTTCTGAATATTTTGGACCTATTACTACTATTAATTTCTCAGAAAATGATTATTATTTAGTAATGCCTGCTAAATATTCTTGTATTAAATTGTGGGATTTATGTAAATTAAAGAATTTCAAAACATTGTAACTGGATGAATCTTATGAAGGAAAACATATTTCTTTTAATCAAAATGAAACTTATTTATTGTCTATGGATCTGATGTTAGGTATACAGAAAAATTATTGACTTTTATTATAATTAAAATAGTTATATATTTCTATAATATACTTTAATGATAATAATTTTTTACTTCAGAATTTAAATATGTAAACAATGGATAGAACTAAAAATATTCAACGATCATACATAATCTGTTACAGTGGTTTCATGATTATGTTCATAAATATTTATAATATACATAACAAATACAGTTATAAGTACATATGCAAAGATAAATGCATTTTATTATTAAATTGCGCTATCACAATATACTAGATAAGAATTAATTGCATATATGTATAATTTGTAAAAATATATTTTTAAAGATTAGCAACAATTTTTAAAAGCTTCATTAAAAATTTTTTTTTATCATTGCTTATAACAAATTGCTTTAAAAAATTAGAGCTAATATTAGATTTTTAACACTAAACACTAAATTAAAATATCTAAATATCATATTGAAGAATATGATAAATAATTATAATTGTCAATGTGAATCAAACAAAAACAGAAAAAAGAAACTTTTAATAAAATTTTATTATTTAAATTTTTAATATGACTATAGAGAAGTATATACAATAATATAGTAGAATATACGATGTTGTATTTATTACTTATCCGTAGATGTTTTTATAATACAATAAAAGTACGACGTAAAAGTAAAATTTATTACTTTTAAAACTGTACGATCTGATTAAAAATAATAAAATATTATATACTTAAAAGGTACAATAATTGAAGTAGTTCTTTCAGAGATATATGTAGAATACTTGTATAAAGTAAAAGGGCGAATATCAAGTGAACCGAGATCTCATTTTTATTCCGGGTACACACCTGCGATTAATCCTTAAGAAATGATGTTAGACGCATATTTGTATATGAATACATCGATAGACAGATGTTTTTCGTATATTTGAATATAAAATATGAAATCGAGCTTTAACTATAAATCTAACTTTTAGTTATTATTAAGAATCTAAGTGAGTGCGAGAATAAAAAGCTATTAAAAAATATGCCTACTAATTACTTTGATTTGCGGAATCGCGTGCAGCTTTTTCTCCAGCCGGTAATAAGAGGAATCATTCGATACGTGGTCGTCGCTCTTCTAGCAGGCATAGGTTTTTTTTTGGAAAAAATGGTTAAGTATGGAATGGAATTGGGTGCGGAGATGGCGCGATACGCGCGAGCTCCGCTCCGGCCTTTCCCAACTCATTTTCAAAAAGCACGTTCATATATATGTATATATATATACGACCTAGAGGCTTGTTCATATGTGTGTGCCGATAAAGCTGGATGAGTCGGGGAACGGAACGATGTTGATTGAACTAAGGTTGAACGTTCGAGCCCGCGCTCTCCAACTTCTATAAGGCTGCTCTAAGCGTTGCTTCTACTCTATTCAAAGTTTCAACTTTTGAACCTGGATTCAAGAAGCTAAACAGGCAACAGAGAAGCTTGGCTATCCAAGGATACGATATTTTCAAATTACTTATTTATCTATCTCTATTCTTATTTAAATCGGGGATATCATGGATTTCCTAGAGTTTCCTGATATAACCGCTGAGGTTAAAGGAGCCATGGTATGATACTTTTAATTTTTATTATATATTATACGAATAATATATCATTGTTGTCTGTTTTAAATTACTCGACTATTCAATTATAATCATCCATAATAATACAAGCTTTTCTCTATTCTATATTTTGAATTTTTTATATATTACTGTCATGTTATAACAATACAACAGTATGTATCTCTTTTCATTAATGTTCAAATTTCAATTTTCAGACACCCGGAAGATTAAAATTAACTGATCAAAATTTGATATTTAAAAATCAAAAGACAGGCAAAGTGGAACAAATATCTGCATCTGATATGGAAATGGTTAACTATCAAAAATTTGTTGGAACATGGGGTCTTCGAATATTTTTAAAAAATGGAACATTACACAGATTTCGTGGATTTAAGGAAGGAGTATGTATATGTATTTAAAATTTACCTATTATCTTAATTTTTATAAAATTTGATTTTAATTTTAAAGGATCAAGAAAAAATAGCTAAATTTTTTAGTACTAATTACAAAAAAGAAATGTTAGAAAAAGAATTAAGCTTAAAAGGCTGGAATTGGGGAACTGCAAAATTTTATGGATCAGTTCTAAGTTTCGATGTTGGTCATCATACAGCATTCGAAATTCCACTTTACGATGTTTCACAATGCACTACAGGAAAAAATGAAGTTACACTTGAATTCCATCAAGTAAGATTAGATTTATTATAAATTATTATAAAATATTTACATTATATAACATATATATTTTATATTACGTACTATTAAAAATAACTGCTTTATTTAATAAAGAACCATGATTTATTGGTCATTTAATATTTATATTTATTTATTTTTTAGAATGATGATGCACCAGTTAGTTTACTTGAAATGAGATTTCATATTCCAGTTAGTGATACTAGTGATCAAGATCCTGTAGATCAATTTCATAAAGAAGTAATGGAAAAAGCTTCAGTTATTAGTGTTAGTGGTGATGCGATTGCTATTTTCCGAGAGATTCAATGTCTCACACCTCGGTATGGTTTATTTTTTTCATTTAAATATATTACAATAATAATATATTATTCAAAATTATTGTTCTAGTGGTCGTTATGATATTAAAATTTTCCAATCGTTTTTTCAACTTCATGGTAAAACTTTTGATTACAAAATTCCTATGTCTACTGTACTTCGATTATTCTTATTACCACATAAAGATAATAGGCAAATGTTCTTTGTTGTAAGTGTGATTTTTTAAATGTATTCATTATTTTAAGTTTTCGTTTACTTTAATTTATCTATAAAAATGTAATAAATATTTTTATTCAGGTTAGCTTAGATCCCCCTATTAAACAGGGTCAAACTCGTTATCATTATTTAGTTTTACTTTTTAATCAAGAAGAAGAAACATCTATTGAACTACCTTTTACAGAGTAAATATATTATTTTCGATCTTATGTATGTTATGGCCGTAAAATGAATATTTATTTACAATTTACATACATTTTACAGAAAAGAACTTAAGGAAAAATATGAAGACAAGTTAACTAAGGAACTTTCTGGTCCTACTTATGAAGTTTTAGGAAAAGTCATGAAAGTTATTATTAATAGAAAGTTAACTGGACCTGGAAGTTTTCAAGGGTATCTTTATTTTCAATATAATTATTTAAAATACATTAAGCTAAAATCTACATTATATTTAATTTAAAAGACACTCAGGTACACCTGCAATTGGATGTTCATTTAAGGCTGCTGCAGGTTACCTTTATCCACTTGAAAGAGGATTTATCTATGTTCATAAGCCTCCTATTCATATAAGGTTTGAGGAAATCAGTTCAGTTAATTTTGCTCGAGGAGGTGGTTCAACAAGATCTTTTGATTTCGAGATAGAATTAACCACTAGTGTAGTTCATACATTTAGTAGTATAGAAAAAGAAGAATATGGGAAACTTTACGACTTTATTACTTCTAAAAAGCTTCGCGTTAAAAATAGGGGCAAAGGTGTAAGTTTAGAATAATCTTAAATGATTTTATCACAGACCATATTGAAAAATATTAAAAGATAATTTTGTTAAATTTATTTTTTGATCTTTTGATATTTTATGCATATTACTAATGTTTATATTATATATTATAACATAATTATATATATGTATAATATCAATATTTTAGCTTTTAGAAAAAAAATTTTAATTTTATTTTTATGTAAATGTTTAAACTTTTATAATTTTAGGATAAGCTTAATTACAATGATGACTTTGGAGATAGTGATCAAGAAGATGAACCAGATGCATATTTGGAAAGAGTAAAAGCAGAAGCTAAAGAAAGAAATGACGATGATGACGATGATGATGATGAATCTACGGATGAAGACTTTAATCCTACACAAGTTAGTTTTATATTAAGTTTTAAATTATTTAAATCGATTAATTTCTTATTTTTTGGCAGGAAGAGAGTGATGTTGCTGAAGAATATGATAGTAATCCTAATGACACATCTGATAGTGATGAAGGTTCAGATGCATCAGGTGGTAGTAACAAAAAAGACAAAAAGGAAAAGAAGGAAAAAAAAATAAAATCAGCAAAGACAGTGGTACGTGAAGTATTGTAAATTTCATTTATATTTTCATTATAATGTAAGTATATTAATATTGAAAAATATTTATTCTAACTATTAGTCTGAAAAACCAAGGAAGCCTCGTAAACAGAAAAAAGAAAAAGATGAAAATAAACCGAAGAGACCAGCCAGTGCTTACATGTTATATTTGAATAGCGTACGTGAAGAAATTAAAGCTAAACATCCTGGGCTCAAAGTTACTGAAGTTGTACAAAAAGGTGGTGAAATGTGGAAAGAATTGAAGGATAAATCAAAATGGGAAGAAAAAGCAGCTCAAGCTAAAGAAGAGTACGTAAAAGCTATGGAAGAATATAAGAATAGCAGTAGCGGAAATACATCTAAAGAATCAAAAGAAAAAGAAAAAGATAAAAAAAGTACTAAGAAAAAGGAAATAAAGAAAGACTCTCCAAGTAAAACGTCATTAGGAGGATCATTTAAAAGTAAAGAGTATATTAGTGATGAAAGCAGTAGTGATGATGGTTCCAAAAGTGTATGTTTTTATATTCTATTATTTATTAACATTTTTTCGTTATATAATTGTTACAATGTTTACATTATAGAAAAATAATAAGCGAAAGAATTCTTCATCCAATGAAGAAAATGAGAAGAATAATAAAGAAAAGAAAACTGTACGTATAGCATAGCTACACTTTAAATAAATATTATTCGTGATTAATACATGATATATGATTATAATGTATAATTAATAACATTAATTATGTTATATTATTAAGTTAATTAGGTAATCAGTCATGGTTATTCTTTGATATTATTTTTATAATCAATTATTTACGTGAAAAACATTGTAAATTTTTGTTTGTATTATTTTATATAACTAGTATGTTTAAATGATAATAAATAATTTTAATATAGGAAAAGAAACCTTCAAAAAAGACAAAAGTTACTAAGAAAAAGGATTCTGAATCAGAAGCAAGTGATGCCATGTCTGGAGAAGCGCTTAGTAGCGCTGAATCAAGCGGAATTGACAGCAATTAATATTCGGTTACGTGCTGGGAATATAGCCGATACGTCAGTGAAAAAGTCAGCGGTGTACAAAGTTACAGTTTTCATTTATTTCAAAAACCTCTACAAACATTGTACTAAAATATACTTAAACATGTACCATTTTACATATATTGAAATTATTTATATATAATTTAATTTTTTATATGCTTCATACTTAATTTTAATTTGAAATATATTTTTAATTAAAACAAACCATATTTTTAATAATTGTATATTATTCATTATATACTTATATAGTATACTACAGATAGTATTCTACAGATCCTAATTCTTTATTAGCAGACTAATGTAGAATTATAATAATTAAAAGTACATTTTTTTTTTTTATAAAACGATTGCGATTAAAAATTTTAATTTTTACTTTCCTTTCATGTGTAAAATTACATATTTCATAGTTATATAGTTGATTAGCTACAATTTTTTGCATAAAAATTGAAATCTAATTTTTTAACATTGCTTAATAACTAAAGTTACTATTTAATTAAGTATTATTTTTTATTTCTATTTTATAATTTATTCAGTTTAATCATCATTTAATCATTTATAAAAATATTAATTTATGTTTATTGTTTGCATGAGTTATACACATGTATTAACAAAATCATGAAATTATATTGAAAACGATTATTCACTGTTTTAAAATTTAAATGTAATAAAAACTTTTTTTAAAACGTATAATTTGATAATAAAATATGTAATAAATTATTGAATAAACTGAATATAAATTCATTGGATATGCATAAAAGAAAAATATGGCAATATGAAAAAATATTGGTCTTCTAGTGTCAACTGTTACATTATTGCTATAATTATATAATAGTTCAATATAATATTATTGTAATTTACATGATGTACAAATGATAGTATTCAAAATTTAAGAAGCACTACATAAATATCAAACATAGAAGAAATCAATTTCAATAACTAAACTGTTTGCACTGTCAGCTTTGTGGCGTTTTCTCTTTATTAGTTTCTAGATAATTAGCTTCAACATCATGTAATTCAATTTGATGTTCTTTCATTGCTTTCTGAAATTTATAAAAACATCATTGTTTGGATGCATTGAAAAATTACTTGGATAAAATGTTATTTTTTGAAAATTATAAAATCAATTTATTATTTTAATACATTAATAATAAAAAATTACTATAATTATCTAATTATTAACTTAAAGTTATCTAACTTACAAAATTTGAAAATTTAAAAAATATCTGTTTTAGTTATTTTATGATTTGCTTTCAATAATTTAAAAACTGTTTTAATTTTTATACTTACCTCTACGCATTCTTTATAAGCTTTAAGTAAAGGTGCGCAGAGACTATCATTGCTATCCCCTTTAAGAAATTTTTCCACAAACCAATTATTGAAGCAATCATCATATTTTTGCTTCATATCTCTACAAGCTTCCATAATGTAGAAGCTCTTACAGTTTTAAAGCGATCCTATGTTTAAAAAGAAATTTACCTTGAGACACTGCTGATAGACATTGTATTGAGAGGTGCACATGGAGTCATTCATAACACCTTTCAGGAATTTCTTAGAAAACCATGTATTAAAACACTTCTCATATTGGTTCTTCAGTTCATTGCATGTATCATCAATACTTTTCATGTATTCCATACGATCCATTACTGAAAGAAGACATCAGACTCCAATGGCACCATACAGATTTTTATTTTAGAACTTTATTCAAATAAAGATAAAATAATAATAAGTTAATATTAAATATAAATTAAATATCCGTTTATCTATCTTTACAAAAATTCTAGATATTAATTTAAAATTTATTAAAATCAAACTACCAATAACTTATGAAACTTGCTTAGTTACATCAATATTTCTAATTAAATTGATTGAAATGCATATTTTTTTAAAAATAACTAAAATGTAAAATAAATGTATGTTTATAATAAAAATATTAATTGTAGAATAAGGTTATTACCACACATTAAGGAACAATCACCAATGTATGCTGTTTATTACATAAATAACTTGGAAACTAATAAAAACTTTTAATAAAGAATAAAAATTATTTAAAAAATTTGTGAAATTGTTGTATTAGCTAACATAAAAGAACAGTCAATATTCCAATCCATTACTGGATTTAAAAACGTTACTTTCATGCACATGGACAGGCATTTCAATTTTTGTAGTTGGCCTTCTGAATATTTAGCGGGTTAAGCTAATAAATTTTTGATTAATTATTATAAGATAATGACATTATTTTATTTCATACTTAGATAAAGTAATGCAATATTTAGACTAAAAATATTCAATTGTAATTTTCAATATTAATTTATAATAAAAAAGAGTAGAATTACCTTACGTACATATGTACATAAATATGTTTAATAATATGTTGTATTGATTTAAATAAAAATATATCATATGACAATTTATGAAAAATAAAATATTCGTGTGAGTTAGAAATAAAATAATTAAAAATCATTATTAATTAATGAGAGTATTTAAGACTCGATTATAATTATGCTTATGAGAAACATAATACAGTTGCGTAAGATGTTATTGCCGATTTTGAAAACTTTTATAATGCTGATAGAGGGCACCAAAGCTTCATAGAAATCGGAACGTGCAAATCACGGGGGATATGTGTTTCGTATGATCGGTAATCGACACGTTTCTCTTCGATGCGTAATCGTGATCTTGCAGTCAGCTTATAAAATTTTAAGACAGGCGTGAATAGAACAAGCCATTTTTTGTATTATTACATAAATGCACAAATAAATAAATAAATAAATATATATCTATATATATATAAATGCTTATGTAAATATATATAAGCACGGGTCTGTATGGATATGCACATGTAGGTTGTTTTTTATCCGTTGAAGCTGATAAAGATGGGCATCAACATCGACCGTGTGTGTTCAAGCGACCGCACTGTTAGTTCGGTTGCGGTTGAAGTAAGAAGAGAAAGGGAGACTGGTGGAACGGGCATGAACAGCAGCAGCAACGGGGATGCGTTAGAAAAGCCAGCGATCGACTTTTGGCCACCCGCGCATCTACGTACGCGCGTCCGCGCACACACGACCGTGTATATGTGCTATCTATGCTCGATGCCGTAGTTGGGATAAACATAAATGAGCAAATCAATAAACCCGGTATGGAGGCAAAGCAGAGGGACACTACTTGTTGGATGGCGACGTTATGAACATTATGCTGATTACATAACCGAAGAATTGCATTATTCATTGAAGTACACGTTCTCACGTATCCTTGAAAGCAACAGACTGGCTAGGGTTTTTTAAACTTTGCTGCGACGTTTAGATAAGATTTTCAGTCTTCTCTTTAAATTCAAAGTCATAACAAACGATAAACAAAGGGTTTCATAATTACAACTTTCACAGATTCAGTATTAATAGATAATTGTTAATTGAACAAACATCATCGTCATGGCAAAGTATGAATGATATACTTGTGTAATGTTTTTCTTTTATCTATTCTATTCATTATCGACTGCATGAAGTATGCTAGCTAAATTTTTAGTCTTCTCTAGTAATGTATAAAATATATTCTTATCTTTGCCTCTGACGTCAACACGGTGCCGATCTTACCATTTTCTCTATTAAATTGTTAAAATTAATATCTCTCATATTTAGTGTTTTAAGACTATTCGTAAATAATTCGTCTTATTAATTAATTTTTTTTTACATAACATAAGACTAATTACAATATTACTTTGAATTAAAATGCGTCACTACATTTCCGTTCTTTCAAATCCATGAGGTGATACGATTTTTAACTTTCTGTCATCACTATCTTTCTTGATTAATTTTAATTTTGTATATAATTTTATTTATGATGTATCATGCAGCCAAATTTTTACTGAGTTAGTCTAAAAAAATTGTATATACATGTAGAGCATATCATCAGTATTATGAAATATATTGAGATGCTTATTTATTAGAATAGTATAATAAATTATAAATCTTATCACATTTAGATAATTAAAAAAAAAGATATAAAAAATAATAGTATTAAATTTTTAACAAAAGCAATTTATGAGCTGAACTAAGTGATTTACTGTATTAATATTATTGATACATTGTAATAATGTTTGAAATAAAATAAAATCTTTATTACTTTAACCATCATATTAAGCATCATATAATTTTAATTATTCTTAAATTTAATTGCAATTTTATAAAACATATTTTAAAGATATTTTATCAAGAATTTGATTTTTTTTATTAAATATTAACATAAGAGTATTTGTTTCTGAGATATTTTTCATTATTATTCATTATTATGTATCTATTATTATTCAAAATAGTATAATATTATGATAAATTTATTGTTGTAACTAATAAAAGAAATTATTACATAAAAATGTAAGAAATAACACATGTATTTTTTTTATATGCTCATAAATAATAAAGTATATCTTCGGTCATACTTTAATAAGATATATTTAAATAAATTTATAATCATAAAAATATTTTTTCAGAGAGATGATGATAGTTTTTGTTTATGATACGACAAGCTGTCGCAAAGAAGAGGATGATCCTGCTGATGCTGTAATCTATTTCCATCCAGCATGGGTTTCACCAACTCAAAGATTAGCTTTAGCTGGACAGTTGATGGGAGTAAATCAATTTTTATCAACATCATTTTCCTCACCTAAAATTATATCTTTACAAGGAGGAAAATTTGTTTTGAAAAAATTTGGATCCTATATACTTGTAAGTACAAAAACCATATTTTATATTTATTGAATTTATAATGTACATTAATGAATCTTTAAATTTTGACTTCTGTTTATTTATTCAAAAAATTTTAAAAAGTAAGGTATAAAATAAATGTAATATAATTATAAATGTCATTTTGAAAATAAAATTATTTTTTATTTTAACAAAATTTAAATTAATTTCGGTTACAGGCAATAGGTACGGATAGAAATATACAAGATTGGATTCTAGAGCGACGTGCTGATATTTTAGAATCCTTGTTTAAATTTTTTCATTGTGATTTTGAAACAATCTTAGTATCTCTTAATAATGATAAAAATAAATTTACTGAAAAACTATATCAAATATTTGAAACATATTTACCTATATTACAATATAATACTAGTTTATTTTCTAATCTTCCAATGTTAAAACTTCCAAGGGTATTTATAATTTTCTTCCTAATATATAAAGACGTTTATTGTATATTTATTAATCTGAGAATAATGAATCTACTAACTTCTTCAGAGTGCTAGTACAGTCTTTTTAGAAGCGATGCAAGTTCTTCAATATTGTCAGGAAACAGATGGTATTGTTGGTGGAGCTCTTTTTTATAATAACAAGTAAATATTTTTGATGAATTTTTATATAATTTTGAAATTAACTTTCATTAATGCAAAAAATGAAATTTCAGAGTTGTTGCATCACAACTAAGTGCTGATATAACTAAAAAGCTAATTATTACAGATCCTTATCGAATAAAGGTATATATTAATTATAAAATAAAATAAATAATTAAACAATATTAATTTTTTTTTAATAATTAATTATATTACTACAGGCTCCTGCCGATAGAATAACAACAAATTTTCATTTACCACTAGGTGTGCAGCTTTTTCGTGTTTTTGTTGATCAAAGACAATTTTTTAAATTGATTCAAGAAGCAAATGCGGAACGTGGTCACAGTTCATATTTGGATTTATGTCCAAAGCAATCAATCCATAGAAAGGTAATAGTTTATTTAAAACAAACTTAAAATATGAATAAATGTGATAAATGTTGGAATATTTCATTATATTTTATAATAGTTACATATTAGTAATACTAATATCAAAATATTATGCTTAGATTTATTATTAATTAAAAAGATTAAAAATTAATTCTTTATTTTCATTATATTTTGCTTATAAAATTATATATTTATATACATATAAATTAATTTATAATTATAATAAAAAAGTTTATTAACTGTAATAATTGAAGTGCACTATAATTTAAGTTTCTTTATTTTTATTATATTATATCTAAAATATATTTTAACAACTGTATAGTAAATTGTATTATATTATATTTTAAATTATTAATTTATAATTAAATAATATAATTAAATTATATTATAAATAAAAATGCATTTTTATGAAATTAAATGTATTTTGCAAATTATGTTTGAGATGACAAATGTTTAATAATTCTTGTACTGATAATCCTGCTTATGCAATTACACCTGTTACAAAATTTATAAACATATTTATGAATATATAAATTATATAATTTATAAAATATATTAACATGTATACTACACATTGGCATGGAAATAATTTTTTTGGTTTTATTATAGATAAAATTTTGATTTGATAATACATAAAACATAAAAATTATTTATTATTAAAATTTTAATATTATATTTTCTTTTTATTAGCATGTTAATAATTAATTTGTCAAAAAACGTTTTGCAAATCAATATTTTTATTTAATGATTAAAAATAAAATTTATTTTATAATGTGCTACTGAAAAACTAGTAGAATCAATTACTAGGTACTGATTAATAATTGAATTTATTTATTTATTAAATTATTTATTAAATTTTTTTTAATTTTTTAGTAAATATATTTTTATAATTGTTTTTGTTTTAAAGTTAAATTTACATTAATGAATATATATTTATTTTAAGAGTTTCTCAAAAACAAGTATAAAAGATCAATCTATTTCAATTATGAAACGTGAAACTTCTCGTATTTTTACTGTACCTGAAGAGGTTGAGCTAGATGCATCTCACTATAATATAGCTCATTGTATCCCAACTCTTTATCCATCGATTTATAACTCGCCTGTAAAGCGTAAAGAAGAGCCTATCAATAAATCTGAGCGATCGAAAAATCAACATCCTTTAACTCCAAGTATTTGTTCAACGCCTTTGAAGGATGTTAATCGAGTTCTGCATGACTTTGCTGTTTCCATATGTTCTACTTCCGAGGAAAGCGATACTATAATTAATGAAAAACAAAAAATTGAGAGTAATGGAACAAACAATAGTAATACTACTACTACTACTACTACTACTACTAATAATAATAATAATAATAATAATAGTAATAATAACAATAGTAGCAATAATAATAATAATAATAATAATAATAATAATAATAATAATAATAATAATAATAAAGAACAGAACATAGACGACATTCCAGATGTTGTGAAAGAAGCTTTGCGTTGCAAACGTCTAAATAAATTTAAGAATACAGTACAAAAGGAAAAAGTAATCATAAAGGTAAAAAATAAAAATACAATGAGCTTAAGTCTTCCTGATATCGAAGAAGCATTGAAGAAACATTCCAATAAGATGGTATTTAAAACTTATGGTTTAGGATTACCAAAACTAAATCATAATCTTTGTGTCAATAATGAAGTGGAGTCACCCAAGAAATGTAAGCAGCGACGTTTTTATAATACCATAACTGATCCTTATTATCCAGTTTTTCGAACCGATGGTTTACCAGTGTCACAATCGTTATACGATGAATACATCACAAACCATTATCAAGAACTTAACAGCACTTCTAGACTAACTGAATTTTCTTATGATATTTCAAAAAGTTTATCGCACATACGAAACGATAAATTTGTTTTGAATAGTTGCAAAAAAATCGAAACTGACAGTAATAAAATTGTAGGGAAATCAAATGTTAACGTAAGTGTCAAATTGGATAATAGAAGTAAACAAGAAACTTATCGTCGATCCATGAGTCTTCCATTAAAACCTTTAAATGATTTGAAGAACGATGAAAGACGTAAATCAAGATTGGAATCTAGTAGTATCTTCGAACTATCACAGCGAAGAAAGTTTGATGGCTTACAGCTTACGCCTCTTATGTCCAAATTAAGTCTTTTAGCAGATGAAAAAATGAGTGGCTTTAGTAGTAGAGAAATAACGCCCAGTGAATTTCGTGAATTTTCTAGTTACTCGACTCTCAATAATCAGATAGTAAAAAATAAATTAGAAACTGCCGATAAGGAGATTTCTAGCGATAATGACAATGAAATCGATGAAGATTTCTCAACAATGAAAGAGAATGAATGGCAATATGAAAAAGGAGAAATATTTCTTTGCGGTCATCAAAACATGGTTTTATTTTTGTTGATGGAAGATGGTACTGCTAATGATCCAGATTTAATACATACTCTAGTAAGTCATAAAAATATTTTGAAAACTTATTTGAAGATTTCTATTTATGTTTATTTAGTTATTGTTTTAAAAATTATCTTTCTGATTTTATAAATTTTTTCATGAACATATATCTCTAAATGATTTTTTGCCGCGTTAATAAATCTTGTTAGATTTTATAAATTAAAATTGTTGTTATAGCTAAAAAATATTTTGTATTTGTGTGTAAGTAAAGCTTGTGTATTTTACTTAAATTATTTTTAGTGGGAAACTTGCATAAATATTTTGGGATACTTAGAAACACGCTTGCAACAGTGCTTAGAACCATTCCCATCTAATGATAACAAAGAATTGTATAGCGTTTTGAGCGTGGATTCTGATTGGGATACTACACTTAGATCTGGCCTTTGGGGAGTCACAGAACTTGATATAGTTTCTTCTCTTCATGGCAGATTTATACGCAACAATAACCTTACGGATATTATTGTACGGTAAGTTTTATTATTAAATTATTTTTAAACTACAATAATTTAAATAATAAAAAATAAATATTTAATATTCTCTAAAATGATCTATGGATTATTTATTGGGTCTTAAAGATTATTCTATGCATATTATCTATTGGTAATTTAATATTTATCTATGTTATTCTTTTTATTGAGTAATAATCTTATAAGTAAAGTTTCTTTTTTAATTATTAATTTAGAACCGATGATACAGTTGTTTATGGCAATCAATGTGGAAACATGGAAGTATTTTATCAACAAGCCATATCTCCTACTACAATTGGAGGTCTTCCAACACCAGCAGATTTAATGGGAGTAGTACCTCTAAAAGCAAAGCGGAGACTTGAGAGGGATCATATGATTATAATACTATAAAAAAAACTTAAGAATATAATTTATACTGTGTATAGATTTAAGCATAAGTAGACGATATCATTAGTTAACTATTGATGAATTTTTATTAGTTTATCGTGATTTGTTAAAAATTATTTTAAACAATTGAACTATTTTTTCAATGATGTTACTGTACAATTAGATTAAACATATTATATCTATTGCGGAAGTCCTTGAAAATGTAATTTATTATTGTAAGCTCAACATGATAGTAACAAAATTTAAATAACTACAACAGATTTAGAAGTTTTTATTTAAGCCTTTGACAATTTGATAATTTAACGGTTTTAAAATTTTAATAATCACAGAGGTTTAGGTTTAATGTACAATGCTCTTTTTTGTACCTTTAAGATTTTGTAAACAATAAAATCGTAAATGTAAATACATAAACTAAATATATTAGTATTTATTTAATATAATAATTTGCATATATATATATGTATAATATAATATAATATAATATAATATAATATAATATAATAATATACAATCATAAAATAATAATAATGAATAATATTACTGTAACTAATATAAACAATATTTTTATAAAAAATAAAATTATATACTGTATACATATTTTCGACTTCCAATGATATAATGTTTAATTAAATTATATTTTTTTTAAGTTAATATTTGTTAATTACATTATTGTAATAATTATCCACCATTGTATATATTTGTACATATTTAAATAAATGAAAGAAATTTTTCAAATTTTTTAATGTAATAATTTTTCTTGAAGAAAATTTTGTAAATTATTATACATAAATATAAATTTTTTAATTAATGTCGAGTATATTTTTTATTTATATATTTCACAAATTTTTTGTTAAATGGTTAAATGATATAAATTGTTGAAATCAAATATGATATAAACAATTTTAAATTATTCTATTGGTAATCATTATTCATCTTAAGTCTCATTTAATTTATCAAACCAACATGGAAATATATTATATAATATTTATAAATAGAAATTTTTATAAAAACTAATTAAATATTTTTAGTGTCAACAAAAAATTTTTCTCTATATTTATTGTATTAAATATTGTTGTACTCATTTTTCTTCAACACTTCATACTCATGGATTAATAAACATATAAACATATATAACATTATACTTCTACATAATGAACCATTTAAATTTTATCTGATTTTTGATACTTTACTAAAGTGTTAAAAAACGAGTAAGCTTCATTTCACTCTATTATGCCTACATTACAAATACTAATGCGGAAATAATAAGTTTATATATAAATTCATATCAATATCAAACGATATTTTTATGGAATGAATAAATATTATTTTTATTTCTATTAAATCGTATTCTTATTTATATATTAAATTTTATATCATATAATTCATAAAACTAATACAGTATGAGAAGTATAATATAAAAATATCAGCTACATAAAATTTTAAATATTTATAAGTATCTTGAAATTTCAGAAGTACTGATTCCTTTAAAAAAATCTATGCATACAAATTAATGAAAAGGCCAGTATTCTAGTTTGGCAGGTTAATTATCATACTATTTTTAATTAATATAAGAAAATCAACATTTCTTTTAGTATTTTGAAACATTTGTGCTTATAGGATTCATTAATTGAAAATTTATTTTTTCACTCAATAAATTATTTTATTTACGTACTTTACCAAATATATAACAAAATATTTAAATAATTTAATATTTCATAACATTTAAGCTAATTGCATTAACAAAATAACTTGATACTTTATAAAACCAAAAATATTTATTTTAATGTAATCTTAAGTATTTTGAAAAATGCAATCATTAAAATTTAATATTTTAAATTAAAATATTAAACATACAGGATATATTATTAAACTGCTAGATAAGCTTATTATTATTTCGAATTTTCGTTGTATCAATATGGTATTTTATCCATTTTTCTAACAATAATAATATAACTGATATTCTTCTTTATAGATATTTAAAACTAATTTTTGCTAAATATTATTTATTTTAAATAGTATAGATTAAAAGAGCTAAGTTAACTCAAAGATAAAAAACTGTAGATTTTTAAAAATATTTTATTAGATTATTAATATATATATATTTACGTATAAAGACAGATTCAATTTTTTTATTTCAAATATCAAGTATTATTGATGTGTCAAATACAATGAACTGACAATAGTAAAAATTAAACAAAAAAATAATGTATGAATGACAATAATTAATATATGCATGTTTATTCTTTGAAGACTCGATGGACTGGTAAACAAGCATCCAGGTTTCGACCAATCTTAATTTAAATTGTTCATTCAATCTGGGGACTTGCGCTTATTTAAAGGAAGAATTTCTCGAATAGCTGTGATATTTGACACAAAGCATCTCTGGCGTATAGATTATTGAAGACTGTTCTTTATATTTTTGTTTATATTACTAATTGGTAAAATGGTAAATACAAAAGTTATATTTTAAATAAATTTATAAATTTAAATTATAATTTAAAATGATACTAAATCGTGATTCGTTGATGTATTTTTTGTTTTTAAATAGTTGTACTTACATGATTGTACAAAGTTATACATCAATTAATTTTTAGTATTTAATTAGACATAAAAGATGATAAATTTGGTACTTAATTATGTAAGTTAGTGAAATATTTCTATAACACGTGTTTTTCACTGCTTTCCTGCAATTTATACTTATATATTTATATTTATGTTTTAATTATATTTTAATAATAATGATCGTACTTTCTATAATAGTTTAAAAATTATTAAATCTAATTACAACAGTTAAACGTACCTAACAGTTTACTCGTTTTGAATTAAAAATTAAAAGATAACCACTTTTTGATTTTCAAGAATGATGTTTTATTTATATCGTTTTTCATATTCATTAATAATTACAGAAATTAAATGAAAAAAAAAATTTTTTTTATCAATATTATTTTTTTTTTCGGCTATGTGTATCCATATTCGATAAACATTTGAAATATTATTGCGATTAAAAATTTCTTAAAAATTATAATTTTTTTAATCATTTCAATAATACAAGTCACTCGTAATCCTATATTTATTTATTTTAGACGGCATACACAAATAAAGGTTATAAGGTATTTAAAAAAGTTTAATAATTATTAAAAATTTATACAAATTTTAGAAAATTAGTATATATGAATTTGTTATTAACAGCCAAATGGAGGACAATTTCTTAATTTTGATCACGTAAAATTTTGGGTCGGAAATGCAAAACAAGTAAGTAATTAAGAAATAATTTAAATATTATATTCGATTAAATTTACGAGATAATAAATTCTTTTATTAGGCAGCCAGTTTTTATTGTGCGAGGATGGGTTTCAAGCCATTGGGTTACAGGGGTTTGGAAACTGGATTGCGACGGCAAGCAGTACACGTTATTAAGCAAAATAAGGTAAAGTATTGAGTAAAATAAGTATAAATACAATCGCACAGTATATTTTTATAAATCGATTGATCAATAAAATTAAATATTCATAATAATAAAGCCATTTTTATGTGTTCAAATTTATTGTATTAAAATTTTAAATATTTCAAAGTTTAAGAAGCACTGTAATCGTTTTAAAATATATTATTATATTATATATTTGTTATAATCATATTTTTTAATACAACTGCTAGATTCTAGGTTTTATTATTATTAGCTGCAATCAATATCAAAATTTTAATATTATGTCGTACAAATATTCAATCTATTTTTTAATAACCTAATATCATTGTACGAACATATTGAAACGTTAATGCAAAAATTTTATGTAATTTTAATAAAATACCATTAATTTTCTTTACTTTTAAGAAAAATTGATTAAAACGTTAATATATTACATTGTAAGTAGAATTCGATTAATTTTTAATAATATAGAAAAAAGGATTTCTTATATAATTAAAAGTTTAATAACTATAAATCTCTCTCTCTCTCTCTCTCTCTCTCTATATATATATATATATATATATATATCTAGAAGTAACTAAATATGCATATAATTCTTTGTTTTACAGATTTATAGTATTAAATACTCTTGACTAGGATGTGAAAATATTTTTCTTGCACCACGAGAAAACTATTTATTAGGAAATAAGTGTAGTTAAATCAAAGAAAATTATTTACTTTATACTTTTTAATATTTTTAAATTGAAATTTTTAACAATTATAAATGAAACATAGTCGTATATATATTTTCAAAGTAGACTGTAATCTCTACTTCGATTTCGATATTTATATGAAATTTAAAGTTAAAAATCAATGAACGGAAATTTATTTTTATCGAGATGACTGTCAGATTAAAATTTTTACCGTATTTATATCCCTACCCAGCTGAAAATAATATAATATTAACGCTTATTACTGTTTATTTCTTTAAAGAAATTTTTTACAATTATGTTGAGCCACGTGTTATACTAGTATATATTTTAAACATACAATTTTAATCATAAATGAATGCAGTATTATATTCAATATTTTAGTGCATTTTATTAATACGTATATAACTTTTAAGTAGAAATTTATGAGTTTTAGTACATATTATTATCTTGGATACTTTAATAACTATAACAATCTATTTGATATTAAATTACACTATTAGAGTATCTATACTAAAATATGTTTTGATAGGTAAAGGAAATATTATCTAAATAATAAAGTTCTAAGAGATTACTAATGTACGAATTATATATTTCGAAATATCCGACAGTCTATAAATCAGCATTCGTCCCTTTCCTTCGATCAGCGGATCTTCTGATAAAGAAAAATCGTTCGTTTATCTATTAATATTATATTGCAAAGTCGATTCGACTATTAAACTTAAAACGAGTGTCCCTGTGAGTCGCATGCAATACACGATGTGTGCGCGCAAACATTTTTCTTTTCTTTTTTAATCTAATAATTATATATCCTATAATTTAAATTTAATAATTATAAATAATATAATTCTATTATAGATCATTTTTGTATTTGAATCATCTTATAAGTCCGATGAGGAGGAAATGGCGAGTCACCTGGCGAGACATGGTGACGGAGTCCGAGATATTGCTTTCAATGTTCGAGACATCGATTTAATATTTAAAGTACGTTGTATTCTCATTATTTTTTATAAATATAATAAAAATATTTTACAAAATTTTCGTAGATTGCTAAAGACAGGGGCGCTAAGGTAATACGAGAATTATGGGAAGAAAAAGACAAATTCGGTGTTGTTCGATTCGCAACAATTCAAACAGTGAGTATAAACAATCTTCAAGATGCTTACATAAAATGGCAAAAGCCATTCGCCAGTACTTTAATCATTATACTATTAAAATAGATATTAATTTAAATCGAATTAAAACTCAGTGGCAATAATCATAGCAATCAATTGACATACTACAAAGCAAATAATTTTGAATTTGAAAAAAGTTTTATTTCAAAAAGAAATTTTTCGTTACATTAAATTAAAAACAATGTTTTGCTAATGTCCAAAACAAAAAAGTCAGAAAATTTTGATTTAGAATTATTTCAATAATTGAGAATATGAATTTGAAATTGCACATAATTTTTTTATCCGAGGTTTTTATATGTATACATTAATAATATAATACATTTCAATCAAATTAAAATAATTACGTTAAATATACATATTTTTTTTGTTCATGACTATCCCATAACGGAATTTTTATTTCGGGTTATAGTATAAAATTCGAATTTTTAATGATATTGTCGAAATAAAATTAATCTTATAATCTATATATATTAAATTTTCTTCTTATACCACATAGTATGGAGATACGTTACATACATTTATTGATCGAAGCAAATATAATGGAATATTTTTACCAGGTTTTAAAATGGCAAAGGAGGATGCAATTTCAAAATTTTTGTAAGTAATATTAATGCAAAATTTATTTATGGTTACTTAGTTAAGCAAAATGTCTAGTTTCTTTATTTTTAGACCACCTGTTAATTTAAATTTTATTGATCATATTGTTGGAAATCAACCAGATCATCAAATGGAATCGGTCGCAAAATGGTAAGCTAAAGTTTTTAATACATTTGTACATAAACAAAAGAAAATTATTTATAAAATTAATTAAATAAGAATTTTATTATGGAATTGAGTGCAAAAATAATAATACGTGCATGTATCTGTTCTTAAGCCGGGTTATGAGAGAAATTTTAAGATAACGATTTAAACGTAATTTAAGAAAATTGAATATGGTAATAAATATATGAATAATTTTTTACAAAAGGTATGAGAATTTGTTGCAGTTTCATAGATTCTGGTCGGTCGATGATTCTCAATTGCATACGGAATTCTCAGCATTACGTTCCATTGTAATGACAAACTGGGAAGAAACGGTGAAAATGCCAATAAATGAACCAGCATTAGGTAAAAAGAAATCACAGATTCAGGAATATGTTGAATATTATGGTGGACCTGGAGTCCAGCACATCGCATTTAATACCGATAATATAATAACTGCTGTAGGTCTTTTAATATTTTTTAAAAATAAATCTCCACCAATCTGCATCTTATTATGCCAAACTATCAATGAATTCATTATTTGTGTAATTACTTTTAATTATTTATTAAAATCGCACTTAAATAATTAATATTATTATTTTAATGATAAATTAAAAAATATATAGTTAAATATAAAATATGTATGTAATAATATATCTAGTTACTATGCTTAGTAAGTATACTATTTATTAAAAATATTTTAAAATAAGTTATTAATTTATGTATAAACATAGAAATTTCAAGTTCAATGGATGAATACTATTTTTTAAACATCTTATTTTTAATTTATAGTTCTATATAACCTTTATAGAAATTTTTAATATTTAAAAATATTATTTCTTACTTATTAGCAAATATATTTATTAAAAATATAATAGTATAAAAAATTAATACAAAAAATATAATTTAACATTATTAATTTTATTACTAGAGATTTGGAATGAAAATCTATTAAATTAATGCAAATCAATAAAATTTTAATTATTTCATTTCATGCTTAGTATTCAAAAAATAAATGATTAGTATAAAATAAATAAATAAATAAATATTTTATAATGTAAATAAATAATTTATAAATGTAAATAAATAGCTTACTTTTATAATTATATTGATGATAAAAAATAGCAAAATTTATTTCCGTATAGATTTCAAATTTACGTATGAGGGGAGTGGAATTTCTTGATGTACCGGACAGTTATTATGAGAAGTTGAGTGAAAAACTAGAATTAAATAAAATAAATGTTGAAGAAGATTTAGATATTCTTCGAAAATTGAAAATTCTTATAGATTATGATGAGAATGGATATTTACTTCAAATTTTTACAAAAAATATGCAAGATAGACCAACATTTTTCATTGAAATTATTCAGAGATATAATCATAACGTAAGTATTATTTGCTTATAATTATTAGATTGTTTTAGAATGGTAACAAATTATAATTTATAACGTATATTATAAAACTATTAATTTTTTATTTTGATAAAAAATTACATTTCATTTATTATATATATTAAAATAGGCAAGTAATATGTTACAAACATTTAAATTTATTTTAGGGATTTGGTGCTGGAAATTTTCAAGCACTATTCGAGGCAATTGAAATAGAACAAGCGAAACGAGGCAATTTATAATTCACAAAAGAAATTCAGACAATATCTAATAAGATAATAAAAGTTAGTATCAAATATTTAATAGAAAATACTTTCGTGAATAATCTGTTGCTTATAAATAAGATTGTAAAATGTAAAGGTAAAATGCTTGATAAAAGATCAAATTAAGCAATTTAATTATTTCATAACTATGTATAATTTATTGTCTTGACCTATCAATAGTTTTATCTTTATCATAACAAATTCATAGCCATAGTCGACGTAATTTTCTAAAACAACCTTTGAAATAAATTTATACAAAATATAAAGAAATGAGGCTTAATTATAAAACTTATTTATTTTTAAATCCTTCTTTCACCGGCACGTAAGCAGCTTTGTAAAAAAACAGTGATATCTAAAGAGAGGCAAACATTATGTGACTTTATGATGAAAAAAATATTTATTTTTTTAGATGAAAAGTAGTTCACTTATCCTCAATTTATTTCAGCCGTGATTTTTTGATATTACCAACTGATCTCTTAGAATCAGTAAAATCGTTCGTTTATACAGTATCATGGATACCTAAACGAAAGATATCGTGTTGACAAAAGAACGAATTGGCTAAAGGTTTCAATACAAATATCTGCGAGAAGGCGTGTGGTGGATCATCATCTGGCTGCAAAAAGAATTGCAATTAAAATTTATCATAATTTAAATTATAAAATTAACGAACAGTTCATAATGTTATAAAATATTATCAAGGGAGACGAATTAAAACAAAATCTTAATTCAATTAAACCAATATTAAATATTGAAAAGTATCAGCTTTTATATTTTAATTATTACTGTTAATGCTATTTTAAATATAATCTCAGTAATCTTGATTAAAACAATATTTTAAAAACAACTCTCAATTAGCCACCCCAACCTTCCCCTTACTTTCGCCTTCTTTCCTTCCCCCTTCATCCCACATCTTAGTACACTAAAAATCCCCCTTCCCTCCTTATTTTCCAACCCGTTGCCACCCTAATTTTTTTTCCTCTTGTCTTCCCATGCTCTCAATCATCTCTTTTCGTCCTACATCTCATCTACCCCTCTGCAGGCCCCCTTCGTTCCTGTGCCTTCTTCTTCTCTCTGTTACCCATGCTATTTCCCGTTTCTCATCCTCCTGCTCTTTTTTCCTCTGCGTTATGTGGGATGTCTCGACCCGTCCCTTCCTGGCCTGGTCCCTCCAAGCCCCGTTGCCTTTTCCTCTGCATGTACTTCTTCCCCGTCGCCTTCTGCACTTCCCCGGGTTTTTATTCCCGTCCACTGTCCCTTCTATTAGCACTCCCTCTTTTTCTTTCCTACGCCCATGTCCCCCTATCTCCTCCTACGTCTTCTGAACCGCTTGCGTTCCGTGTCTTATGCCATCTCCCCTCACCTGTACTTACTTGGCTTTTGACAAAAAGCAAAAATACTAATATACTTCTAACACGGTAGTAGGATATTTATAAAGTAAAAAACCAAGCCAGGCATGTATATATAACAAAGCAAAAATGATTGCAGTTCAATTTAAGGGACTGCCTTTACCACAGTATGAAGATCCATGGATAATCATTCCTAGTTGTTTATACAGAATCATGTAGCGCGAGTCTGAAGATATCATGCTGCACAAAAAAGCTGGTGCCAATTGGCATCAGGACAAATATCTGGATGTACACATGAGGCTGATCATCATCAGTCTGCTCAACCATGAATGATCACTGAGTTTTCCATTAAAGATGTAGATTAAAAGAGAGAAAGTCTCTGGACACTTGTTATTAGCTCAATCTCTACTTGACATAAAAAAATGTAAAGTAATAAAACTAATCACTTTAATCACTTTTAAACAAAGTGTCCAGTCGACATTTAAAAATTAAAGAAACAAATGCCTTATATAAGTTTGAGACACAACCGTTGATACATCTAACTTTACTTTATATAGTATAAAGTGTTAACTCATATATTTATTACCAAACAAAATAGGTTCATTAAAAAGTGTTTAAAATCACAGGCTTACCTGTAACCTTCCTAATACATTGATAAGAACACCCCCATCAAACATAGGTTGAGAATCAATAGCTGTTATTATTCGGTTGATCTTTTGAAAAGTCAAACTCTGAGAAAAAAAATATTAAATAAATATTACAATTAATATTTACATCTATAATATATAAATATATTAAGAAATTTTTTAAATTTAAATAAATGAAATAAGACAGTACTGATATAAATTTAACTCTATTAATACAAATATTTAGGCTTTTTGTAACTACCAAATACCAAATTATACTTAGCAATTTATTAATTGTTAAAAACAAAATTTTAATTAGTGATATTTATATAGAATACAAAATTATACTTTGTATGGCTTAAAAAAACAATTAAAATTGCTGATCAATGAAAAATTTAATCAAATGAACTGTTGATGTTAAAATTATATGTAGATTGATGAACCTTATTAGCTATTTAAAAATAAATATCAAAATTGTAAAGCTATAAATAGATTTTATATAAATAGATATAGAAAAATTGCCTTTGTTTTGATTAGAGTAATAATAAATTATATAAATCATAATTATATACATTTTAATTATAAAATTATTATATAATTCTAAAGAGAAGAAATTATACATATCAATTCATAAATTTCAATGTAATTAAAATACAAAGTCCATCTATGATTAATATTATCAACAAAAAAAAATTCTAACACATTTGTTATGATTGCCATCAGTAATTCTGAAAGGCTACAAAGTGCATGAATTAAAACTTATTAAACAGGTATCACTCACTGTAAGTTTTTCCATAATCTTGATGGAACCTTGGATTTGTAAGCCTTCAAACGTCATAAAAGAGGACTCGGTCTGAAAGTGAAAAGTTTTAAAATTTAAACATGAATGATAGTAAAGTGCGGTGTTATTTAAGTTGGGAAACGAGCATAATACTTACATTATACATATTAATGAGGTTCGGTCGCTGGGCAGGATCATCAAACATTGAATAATACTGCTGAACGAAACCTTTGCCGATAGCTTCGTAAGAAAGATTCAGCGCCATTGCGAATAAGAGGTTAAAGCTAACTTTGAACTTATGCAAATTATTAACTATACATACACGCTCGAGCCAGCGAAATGCGTGTTATTTGTTAAATGTATACGCGTGTGCGTGTGCTCGTACGAGTTTATGCGATATTCAATGATATAAATAACAAAAAATGACTTCCCTCGGTACTTGCACGTGAGTATTTTGAGAGCGGTCAGCTTCGTTACGGAGGTTGATAGTAAGGGCAAAGCGCAAGTCCGCTCTAAGAGAAAAATGTAGTGAACCGAAGGGACATCCCTTGCAGGTTCGTTACCATTCGAACTTTTTATTTCGAATAATATTTCCGTCTCACCTTCCGCTTTTTCGTCAGACACAGTCTTCACTTAGCTCACTTCCCTCGCGCGAATACGGAATGTGGGTGTCGCGACCGGTCAAGGGGTACGGCGGAGAAAGAGGAGGGTGGTTAGTCGCCGGTGGCGTAGGCTGCCTGCGAGGGGCGTCGGGCAGGGGAGGCAAAAAACTAAACGTATAATACGGCTTTGAAATCCACGCGTAACAGCTCTTAGCAGACTGCAAATTTCATTTTCACATAGTTTTTTATATTTCCTTTGTGCTTGTGCCCTCTGTGGAAGGATATTAAATAAGCGCACCTTCGACTTATTCTTCACAAATATTTAACGTAGCAATGTTCCTTCTAATTATCATTCATGTATTAAAGTATTAAACTTATTCTTAATTTGAACATAGCCACGTAATTTTTTGAAGTGATGAGAGTTTTAAATTACGGACTCTTGTTCGATCACCAAATAGGGACGTATTCAAGCGATACCAGGCTTCAATACAAAATATATGTTTACTCTCACCTTCTATAATCTGCTTACACAGGTTCTGCATAAGCATTTATTGAATTACATATTTTCAAGCCTATGAATCTCAATCGGTAAACATAATAATTTACATTAGTCGAAATTATTCGAATAGATGGCATTATGAACTATGCTGAACAAATTTCAACTTGTTCAAACAATTTTTTGCTTATTAATATAATTGTCTGATAATGAAAATATAATTCTGTATCAAACACAATATTCAAAAAAAGTTTTTAAAATTTGAATATTTTATATTCAAAAAATAATTGTCAAAAATTACACGACAATTATATTTATACATTCATTTTTATTAAATCAAAAATAGTATTTTAAAAATATTAAAAAACCATTCGAATAAATTCACTAGAAATGCTAAATTATCATAATTTTAAATAATTATTTTAAAATTTTAAATGAAACGATTAATCTTACAAATAAAAGATACATTTTTTATGCATTAATTATTAATTCATATTAATATTATAATTTTTTTTATTTTTTATATTTTATAAAAAAATCTATATCATAGTAAATAACCAAATAATGTAACAAAAATAACCAAAGAACATAAAGAACAATATGAAATCAATGTAATTTTGAAAATGTTGAATCTTTCATTTAATCAATTAAATTTCAGAGTTGAATAAAGATTTAAATTTACAACGTACATATTTTTTAATAATTTTTCGAATAAAACAATCAAATAAACTTCTTATTTTTAAAACGTCATTTTAAAAATTATCTATATAGATAAATATAAATGTTAAGATTTACTTATAAATTTTAAGCATAAATTATAAGTATTAATAGTTTAAAAGATTAGAATTCAAAGAAAAGAATTATTCAATTAAAATAATTTTGAAATGTATAAACTGATCGAAGCTGTAAGTTTATTTTAACTACATAATTTTTTCTATAGAATTAATATAATAAGGCATTGAATTATTTATATTACTCAAAAACCATATAAGTTTTCTACTAATATAAAAACCTAAATTTCGTTTAAATAAAATGAGAAAACAATAAAATTTTGACCATTATAGAAATTACACATATTCTAATGTAAAATATTTTTTTAATTTAATATAAAATATAAAAATATTAATACTAAATTAATGATATAAATTTCGCAAATGTTTATATGAAGATTGTTGGCGTGTATGAAAAGTATTTTGAAACTAATCGAAATATATTGTTAACTGAAGAGTCTTCAATTTATAATCTGTAATGAAAACTTATAGTTTTAGAATATTTGTATTAGTCATTGATAATTCTGATAAACCATTGGATATAAGAAAATGCACTTTTAAAATTTTTCCGCAAACCTACAAAAATCGAAACTATTATTGCTATGATTAAAAAATTTTGCCGTTGTGTCCTGTCAGATTGTTACCGACAATAGATTTTATATTTGCTTCTTGGGCAAATATTTCAATCTTATATTATTATTTAAAAATACGGATATAAATAAATGTTAAAAGCAAAAATTTTTTATAAAAACAACACTTTATTCTATGCCAATTGAGGATAAAATGTATTTTGAAAAGCAATTGATTTCTGTAAATATATAACACCTCTTTTAATCCAGAATTATAGAGAACATACCTGAGCATTATATTGCTATTTAACTAACGATAATACAATTATTTTAGAACACGTGAAACTTAAAGGATTTCCAAATAGACCAAAAATATTTAATGAGATAACTATAAAATTTGCAATGCATACATAGCTTGTTTTCATTCAGGTTCATTAATCGTAGAAGAAAAATTAAACGGTTAATATTTACTGAAATTTTTAAAATCTATCTATATAAAATAATTTTATTTTTAAGTTTTTCATTATATTGAATTTATCCTAACATATAAATTAAAATAAGTCAGAATTTGAATTAAAAAATAATTTATATATATACATTCCTAATCCTACTTTATTTTATTTTTAATTAATTTTTATTTACGGTAGTAAAGATAATTTTTTCATCGATTAATTGTTTGTAAGTTAGGTGTAATATTAAAATATAACAATACAAATATATAATGAATATATGATTTATAATATATTAAAAAATTTATATAAATATTTAAAATATTTGATAAAATAATTGACCTTAAAAGTTATTTTCATTTTAACAAAACTATTTATATGAAGTATAATTAAATAGATTAAATTAATTAAATAGACACTATATGTAAAAAATTTTTAGTATAAATTTTGAAGTCTGTATGACAAATAATTACTTAAAAATCAAAATTCGAGCCTATTAATCATCAGTACACATGGTGCATTACTGTCATTGAAGTTGCGTTTTCGGTAACCAAATACCTTGGCATTAAACACAAGCCCAATACTTGCTAATCATCGTATTTTTGAAATCAGTCTACTTTCTCAAAATAAGCGTAATGTGATCAGTCATGGTTATCTTTGGAGCAATAATATATTGTTTAATAGTAAATATTGTTGTAGATTTAGATATTTTCAATTGCTCAAATGTATACTTCATTACGTTATCCAATTACTCCATCTAATGATCAAAAGAGAATTTAGAGAGAAATTTGTGCAAAAAAATAATAGATTATTATTATTCAACGTTAACAAAGAATTTTATGGCTAATGATTTTGAAGGAGCAGTGCGATTTTTTTGGAAGGTATTGCAAGCCGTAGTGAGCAAAGTTCATAGTTTTTGTTTCAGATGTGATAAACTTTTCAACCATCACGATCGACGGAAAGAGTAGTGCGAACATTATGAATAGCCATAATGCGCACAAAGCTTATTTATTTGAAGACGTTTGTTACGAAGCTTGCAGAATGGTATTTATGAGTAAATAATTTACCATATGTAATATAGACGTTTTTCAATAATAGTTTATATTCTAAGCTTATATTCGATACACATTATTGTCATTACTTTATCAATGATATCAATATAAATACGTTTTATATATACTTCAATGATCAATTTTGTGTTTCATTAGTTATATTGTCGTTTAAATGTAATATAAAATCTACACAAGGTATGCAAATTACTAAATTTAGATAATGTGGGAGTACTGATACAATATGCTAAATCACGGTTTTAAGACGATCAGTCAATAAATAGAATTTTGTATAGGATGGTTTTATAAAATTTAAATTAAAATAAAAATAAATATTAATAAAATATTTTCTAATATATATTATTTGTGTTTAAATTAAAATAATAATAATTATTAATAAAATTTATACAGTGTACTTATATTTCTTAATATATATTTTAAATATTCGTTATTCTACCTTAGTAATAGATAAATCAATTTTTAACATTAACTTCTACTAAATTATTCATCGCAACAAATGTTCTAAAAATAGAATCTATTTATTGAATCACATGCAATAACGTAAACTACATCAAACTAATATTTTTATAATATTAGTAGTATTTAAAAGCGTAAATAATTTCAAATATAATATCATAAAATACTTTTAGAGTTTTTGTAAAAAAAGAATATTTTGTTCAAATTTACAATAGTTAATTATGAAATAATATATGTGATTTATAAATTATCATCTCATTTCTTACTTCTATATCAAGAAGGCTTTTTACAATCATAAGTACACATAAGTGATAAAAGTTTTCATAAAATGATACTGTAAATTTAAAATCAACCTTTATAAATAGGAGCGTGTAATTATAAAGAAATTAAAAGTTAAGAAATTGTAAATGTATTATACAGTGCGTGCGTTATGACAAGTCAAAATATTTTAGAACCGAGCAATCTAGAGAATAATTTCTCTATTAAAAAGATGAATCTTTTTGAAAATATTCAGCAAACATTTAACCATAGTAATTTAAATGTAATTACACTACAAGAAGTCGAGAATTTAGTGAAAGATGCTGTGTCATCGGAAAGTAAAGTTATCAATTATAAATTGCAACGCTATTCTGAGGAAAAACTTGGTTTCTTAGGCGCTCACTTACGTCTTGTCGTGAAGACAAAAAGAGCGAATTGTAATGAATGCGAAAGTCAAACGTTTTTCGTCAAAACTATACCATTTGATGTTCCGAGCCAAGCAACATACGTGAAGGAAAAAGGCGTATTTCAAAAAGAAATTTCATTCTTTAAAAATCTTATACCACTTTTGATGTCAAATTTCAAAGGAGATTCCTGGGCTCCAAATTGTTATTTTACCAAAGAAAGTACAATTATTTTCGAAGATTTAAAATTAAAGGGATTTGCAAATAGATCTAAGCTTTTCGATAAAAAAACTTTGCGGTCGGCCGTAGCGTGCATCGCAAGATTTCATGCATCTTCTTTACTTACAGAGGAGAGACTTAATGGTATAATAATAAATAATAATAAATAATAATAATAATAAATAAATAATAAATAATAAATAATAAATAATAATAATAATAATAAATAATAATAATAATAAATAATAATAATAAATAAATAATAAATAATAATAATAATAAATAAATAATAAATAATGATGGTGATGATGATTAAAAATTTTTCTTCAGTAATATTCATTAGCATTTTTGGTAATTAATAAAATTATCTAATAGAAGACTTTGAATACAGAACAAGCCTTCAATATGTTTAGAAATGTCTAATTATTATAAATTTTTATATTATTTCATTAATTTGAAACACATTTAGGATTAATGATATTTATCGCTATTAAATTTAATGTTTGTTTAATGTTCTAAATCTCTTTAATTGTTTGAAATATATTGCTCAAATAAAAATATTAGAATATTTTAATTTATTAGAATATATTTAACAATGTAGAGATAAAAATGTAAAGCCCTTGATTTTTGTTGAAGGTAAGCGTTTGAATGAGCTTTACCCAGAACTTCTGCGAGAATCGGAATTCCAACTCACTGGAGGTAGCTACACATGGTTCATTACAGCCGTCAATCTAGCTGTTTCGTTAGCCGAAAGCCTTGGACTAGATGCTGGCGCTATTTACAAAGCTAGCGAGCGAATCTTTGACGTACGTCTGCCATCTCAAAACAAACGCAACGTAGTCAGCCACGGTGACCTCTGGAGTTACAACATGCTATTCGATACCAACAACCAATGTTACCTCGTTGATTTTCAATTAATCCGCTATGCCCCTCTAGCCCACGATCTAATGCAACTTCTTTATCTCACCACTTCCAAATCATTGCGGCTAAGTTGCGAACGCGACATAATCGAATATTATTATGCGATATTAACGGAACATCTGACGATCAACGATTTTAGTGGCAATGTCCCGACATTCGACGAAGTAATCCAAGGTGTAGAAGAGCAAAGACTCCTCGCGCTCGTTACAGCAATGATATTTCATCCGACTGTATTGATGAATGGCACAGTAGCTGCAACAATCATGAACAATTCAGATACTTACGAGAATTATTATTTTAAAGATAGAAGGCCCTTTGTTAATAAAATTATGGCCGAAGATCCTGAATACAAACAAAAGCTTGAAGAAAATGTCGAAGAACTGGTTTCGATGTCTTTAATCTTGGATAGTTTGCCACGACCGACGTAGATTTTTCTGTTTAACTTAAATAAAGGAATTACAAGATTTTTATATAAAAACATTTTATATTTAAAAAAAAAGAAATGGATTCTAGTTGATCCAATTAAATAAATTTTTATTTACCTATTCTATATTTTATTTTATAATAAATATTATTTTTAATTATTTCTAATTCTAGAAGTCTTCTAAACATTGTAAAATCCACAAATAAATTAAAAATGAAGTATATTTTAGGTATCAATATTATATCAATGTAAAAAAATTAAAAATTCAAGTAGCAATAAAAAAATATTTCACTCTCCTTATGTATTTATTACGTAAACTCTATGAAAAATATATAATACATGAAAATTTATATTCTTTAAATATTTTAATTACATCCATTAATTTGTATACAATCAATTAACTAATATTACCTTATTCTTATGATTCTTATTGCAGTTTTTTTGAAGTTGAATTTTAGTCAACTATTTTTTTGTTTTTATTTATATATTTATTTATTTATGTGTTTTTTTTTGTAAAATCATTGTAAAATTGAGATTTGATTAATATTCTACTTTTTTTTTTTAATTTATTTATTTAATAATTTTGTATTTTATGAAGATAATATTGAAGATATATCTAAATAATATACAAACAATAGAATTGTTACAAAAAAATATACTGATAAAAACATATTATTATTTATGTATCTAGAGTCATATAAATGTGTACAATAATATAAATAATTTCATTTTCTACAACTATAATTTTTGTCTTCTATCTTCTTTTATTCTTCTTTATCTTTATTGTACGTATCTGCAAAACATAGCTTTCTCTACAATTTCGTAAAAAATGTTATTGCCATTATATAATAAAAAATAATAAATAATATTTACAGATTGTAATTCTTTGATATTCTTAATATAATTCTTATATTTTATGATATTGTACATGACCCTTTATGATATTGTATTATAAATCAAATTCTTAATTTGATTATATTATAATACGATTTCAGTATTTGCAGATATTATAAATTGATAAAAAAAAATAGATTTTATAACAGTGCACATCATATTTATAAATAATAACGTATTAAAAGTTATAAAAGTTATAAAAGTTATACATTAATTTTGGTATGATTCACATAAACTGTATCGACATAAAAGAGGAATAAATATATTATATGCAATATTTCAATTCGTAAATGAAAGCCTTCAACAGAAACTTCAGTGAAAACTTGAACTTATAAATTCGAATTATTTTTACCACAGGCGATAATATTTTATTTGAGTATTTATTATAGATTCCTCAATCAGATTTTCGATAAATTAATCAGATGTGAGTACGTTTTTATGACTGATAAGGCTTTGTCAACTTTTATTAACTCTTGTAAAAGTAGCAAGAGTATGTTTTCGATTTAATATAAAATTTTATTTGCTATTTCTCACTAGCGAGAATCGATAAATATATGCAAGTCTTTTTTTTATAATTAATCCTGTAGAAACAGCTTATGTAAAACTTAATTAAGCATAAAATAGTAACATTGGTATGTTGCATTTAATGTAATACTTGCATATATAATGTATAATATTGTTGCATCAAAATGTATCCATTAGGATTACATTATCTTGTTTATTACATGGATAAGTTATGTTACGATAGTTGATTAATTTTCCTCAGTTTTTTGTTATTTGGTATTTTTCTTATGCATACTTATAAAAAGTAATAATTTTGCGTTTTACATTTAATTTCTTAAAATTATATATTCTTCTTCAAAATTAATTATTTTTCTTTTAATTTATAATGCAGTAAAGTATATAATTTTTTATAGCCATAACTACGCTACAAATAATCTACATGTCTAATTCATTTAATGTTCTTTTCTCTGATTCTCGGTGTTGTTTTAAATAAAGCCTGTTTACATTTATATAACTATTATAAAATTATTTAAATATTTCAATCTAAGTGTATAATTTACGAGTCGAGAGAATTAACTGTGTTTAATGACAAGAATGCCTATATTTGGAAAAATTAAGAATTTACGTAGCTCATGCAGTCTTGGCTGTTAGTAAAATCGATAAAACGAAATCTTTTCACTTAAGCTATTCTACAATGAATAATGATATGGATATCCGATATTGCATTTAATTCAAGAAAAAATTAGTTTTCTGCAGATATATTTTGGTTTTCTCTTATGTTTCTCTTTTTTCTACAAGCTTTTAATAGATCTGTTATATCAACAAAATTATCTGTCGTATCATAATAATTATAATTATTATGTCGGTTTGACTCTACTTCAGTTAATTACATGCACAATTTCATTCAACGTGGATAAGTATAAAACAGAACAGAAAATATTCTTGTTATTTAAAAAAATTATAAAATTAAAATAAGAATATTTTTCACTGATCTCATAATTCAGAAAGTTAAACACATTTGATAAATTGCTTCTAAAAATCATAAATATTTAAAGATTGTATCTGTACGATAAATGAAAAGATAATGTTTTTAAAGCATATATACTTTCACAGTACGTGAACAAGATTCATACATTCAGCGTACGCATACCTGCTAAGCTAACAAAATATAAATAAATGATTAAATAATAAACCTCTTAAATTTTATTTTATTTTTAATAAATTAAATTATCAATTGAGTTTATCTACAATAGATAAATTTGTATAAAGTATTTATGTATTATAAATTTACAAATATTATATCTTCTACATCTACAACTTTGTTTTATTTACACTTTACAAATTTGCATATATCAGTAGGAAGTTAAAAAAACGAGTCCGTATATAGCAATTAATTAAAATCAACTATTTTATAAAATTAATGAACTGCTAAGCAATGTGAAACATTTGATTAGCTGTTAAGCAACAGGTAACGGCCGACTTCAAATTATATATAATATTTTATAACTAAATAAGCATTCCTGAAAAATAAAAAATAATTTTAAAAAATTTTATTATATCTATCTAAAACGATAATTATTACTATATAAGTGGTTTAGTCTTATAATAGCAATAATAAAAAGTAGTGATAAAATTTACAATAATACATTTTCTATCGTTATATCTTTTCTGCAAACTAAAGAAATTAATTTTCAAATAAACGTAAAAGATTATATAAATAGTATAAAATTTATATAAATAATATAAAAATCATGTTATCATGCTCTATATATTATCATTAAAAATTTATATTTGTTTTTTTAAAATAATATAGTATATTTTTTTCTTATAATATTACAAGTAAATTAAATCAGTTTAAATAATTGCATGTAAATTAATGCTTAATTTACAATACAATTTAAATAATTAATTACATAAATTTTCGTTAACTGAGAATTTAAAAGTAATTAAATTAATTTATTTTATTTAACAGGTATGCACAAGATTATCTTTCTTTATAGGGAAATAGTTGTAAAACATAATCACAATAATTTAACAAATATGATAAAAAAAAGATAAAATTTTTCAGATATCGAACGAATAGCTTCATGTTAGACTTCAAATTACTCTCATTATAAAGTATTTAAATTATATCATAAACATTCGATAATAATTCTATACTAATGGTATTCTAATCAGTAGTCTTTGTATAGTACCAATGTTTGCATAACTTTTGTAAAAAAATTTATTATGTATTTATACGTAAAAAATTTAATTTTCTTGAAAAATGTGAAAGGGAATTTTTTACAAATTACATTACATTGAATTTTAAATTCAAATTATATGAAATCGTTTTTCAGAAGTACAATAAAATTTTATAAATCCTAGTTATATTATAAAATCAATCTGTTTTTAAAGAGACTTAAATAATTGAAAACTTGGTGCAATATCATTTTATACTTTTAAAATAAAACTTTAATTGATACTCATTGACCTCAAAGACTTTTTATTGATACATGGATGCATAACAAGTAATTTATCAATATTTGATACATTTTTAGATTTTATAAATAAATTACTTATGAAGTAAGCATTTAATGTTTGTATCGTTTATTATAATTTTTTATAATTTTATAATTTTTACTTCTTATTAGAAAATAATAAGTAATAATGATAAATATATTATATTAAATAAAATATTGATATTTTTATTTAATATAATAGAAAATATTATAAATTATTTTTCTTATATTATATCAGGAAAAATAGATTCAATATACTAAATGTGATAACTTAATTTGGACTATCGTATTTATCAATTTTTTTTAATGATTAAACACAATTGATTTCGATGTAATATTTATTCATTATACTTAGTTTGCTTATTTTATTACCACTATATAAAGTTATTATTAATTTCCAATATCTTTTTGGTCTAAAAAAAAAATTGATATTAATTGATATTATAAATATACTTTTATATCGACGAACTATTAAATAATAACTGAATAACTGAATAATTCATCTATATCAAGAAATCATTGAGAAAAAGTGAAAGACTGATTTAAAAAAATAGTTAATGATAAATAAAAATATGCTAAATAATAATATAGAAAATGTTAATTATTATTTTTAATTTTATGGTTTCAAATCTTTGAAAATTTATTAGAATAAGAAAATAAAAATTCACTGTTTATTATTAGTAAAAAATATCCCTGTAAGAAAAAATTTGTTTTTTGAATTTTTTGTTGGAAAAATAAAAGTCTTTATAATTGTATCGAAATTAAGCGTGAAAATATTTTATACGTTATCAAGCATTAGAGATTCTTTATATTGATATTTTTTTATATTGAAATTAAATTATCTAAAACGTTAATATTGAAGTTTAATATGTAAAATTTGCAGCATAGTAGCGATAATAGATTGATACGATCCTATAACGTAGTGAAATATCTTTTCTTTGATCTCATAATTGATTAAGAATGCAAAGCATTATCCCCACTTAGAAAAAAACTTGCCGCCTATTAATTAGTTCTCTTTAAAGACCTTCTCACAGCGATAAATTCAGTCTTTCTTGTTACTTAAACCGCGAAACACAAGTTTCAAATAGCATCGAGAATTTAATGTCACTTGTTTTACTAAAGTTTTAAACAAACTATTTAAAAATACGTCTGAAATTATCATGCATAATTTTTTGTATTAAGTAGTTTATATATTTTATAAAAATCATTAGAAAATGAATACTAGTAGCAAGAATATACTGGAATCAGAAAAAATTATTAGCCACGAAATTGCTAAGACTATAGCTATTCGTGCTTTTGGGGATGATGAATCTATCGAAGTTATCGATTATCGCCTGGAACCCTATGCCAATAATACAATCGGATTTTTGGGAAACCACCAGAGACTTGAAATTATAGTAAAAAAAAGAAAACGGGCAAGCAATCAAGAGCTTGAAAAATTATATTTCTTCGTTAAGACTGTACCGAATAAATCTACAGAGCAAACATATTTCATAAAGCAGCGAGGCGTTTTCAACCAGGAGTCTGGATTTTTCAACGAAGTCTTGCCCCTATTATTAGAAGTCACCGCCGTAGAAAATATTGAACTATGGGCGCCAAAGTGTTATCTGGCTAATTCTGACATTATTGTTCTACAGGATGTAAGAACTATTGGATACACGATGCGGGACTTTAAAATTTTCGAAGGTGAAAATTTAAAAAGTACTCTGAGAGCTATGGCACGGCTGCACGCGGCTTCGATCCTTGCCGAAAATAAGTTGGGCAAGCCTTTGAGCGAGTTGTATTCCGAGGTTTGCCACGAACAAGTATTCAATGAGCAAGTAATGGAATATACAATTGATCTAACAGAATCCCTGGTGAAGGATGTGGCGAAGAAAAACAAACGTCTTGTACCTGATGTATCAAAACACATAAAACGTGTTTTCAAATATGTAAACGACGGTGGAGACGATGATCGACGTGTCTTGTGCCACGGAGATGCTTGGCCTAATAATTTTATGCTGGATTCAAGCGAAGTACCCAAATGTCTCTTAGTTGACTATCAAATTGTACGTTACGCTCCGCGAATGGTCGATGTTGCGCAACTTTTGTATTTAAGTACTACTCGAGAGATCAGGAGGTCCGAGGAAAGAGATGCGATCGAAGCATACTGGAAGGAACTCTGCGAAACACTAAGAAAGTGCAGTCCTATGTTGAATAGGCCGAGCTTAGAAGACATAATGCTTGAATACGATGACAATGTGAAATCGGTCGCTCTCCTATCTGCTATTATCTATTTTCCAATAATATTATTAAGTAAGGAAGTGTTTGCAGAATATAAGGACGAACCCGAAATGCTTTATAGAAAATTAATATTCAGACGCAGTAATGATTATATACTTGAGCTTATGGATAAAGATGAGGAGTACGCGAGTAGAATTACTGAAGTTGTTCTCGAGTTTTTAGATAATTGTGATAAACGGCATTTGTCTGAAAGTGAAAGCATAATAATTACAAAATGTTGAATTTTAACAGCTATGGTCAATGTTAAATCTAACGGCAATAATTTTATTAGAAATAATTAAAAATATGTATTACATATAACTTTACAGTTTCTTTATCTTGATAATTCTTAATAAATAAAAAATGAATGTATATTCTATATATGATTGTACTTATGAATGTACCGAACCTCTACATGAAAATAGAACCAATTTTTATTAGTATCATACTTTAATATAATACTTAAAAATTTAATATAATACTTCATATTTTTAATATAAAATATTAATTATTAATACACTTATATACTATAAGTGTTTTTAACTCAAATTTACATGATGTAAATCGATTTATGAAATAATCTCATCAGATGTAAATAAATATACGAACATCTTGTCTTGGTTCTGCCTTTTTGACTTATTCTTAAATCGTTGCAGTCCGTCTTATATCACAGAATTTGTAAACAGCTTCGTAAATTATTAGTTACAACATCAATAAATTACTTACCTTTCAATAAAAGGTGAGATCGAAATTATCGTTGATTGGTCATCAAATCTTTAAATTTTTCTGTACACTTATTTTAATTCTAGTGTAGCGTTTATAATCGCTATTTTCTCGTTCGTACAATCTTATTGTCGTTATCATAACATGTTAAACACGTCATTGATAATAAATGAAAACGTATATATACATACATACATATATATATAGTGTAAGGCTATAATTATTTTGCATATAATATATATATTTACAATTTGAAATGTTATTCATTCATCAAATTAGTTAAAAAAATTTTAAATTAATGCACTTTATAATTTTAATTATAATCTATATATACAAATGTAAAAAAAATTCAACTTAGATTGAATAATTGAATCATATTTTTCTTTAGTTATAAATTTATATTTAATTTTCATAATAAAAAAATTAATTTTTTTATTTAAAGTTATTTCTTTCATTCTTCATATGACATTAACAATCTGAGTAGTTATTTTATAGCATAAACAAAATACTTAGAAACTACTTAGACATTTTTTCGGTGAAGTGTAGATATCGTGTTCTATTAAATTATAAACATAATCTACAAGTTTTATAAAGTTATGTAATTTAAATAAAGTATGAGAAAAATCGCTTTAAAACTTTCTTCAACAAAATTAAATTTAAAAATTGTAGTTTAAAAAGACATTTTTTAATTAAGTACTAATACTTGTTTAACTTTATCTGCAAATTTTTGCTAATTAACTTTACTTTATGCATTATTTTTACTAATTTAAAAGCTAAATTTAATTTTTATTTAATTACTAATTGATTTCATGTTTATAAAAAAATTATTAAAAATTTTTTATCTTATTGAAATGTTTTTGTTTTTTCAATAGATTTTCTTCAATTTATAAATATTCAAATCTCTAATATACTTCATTAAAACAATAGATTTTAATTCGTAATTTTTAATACTTATATTAAGAAAATATTTATACAAATTTCTTACAAGCACATTAGAACAATTAATTTATAATTAATTAAACTAGGCATTCAATGTTAATAAAGTATAATATTCATTTTGTTGTTGAACTACAAAATAATCTTAATAAATTATACTTTTAAATTTTTGAATAAGTAATTTAAGAATATATAAAAAATCTATTTAATCAAGTAAAAATTTCAAAATAAATTACATTATAAAAGAAAGGTTTAAAAATGCAATTTAGTAGTACGTTAATTACCTAAGCAAGAACAAATATATCTATTAATTAAAAACTTTTATTTTTTGAAAATATTTTACAACGATCCTGTGTTATTTATAAAAAAGTATATTTCATTACATTAAATATACACTCTTTATTTTACATTCAATCAATAAAACTGATATTTGTTCAATACATATAATGTTTGAATAAATCATTATGAAACTAAATTGGTACGATTCTATTATACTCTTTAACGAATATAGCAATATAAAATTATATTAAATTCGATTTTTAATTAACTATTTGATAAAAATATCAATTTGTATTCTCGTTGCTTGGCAATACAGTTGATAAAAATGACCAATCTAATGTTATCAATTTTTCTGCCGATTTTTCTAGGTTTTTATCAAAATCCAACGTTTTTTCTTTGTTATTAGTAATAGTTTTTGTGTTTTTATCATCTTCACTATCTGACTCTTGATTTTCGATGTTTACAGTAGATCTATAATGAAATAAAAAAAATTATAAATATACAGTTGTAATAAAAACGTATAATACTATAGTAAATTTGTGGATAATATAAAGCATAATTATAATGAACTACCTTGATGAAATAAAACTGTGACTTATGTCGATTAGTAAAATAATATACATAAACAGATAGATATTATACTTTTGAGTCGGTATATACTGTTCTAATTTATTATCATTTCATTATATTAAAAATAAATTGCTTTAATTTTAAAAAATAATTGTAGAATTAAAAGGTTATTAGAAATATAGTAAAAAAACTATAAATCTTTATGTAATACCCGATTTGTTTTTCGTCCTTGTTGTCCTTTGTTTGACTTATGAGCGATAGAAGGAAAGGCATGCAAAGCATTCTCATTGGTGGTAGTGTATGGGCTGGTACTGTTAATAACTGAAACATTACAGGTAGAAATTTATAAATTAAATTTAAAAAATAAAATATCAGTTTCTACCAATATAAATATATTATCTGTTAAATCCAGCAGTTAATGTTATTTTGTTAATGTTAGTTAATGTTACTTGAAATGTCCATTTAAGATACATTGACTATAAAAGAAAAAATTTCGAGGAAGGATTTAACGAATTAAGAACAATAATTATTTTTATTTCTTAATATCACTTATATCGCAACTTTTATTCTTTGTCATGTATATTTAATTAATTATGTTTGAATGTTGTTTATGAGAAGGGAAATATACTAGATTGAAACGATGATCAATTGCTGCTTCTTAAAAACTCAACAAATAAATTGCAGACTGCATTAACTTATAATTTTTATTTACTTATACTTTATCATTAGATCTTAATTATTAATTTTGATATCTTTTGGCAATTTCTAAACAAATTTTTTTATTAGAATCTATCAATCTTGCACATCCAATGACCTTTATTTATCGATCATACAAATTGCATTCATCTTTTCTATTTTTATTGTTTTAATTTTTAGTATTGATTTTTTAAATTTAAACAATTATTTATTTAATGTTCATAATATTGTGCTTCAATTTATTTGTCGTTATAAATGAATTAGAATATGCTTATTATAAATAAATTTTTAGTATCACAGTTCATCTTTTTCATAAATTAATTTATTTATTAATTAATAAGAGTATCGTAAGCATTCATTACGAAATTGAATTTAATACAAAATAATAATTTCTATAATCTATATTATTTGGTATTTTTGTTGTAAAAGATTATATTATGAATCAATTCTCTTAAGAAGTAGTAATCTACCTATTTAATATAGGTATTATTTTAATTAATTTAATTATACTCAATTAATTAGAGTAAAATATAAAAAGCTTGTTTTTAATGTATGAAGTATCTGTATAATCTAAAGCTTATTGGATATTTTTAAATCTCAGTCATCGCATTATCGGTACCTAGAAAAATTTAATAAATCAAGAAAATTGTCATCAAAGCAAAATATGTGTTCGTGGTAGGATTATACAATATTATAAATAATATCCAATCGTTGAGAAAAATAAAGGAAAATGGAGCTCAGGCGATTTAAAAGAAAATAATATTGCATTTCATAGATCGACAAGGGTGGGAGGATACTCGACACATTCCACATTAGATTATGGCGTGAGCATTTGAACTCAGTTCTCCGGTGAATACTCGAGCAGAGTTGACTTTTGCTTATTCAAAATCTCAATCAAATATAGTAAATAAGATAAGAGATTTACAAGGATATCGCCAACAAAAAAAAAGGCTAAGCATAGTTCAACTTAAGCATTATTGTATAAATAAAAGTTGAAACCAAGTGTACATATTATTTATTTATTAATTATGAAAAATATACAGCTATATAATTTTGGATTGTTAATAGTACTTTTTTTTATTTTATTTATTATTACGTCTACGGCTCGTCCAGCAGGTGATTCAGAAACAGTAAGTGGAGAGGCTAAATATTAGACTACGATTTTAAAGCTGTATTATTTTGTAATTATATTCCAGAATTAATTATAAAAGCTACCGTATGTAATTCTAAGAGAATACACACACACACACATACATCTATATATATATATATATATATATATTATGAGCTATGTCATTTTGTAGTGAAATAGTAATTATTATTGTTTATTATAACCATCGATTCAAATTAAATTCATTTTTTTTCTATTAAAAGTATCTGAGTTTCTTGAAAAAGTGTAAAATTCATATTAAATAATTATTTTCCATATTGACGCTTAAAAGAAGAATAATAATAATAAAAGAAAATACCAATTTTACGAATACATCAAAGTTTTTTACGTGGCAACAGGAATAAAACGGGATATTTATTATGTTAGAGCGGTTACGTATCGGTAAAGAAATTTATAGTCTGTCAAATTCATTAATTTATAATGTCATTAGATTCATCGGTATATTTTTAGGATACAGTTGATTTTCATCGGTATACATGACTTTATAAAGAATTTCTCAAAGTTGGCACTACGCACTATATTTCATATTTTTCTCTCCTCGATATCCTCTCTTTTTCTCTCTCTACCTCTTAATCTTCGAAAAGTAGGTCATTCGTTTTGTACTAGAATGATAGCGATGGGCAATAGGCCTCGTGTCTATTTGCAAGCTCAAACATATATCCGCATAAAAAAGTAATTAATTGCCTAGTAAATATTCGAAATTTAAAATGGATATTTACAGGTTTTAAAAATTACAATAAGTAACAATAACGATAGCGATAACTATAATGATAATGATAATAATAATAAGGAACGTTTTTAAAAATTGAAATAAATAGAAATTATGTTGCATGTATACTAAATGGCTAGTTATTATCATAATGGAAATAATATTTTTTATATAATTTTTAAATATATTATTAATTTTTGGCAGATTCCTCCCTACTCTTTTCTGACTCTTGAAAACATTGTAGTAAAACATTTTTTACTATAAACAAGATGTTTCTTTTGTTCTTCACTTTACCCTGCTACATGCAATGATAAATTTAAAACGAAACCTTTGTAGTACTGATGCGTTCATATTTTCTTTAATTTGCGTATGGCATAGCAAATTGTAACTCCTACTCCAGTCGGAGGAAGTCAGATTTGCCGAGCTTGATGAACTCGACACTCAACAATTTTAGCTTATAAAATGTAGAAAGCAACTAATTTCAGTTCATCCGGTTCAAAGTGTAATGAACTCTTAACTAAATAGTCCCCATTCTTAATCATATTTATTACATACAGTTGTAAACTAAGTGTAAAAGATACTTTTAGCTCTTTTCAGATATTAAACATTCAGTTAAATATTTATAAAATGAAAATGAGTAATCACTTTAATCTGAAAATGGATTTACATATTTTATACCTCATGTCCTTTATAACTAGTAAATGTTATTATTCACCGAATAGAATATCTGTGTACTGCCAAAATAATATATTAATTTTTCAATAAGAAATAATATCACTATTTTACGTAATATTTTTACGTTTCTAAGCATTATATTTTCCCTATATTAAGATAAATATTTTCGAATAAAATAACAAATACTAGATTGACAAATTATAAAATAATTATTATAAATACATAAATTCTTAATGAAATTATATCTTAAGTTAAATCTTAAAGTATGTAAGAAGTATGAGTAATAAAATGTAGTTTACTAAACGAGGTAATATTAACGATGTTCTTGGTTCTGAGGTATTTCTTAGAATCTTTCTATAAGTGAAAAAAATGATTGAATTCATTGAAAGATTATAACTTAAATATACGAGCATTAAGAAGATTTAATCAAATTAAATAAACGATTTACTAAAGTTTTATAATTAAATTAATTTTTTCAAGGCTTCATGAACAAAGTAATAATTCATGTAATTTTTATTATGTAAAAAAATAAATAATAAAAAATTAAATATAGTAAATGTTTTCCTATTCTAGGCTATCGAGAATATGAGACAAATACCTCAATGGCACTGTCTACGCTATCGAAAGTTCGACTTGGTACGTCGTTGCCGAAATTACCGCATCGGTCGAAAGCACCGATAAATTATATCGCTTCAAAGATCATAGCGGCGAGAAATATTAATATCATCGTAATAAATACTCAGACAACACTTGCCTAGATTTTTCATTAGGACCGTATCAGTGCTTCTTCCGCAAAGCGTTTCCTTCATAAAGTTTATGATAATCTATTCAAAAATTCTTCCATTTTCTACAGAGCAAAAATAATTCATATATTTTTAAATTTATAAATATCCTATTAAAATTATTGAATTTATATACAATTGCAACAGTCTTGTAAACAATTTATTTCCTTTTTCCTTTTCTTTTATTTATTTATTTTTTACCATTAAATTTCATAATTTTTATATAATTATATAATTACACATATTAACTATACATATAATGGCGTATGATTTTTTAAAAAATGATTTAAATTTTTTAAATAAATTTATTTGAAAAATATCGTACGAAATTTTTTTTTTTTTAATTGTAATGCAATTTTTTAATGTTAATCTTAAAAAAATTAACAATTATAGTTTTATTACTATAAAATTTAGGTTATTTAATTTGTTTATTACATTATTAAGCAATAAATAATCATTGATACTCGGAAGTATCTAATATCTTTTTGAAGCGCATTTAATTTGATAAATTTAAAATGAAAGTTTATATTTTGATAATGAATTTTAATAATATCATTTAGTTGTCATTTATAATAATTTGCTTTTAATATAATTTTAAAATCTTATAAATAAACAAATGAGTTATTCATCTTTGAGCCTTAATTATCTAAAGCTACTAAATTATAAAAAAAACTTTACATATTATATTATTGAATAGATTTTCATTAGACAAATAATCAGATATTTTTAATAATTTATAGATAAAACAATGTTATAATTGAAAATTATTGAAGGTTAATGTTTAATTAAATCATCATTTAGATAATTTTTTTATATCATTATAATACTTGGAATAAAAAGATTGAATATTCTGTATTAAATTAACACTAGAATTTTTTTTTAATGTGTACATTGGTTTATATTAAATGAGAAAATAGTTTGAACAATTATTTTGATCTTATGAACAGCTAAAAAAAGATATTATTTTATAATAAATTAATTTATCTTACCTCTTCTACTACTCCTTTATTAGTTGTTCTCATATAGTCGTGTTGAAATGATGACAGTTTTTCAATATTTGATATTCTTTCACAAGCTACAATGCGATTATATGATGTTAAATTTATATTTTCGTTTATAGATAAGTTTTCCAACGCTATACTTGACTCTGATTTAGATTCTAAAGTTAATAATTCCTTAAAAAATAATTGTAAAGATAATATCTATTTAATATATCTATTTATAGATATATATTTAAAGGTTATTTTTACTTATTAAGTAAAAAATTTTTTATTTGATATAAATACCTGTTCTGAATTCAAAAAGAATAATTGTGATTTCTCTTGCCATTTGACTGTATTTTCTTGATTACTTTGAATATTTGGAACAAAACAAGCACTTAATATAGCAATATCTTTTTTAATAAGATTTTTCCTAATATATATTGGTTTTGGATTGTCAGGCGTAAAAATAAAAACTATAGAAAATTTTTAATTATTTCTTATATGTCAATATAAGAATTAAAGAAATAAAGTTAATATTAATTTGCTTTTAAATCTTACGCGTGTTATCAGTGGTAAATGCAGCCATGTAAATAGAAAAAGGATCAGCAGCTAACGTTACTAAATTAAGAAAAACACTCCATTTAATACTTAAGGATAAAAGATCCCAAATTGCCAAATATTCTGTTGAAGCTATTACCACTAGATGACACTGTTCTTGTTTACTAAATTCGACTCGACTAATAAAAATATTTCAACAATATTATTAATTTATTTTTTTAAATTGCACACTTACACACAAAAGCACAAATTATTTATAGCTATGAATAAATGATTACGTTATTGGTAGTAAATATTGACTGTGGCTTAAATTGCTTTTTAGCTCACTTGTTTCAGGAACCCAAAGTGTTAAAGTAGATTCAAATCCAACACCTACCAGAGAACCATCAATAGAAAAACCGGCATCTACTGCTGATAAATTTCGATAAAATCCAACACTATAACAGCGCCAATGTTTCGTGTTATCTAAAAAATAAATATAATATATCAATACCAATATAAAAAATTATGTATAGTTTAAAACTTAAAAAAAAATTAACCATCTGAAGAATAGTCATCATAACACCATAGCTTAAATTTATAATCTTTTCCTACAGTAATAACAAATTGTTCATCATCATCAAGAGATGATTTTGGTTTAAATTTAACTGCATTTACTCCAAATTCATGAGGAAGTTCAATTGAAGTAGTCAAAATAAAACTAGAAATGCAGGTTAATTAAAATATATGAACAAAGTATGTTGTACTAAAAGAAAAATTAAGATTATACTTTTGTTTTTCCATATTAAATTCCCAGAACTTTAATCTTACTTCTGCACTTGATATATTATCAATTCGTTCCTCTACTGTAGCCATCCAAGTACCTTCAGAATTAATCGCCACTCTAGTCACTTCTGTATTTACAATTATTACACTTCTCTCTTGAGTTAAAAAATTTTGAATGGTAACATTTAACTAAAAATAGAACAAGTTATTAATGAAATTATAATAACTATTTAGAATATAGTTAAATTGTATGAAATGTTATATTGCATGAAGTTTAAATTTTGTTCAATATTAAATAATTGTAAAACATACTTTTTTTATATTTAATATAACAAATTTAATTATACTAATAAATGATCTGGTCTTATTATTATTATATTATAAGTATAAGTAATATTTTTTAATCTCTTCAAAGCATAAATTTAGGATTCTTTGATAATTTTATATTGAATAAAAAACTTTAAATTTATATTTTTTCTTTAATAATGTAACTTACGTTAAATAATAGACTTTTTTTATGGGTATTATAAAATTGTATGTGTCCAGTTCGGCTATTTAAGACAACACTGTTAGTTCGGGGATCAACAATTAGACCAACTGGAAATAAACTTTTTGGACAGCTTGCAAAACCCCAAGTAAAATTTTGAATTACTGCCGTTATTTTTCTTTGAGGATTAACAATTAGAATACCTAAATAACAAAAACGTAGAGGGTATATAAATATTGTAATTTATGATGTAATATTAATTAGAAAATGTAACATTATAATTATTTTTAAATCCTTGCCATTATCTAAAGTTGATACAGCTACATAAATATTTTCTGCTGCAATAGTAAGGTATCTAATAGGAGCAGGTAAACGAGGTAAAAAGGACTTATTTTGAGGGTTTGCTAATAACCATTTTACAAGAACACATTCTGCACCACCGGTATACATATGACCACCTATAAAAATTTATGACAAAAGATTATAAAGCAATATGAACATTATATTAATATTAAATAATCGCTAATATTCGAGATAATTAATATTTTTACCTGATTTACTAAAAACTATCTGGGCAACTGGCAATGTATGCCAATGATATGTTGCTCTATTTGCATTAAGCTGTGAAATGTTTCTCCAAACTAAAACCCGACCACTTGTGTCTCCTGTAGCTACACATTCTTCTTCTGGATGTCCCGCAATGCATGTAATGTTTCTTCCAGTTTTATGACTGTTCATAAATTGTATTAATCAATTTATAAAAATAATTATATATATATATATTTTTTCTGAAAAATTATTTTTAATTATGGAACTGTAAGCTTACCGAATTACTTTTAATTTATGCAATGGACTAACTAAATATAATAAAGAATTATGTCCAATTGCTATATAATTTTCTCCATAATTTCCAACAATATCAATACAATAATCTTCTTTAAAATTTCTTAAAACAATATTTCAATAAATATTATAATTTTTTGTTCAGTTTATTTTAAAATAAATATGTTTACTTACTCAATATCTTTACTTAAAGTTTTATTCCCAACTTTTAAATCAAATAGTTCGATGCGTAATATAGTTTCTTCATTTTTTTTTAAAATAGAACTAAGCATAGCATTATCTACAATTTGACCTTTAAATGTTGTATATCGAATTATATGAAATGTTTTCATTTTAATATTTGAAGCATTAGGAATTAAAAGTTTCTGTAACATAAATTCATAATATTATATAAATAACTATTATAAATATAATTTATTCCTTATAATTACTGTTTTTATTGTAATAAGGCCATTATGACAGTTCCAGTAAACAAGCTCTGCATTATCTGTACAACCAATAATAGTATCCTGATTATCAGCTAATAATACAATACTAATTATTTTATGACCAGCAGATTCAAATTCTTTGACAAAATCTCCAGTCTGTGTACTATAAGCTCTAATAACTTGTTTCCATACAACATATAGCGTCCTACAAAATAATTTATATTATGTATAATTGCATGTTAATCACTAATATAAAACTTACTCTCCATCAATTGAAAATAATGGTCGATGATCTATAATACTTCCACCGCCCTTTCTTTTTAAAATTAAATCATCATTTATATTTGAAGATGGTTCCAGATTATTTTCAGTTTTCATTTTTATCTGCATATTTAAAAGTAAAATAATAAATAAACATTAATATGAAATATACTTTTCTTTACAAATTGAATTAACTATAATGAAGAGAATTTAAGGTTATTATAATGTTAAATCATAAAAATAAATATATCCACGTGTGTTTAGTTAAAAACACGGCAATGGACCATCTTAAACTCATTCCTAATAAAAATATTCTATTATGGAACAGAACACATGCTTCTTAAATATTTTGTACTAAGCTTAGATTCTGCGCAAAAATATTCGGTGAACCAAAAAATTTAAAAGAATTAGATTGAAATTAACTTTATTTATTTTATGATGATTTTGTTATGAATCTGCGGCACATCGCCAGAATGTAACAATATTAGTATGTTCTTAATTTAATTATATACTTTTCATTTAAAAAAATGAAATATTGTGTACTACCTTGTTACTATTACTTGCTATACCATAATTTTCAGCGGCCTTTTTAATTTTCACGTACGCGTTAACACGTTGTAATATTGCGTACGTGTTTCAAAAATTTCTTTTCGAAAGCAAAATATCTATTATTGCTTTTGTAACAATGCCATTTATAATAATTAAATTTAATGTAACTAGTAATATATATTTTTTTAAATATACATTACTATTTTCTCTTCAGATTCTCTTCAGATAAAAGCCTCTCTTTAAAACTAATTATCAAATTCGAATCCGTTTAAATTCTAAATTTTTGTAATGTTACATCTGCATTAATCTCATTCACCTCAGCGTAGATCTTTATATTTACATTGATAAATAGTAATAAGAAGACGTATAACTTTTCGAAAAAATAGTATTAATTCCATTCTCTCTAAAAAATTAATACAATATCGTTCAATTGAGTATGGTCGATTATAATTTGCGATTTGAAATTTTAATTATATTAGCTTGGATAAAATGAGAAGGAAACGCAAGCAACAAATTTAGTATGAACAGCAAGCCGAATTAGAAATATCATATCATAGTAGGTCGTCCCTAGCTTTTAGTAAACAGGTACCATTGCTTTGACTTTAAATTGCCTTTTTCAGGAAATGATGATTTGTACACCCGTCCAGTGCATTGGTAGAGCTCATGTAATGGATAATACTTTGACCATTTTCGGTTCCCGAGTGGGAATTAATAAACAAAGACGCTGCATTGACGATTAGACAGGTACATAGAAGTCGCTTACCTTCGATAACCTCGGATAAATAACTTTTATTGTCGATAATAAAATTGTAATTTGTGGTAAGATGTTTACTGTCTGAATAATAGATGTTTCCGTATGATTTTATGTTTATACGATTTAAATCCTTATTGTATTAATGGAGCTTATTTATGGATTTTTGGCTATCTTATGGAGCGTGTTCTTATTTTTGAAGTATTATCGTATAAGATTTATTACACTAATGTCGAGTTTGAAATAACGCGCATTCCAATTAGTACTTGTGAAATAGTTTCCTGACCGCGCGTTACGTCACATTATAGCAGGGAAATATTTACTTAAGCAGGGAGAGAATTTAGGAACTGAAACCAAAACCTCGTGCACTGGTTTTGTATCCGTACTGTATGAAATTAAAATTAAAATTTTTTTATTTATTTAATGTGTTTCTTTAAAATATTATTTGTAAATTTCTATATTAAGTGTGATGGCTAATAATAAAACGGCAAATAGCAATGCTCCACAAATACAAATTAGATTTTTAACAAAACAACAACAGTAAGTTAATTTAATGTACTCTGTTTTTTATCTAGGTTAGTTACAACTTTATAAATAATTACTTTCAACACACGTTATCTCATATTATATTTATTTAAATATTATTTCAATATATTATTTTTTATCTTTTATTTATCAGTTTAGAGTATTACCAAAACTATATTTTATTTAATCATCTAAAGTGAAAAAAGTATATAATTGTTATTTTTTTACAAGTAAAGAAATTAATACATTTGTTAATAGTATATACTAAATCATTATTAATATAAAATTTATAGATATGCTGTACAAGATTATCCGTTATCAGTGCCTGCATCAATAATTACATTAGAATTAAATGTTCTAGTTAATGAACTTTTAAAAGGTATAAAATTATATGATAAACAAATTTATATAATTTTATAGAATTATTAATTTTTATACTTATTTTGGTAGAATCAGACAATGTAGTTACAGAGGTAGAATTTGATTTTCTTGTGTTATCAGAGTTCCTCAGAACTCCATTAATAGAACATATTGTAGAACGAGGTATTTCAGTAGAAGAAGTAATAAATGTTGAATATATTTTAAAACACCCTCCACCAGAACCACAAGATTGTCTTATACATGATGATTGGGTATCTGCAGTTTCTATGTGTGAAAAATGGTATTTATACTATTTTCAAAATAATTAAAAAAATATTAATAATCAATCTATAGATTTATGCATTCCTTAGTTTAAATAAAAAATTATTTTAGGATTTTAACTGGATGCTATGATAATACTCTTCATCTTTGGACTGCAAAAGGTATACATCATTTAACAATTCCTGGGCATTCATCACCTATTAAAGCGGTGGCATGGATATCTTTAGATGGTGACAATGGAGTTTTTGTTAGGTTTGTAAATTGGATAAGTAGAATTTAAGGTTATACATTAAACTTCAAATTTGTATAATTATCTTTTAATTACAGTGCATCTCAAGATCAAACAGCAGTATTATGGAAGTGGAATGTTGAAAGTAATTCAGTAGAAACTGTTCACATATGCAAAGGACATGAAAGGGGACTTGAAGCAGTCGGAGTCAATGCATCAAGTAATTTAATGGCAACTGGTTCTTGGGATACTATGTTAAAAATTTGGTCAACCTGTGAGTTTCTATATTACTATTTTTATACTATTGCTTTGAATGAATTTATAGAAACATCTATTCGTACCAGCTTTGCAAGATGAAAATGAAGATGGAGAATCCGTTTCAAAAAGAAAAAAGACTGACTGTAGTAAAACAAGAGTAAGTTTTTAAACATTAAGTTTTATATGAATTTGTAATTGTCAAATTTTATTATAATAATAGTAAAATAATAATTATGTAAGGTACCATTGAGAACTATGAAAGGTCATAAAGAAGCAATCAGTGGTATAGTTTGGTCTGATAAAACAGAAATTATAACATCATCATGGGATCATACCTTAAAAATTTGGGATACCGAACTAGGAGGTTTTAAACATGAACTTACAGGAAATAAAAGTTTCTTTGATCTTGACTATTCTCCATTAAGTAAAGCACTTATTACAGCATCAGCTGACAAACATATTCGACTATATGATCCACGATCTACAGGTAAAAAAATAAAAATATGTATTTTTTCTATCTATATTATGAATTTTATATACTGTATAAATTTATTTTCAATCCCATATATTTATTACATTGATTTAAAATTACAGAGGGTGCTATAGTTAAATCTATATTTACTTCACACACACAATGGGTTCAGTCAGTTCGGTGGTCGACAACAGAAGAATATTTATTTATGTCTGGAGCACACGATAATAATGTAAAACTATGGGATACACGAAGGTAGTAGGATTACAAAGTTAAATATTTTATAAATGTTAAATAGAAATATAATTTTCAACATAATTTTCTAGTCCTAAAACACCCTTATTTGACTTAAGTGGTCACGAGGATAAAGTATTGAGCTGTAATTGGTCAAATCCGAAATTTTTAGTATCTGGTGGAACTGATAATACAGTGAGGGTATTTAAATCAAGATATGCTGTTGTATGAATGTATAAATAAATATTGTATAATATTTATATCTTAAATATTATAATTACATGTTATCTTTTTATATAAAATGTAGTTTTAAGAATAAAAATAATATAAAAGGCAAAAAAATTTATATAAAAGTATTTTTAATGAAAATTCTATTAGATAAAATTTATGTTTAACTGACCTAATTTTTTCCACTCGAATTTGTCATTATTAAGTATAATTCTTTAAAATATGCCAATACTTTTTATTATTCTTTAAAATATGCCAATACTTAAATTTCATTATTTGGATAATGATACTTTATCAAAAAATTATTTTGCATTAGTATAAAAAATATATCAATTTATCTGTGACATGCAATAAATTAAAAACTCCATGTATTCGTAATTGATCTGAATTGGACTAAATTTACTTCGAAGAATTAAAATTTGTCTTAAATAGATGTAGATGTTTGATAAAAATAATGTAATCTATCTTATTTGAGGTATTAAAAAATTGGGCAAGAATTTATGTATTTATAAAAAGATATATTTTTTGAGAGATGGTGTGTAGGATAAAAAGTAAAAGGAAAAGAATTGTAAAGAAATTTTGAATAACATATAAGATGAGTGGTTGGATCAGAAGAAATATTATTTAGAAATTCTAATATTTAGAAATGGCTATGAATAATGTAATAAAAGTATATCGCATCGGTAAATTAAGGTTTTTGAGGATTTAAACTTGAGTGTAGTTAATAACGGGATAGAGCGCGTATACTCGCTGTTTCTAGCTTGCGAATCAGCCTACACTAGTCTCGATGATCTTTAGCAAAGGCTATGCGAAGTTAGGTTGGAGGTAGGAGGAATGAAACTACGAAGGCGTAAGAGAGATGCCATTAATAACGAGCTCCGTTCAGCAAGCCAGGGCGAGAGCGAACTCGAGCGAAACAGAGTATAGAGAAAAGGTTATGCGTAGACTGTTAGTGGTAGCGGTAGTAGTAGTGATAGCCGCAGTGGGTTGGTAACAGTAGTGGTGTGGTGGCGGTGGTGGTGTTGTTGCTGTACGAGGAGGGCGGTGGGTAAGGAAATACACCGATTTCGAGTGAGAGTAGCGATCGTTTCGTGCAGTGTAGTCCGTGCGGGCCAGAGTCGGTGGTGTAAATGCCGTAGTCGAACGCATTAGTAAAGGGAAAGAAAAGAAGCGCGTGTCTCTGGTTCTAGAGGCTCCTCGCGGCTCGTTTGGTTAGGGGAGCAAAAGGGCTGTAAGAAGAATACAACCAGTGTGCGAATTCCCGGTGGTGTCTGCGCCTTAATTCAAAGAGCTGCGCGTCCTATATGGTGAATTACGCGTTTGTGGAGGACGAGCAGCAACGGCGGCCTCGATGACGCCTTGTCTAGAGGCTGATAATGCGCGTGGAAATTGCGGTAGCAGCTGAGAGGCTTCGACGTTGCCGTACCTCATCCCCAAGACTATTTTTCACTGGGATCAGCAGCAACATCTTCTGATAACGTACGTCCTCTCCTCTAAGAGAAAAATTCAGGCAGAGAAAGAGAGACTAGATTGTTTGGCTGTGTTTACACGCGCTTTCCCTCTTATTGTCTCTCTTTAATGCGTATTTATTATTCTTTCGGTAACATCTTTTTCCTTTTCGAATAAAGTAATTGAAAAACGACGTCAGAGCGAAAAAAAGATGGGCATAACTAAGAGTTTATGAGTCGAGAGAGAGAATTGTGTGTGTGTGTGTGTGTGTGTGCGCGCGCGCGCGTACGTGCATGCGCGAGGGAGATGACAAATAAAGAGGAACGAGCGAGTGAGAGGGAAGACAATAACGATGATTTGAAAATGAAAGGACCAACAGGTTTTTCGTACCATACGCTTACCATGAGCCATCCAATACAAAATTATAAACGCTTTGTAACTATATTGTAGAACTGCGCTTTTCAACGTCTCTCGTTGGTCTTGGCGCGAATTTAAATTTTTTAACCTTTTGCGAATGCTCGAATATGAAATAATATTTTAAACTAAATAATTTTTTAGTTTTCTTTTGGAAACAATTTTTTGTTAATAAAGAAATCTAGTAATACATAACTTACTCCAAGTTTTCTTTAATTTCGTCAACCATTGCGGGGATATATATTGATTTATTTATATTTTATTTAATCGTCAGCAATTATTATCAAATGCTTGATAAAATCGTCGTAACAGTTTGTCCTTGATCGGTTTAAAGTATAAAGTTTTCCTTTAAATTCTGTAGCTTCTTCAGAAGTAGACAGTTTTTCTTAATTCTTTTTACTATTATGTTCAATATGAATTAAATCTTTTAACAACTAAATAAATTTTTTAATTATAAATTTATAATTATAATAATTAAATTATACCGACAACTAATGTAAAATCAGCAATAATTCTAACATATGAACTAATTAATATCAACAATAATGTAAATTAACTTAAGCATATAAAACTTATTATCTATGATTTCATTTTTTTTCTCCTATCAATATTATTAATTTGATTATTATTTGGAATAATTAACAAGTTTTGCATTTTACATGCATGGAATAAATATTCAGCAATGTGATTTCATACATTTAAAAAGACTTCATTTTACCAGCATTCATAAAATTTGAAATAATGTTTATGACACTATATATTTAACATTTGCATTAACTTATGAATCAATTATTTGTACAAAACATTTTTCTAAATAGTTTAGATTTATAATCTAATACTTTTAAATATACATTTAGATAAAAAATATAAATTTGATTTTTTTACCGAAATTCAACATACATGTAATACATTAATTTTTATTATATATTTTGTGTATATTGAAATCATACATGTAGAAATTAACAGTAATCTTTAATAATTATTTTGATACTTATAAATTTATGTTTTTGATAAAATTAATTATAACTATCCCTTACATGTAAATTAGTTACAAATTAAGTGTTATTAATTAATGTTTTTAAATCAACCTTTAGATTATATATTACAGTAGCATATTCATAATATTTTTCAAATTACATAATATTATTTTATAATTTGTATGAGGTGTATATTTATAAAAAGTTATTACGTTAATATGAGATAATATAATTTTATTATATTTATAATTCTTATCTTTTGTGTATTAAGATGTTAGAATATGTAATAAAAATGGTTTAATGTTGTTCATTCAAAAGTAAAAACCTACTATTATTCAGATTAAATTTAATATCGCAGAAATTGTTGAATACACAGTTAATATTTCTAAGTACTATATATTTTGATTTCGTTAAATATTCTTTAATTTAATATTTCTAATTTATAAATTAATAATGTGATTGTTTTTAATGATAATGTACTTATTATGTATAATATATAATTTTAATTATTTGCTCAAGTTGCATTGTAAATTAGATTACAAACTTTATGATTTCAAAAAAAGTTTAAAATAATGATAAGAAAGTTATTAATACAAAGTGCTATAATGTAATTACAATTTCTTATAATTTGGAAAAGTAATAGAGAAAATATATCATCAATATACTATATAAATATTGAGACACTTTTAATGAAATGATGAAATATTTAAAGGAAGATCAGTTTTTTATGCAAATTGAAGAAAAAACTTATCTTTAATGTATGAAATTCAATCTGGGGGTTTCCTATTTAAAAAGTTATTCAGTAGATTATTAAAAATATTTATATACTTTTAAAGGCTTAATTGTAAATTCAGTGTTTTTGAACTAAATTAATTTTTTAGTCAGAAAATCTTAATAAAAAACTTTTTTTTTAAAGATAATTTCATTTTTTTATAAATAATCAACAACTCAATATTTTATTGATATTCAACGATTATAAATATTTCTTTGTAATTTTTAGATGAAATTTTTAATTAAATATTTTTTAAATCAAATAAAATTATTATATTTATTTATAGGAAATATGTTTGACATTGAATTTATCAATCTGTATTTAAATATATTTTATTTCTCTTTTGTATTTTTAAAATATTTTTATATATATATAATGATAATTTAAAATTACATAAAAGTTTGAATGTAAATGTGCATTTATTAAAAGCTTATAAAATGTGTTTTTATTTTAATACAATTTTATAAGATATTTTTTTGGTTTTGTCAGTGATGCTTACAGGAAAACTTGGTGACATCATCATACTTACTCGTAGCATCGATATTATGTTATTATGCAATATCAATCAACGATATTTTGCATTGCAGATTTTTAATTTTTAATAGAAAAAATATTATTTACTAAAAATATAAAGCTTTACAAACTGAAATTATCTTAAAATTCTCATACTGAAGTTACTGTTTAATTAAATGTAAGATGACAAATTATTTTTAAAAAATTACTTATTAATGCAACTGATACGATCGTTAATTTTGTTAATAAGTATACAACTCGCACAATAGACTAACAAGCATAGAAAGCATTTACGTGTAAATTATTTCAAATAAAAATTAAGGAAAAAATTAATTTAAACATTGAATAAATATAGGCTTCATATTATAATATTTTTATACACTTTTTATTAAAATGTTTGAACATTATTAAAAATACATTTTATATATTTTAATAGTTTTATCGAATATTTTTAATAAAATAAATTTTAATACCATTACGTGTATCATTAATTTTATGAACTGTTTTTTACTGTATCTAAAATTTACAAGGTCGATGAAATGTACGATAAAAGAAACAGCAACAATTGCATAAAGTTCATTACAAACAACATTTATTTAATAAACTCGTTGAATAATTTATGAATGCAGATAAATTCATTGTTTATATAAAATATAAAAAACAAAGGTATTTAATATTTGTTTCGTTTAAGTATTTGTTTCGTTGTCTCGTTATAATGAAATTTGTAAACGTAAAAAATATGATTTCGAAATTAAGATTTCATTGCCATTGATCATTAATTTAATGAGTGTGCCTGAAGATTGTCTATAAAATGGATTAATATTAGACTTTAAATAATTAAAATCATCGATAAAAATTTGACGAAGTTAATGAGTTTTGAATATTATGTATTATAATAGTTTTCAATGTTGATTAAATACTCCCAGAGAAATCTATTGTTCATAAGTGAGGCAGAACCTATGTTAAAAAATGAAAAGCTCTGTTTTATCAACTGAAAATCTAGAATTTGTTTTGCACCTGACAAAGCGCGTAAAATTTGGCGCTGTAGATCATTAGCTCTTTTTGCGTTTTTGCGATAGTGCCGTATATATCTGCATTTACTTGAGCATTGTGTGCGAGTGGTGTAGAACAGGATTGGGGCTGGGATAGAAAGAGGACATATACAAGGGGCAAATGAGTGAGAGAGGGGGGGGGTAGAGTGAAGTAGACGAGAACTGGGTAGGGCGAGGGACGGAACGGGAGGGTCGGTAGACTTAGAATTAGTATTAGCCAAAGATTTTTCGGAGCACTTGAAACTGGACTCGAGCAATAATATCTTGCCTCGCAAATTTCCTCATGTTTATTAATCCGAGGTATGGCTGGTGTGTGCCTTAGGCGCGCCCCAACGAGCCAATACTGCTGCTCGGCTGCTTCGCCCATCGTTACCGACTTGTCGAGCAGAGGGAAAAATCTCCGACGTCGCAGCCAAAATGGAAGAGCAGAGCGTCCACAGCAGTACCAGCGATATAAATAGTGAGGAGGCCAAGACTGAATGTAAGTGCCAAGCTGACGTTACAAGAATCTCTTAAGATGTCCTTATCGCTTTATGCTTGCCGTATCATGCACCTGTCCGTCCTCCCTTCTTACTACCACCAGTCTTATGGGTATTTTAGACTTAGCCTTGATTTTCTCATTTTTAAATTGAAGCCAATAAACCGCCTTTGGTTGGCTATTCCCTCCGAATATTAGTCGCAATTGAACATATACATCCTTTATTAAAATTCAATTATGCACGTCATTTAATCCAATTTGTCATTTACTCGCCATTGACTTGCCATTTTCTTTTAACCAAACGCTCCTTAAAATACTCACTATTTTTCTTGTGACGTAACAAACGAAATGTTTAATGAATTAAAGAGACTCTATTTGCCTACGATTCACTTCTATTAAAAATAATGTACTACAGCTCTGTTTGCGTGTACGCGTACGTGTGAGTACGCGTAGCCGCGCATATGACTGCATATGTGAAATGGAAATTTATGTAATTTATTCCTATAAGATTTAAAATTTTGAAGCTAGTGCACTTGGACCAATCTCAGTCTCTTAAAATTTTCGGTATTTATATTTAAAGTTCGAACACAATAAATCAACATTCTTAACTTACATTTAGAATATTAATACTTAATAAAAAATGTTCTCTTTTAAAAGACTCAATTTACAATTTTTTTGTTAAATTAATTCCATTTCAAAAAATATTTTATTAAATATTTTATATTCATGTATTATCAACTGACCGAAAATGTAATTACACGTTTTATTTCAAGTTATTATTATCGTAATAATTCTATACCTGAACTCCAAGAGTATAATAGGATTTATGCCTAATATTCAATGTTTCAATGTTTTATAAATTTATCAAATTCATCGTAACAATATTTCCGCACATATTCGAGATCTTAATAATTTTCTATATTAAGAATTGACATTAAATGCAATACCAATATCTATTTAATCTTGCGTTTTTTAAAACTGCAAACATTGAAAGTAATATCGGTATTTTTTATTTGTTTTGATTTAATCAATTATTATATTATTGATAATTTATCAATTAAAAATGTAAAAAATATTCTCTTACAAAAACGTATGATGTGTTTGGTTCAGAATTTTAAAAAGTCATTTTATTACGTTATTTACACTGATTTATTGGTCATTGATGTAGATTTCTTATGAGTTGTCTTTGCTTATCATAAGTTTCAGGTACGAGTATATTTCTGTATTCCTTTATATACATAGAAGGCATAGATAATATCATTGATATTTAATTCTTTCTTGCCCTCTTTAGTTAAATTTCCAATGACCTTTAAAACTATTTCGAATTTCTATAAGTTCATCTATCTAATATTTGTTTATTTATGGCTTCAATAATATAGAATATAATTAGAAAATAAATGTCGGATAGCCGATTTATAGTAAATACATAAGCTTATAATTGCCGTTAAATTATGTTACAATAATATTAATTGGAATTTCTAACAAATCATGTGCTTCAAGAAAAACACATTTCCCTGAAATAATCATTTTGAAGCTAATTACCCTTTGTAGGGATTTAAAGTTAATTCTCTTGAGAATATTGATTAAAGGTAATAAAATGTTAATCATATTTTATCATGTTTTTTTAATTAAACAAATATTTCACAACTTTAAATTCTCAATTAATTTATGAAATACATTATTATATTTCAATTAATAAGATGTATTTTAATCAATTTAAATCAATTTAAAAATAATATTTAAAAAAGTTTATGAGCACTAAATATTTCATTACACAAAAGAATAATAGTATAAGAAAATATTTAATGATGTTGTATTATATTGATTGACTATTTTAAATTTATGTAATTATAGATTTAATTATACCTCGTAAAAAGAGGATATGCCTTGTTGGTGCAGCCAGCGAGGATCCTGCACTGGGCGCTGCAGCTCAACAATTCAGTGTTCCAGTTCTTAAATCTGAGACTGGTCTAGAATACATAGATGATACAACCTATTGCACTTATTTTATACTTAAAAAATTTGAAGGAACTGAATATGATGTATTATACAAAAGTGCTCACAGGTAGAAATACTTTATTAATATCAATTAGTGCAAGTACAATTATTAAATATTTAAAATTTATTTGTGTTGAGCTCATTATTTTATTTCTAAGTTCAATATTTGAATGTATATATATATATATATAAATGTATTAGTATCTCAATTCTATATATTTGATCTCTAGGATTTTGGGGCCAACAGCCTTGTTGCAGTTGGCAGAGAAGAAGGAATCGTTACCTAGTATAAATCGACCAATGTATACACAGACTTTATTGGGAACAGTGGTTGTATTTACAGGCTTCAGAAAAAAGGATGAATTGGTAAAAAAGAAAACTTAAAAAAAAATAAAATAAAATAACTTCATTTAAAAAAGTATACATATTGTATAGTGGAAAAAAATTTCTTATTCAAGCAAAATTGATATTTCTATTTCTTTAAAATATACATTTAAAATAAATTTTAAATATTAAATATATATCTGATATATTTACAATTTACAAAAAAAATTAATAAACAGTTTAATTAATGTTAGATTATAAATCAATTTTTACTTATATATGTAAAATTTTACAATGCATTCATAATTAAATTTTCTTTGCAATATTAGAATCTAAAAATAAGATAAAATTATAATTTTAATTTATTCATGTTTGTATTTTTTATTCTATTTAAAAATATAATTTATTAATAAATACATATTTTGAGATATTTAAATTTGTTTGAAAACATTATATTTTGTAGGAACAGAGCACGAAGTTATTCTAATATTTAGTAAAAATTTCCCAATATTTTATTGATACTATCATAAATAGAAATTATAATTTGACGAATTCTATTAATTTATTTTAGTATTACTAATATTATAATTGCATGATTTTGAAATATTTTGTATAATACTGTATAATACTAATTGTAGAATATTTATTATTTTAATTATAAAATATTATATTTTGCGTTTTGTAGACTAGACTTGTCAATATGATTCATTTTATGGGTGGTAGCATTAGGAAAGAAATGGGCTCAAAAGTTACACATCTTATTGCAAATTGTTGTGGAGGTGAAAAATACAGATATGCAGTTACATTTCGTGTACCTATCATGTCTATGAGTTGGGTAATTGCACTTTGGAACATGAGAGATGACATTTCCATTGTTAGAAGTAATGACGAATGGGTGAGATTTTATTTTTAATATTTTTAAATTTTATAATATTTTAAAAATAAATTATAAAATTTAATATTTGAATTTATGTAATTAAGCACAATGAAAATAATGCAGCAATATTTTATTGCAGATTACAAATTTCAAATTAAAACCATTTGTTGGTGCTCGTGTTTGTTTTTTTGGTTTTCCGGAAGATGAGAAGCGACACATGTGTGAAGTATTACAGCAACAAGGTGGAGAACCTACTGAAATTGCTGATCCAAATTGTACCCATGTTGTAAGTATAAAATATTTTCATTTTTTAATTAATAAAAGTAATTAATAGAGATTATGAAATTCTAAAAAGGAATTTTTAATATTTTTTTTCTGCAATAACATTATCTGATGCATTTTAGAATACTATCAATAATACTATAAAACTTTTCTTCAAATTTTTTATTTTATATCTTTTGATGCTTATATTAAATCTATTAATATTTAAATTTGATAATTAAAATATGACAAAAAATTGAAATATATTTTGTTTAAAAGACATTAAAACGTTTAAAAGCTATCACTTTTACGAAAGTCTATTAATTTTTACCTTTTTAGTTGTGATAATAAAAAAGCACTCATGTTTATAAGTCAATGTAATTAAAAAGTTATCGAACCCGATAGATTTTAAGATTTTTTAATTATTTTATCGTGACATTGATAGAATCAAACTTTTTAATGTCGGCATTTATAATTTTTTTTTTTTTTTTTTTTCATATGACACCATTGCGAAATTGACTTAATACATTCCTAGGTGACGACAGACTTGGGTAAGCGTCATCATAGGATAACTGACAATGCGAAAAAACCGCTACATTATTTTAAGTTACCTTATGACTCTCTGCATTTCAAGTTCACTCTTGCTAATGTTCATAAGCTTTTGCCGCACTCTTTTGCCTACTATAATCCTTATGCCTATACTATTCCTTTAACTACAAAATCAATACTTATATCCCATTTATTCCGTATCAGTAAGCGTAAGCATCGGTATATTAATAAAGTGATGTTGCGAAATAACAGTCAAGACTTAGGAAACTGCATGGAGTTTCCTGACGATTTAATGCGTCCTTTTAAGAAGATTATAAAAATGACTTTCGGAGAGATGGTAGAAGAAGAGGGTGACGAAAATGATGACCATTCTTACAAATCTATATGTGTTGGAGAGTTTTCGGATGATTTATGGAGTAAGTCAGGAGTAATGGAGGTTGATGCCGAAGTAGACTTATCTAGAGTACCACGTAAAAAAATTATGAGTCAAACTTTGGGATTGGAATACGATCAGCTCAGCAATGCTTTTAATCCAACAAAGAGCTTCCGCTCTTGTTCAATTGTTACATTTTCGACTGTTAAGAAGGTGGCAATGCCTAGACGTTATATTAAATGGAAGAAATCATCTTCCTATAACGCAATATCTAAACAAATATCGGTTTACAATAACAATGATCCGAAACTTCGATCACGTAAAACTAAACGTCATGACTATCAATACAGTGTAGCATTTCCCAAAGACGTTATCGATACAGTTACTGGTGATAAAAAAAAGACTCGCAGAAGTTCCAGAACTTTCTCAAAAGCTTTGAAACAGAGCTCGGCACTTTTCTCAAAAATCAGCGAAATCGTCTTTCCTTCAACGTTCAAACAGTATATGCCGGTGACACCTTACAAAATGGCCCAAGAGCATAAAGAGGATAAAAGGGTCAGTAGGCAGAAGTATACTCCATTGACTAGTCCACTACCAATACCTGCAAAGATGGCTAGGATGGTCTCAGATTCTGAATGCAAGATGAGAATGTCACAGGATCAGCGAATCAATATTCAGACTCAATGCGGTCCACTGTTGAATGTACATGTGCAACGATTATGTGGCGCCAAGTGCAAAAAGGATATTAAGCAGACGCAGAAATCGCTTTTAGTGGTATTTTTTTTTCGGAACTCGAGGATTTGAAGAGATGTCTATGTACTTATTTGCTTTATTCTTTTTTAATAATGTTGATAAAGAACTTGAAACTTCATTTTCAGCCATCTTATAATAATTGAATATAATTATTTTCTAACTTATTAAGATCTTTTTAATTTCAAGAATTTATAGATATTTTTAAGAAGTAAAAAGCACATAATAGTAGAATCTTCAATTAAATGTTTGTTTTTAATGTGATTTAAGCAGTTATTGAAGTAAACTCATATTTAACTGTATAATTTGTATTTTTAAAATTTTTTTATATCTTATTAATTACAAATTAATTATTTTCTTTTACTAATAATAATATATTTACATAAAGTCGAACAAAATTGGAAGAAATAACGTTTAGATTATATTGTATTTTAGTATTAAAACGTGTTGTCCCCTGGGTTATGGATTTAGAGAGTAAAATATATCATCATTTATCTTTTTTGTTGTATTAAAATCCTAATTCTCACAAATATGTTCTTCATGATAACATTTTCGTATTGTTTAGTTATTGTTCTATATTTAATTTTGGTAGATATTAAGTAAATTGGAAATGAAATAAATATTTATTCAATCATAGGTTGTGGATGAATCTAATGTCAATACATTACCTGACCTAGCATCTGCAAGAGCGCATATAGTTAAAGCTGAATGGTTTTGGATCTCTGTACAAAAAGAATTCGCGGCCGATGAAAAAGAATATCTGTTCGAAGATGTAAGTTTTGTAAATTAATTTTTAATATAATTGATTTGTTATTGTTCAAAATAATTTCATTTTAATTCTAGTATGCTATATTTAAAGCAACCATTTGATGCCCATCAATTATAATTTATCATTGCAAAAATATTTGCATAATAGCTAATTGAGATGTATCTTTGTTTAGTATTTGGAATCGGTAATGTCACCATCCGTTTCAACACGACGAGATAGTCAACAAGCATCGACACCAACAACGGCATCGACGAGACGGAAACGTAAACGTTTGGCGGAGACGCTCTCTAGTTTGGTTCAAAATGGTGCAGATTCTCCAGCTTTGCATAAAAGGCGATCGAGTATAAGTGACGCTGGTCACTTGAGTGTCAGTGGTAGCTTTTTAGATTGCACTGCTAGTCCAGATAAACAATTGTTAGATGGTGAGAATTTTCAATTAATGCTAAGTTTGTTTTTGCAGAATAATTTATTAATTTGGAAATTTTTGTTTTCATAAATATATTTTTACACCCACAAATATATTTTGTCTTCCTTTCCTTTATGGTTCATTGTAAGAAATATTTTTATGTGCCTAAAAAACTAATATAAATTGAATCTTTTCAAAGCTATATTCTTTAATAACTTTATTCACTTATGATGTATCTTGATTTTATAACTATTATCAAGCTTATTTATTTTAAATTATTATTTATTCGAAATATATAAATAAATACTTTAAGTAGAAAATTCAGTTTATGTATAAAGTTATATTATATTTTAAATAAAAGTAAAAAATTTCTATATAATATAGAGTATAATTATATTAAAATGATTACATACACATAAAATTAATTCATCATTCTATTATGGTTTATAAATATATGCTGTGGAACTAAAATTAAATTGCATATAATAATAATTTAATACAAAGATGCTTTGAGTTGAATTTACTATTAACCATAATGTGAGCCATTCGGAATGGGAGACGTAGAATAAAAGAAATTATTGGTAAATCACAGATATTCCAGAGGTAGAAGCTGTGAATACAGAATCTACTAGAAAGAACCTTTCACCCCGGCATCAAGTTTTCTTGGAACTTGTACAAACAGAGTCAAATTATGTTGGCATTCTCAGTACTATAATGACTGTAAGATAATTATTCTTTTCATAATTTTTTATTTATTATATTTTATAATTTGATGATTGTCAAAAAAAAAAAATTCTGACTAAATAAGAGCAACAGATATTTTTATATAATTTTAAATTATTTTTAGTTGTTTAAATCACCTTTAGAAGATCTCATAGAAAGTAGTGGTGAATTATTAAATAGTACAGAGGCAAAAATTATCTTTGGTAATTTTCCGCCAATCTATGAAGTACATAAGAAGATGCTGGAGGAGCTGCGTTACTGTGCAGCTCATTGGTCAGAAGAAAATAGTATAGGAAATATATTTCTCAAATTTGCATCGGATTTGGTAAAGGCGTATCCTCCTTATGTAAATTTTTTTGAAAATACAAAAGACATGTTGGATCAGTGTGATCAAAATAAACCACGATTTCATGCTTTTCTTAAAATATGTCAAACTAAGCCCGAATGTGGTAGACAAAGTTTAAAAGAATTATTGATAAAGCCAGTTCAACGCCTTCCCAGTATTAGTTTATTATTAAATGGTGAGTTAATCAGTCATTGTATAGGCTCTATAACTTTTATTTATGTTTAATAATAACTTAACATTAATATTTAATTACGTTTTCAAAAACTATTAGCAATATTGAATATTAAACGTTTACCATATTACAATAATTTTGTCAAGAGCCTATAATTCCAAAAAAGATTTAATTAATTTAATTTAGAATTAGATAAAAAGAAATAATTAACAAAATAATCAAGCAATTCAAAATAATTTTTTTATGTCATTTATCGCACAATATTTGTTCTTAACGCGTGTATAATTTTAAAAGCACTTGTTAATAATATCTAATTTTTAGATATCCTTAAGCATACACATAAAAGTAATCCAGATCATAGTGCCTTGGAAAAATCATTAAGTAGCATTAAGGAAGTTATGACGTATATCAACGAAGATAAACGGAAGACTGAAGGTCAGCTAGCAATGTTCGATATATTTAATGAGATTGATAACTGCCCACCACATTTGGTCTCTTCGCATCGTTCATTTATCGGCAAGTGTGATGTACAAGAATTAAGTGAAGGCCTAAGTGGCCGCGGCGATCATTTAGTTCTTTTCTTATTCACGGATACTTTAGAGATTTGCAAAAAGCGATCAAAAGCGTTTAACTCGATGAAGAGTCCAAATACAGTCAATGGTCTACACTCGGTTAAAATGAGTCAAGGCAAGCCTTATAAGCATATCAAAATGTTATCTTTAAGTACAGTTAAAAAGGTTGTCGATATTCGCGAAACAGAAGGTAAGTTATCAATATTTTTATAAAATTGTTTTTAAATGAATTATATAATTCAAAACATCAAATATCGATTGATGATCGATTTGATCGATTGATCAAACATCGATTTAAAACATCAACCAAAATGGTTTTAAATATAATTAATTATTTTTTTAATCATTTTATTAAAAAATAATGACTTAAATTATTAAATAATATTTATCAATATGCTTTTGCACTTAAGAAATACATGAAAACTATTAACTTTTTATAAATATGATAGAATGTCGAAACGTATTTGCTTTAATGGTTCGGAGTAATCAAGAATTAAAAGAAAAATTATATTCTTTCACTATTACTGACGAGGAAGTGAATAAAACAAATTATTTGCGATCTTTGTGTCGACAAATGGCGAATACTGTTTGTAAAGCTGATGCGGTAAGATTTTTTATCATTTAATTTAAACTTTAAAAAGAATATATCTATACTAATTAAATATATTTTGCTTTTAGGATACATTTCTTATAAGTCTTGATTCCCATCAATTAGAAATTGATACTAGTGATGTAGCCTTAGGAACTTTAAGTAAAGCATTTAAGTAAGTACTTTACAAAAAATGAATATTAAATTATTAATATAATTAAGCATTTTATTCATATAGAGAATCATCTAATATTATTATTACTATATTGAATTTGATTTCTATGACAAATTTAGAGTAAATAGAACCTTAAAATTATTTAAAAAATTAATTTTCTAAAATTTGCAGTAATTATTTTAAAAGTTGAATATTAAGTTAAGTATTATCTTAAAAATAAATTAACGATAAATGTTTAACAATAATTATTAATACGAAAGTAGATAAATTTTTCTTAATAATTTTAGTTAGAATTTTAGTTCTTACCAGTATTATTAAATGATAAAATAAATATTTATTAATCCTTGATTTGCATGAAAGCAAAAGAATAATGGGGCGACGATACGTTTGGTTACAGGAGCCTATTTCATAATTTTTACCTGGAGTATATGGACCCGTATGTTTTCCTACTCAATAGCATGTGTGAAACTACGTTACATGTCCCACTACCGTCAGTTTTCGCACCAGGCTGTTTAAAACTTTTTAAATTGCTTTAGTCCTCTTTCCCCACCCTATCTGCTTCGTAGAGTTCATTACTTAACATACCTATTAGAATTAATAAGTTTGAATTGCTTTTTTAGTGAAATAGCTAATTCAACAATCTTTGGTTTTTCTATTTTATTGATTATACTTCTATTCACTACATTATACAGTCATAATTTTATCAGTTAGCGAATAAATGTAAAAATTTTTTTATTTATAAAAATTTAACTTTATATTTAAATACGTAGATTTTGAAATTAAAATTATTTATGAATTTTTGTAATCATATAATAAATTTTAGCTCAATATTGTTCAATCAAAATTTTTTGTTTTATTAAAACTTGAACTGATTTTGTGTATTTTGGAATTAATTATGTTATTTAATTATATTGTTTGTTCAGTAACTTTCTTATTTTCCTTGAATTTTAAAATCACTTTATTATATATAAAATTACAAATTTACATTTTTTAACCTCTCATCGTTCTTTGAAAAACTATTACTAAAAGCTTTATCTTACTACGTTTGTATTGTAATACAATATCATAATAAGTCATATTTAACATTGCAAGTTGTAAAAGTTTGCCAATAGAAGTCTAGTCCATTTACTCGTTCCTACTTTATAAGTAATTCAATTTTATTTTATTTAGCACCAGTATAGTATATTTTTTATTTTAAATGATATAAATCTTTTGATTAAAGGCGCTAATTAATATTAATTAGAAAAATCTTGTCTAGTGAATGTTAACCAAAAGAAAATTAAATTGTCGAAGCTGTTAATTATTTGAATACCGTTTTAAATCAAAATTTTCAAGGAGGACAGGAAAGTTTGGCGCTTGCATTTATAATTTGATAAAGATGTGTAAGCAAGGAGCGTCGATATGATACGCTAATACCATATTGTTCTGTGCCACAGGTTTGCATCTCGAACAAGAATGAAGGTTGGTCGGGCGTTTAGTTTCAATAAAACGCCAAGCAAATTAAAACGTGCTATGTCAACGATGATGTCGCCATTCGGTTCGACAAACAGCCTGACTCCGGCAAGCCAGCAATTGGCTCAAATGAGGCTCGCTAGCTGCAATAACATTAACGTTAGTTAAACAATATCTTCTTCACGCATGTAACGATCAATTCAACTTCTCGTTTTCTTTTCGTTTTTGGTGTTCAAAGCTAATAGGCAAGTAGTTATAGGAATGAAACATATAGACGCATACGCATTACCCCGAAAATACGCAGTCACGCACAATTTTCAAAATACAAATACAAGTAAAAAAAAAAAAAATTTAAAATATAAAATATAAAAATACGACTCGTGACAGACAATTAATCTGAATTTAGATTTATTACATTAGAGTTAAATAATTATTCGTATCCAATGCATGAAAGTTGTTAAAAAAAAATATCGCCATTTTTTTGATATATCTAATTTTTGCCTTTTCTCTTGATTGCGCTGTCGCTTAATATTCGTATAATAAGATATGTATATACAAAACTTGCATACAAATATGCGCATACAAACCTACAAATATATGCGTGTAAACGCGTATCCTATGTACCTCTGTACATGCATATAATAGTAATTATTATATATATATATATATTTTTTTTAATATAATATAATTATAAAAATCTATTAGTATGCTGTGTATATCTAGAATTAAATGAAACAAAATTCAATCTAATAACTGTACAAGGAATTCTGAAGATTTTATTTTCAGTGCATGAACATTCACGATTTGAAAATTGATATTCAATACTCTACGCATATAAGAGTATATGTATGCGTAAATAAATATGCACTAATTTTAACAAATGATATAATTTAATCAGATTGTATAATAATGAACTTGAGAAATGGAAACCTAGATTTTTAAATTTTCAACCAAATTTTATGCAGTTTCGTTAAATGGTCTTGATATTTAATGAATTCTTATATGCGTATGAGTTTGCTATGTCTCTTTTTTATGAGAAAACAATATATAAGTACTTAATATATAAACCACATTTATATGCATGCTCTCAAATGGAAATGCGGAAGGATATTTGTACTTTATTAAGTAAGTATAATTTAAATAATTAATTTCATGTATATTAATAATTTCGGTTAATTAAGTTAAATAGGATAAATTTAACCAAAGAATTCTTAAATGCCTTTTCTTTTGTAATTTAATAAATTAATTTTCTTTAAGGGCATGATTGTAACGCTATGCAGTGCTTCGACTGGTTCAAAATTCTTCATGGCGTTTATTAGACATTTTCATTTTAGAAATAAATGTATATTCACAATTAGCGCAGCTGAAATTAACATTCTTTTACAATAACTAAATTGTAGTTAATAATACTGCACGAGACTTTTTAAGGAAATAGAATAATAAGGTCATGGATATTTAACTGTACGTTCTATTAATGACAAAACATTCGAGTCATTGATAATGTGTTGCGAATTTGCTTCAAATAATACAGTTGAATATTGATAAACGTAAATTAAAAATCATATTACTATTAGGTTTCTAATATGCAGAAAAAAATTCTTAAATTTTGCGAAATTCGAAAACTTCAAATGAGAACAATATAATTGAAAATTCTTATATGCATTATTATTGTTGAAATACATATATCTTTAATATAAACATATTTGACTTTTAATTACATGTTTTTAATTTAATTTTGCTTTTTATATGTTTTGTGTGGAATTTAATAATTAATGTATAAAATTTTTATAACTTTATATATATTTTGTTAACTGTATATATATATATATATATATTTGTAATATATATTTATTAACTGTAATATAAAAAAATTTATTGTACATAAAAAAGAGAAATGAAAGTTATTTAAAATTTCAAAAAATAAAACAAGTTTAAATATATATCAAACTATCATTGAAAAATATTTTTATTACTGTTTATACTTAGATTGTATAAATGTATTTTTAGTATAGGAGGTGGGTAAAGTATTTGTACAGATTTTGTTACAAAATATTTAGGAAAAATGAACTAAAATAGAACCAAGTGTTGTATTATTTAATGTTAATAATTTTCTAATGCATAAAATTCTAAAAATTCTAATGCTAGAAATGAAATAATATATATATATATATATATATATATATATCATATACGATTTTGTTTATTTTTGTAATTTGTAAGCTGTACGTAAAAATGAGGTTTTGATGTACAGGTATAGTTATAGATAAAGGTAGTTATAATAGGTATAAAATACTTAGTTGTGTATATTATAATCAGTACAGAAAAGTAATCACTTACATTAATCGTTTGTATATAAGATATTACAATAACAATGAAATATAACAATCATTTTCACGAAAATAGAATTATTACGAATATGCTAATTAAGATTATTAAACATTATTAAATTATTAAAATTGAACATTATTAAAAAATGAGTACCTGGCATCTCTTAAATCTCAGAATAAAAATCAAACGTAACTTGTTACTTTTTTTCTGAGCAAATATTTCTTATCTTTAAAGTGCTTATGCTACCGTCAATAAAGTATTAAAATATTTAATGGGTGGATGATTATTTTGTGTGTCTTTGCAGGAACTGGGCAACGGTGGTTCAGGTTCACCCGTACGAGATGAGGTTCTCGTTGCACCTATGTCGGTCCAGCCGACTCGTAAGGCTAAATGCAGTACCCTCAGTATGGCCTCGCTTCGAAGGTTGTAATACGTACAAAAATGTAAAACAAAAAAAAAAACGATAAAAGATCTTGTGCGTTCATTCAGTTGACAAAATTGCTACTGCGAGAACGCCTACTGTACATATTGCATCGCGTGTGTTTCTTTCATCTGCCGTTTCATCGTCTCCCGCCTCATTTTGAATATGTTACCTAATCTACATAATTAACAACTGTTATACGTCATCGTTACATTTATGCACACAATACTACATTCTTTCATTATATTCTACATAACCAGTTGGCAAAAACTATCTATTTTTTATTAGAAAACTTTTAATGATATCGTGTCAAGAATCTTCTCTTCGACGATCTTCATTATTATATTGATTAGAAAGTTTTTTTTTATTTATTAGCTAATGAATTAATGATCATGGAATATCCTCTGATTGATATGTTCTTGTCTTCTGGTTTCGTTATTTTAGAAATTAAATTTTATATATATTGTTTACTCGTCACGACTTAGTGTGCATGATAGAATTTAATTGATTCTGTGAGACTTGTTCAAAGTTTATTTTTTATTTAAAAATTTCATTATACGTAAATGGTCAATGATCCTTGTCAGATTTATCTTCTATATATATATATATATATATATATAAATAGAAAAAAAAATAATAATGAAGAGGATTTGTTGAAGACAAATTTGCATACTCATTTTCAATCTTTAAATCAAAGTTAAATAAGTAAATGCTTAAGGACTAATATAGCTTGACAATACTAAATAACTGACCATTCCAAAAATAAATTATTTCAATCGTAAATCTCACTTTTCATTATTTTCAAATATTTTCCAGATGAAAAAAATAAAATAATCGAATAAAATTGACTTCGTGTTACTGTTGTCCATACATAACTTAAAAATATTTTCTATTAATTCAATACTAATTTTAATATCATAATTATCATTTGTATAATAAGAATATTTATATTTCTTACAGTTGTATTTAATATTTACAATGACATATTATAGTTTCTAAAATATATTTTTTTACTTTATCAATATGGATATAATTATAATTCAATTTAATTAGAAAATTATTATACGTAAGGTAAGCAGTAGCATTATATTAAAGATAAATTAATTTAAAAATAATAGTACCAGCTTAACAACGGTTTGAAAAAAATAATTTAATATTTCGTTAATTGATTTTTAAAATATAACTGTTAATTATTCACTTGAAATTTATACATTCTTAAACCAAGTATTTTATTTAACTTTAAAAATAGTATAAATCATTAAAAGATTCTTTTTTTGAATAATCTATTTTATCTTGTTTTTGTATATTTTGAAAACGAAATTCAATATTACAAGATTGAAAATTTATTCCGAATTTTATTAAGGCTGAATATTCTTGATAATCATTAATTTCTTATGCTAGCCATTCTGTCATAGTTAAAAATGAGAATTAGTAATATATTCGTTGTTAAACGTTAATTAGTGATTCATAGAAAATCATAATAAAAATAATTAAATATTATAACTTAACGTCTTCCAAATTTTTGTAACTAGTATACATCCACTTTTGTAAAACATTTTTAAAAATAAGGTAGTAGCTTCTCTTATGGACTAGTAATTCAATCATTTAAATACTTTATTTGTGTCTAAATGTATTCGTTGTAACTTTGACGTGGCAATTAACCTTAATATTATTTATTATAAAGATTACAATTCTATATTTTATTTATAAAGTTGTTATAAGTAAGATATTGAAATATCTTTTATTTCTAAATTTTTTTCTTATTATTTTTCTATCTTATAATGTATTTGAACATACAACGATGAAAATACAACTGACATCGAATTTATGTTTTGTAAATGTTTATATAAATCTGTGTTCGCTGGCGATTGTCTACTTTTAGATATAAATATTTTATTTAAATAGTTACCTTTTTTCTTTTTTTCTTTTCTTTTTATATAGTTTAACGAAGGCTAACTGTACAGAATCAGTATTTAAATTGAACCGTAAAAATGTAGATCGTTTAAAAACAAACAGAAGAAAGCAATTATTCTCTTTATTGACTAAATCCGCATTTACTTTTTTTTTTTAAGCGTTAAGAATATAATTAACACATTTAATGAACTAATATTTGCTCTGGTTGTAGTTCATTAATAAACATGTACTCATATTTGCTTCACTTTTTATAAATCAAAAAAATCTTGAATAGTAAAATAGATCATAATTGTTATGGAAGAACATTGTATTATTGTTCTCTTCTCTTTATCCACTACAGAAATTGCTCAGAAGAGGTCATGCAGAACAAATCTGATCTTTAAGAAGATATCCATTAAGCGGACAATAACAATTTTGAACGTATTACATAAATAAAAAGATTGGACTTCCGGCATACTTTATCTTCAAAGTGCAATGGAATAAATAATGAAGAAACGATTTTTCTTGGATACATAATTGATCATGAATATTTTTTGTCACTTTTATATTTGAATGAGATCGAATCTTAATTATGGTGATAATAATTTTTTGATATAAGTACATACGTATATACATTTACATATAAAATTTTCGGCATCTTGTCTCAGGAACAGGTATTTTAGCGTTGAATATATAATGTGTGTAATTTTGTTATAGAAATTAAAAATAATATAATTTTTTATTTATATGTTGATACATCGTGCAAGAAGGTTTGCATATTCTTCAGCCATATTTTGTTTTTTTTTTTGTGCAAAGTGATTAGAAAGTTAATGTTATTAGCAAATTTTTTATAAAACTTTTTGATGCTTTTATTGAGTCACGGTTCACTCGAGTGAGAATTCATTGCCTTTTTCTGTAATTGTATTGATGTTATGCTTTCATATATTATATATTTATATACCAAAGTGTATATATTTGTTTTTTTTTATTTATTTACAATAATACTGTATGAAAGTAGTTGACCGAATAGCAGTTATAGAAATAAGTTTTTTTTTTTATGTTGAAATCTGTGAGTGCGAAAATGTATATGTTGCATTGAGAATGATACATTTATAAATTAGTAGACGTTTAAATGCGATTATAACAAGAATATTGTTACATTACTTTTTGTTCTGTAAACAATGTGTACCTCAGGTGTAAAATAATACTTCATAAAACATATTTTGTTATTGAACCTTTAATGTTTGTCGACTAGTCATACTCAAATATATTTTGAGACGATCCAAATCAAGCAGTTATTTCATCTATACTTAATTAACTAATTTAGTTTATAACACAAAGAAATTATTTAAAAAATATCAGTTATCTAAAATTTTAATTTAATTATTACCACGAAAGTTTTAAATATAGTCAATTTATTTAGCGTAAAGGCAATTATATATATTTGTTAAAAATCAATTTTTAATTAAATTGATAAAAACATTTTGAAATATCTAATAATTTTATTCAATTGTATATTTTTTTTATATTTTGAAATTAAAGTTTTATATAGTTGCTTTGAGCCGATCAAATGTAATTAAATTTGTATAATTAATATTTATTCAACTTGTTTTACTTAAAACATTATAAACTTCTTTTTTTTAAATAATTTTGTAATAATAAAAAGATCATGCGACATTAATATCAAGGTTTATTTAGTATCTTTAAGAGATTAGAATAAATATAACCTCGCTATTATTGCCTCAACCGACCTTAAAGAGTTATATTATTTTAATATTTTATTTCTTAATTCGTCTAAAGGTATTGACAATTAAATTTATTACTAAAACTTTATCGAATTAAATTGGAATAAAAATGTGTTTCACCCAAATGAAAAAGTATATCTTTTTATACTATTGCAAACCGCAATTGCGCAGTTTAGTGTACACGCGCACACGCATTATACATTGAATTTCGTATGTCCTTGTTTTAAATGTATAAAATTCTTTTACAAAGAATAATTAAGACTCGGTGCTGCATAGCAAAAATACAAATATTGTTATTTAAAACGATCATTGTCATATATCATGGTGGGTGAATAAATCAGTAATGCCAATATAAATAAAACTTATATAAAATAACAATATAGCATTTCAAATGCGATTATAAAAATATTGTAAATAATACAATTGAACCAATTGCGTTCAATTTTCTAATATTGTAAACAGTAATATTTTTTATTACGCCTGGTTAACAGACGTTTACATTTAGTGTAGTTATTAAATGATGATTTCATACTTTACCGGTATATTTATATTTCATACCTTCATAGATTATATAAACTTTATAATGTAAACTCTGAAAATAATAGTTTATTTGCAAACTTATTTATTTCATTATTAATCCTTAATCCTTCTATCCCTAAAATATACAAAATATTTTTATTAGCTTATATAAATATATAGGTTGACTATTATCATTTTGTTTAGAACTTTAAAAAATGATTTTAAACATTTAAAACAAAATTTAAAAATTTTAAAAATGTTTTTAATATAATATAAAATATTATAAATTCAATGATTCCGAAGAAATTTTCTTCAACGAAGGAAGTAATTTTTTTATTAGTTTGCATTTTTTTTTAATTTATAATTTTAAAAATATTAACGGTAATTTTTATTTTGACATAAATTGATGGTAAAATTTAAAAATTTGAATTATTTACTCAATTACTACTAAATAATTTCTTCTAAATTTGTCTCAGCCATAATATAAATGCATTTTTTAGCTCATAACTTAAGTATAATATATACTTTTTATTAGTAATATAATAGATCAGATTCTCGGATCAAATCTGCTCAATAGGTTTTGTCTAAATTTTTTATATTCATATAATATTGAAACTTGTTAATTTTTTTTAAAATTATAGTTAATACCGAGTATAAATAAATCTAGCTTTGCACAACAAGGCTAGATTCATACAATGCTATAATTGATTTTATAATATCTTGGCTATTATAATTTAGGTAATAGCAAAAAATTTGCCACCATCTGTCATTTATTTATCTACTCTTATGACTTATCAGTTGTATGCATTATTGCGTAAGGGGGGCGTATCAGTCGAAAATTGATGTCACGTTAATGCATGTTCATGTGGATCATCACTGGATGATGATTTATAAAGCTCGTCACGCAAGACTTACGTTTACTTTTACGCATTTGCTCCTGCGAGTCCTTCCCAGATCGGGTCGTTATCTCCGTTTCAGATCAGAGCGCTAATTCAACAGGTACTGAAGTCTGAACCTCTCAGTTTTGTTTTCATTTAACAAACGCCGCGCGCGTATAATTCGACATATGTATATATATATATATAATATATATATATATATAGCTATATTATATAGATCTAATATAATAAATTTTCTTCTATTCATCATCCTTTTAATATCTTTACTTAAGTATATTAAGCAGAAATTCCGTATAGTATATTTATATATTTTAGATTATGACACAGTTTCCTTAAGTAAATAAAGCTTTAATTTAAGAGTCTTTTTTTTAGTTCGGATTTTGATTTAATTTAATTTGATTGACTGATTTTTTCAATTTTATATGTGCTAGCATTACTTTATTTATATTTTTATGCAATTTATTTAAATTATAAAATTTAACAATAATTTTCAATTCAGAAACGAAAAACTACCGTTGCTTCATAAGTTTCTTAAAAATAATATTCATTTTATATATTCTTAATATTCGTAAGTGTTGTTCATTTCTTAATTAATATTACAAAAATACGACTCGTGACAGACAATTAATCTGAATTTAGATTTATTACATTAGAGTTAAATAATTATTCGTATCCAATGCATGAAAGTTGTTAAAAAAAAATATCGCCATTTTTTTGATATATCTAATTTTTGCCTTTTCTCTTGATTGCGCTGTCGCTTAATATTCGTATAATAAGATATGTATATACAAAACTTGCATACAAATATGCGCATACAAACCTACAAATATATGCGTGTAAACGCGTATCCTATGTACCTCTGTACATGCATATAATAGTAATTATTATATATATATATATATTTTTTTTAATATAATATAATTATAAAAATCTATTAGTATGCTGTGTATATCTAGAATTAAATGAAACAAAATTCAATCTAATAACTGTACAAGGAATTCTGAAGATTTTATTTTCAGTGCATGAACATTCACGATTTGAAAATTGATATTCAATACTCTACGCATATAAGAGTATATGTATGCGTAAATAAATATGCACTAATTTTAACAAATGATATAATTTAATCAGATTGTATAATAATGAACTTGAGAAATGGAAACCTAGATTTTTAAATTTTCAACCAAATTTTATGCAGTTTCGTTAAATGGTCTTGATATTTAATGAATTCTTATATGCGTATGAGTTTGCTATGTCTCTTTTTTATGAGAAAACAATATATAAGTACTTAATATATAAACCACATTTATATGCATGCTCTCAAATGGAAATGCGGAAGGATATTTGTACTTTATTAAGTAAGTATAATTTAAATAATTAATTTCATGTATATTAATAATTTCGGTTAATTAAGTTAAATAGGATAAATTTAACCAAAGAATTCTTAAATGCCTTTTCTTTTGTAATTTAATAAATTAATTTTCTTTAAGGGCATGATTGTAACGCTATGCAGTGCTTCGACTGGTTCAAAATTCTTCATGGCGTTTATTAGACATTTTCATTTTAGAAATAAATGTATATTCACAATTAGCGCAGCTGAAATTAACATTCTTTTACAATAACTAAATTGTAGTTAATAATACTGCACGAGACTTTTTAAGGAAATAGAATAATAAGGTCATGGATATTTAACTGTACGTTCTATTAATGACAAAACATTCGAGTCATTGATAATGTGTTGCGAATTTGCTTCAAATAATACAGTTGAATATTGATAAACGTAAATTAAAAATCATATTACTATTAGGTTTCTAATATGCAGAAAAAAATTCTTAAATTTTGCGAAATTCGAAAACTTCAAATGAGAACAATATAATTGAAAATTCTTATATGCATTATTATTGTTGAAATACATATATCTTTAATATAAACATATTTGACTTTTAATTACATGTTTTTAATTTAATTTTGCTTTTTATATGTTTTGTGTGGAATTTAATAATTAATGTATAAAATTTTTATAACAATACTATGCCAATAATAGTCATGCAAATATTCTGTATTAGTATATATTCAATTTTGTGTTATTTCTTAATTAATTTATTTTTTTATCCAATCGGATTGATTTGGTTAATTTGAATATAAAGAAAATTGTTAACCAGGTCGAGGTTTTATTATGTTAACTGTTCGGACCTTGCACCTTGAATAAAGAATTAAGCGATGGCACAGCTCTGCTCCCCGACAGGGCTGACCCCATAAAACTTTAGGTATGGGAGACCTGAAAAGGAGATCTTGTAGTGGAAAAGGTAGTCTCATCTTGAGAATAAGAAAAAGATCATTCTTCTGGAGCTTCAACGGGATAAGGTCTTTATTTATTAAAGACATAGTTGAAGTGATCAAGAGGATGTGAATATTCTCTTGTGCGAGTGGCAACTAGTATTTTAAATTTTAAAGTGCCAGAATTAAAATAACCTCGAGTTAAAGGCCCTTGAATTGAAAGGGCTGCGATTTCAAGTCCAGGTGCTATTAATCGTGGGTTGATAGTGGTTATCTTATTTGGTGGCGTCGTGGCATCTGCTGGTGATTGGGTTGATCGCGGGTGAGAGAGTGCTCGCATCGACTTTCAGGGGGAAGATTTGAGCTTCCCTGGGAGAGGAGAAGAAGGTCTCGGTGACCGACGTTGGAGACAACCCAGTGTCCGCACCCGCATGCGGATCGATCAGCCAGGACCCAGCTCTTCAGCGCGCATAGTGAACTATAACCAATAAACTTAACAAAATTTAAATACCATAAGAAACGAGTTTTATTTCCCTTCCCTTCTCTTCTTAGAGAACTCATAATTAAAGTCAAGTAGCGAATAAATGCTACAATAACCAAAAATGAAATTTCCTTATATGCCAGTTACGTAAATCTATAATATCTATTCAAGAATATTTTTATTACATTACAATGTATCTAAAACAAAAATATTTTGCTGTAAAGCACTTATCATGATTATATACTTATATTTGTAATTTTATAATATTGAAATATCGTTAATTTTGTGAAAAATGATATAAATAATATTAAAATGGTATTTTATTTAGTATTTTTTTACATTAATTTTATTAAGAACTTTAGTCATCACCAGCATTAGTATTTACATACCCTTTTTCGATCAAACATAAATAATATATAAATTAATTTTTATTTTTTTGATCACTTTATTTATTTTTTGTTATTTTTCAACAATAATTATCAATTTGGTATTATTATTAATCAAAAAATACATAGAAGGTTTATTTAGAATATCCAAACACACTGATTAGGATTAATTATTTAAGTATTATAATTACAAGTTTTTATGTTAATAATTATGGTTGAATTACTTATACTGCAGATCTAATATATTCACAAAATGAAACCTACATTAGTACTATTAATTAATTTATTTGGTATTTTTTGGAAAGAAGGTCAAGGTTAAATTCGTAAACTAAAAACGAGTTATCTATAAACTTTTATTTGAAATGTGATTAATATTCGGTCAGTTAGGATATTAAAGAGCACTTCATTTGGTCATTAATAATGAGGTATTGAAATTATAAAAAATTGATTAACTTGAAATTTAATGAACTAATTTACAATAATGAGGAAGTAAATTGTCATCAGAACTAGGAATGTTCTAGCTGAGTAGAACATAATCAAATGACGGAAAGTTGAATCGGCTGGCCGAGAGAGAGAGGATAGGAGGGATAACGATCGAATACCGTGGTGATTTGAGATTCGAATAATATAAAGTGCATTTTCTGTTTTCTTCCTGTAAACGGAAAAGAAAAAATAACTAAGTCTTTTAGAATTCCTTTTTCTTTTTTCACAAGGTAGAACTAACAATATTATTATTCTTGGAAGAGTTAGCTGGAATTCAAAGTTACTCAAAACTGATATCTTCAGGATCTTCCAATCGGAAAGGACCATATAAATGAATCGGCTTTGGTACTGGTACATTGGAACCTGTCGATAGACTTAAACATATAAAGCTGGAAAAATTTAAGCGTTCAATTATAATTATTTAATATTTCTGTAGAATGGCAACTCTAGTTCAATACGACATTTTTTATCACTATTATAAAGGCACTTGACTTTGCGTTATTTGCACTAGTCAATAAAAATTTAATTAGATATGCAGTCATAAGATAATTTAAGGTTTGTATCATTGCGTTGACTGTAACACTAATAAGTACTTTACGCCATAAAAAATCGTCCGTAAAGCTATCATCATATTTCATTTTATTAAATTAGATTTAACATAAATATCTTATTATCTTTACCATTATAATAATGTAAAAAATAAAAAAACAGCAGTAAAATAATATTAAAAATAAAGGTATACTTGTAGTAATAATATAAATGAAAATATATATATATATAAAGATTCTTTTAAGTCAAGAAAACAATTGTAAATAAAGCTTCTAATTCATTTTTAAATTAAAATTATTTAAATATAATGTGAATATATTTAGAATGTAAGTTTGTAAAACATTATAAATATATATTGCAAAAATAATTTAATAAATGTATATTAAAATAATGAACAATTTTTTTGGGTTGACTATCTATTCATATTAATTACTCCAGTAATCAATTTATATGCATATAATATAATTAATATATCTACTTATTACTTTAAATAATATATATTCTACCTCTTTCAAACTTTTATATTTTAAACATCTTAGATTAAGCATAAATTAAACATATATTTTACAACACAATTGTTAAAAACAACTATTTTCTTTATGACAGAATAAATTTGTTTAATGGATAGTTCTATAAATAATCATAAGAATATATATACAACTAAATGAATAAATATAAACTTCACGGAATATTTATATTTTAAACATAATTTACAGCTTTATTTTTTGTAGTACTTCCAACAGAATAAAATTATTTTTTAAAAGAATGAATACTTTTGAATACAAAATGCTGTCACTGGGTTTTTAAAATACTATTTATACTACTAAAGCCAAATTTTATACTATTACACAATATTATATCTTCATTTTTATAGCTTATAAATATCAGTTTATACTTATGGTAATGCAATGTTACTTTTATAATACATTAACAATAACGGGATAATTTGTATGAGTTAAAATAGACATGAATATAATGAAAATATTATAATGCACATTGTTAAGACCTAGTCTTAACGGCAACGTAGTAACGAAAAATAATTTAACTGTAAATTTATTAACGGTCATTAGAGCGAATTTCGCTGGCTACGACAAAGCCATCAACGTTAAATATTATGAAGTTCTTGTAATTTTTATATGCAACGGCTTTTAGGAGGAATTTTCGGAAGAGCCAAGCGCGCATCGACGCCTGAGAATTCACATGTTTTCGGGTAAAAGCGTAGACGGATGGGAGTGCGTGATTTCTTTTTCCCAAAAAATATTAATATCCCGGGCCAATAGAAACGTAGATTAAAAAGCTATCCCTACTTGGGGACAAAAAATTGTTTAAAAATAGAGCGAATTCGCGAGGGGAAGTCTACTACTAGTCTTGCTCTTGCTTAGTTTACAATGGGGTAATCGTCACTCGTACTCCATATAATTATAACTTAAGTATTGTAAAAAATAAAGTCACTTATTTAAAGAAGAACTAAGTGTGAAGTTCATTTTCTCTTAGCGTGGTATTATATCCTTAAAATCTTATATATATCCTACGGTATATGTAAATGACAAATAAATGCAAAACTCATTAAGTCGACGAGTGCAAGGCATCTGCTCGTGTTATAAACCACGTGCTCGTACACACATAATAATGCAAATAAAATTACAGTTACAAAGCAAAAGATGCCAATGTATGACACTACAGTGTCTAGGTGATAAATATTTCTCTCTTACATTTTATTCATTTGGTCTCTCATTCTCTCATTCTCTCTCTCTCTCTCTCTCTCTCTCTTTTACTCTTCGTCAGTTGCTAAATATATTATTTTATTCTCTATAGTACTTATTAAAGAAGATGATCAATTTTTAAAATATTAATAAAATTATAGTTGAAATGTTTTATTATTTAAAAAATTGTAATTAAAGTAAAGAAAATTTTTTACTTTTAGTGTATTTTACTTATTTATGAACTAATGATATATGTAAATATATAAATAATAATAACGTTATCAATAGAACTCTGATTGTACTATGTTAAGAAAATATAATTGTTGTACGTTAAAGGAACATAGATCTTATCATATATAAGATGATAAATTGCATATGTACATTTCAAAATAAATAAATAAATAAATAAATATCATATATCAGATCTTAAGTTGTTTTAATTTCTAAAAATTAGTGGAATATTTCTTTGAATTTACCAAATAAATTAAATTACATATGATATCTGTATCCAATAATTTTTATTTTTTTTTTATTGTGATTACTTTTTTTTACGAATAAACGAATAGATTTTATAATTTAAAAATTTTCTACCTGTTTTGAAGTTTATTATAATTTTAATTGTTAGCTGGAAATATTTTTTACTTTATAACACAACTTGTTTCAAATATTCTCTAATTTTTGTGTTGATTGCTGTAGTTTATATTTCAAAAATATATTAGTATAAAATTGATGAAAATCATCTAGTTTATATTTTTATTAATGAAATTAAAAGACCAAAGTTAATAAACTATATATATTATTAATTAAAATTAATATTTTATATAATCCGGTAAAAGATTGAAAGTGAAAGTAAATAAGGAATCCAGAAAGTAAAAACAAAGAAAAAGTGTAAGAAAATAAATAAAAACTAAAGAACGGGGGGGGGGTGATAACAGAAAAAGAATATTTGTGTCGTACAGTTAACGTTATCAGAACGGTTAGTAGGAATACCACAGTGAGGTTTCCACATCGATTTTCACGTAGAAGCATACAGAATTCTCTCTCTCTCTCTCTCTCTCTATTTCGTCTTTTCTTCTACTCTGTATATATAATTCTATAGATTCTATTCCGATTAGCACATTTCATACTCAATCTTGTAGAGTATTTTCATTGATTGATTTATAATTTAATATATTAATTTCTTAATATTTTATATTTTAAATTATTTATTAATTCTATTATGTTTTTCTTTATAAAATACTTATAATTTTTAAATAAGAATTTGTTTCCTGATTATTTCTTTAATTTAAATAATTTTAATCTTTTAAAATTTTTTTCAATTTTTACTAAATAAAAAATACAAGGATGAAATTCCATTAAAAGTGTGTATAAATGAATAGTTGCAAGTACATGTAAATATTTTTATGGATTTTAAACCCTAAGAAGTAACTTTAGAGAGAAAAATTAGTAGTTTATTTTTACCGATTTTTTTATTAGAATTTATAACAATTTATAAAAAATGGAATAATTTTTATTGTAAGAATTTTTATACAATTCAATTAATATTTATACATAAAGACAAATATGCAGATTTAAATTTATATAAATAATTTTTTTTTATATATAATGTAATTATATAATATATATTATTGTTGTATTAAAAATTATTTTCCAGTACACTATTTTTAAATTTTCATATTTGCAAATATTTTTTTTGTAGAATAACATTCATCAAGTGTCAATATCCAACCGAAAATTCTTTATATTAATTTAAATGGAAAATTAAAAAATATTGTTCATTTTTTTTATTTCTGTTGATCTCTTTCTATTTTGGGGGTTGATGTGGGTATTGATACACTTGCTGCGACTGGATGTGAGGCTGGAAGGATTGTGTGATGATCACGAGGTAAGAAGACAACTCTTGTTTTAAAAATTCTTCACTACCTCTCATGAAGACATTGGTGGACGAATTGTCTTCAAATTCATCGACCCTTCAACTCAGGGGCAAAGGTCGTCTCTCACGCAATGGCCCGAGATGGGAGGCGAAGCCGCTGAGCTTGTCGATCCATTAACGGTATATATTCATGGAGTGGAATGTGGGGGTCGTGAGTAAATTATCAAGAACTATTTACATTAGACGGGGTGCAGGTAAACAGGCGATTATTTACGTTTTTATTATATTTTTTTATTCACTGTTTGGGTTTGTCGGAAAAATTATATTTGTCGAAGACGTCCGCCACACTTAAAATTAAAAAATTTCGTAGACTTTTGAGCTTGTCAAATAAAATGTGACATTACCGTAACGTAACATTAAAAATATTAGAAGTTTTTATATTTATGAAAAATAAAAAAGATATTGTATCCATTTTTTATACTTTTTTTTAAATAGTTAATCTTTAAAAAGTATGTTAGAATATAATACAATATAATATAATTACTTTAAAACTACGTATATAAACATTCCGAGTTTAAATTAATTAAAATAAAGGTTATTATTTATAAATTAACATAGTAGCTCTACTTAATTTTTTCTTTCTGAAGACATGAAGATAGATGCTCACTTGTTGACTATAAGAGGGTAAGTCTATCAAACTACTTGACACAGGTAATACACCCTTAGGTCACACAACAAATATCACTTTATCGGCGGAATAATCGAATCTAGCCTCTTATATTTTAATAAAAGTTATAAATTTTTACGAATAAATTATTTTGTATAGATTAAAAGTTATTGCAAAACTTTATTATTAATATTATTATAATACCAGTAGTAAAGTAGCTAAAAGCATTCAATTATTTTATTGAGCAGAAGATATTTTGTAGCTTTAAAAAATTATAGTGATATTTGGAAATACTGAATTATTTCAATTATTAGTCCATTTTATGTTGTAATATGTATGTGAAAACATCTACGACATGGAAAATCTTTGCATTTAATGATTGATTTAGTTAAGTGGGTTACTATAGTAAAATTTAAAAATTGTTTTTGTATTTTGTGATAAATCTCGCGTGAAAGAAATTCCGTAAGTGGGTAGTGATGGAGGGTTACATGTATAGCGAGCTGCATTATACATATAGCTTTTTTTATAATAACTTTAGAAGACGTATGAGTGTAAAATATTACAATCATTCGAGATGAGGAATTGCTCGTGGAATAATGGAGGTCGGTTTGGTGGTCTGGGGTAGGGTTTCTAACACGCTAAAGTTTCTACTCACACACACACACACACACACACACGCGCGCGCGCGCCTAGATGACTTGGATAAATTATTGGCCGGGGGGGGGGTGAAACGATGGGTCAAGCTGTGCGCGATGAGGAGCCTTATTTCGGTGTAGCCCTGTATGTAGTAGCGCCGATGCTCGGGTCATGAGGGTTGGCGAGAAAAAGACGAGTTAGGTTAAAATGCGGAAACGAATAATGACAGCCCGAGTTCTGCATCGGATGGAGCTCTCGTTCGGTCTCTAGGCTCCATCGCAACGGCTTTTTCTAGTCCTGCGCGTTGGTGGATGCTATAAGCGCAAAACGAGATGTCGGGTTGGGGGGCGAGGGCTCATTCGAAGCAGGAGGGATGCTGCTGTTCGTTCCGCGGGCGGCTGAAGGGGCAGCGGGGCTCAATAACGACGGAGAGAAGTATACCCGGGCTCGGCGTCGGTGGCGCAACCAACAACGCAGTAAGAGGAGCGGCAACGATATCGGCCTGGAGCGAGCTGAATCTCTTGGGTAGTGAGAGCCAGGCGGTCGCCATAGCCGCTTCCCGAGATTCGTCATTATATTGGGAGCCGCAGACGCGTGCGCATAAATTCGCTAGAACTTTTGCCACGAGAGAGGCCACGCTGATCCAAAATTTACCGATCGTTCAATAGGCATCCCTTAGACCGGTAGGCCGATACTTCAGTCATACGCGCCAGATAATTACCGAGGTTACCATTACTAAAATCACCTTAATTACCACCACCATCTCTTCTTCCTTTTCCCCTTCCTCTTCCTCCGACAGCCTCTGATGGTGCAGGGTCATCAGCATACCCGGCGCCAATCGAGGCGCCAAACGCTTCTCACTTACTGCCTTGATTGATATATTCGTCTATTATATCCGGCAATAATCGCAGGATAATTTTAGGATTGTATTTCTGCTCGTGGTGCTGATGCTACTGATGCTGCTGATACTGGGGGGTAGTCGGCAGCTGCTTGGTAGCGATAGCGTGAAAGTGGGTGGCTGAGTGGGTAAGTTGCTGGATGAGCTAGGAGGAGAACGGTTATCGAACCCAGCGTGATTCCCATTTTATGAGTGAACGAGTGCGTTTGTCTCTGATTGCTTGTCTTTGTTTGATCTCTTGGCTCCTGTGCGAACCCGTACGGTCTCTCTCTACCAGCCGATGTGCCCGTGTACGTGAACTCGCTACTACACAATAGCTAAACCATTCAAGTTTGTTAGTTATGAAAAAACGTCGAGAACGAAAGGAAATTATGAGTCTAACGAAAGAAGTGATGGGAGAGAAGATGAGTGCTCGATGGTGATAATAATAATATTGAAAATGATGTTGGTATCTTAATTCATAAAGGGTAGTATAAGTTAAAGGGTTATCCGACCTTGAAGAGTTATAGTGCGAGTTATATAGATGTTGAAAGCATGCTTTCTTGGTTCACGGTTATTCCAATTAGCTCATTGGAATTTCAAGTATTCTATGTACTATCGTTGGTCATTTTGTGTAACATTAATCAAGCAATCGTGTCACGTCGTACGGTAGAAGTGAAGTAAAGTGTCGCAGAAGGACAGTAGTAGCAGAGAAGTGAGGTGCGACAGAGAAATCGATTTTGGGTGATGAGTGAGCTCTCCTCCTAGAAAGATTTGGCCAAGAAAGAGGACAAGAGGAATTATTGTCTCGCCATACTGCTTTGTAAGTATATAAGTAAGAGACCGGTAGTTTTATTAAATCAGAACTTTACTTTAAAAACTAATGCGTATCTGAACAAAAAAAATTGTATTTCAAAGTTGTTACTCTTATCGAAAGTAAAACTTAAAGCCAATCAGTAAATTCTACAAACTGATGGAGATAATTTTTCCATTGATCCACAGCATTCCTTCTACAGTCTTACGATAAATATTTTTTCAAGCTCTTCTTATAACTAATTGTTCATTAAAATTTTCATTAAATCATAGAAATTATATTTACTTCTTTATTCACCAAAAGCCAATCCTACCATTTCTCTACAAAATATGTACAATAACTCGATACGTATCAACTATTCTTATTATTCAATGAAAGATGAGCTTTTCCTAACATCTATAAAAAATGTTGAAAAATAATTACGACCAGAATATTTGGTTATACTTAATTTCTTTAATTTGAATATTCGTCGATAGTTTAATTTAATGTATATGGCAACAGGATTCAGTTTAATCATATTAAAAATAGTCATTATCAGTCAAAGATCTATTAACCTATACCTTTTAATGTAGCAACGTTCCTCAAAATTATATTCTTCAAAATAAAAAGAAACCGTAAATAATACTTTACTGTCAATAAGTTATTTAAAAATATTTTTCCAGTCAAGGTAAATAATAGTAAAAATGATACGCGAATGGACATTCTATCATAAGTTTATAAACCAATAGCTGTTTTATTCTTATTTTAGTATTGTATTAAGAGACTTCAAGATAAGTTTTAAGATTTTTGTAATAGTTTGTCTTTGTATACTTTATAACGTAAATACAAGGAAGTCAATTAACTTAATAATTATTTTCAACAAACATCTGTTTTGAATTATTTACGCCGCCTTACTCATGCAGCATTTATACTTAATCATTTTCATCTTTTCAATTATTTATAATCAATTTATTGATAATTTATAAAGTTCTTGAACATATTTTAACACGTATATTTAAGCTTTTCTTTGAATTAAAATCTATTCAATTTATTTTCATGCATTATTTTTCATTTCTCTTATTAATATAAAAATTGCATGTTAATTGCCAGAATGTCTTTTACATTGTAATTTCAAAAATTGTACAATTAAATTCTTTAGATTTAAAGTAAATATAATAGTGCGTGTAATACCTTCACAAAATTAACATTTAAAATTTTGTACAATATTCTTATTACATTAACCAATTTAAAATAATGTGTAAAAAATTTGTGTTATAAAAATTTGTGTTGAAAAACTAACTGTGTATATTTTTTTATTATAGCTTATGAAATATTTTAATAATAGCTTTTAATATTTCTATTAATTTTCATAATTTATACATCAATCCAGTATTTATATATCAATTATAATTACTTCGTAAATTGTTTGCTATCGCAGAAGTTCTTTAAAAAAGCATTTCAAAATAAATTTGATGAGATTATTAAATAACTTTAATATTTTATATTTTAATTCAATTTTTAACATTTAATTTGAAACGCGTATTATGAAAAATACTTCTTGAAAATTATATGGATCATTTTATTAAATATTATTTCAAGTATAGAAAATATAAAATGAAGAAATATATAGGCATTCAGGCGTGTAGACATACAGGAAACGAGTAACGAGTATTGAATGTTGAATATCCCGGTAACCGTTGCTCTTTCGTCGAATATGTGTATTTAATTATAAGAGATGATAAGATCTCGGGCATATATTTAAATCTCGAGTGAAAGCGCTAAAGGGACAAGGGTTTATCAAATACTTCAGCTGGGCTTGTGTTGCCGTGGTACGAGCACCTGCCTGTCGATTAAACCAACTCCTGTAAAGTTAATTCAGTTTTCCTATCTCATTCCGACTTTTAATTAACTGATTAGTACTATCCTTATGAAAGTCATCTTTGACAGCATAAGATTCACCGTGAAATAATTTATACCAATAGATCAACCACAGTCATTTTAAAAGTGGATATTTTTTTTAAGATCAAATAAAATGCTGTTCTCCCGCACTCGTGTTCAACTACATGCTTATTCATATAAAGAATTGAATTAAAATATCGAGCCATTAACTGCTTACTAAGAATATTTTAAAAATGACATAATTATGATATAAAAGCAAGTTTTTATTTCATCAATTTTTCTGATAGTGATTAAAATAATAACAATTAAGATAAGTTTGACAATTTTTTTGTAGCGAAAGGGAAAACTTGATTCCTAACGTTAAGTACAGGAAATGGAAAAATAATCCGAAAGTAAGTTTGAAGAGAGTAGAGATAAAGATACTATTTTTTATAAAGTGGAGCTAAACTAATGTATAAGGTAATAGCAAAACAAATGTATATATATCCGCACCGTTCTGAGCAATTGCTTTCTTTACTACTTCCATTTGTGTCTCGCCATATTATATACCCATAATGTACACGTGCACGCAAACACGTATATACGCGTTACATATATGTGAATATAAATATGAAAATTAAAGATACTCACTTTTGTCCAGTAAAATTCGAATTAAGCAAAATCCCTGACTGCTATACGTTCTGTCAGAAAATGAACAAAACGTATTCACATTTCATTTCCATCGACTTGCTAGAGCATGATTTTTCGGTATGAGTTACCTAATCAATGTGAGCCATTTAGTAAAAAAAATATATATATATAAATACATGTGTGTGTGTGCGCGCGCGCGTGTGTAATTGCATAGAATTTAATACAAATTATATTTACTATGTTAATACAAAAAAAAAAGTAATGGAAAATTAAGAATCTATTTAATGAATAAACTATGAACAGACCATAATGAATATAAGTCGATTTGTAACTTCTTTGAATCACATAGACACTTTCCGTTTTAAGCTCTCCTCTATTCTCAACCCTTCTTCCATCTACCTCTGCTTTTCTCTCTCTTCTTTTCTTCCACCCTTATCTTATTTATTTATCGTATTATTTTTTAAAATAATTCATATCTTCAGATCAATATGAATTTCATCCCCCTCCTCTCTCTCTCTCTATTAATTATATGTGCATCTTCCTATGTACATTTCTCCTTTTATTGTATTTCTTATCTTTTTTATCTTTGTCTTAGTTTCAATAGGAGGTATATACTTATAATTCTTATATTATGTAACATCATTTAATCCAAACAAATATATTTTCAAAAAAAAGGTTCATTCAAATTTTATACGTGTTAACTATTAATTTATGTTAAATATTAATTTCTGTACTTAAGGTTTTAAAAAATCAATAATTAAAAGTGTAATAAAGAATTATACTTGTTCTGAGATGATTTTATTAGAACTGTTAATTTGCATCGCTATTCTTGAAAATTTTATAAAAATTTGTTTAAAAAAGATTAAAAATTTATTTAATAAATGGAATAATTTAACTAGAAATAATATATGATAAATATTATATATACTTATTCGGTATATAATGGTGTATACGTATGTGCACATGTATATAGGTTTTTTACAGCCTTATATTCAATTAAAAATAGTACGATTTAATTATTAAACTATACTATTTATAATTTTAAAATATTATTAATCTATAAATAACTATCTTAGTTTATGAGACTAATTTAAATTATTCTGTAGAATATATTTAAAATACAAGTACAATAAATATTTAAAATTCTAATAAAAGAATAATTTTTTATGGACTATTTTAATATATAGCTAATATTAAATTTAATATACAATTTGAACAATCATATTTTAAGAAAATTATTTGATATAGTTTAATTTTTTAATTTGATTACATATTCTTAATAACATTTAATTTTATTATAATACTTATCAAACGTTACTATTATTACAAATGTTTGCCTGCATAATTTCTATCGTTATCAATATTAATTTATTATATTTTTTAGCCCCGATAACATTTTTAATTTTTTTATAAGAATATTACTATAATCAAGATTTTTCTTTAAAAATTTTTAAACATAAATATCAAAGGTGTGCATATTTTCAAATGGTTTTTATCGATTTAAATAAATTTTAATTTCTTATTCTCTGAAAAATGTTTTATTCTTATTTCTTTTTATCACATTCTACCTGCTTATAATTTATAACTTTTTTAAACCTACATTTCCTCGACTATATTTTATTTTTCTTCATTTCTTATTTTTTAAACAGTCTTTTTTCTCATATGATATATTTCATCCCAAGTAATAGTCTAGAGTAACGAATATTCTGAAATTATTTATTAATATTGTGCTTATTTTTTTAATAATTTTGTATTTTTACGAACTAATAAAATTTGATAAATTGCCGAGCATTCTAATTTTAGTTGTATTTGGAACTCTACTATATTATTTAATTTCATAGTACTTCGAAAACTGATATTGTACAATTATACAATATATATATTATCATATTGAATATATTTATTACTGAAACAGATACAAATAAACATTCAGATGAAAGGTAAAAGTAAAATTTTGAATTTTTTTTTATAATACTTAGTAAATCTAATGGTAATTTGTAAAAATTAAAAGACTTAACATCTTACACTTAGAGCTAATAGAGTGTATTTCAATAATAATAATTATATTATCAAAAATAATAATAATAATCATTATAATAATAATCCTAATAATAAGGAATAAACTAGATACTAAGAAAAAATGCAGAAAAAATTAATGATTTAAATTGATGTTCGATAATTACCTCCTGAAGCTATCATTTTATAATAAATTTTAAAATATTTTGAATCTAGAAATGAATTTAGAGTAAAATTATATTAATATTGTAATATGCAAAGATATAGATATCATTTATTTGTGTACTTATGTGAATTTTTATAATTGTATATGATTCGTACTTTTTTTTCTCATTATTATTGTTATCATATTTTCGTTTCCAGTACGTCCTTTTGCTATGTATACAAGTATATAAATATTTAATTCCTTTGCATTCATTAATCACATCGACTTAAAATGTGGCTCAGTTATTTCTATTTTCAAATTTATAATTGTTATTTATTATTTTTTAAATTTGTTCGATTAATTTTATTGGTATTTTTATTTAAATTCATTCGTATTTTCATAATTCATTTTGTTGTTGCGCTATAAATTATTAACTTGAATAGTGAAAATAGTTATTCATGCATTACTTAATATACTATTCAAATAGGATTGAGCTTTAGTAATTATTAATTATTATTTCTGCTTTACCATTTATCTTTTATTATATATTAAAAAAATAAAAATATTCTCTCAATGGAATTTATAATAATATAATAATAATTCTACTTCAATTGATTTTAGTATTCAATTTGATTTTAAAATTCACTAATATCGACACATTGTAACATTATTTTCTAAATTTTAAATATATATAGAATTAAACTGCTAAACGAATAAAGTTAATCAATTACTCGGTAGAGTGTTGTAGAGGGAGCTATTGTCACTGTAATAATTCTCCAGTCCTTTTAGAATAGCTGATCGATTTTCTATAAAGGGCATTTAATCTCTGGAAAAGAAGGATTACTGGTTCTATATCTCTCCTTCATAGCACCAACAGTCAAGGGTATCCCATCTCTTTGCTTCTTTTTCCTTTTCCAAGAGTATTTTTCTAATGTCTTATTCCCAATTTCTTAGTTAAATTATATAAGCACTATCCTTATTCTTCATCATTCTATCTATTAATATTTTTTTCGTTTATTATTTTTTATATGAAAATATAGAAAAGAAAGTTAATTTATTCAAACACTATTTTTGACATTTAATATTAGTTTACAAAATTCTGTTATTATAATGTTACTTGAAATAGCATAATAATTAATGCAGACTCCTAAAATAACCTTAATCAAATAAAAAAACTTATTTTCATTTATATAAATTCTATTTCAAAGTAAATTTATGTATTAAGTCACCATTAAATGTATTAAAATGTATTATTCATTAATATTATTTATTATTCATTATTATGTTTTGTTTTTGTTTAAAATTGCAATTTTTTATAATCGTGTTATTTACATGTTAGTTTAAAATCGACATTCCTTAGTATCATGGATACTAATATACTAATATTAGTATTATGGATACCATTTTTTTAAACCGAAATATAAATTTAATTATAATGAATTATATGAAAACTTTATTTATTAATTTAAAATGCGTAAAGTTTTTAAGGAGAATTAAATTTTTGATTAGTTTGAAAGAATATTTTTATTTGAATTAATTACATTTTCTATATTAAATTTTCTAATTTAAAAGACTAAAATTTATTAAAATAGCATTTTTAAAGTGAAAATTTAAAGAATTAAAAGAATATTTTCTAATTATTTTGATAAACTCGTAATTATTTTAACATTACACAATTCGAATTTGTATTGAGTAACATTCAGTAGAATTCAGTAAAAATAATATATAGAGATGTTTTTTTTTAGAAGTACTTAAAAATTGAAATGATATATTTACTTGTATACCTCATATATATTACGCTTAAACAATATTAAGATTACAAGAAAAAAAGAGATAAACTAAGACGGTAAAATTAATTAACAAAAATATTGCTAGTTATATAACTAAGAAAAGGAAAAATGGAAAATATTAAAAAAATAATTAAGTATAGAATTTTAAATAACCTTAGTAAAAAATGTTTAAACTTGTAAATTATAATGAAATATCGAAGTATTTATCTCTATAAAACAAAACAATTATCCATACTAATAGTATTCAATTTTTAATGTATTTAATCATTCAATTTTCAATATGATTTAATGTTTTTATTAAATTTAGTAAAGTTTTATACAACATTTGGTATATTTTTTTATATAAAAAACTAGTATTACAAATTAAAAAGAGTAAAACATTGTAGATTTAATTTTGAACTAACATTTCTTATAGTTTTCAATTATATTTTATTTTTTATAGATTTTTATGTTATCTTGAAAAAAACTTCTAAATTTTTTGAATAATCAAAAATACAGGCTATTTTTAAGATTTTAAATAATTAAGAAATTTCATATTTGTAAATTTTTATGCGAAACTTGTTTTTTAATATGTTTTGTACGTCTTTCATGCTTTTAAGTTGTACTAGACTAAATCTATAAAATACAAAATTTTAGATACGTCTTTTCCATAATATTTATAACAATTAATATCTGTAAAGTGTAGATAGTTAAATGATAAATAATGATGTAATTTGGAAAAAAGAAAAGGGAATGAAACTAATAAAAGAAGCAATGAACAAAGCATGATACATATGATTCTTATGTCGTATATTCTATAGTTATAATATATGCTGTAGATTTATAATAGAGAAATAGGAATTGGAAATATTGGATATATTTTAGAAGAAGTTTAGTTTAACCTATGTAAAAGAACTATAATAAATAAAATCGATATTTTTTAAATTGAAATAGTTGGATTGTTATAAATAATAACAATGAAGTCATTAAATAAAACAATAATTAAATTACTATTGAATCAATAAAATGAATATTTTTTAAGAACAGAAAAAGCTTTAAATATATAATGAAGTTATCGGAACCAATGGGCGATAACAAGAAGAAATTTGTAAAAGGAAAATGCCGACTAACTTGGAGCATTTACGCAATAGTACTTGAGTAGTTTTAAATTAGCTTATATCAGCAATATTGCATGAATTATCTTGGTGTCGATGTATCTTTGAGATTTCCGATCAAATACTTCGCAATAAAATACTAGGAAATAGGGCTCATCTCGAATGTTCCCATGATCTTACTCGACAGAGCGGAACATCAAAGACGAGTTCCGTCTTCCGTAGTATGTCAATTTCGTAAGGACTATTTATATTGACGTTAACATTCATATGATCAGTACTAAAAATTTCTTTTTTAAACTCACGGCATCACAGAAGAGTTGTTTTTGTATAAAGAATCTTTTTGCTTCCCTAAACAGTTTGCATAATTTGTAGAATAGCTTTATAAGAGCAATAATTTAATCTATGATAGCACTTTGACCCTTTAAGGAAAATTGAAAGACGCTTGATCCATTTACTTTTCGTAACCATATACAGACATGACATCACTATGTAAATTATAATAGTTTGATTTATAATTTCCACTTTGTGCCAAAAATTATCATCTACCTAACTTATTGGCATCAGAGATCCACATAAAAAAGTATGTTTCTTAATTAAATAAACAACTCTTGTTAAATAATAATGTATTCATCTAAGTTCCTTTTATATTTATTTTTCTTCAAGTAATGTCATTGACTTTTTTCAAATCTGTATATTGCATTTGTTGTAGTAATTTTATCAGTACCATCTAATACGGCATTCTCTAAGTTTAATTCCTGAGCAGCCTTTAATTTATACAATTAAAAATTTATTTATTTTCGCCTGTCATCTGATTATTTCATTCTCTCTCCCTTCTATATCTAAATTTATTGTCTATTCAAAAATTATACAGACTTTCATTACATTTTTTAATGATAGTTGTCACGGATAAAATAGCTTTCATCGCAATCGCATATGTATTACACGTAAAAATCTCCGGTAGCAGTGGTAGTACGAAAAATAGCATTCGCAATATTTATACTTTAAGAATATATTAGCTAGAATTGACATTAATAAAATATTAGAAGAAATAAAGTATGTATGGGAAATAGAAAAATCACACAATGGTATATATTGTCTGGGTGAGGCGGACACGCCTGTCTGACAAGAATCGTATGGGCTAATGAAATTAATACCCATGTGATAAGGACTAAGGAATAGCTTGGCTGCTCTCAGATACTTTACTTTCCAGAAAATACGTTGATTTAACAACGTATTTTCCGACGAATAAAAGTAAGGACAGAGCGTCAACGCGTACACGTCAGCATCCAAAAATTTCTTTCTTTTCAATTTTTTTTTTTTTTTTATTGTAAATAAATATAAAAATATAAAAGAGGAAAAATGAATGAACAGATCAATAATTTAAAGAATTTGCTCACTAGAGCAATTGAAACTTAATCATCATGTAAAAATACCGAAATAATGAATACAAATTGTATGTTATAAAATACAAAATCGTAATCTATAACGTAAAATTAATGTAAAATTGTATTTCGCGATAAATATTAAATTGTAAAATTATACTCTGGAATATAATTTAAATAATAAATTTATTATTCGATTACGTTATTTTAGCTGTAGGCACAAGTGCTGCATTATTACCTATTTGGCATTTATTTTAAGACGGATTGAATAGTTTATGTTTTTCCCCGAAATCGACGATCGTCCGGGGCATGGCTCGAGCTCGCGTGCATTCAAGGAAAGCATGGGCGTTCTTTTAAAAAACACGTGCAGACAAGCTGACACTAACGAGACCTCGCACCAATCAAGAAGTCTTTACGGAACACATTCTGATAGTAAGTGCGTTCATTGTTGCGAGAAAGTGCTCGCATATACAATCATAATAACCCCTTCTCTTCGACACTTTAAACAATGAAAGTACAATTTAAAAAGATACAAATGTTAAAATAAATGAGATAATTATAAATGAAGCGGGGGAGAAGAAAAATTTTAAAGAAATACTTCACTTTGCCTTGTAAGACGAATGAATATATACCTAAAAAGAGAAACAAATGGTTTAATTTTTTATTCTTATATCCTGAAAAAATTGGAGAAATAAAAATCTGATATCATTTACCCTGATATCCTGAATGATATTAGAGAACATTAGTAGAGCCACACTATCCGAATGGTGAAAACCTTCAAATGAGGCTATGAATGTTGAATATAAATGATACCCGAATCAACAATTAATTATATTTTTAAAAATATTTTTTTTATAACAAAAATTTTTATAATGATTTCACGATTAAATTTACTTCATTATTTTAAATTAAACCTTTTAATTAAATTTCTTTTTTAATATTGGAAAATGTAAAGATAATTTTTGTTGTTGTTGTTAAACATACTATTTAAGTAGTTTGTATAAAAAAATTACTAAATCTATTTGTAACTCAAGTAAACATCGTGATAATTATTGCTGAAATTTACAGTGATTTACCTAAGTTTTATTACAAGAAAGAAAAAAGTTATTAATTAAATAATTAAATTTGTTTTTTTGAATTAATATTTATTGAGACTTAAATCTATAAACGGATATACGTCATCTTTGTAATTACTAGTTAACATCATCGATCATAAAGAAATATATTCTGTTATATATTCTCGGTGTTCTATAATAATCTTGAAATAAAATTAAAGGTAATTTTTAAAAATTGATAACTTATTAAATACACTGCTATTAAACATAAATATTTTATTAAATAAAACTTTTCATTCTACGATTTATTTTTAAATGAATTATGATTCTACGAAATTATTATTCGATTTTTTTTTCTGCATAATTTATTAATTACCTGCATTTTATTGATGTTTATATTATTGTAAGCTTTACGTATATTAGACTAACGATTCAATTTTTCAGATTAACGATTTATAAGTCTATATGTAAGTAATGTTGATGAACCTATGAATAATCTGAAATAATCTGAAACAATGAAAATAAATTTTCATTAAAAAAATTAAGAAAAAGATTTGAAAACTAAATTATCTGATTTAATATAAATCAGAAATTCAATTTTGGACTAATTTTGTTGCGTACTTTAATATTGATTATTATTTTCTAAAAAATATCTATGTAATTAATTTTTGTATTAAACTGATTTACAGATTTATTAATATAATATCAAGAATTACGTAACATTCAATAAAAAAATAGATTTTTATTAAATTAGTTTGTTTTATCAATTATTATTTACAATAGAAATATAATTATTAAAAAAATGTTAAAAAAAAAATCGTATAAACGCTTTAAAAATTATAAATTTCATGTTTGTATTATATAATGCAGCGACTAAAAGGTTGTAATATAAAATTAATCTTCCATTATAAGTAGTATTATTATATTTATATTTATTATTGCAATTAATTTTATTATTGTTATGATAATAATTTATTTATATTTTTCTTTATTACTTCGAAATCTCAATCGTGTTCAATTATTAACTGATATTTTAGAGTACAGAATGAATTCAGAGTCACGGATTATCTTATTTAAAGTAAAAGAAAAATATTGAATCATGATAATACATCATAACTGAAAACAATAACTATAATTTAAGACTATCTATTTGATATGTATGAAAAGTAACAATTCATAATTATCATTATGATTGAATAGTCGAAATTAACTTTTGTAAAACTATTGATTTAATAATATAATTTGATATTGACAGGACATAATACGTAGATATCTATTATGCTATCCTGAGTGAACTAGGAGTAAGAATAACTGCATTGAATGGGAAGTATTGATCGAATTTGTGGAATAAATCATAAAGAAAAGAACATAGTTGACTTATTTTAATGAATGCTGATAGGTAAAAGTGGGTGTAAAAGGGTTAATTTAATAATATAGATAACTGCTTATTTTTTATAGAATCCGCTGCCCGTAGATAGAACTTCGGTATGTTCCTCAGACAGAAGGAATCAAAATCGTACAGATACTTGAGTATTTGGAGGAAGAAAAGGAATTGAAGCACGTCGCGGTTAATTCTGAGAGCAGCTCTGGCTGACAAGACTCAAGAATTTCAGAGGAAAGGTGCAATACCGATTGTGTTCGGAGTTTATTCTGGAATCGAGCAATTGCGCACTCTGGTGCAAGAAAATCATTCTGGTGTCCTGGCCCTTCTTTTAGGCATTTAAGGATTTGAGAGGCTGCAAACTAAGGATGGACTAAACAAGGCTCTTCCGATTCATCGAGAAATAAACTTAAATGAAAGGGGAAATGAAAGATGGAGAGTTTCGACGATGACGGTGATGCTACTTCGTCTCATCGCTCAACTCAAGGATGACTAGAACGACTGCGAGACTCATCAATAGTGGCTATCAAGTTATCCGAAACTTCAAGTTCGTTAAAAAATAAATAACACATCTTCTACTAATTAAGTTCGTTTTTATTAATCATCCGAGAGTAGGAAATCGATCGATAGTTTTTTTGTTGGCAGAACTAGAATCTGGGTCTACGATTGAAACTGGAAGCGTAGATAAGAATGAGGGGATGATCTTCTGTTGAAGATAAAGTCTTTATCATCTCTGGTGAACAGAAGAACAGGGGTAAGTCAGCGAGGCTGGAACACCTGCGTGGAATGTCATCTGGTGCCAAGCGACTCGTCCAGTCGCTACGTAGCCGTAACGGCGGAGGTGGCGGAAGTGGGAGAAGCGGAACCTCTGGAAGGTTGGAATCACGGGGCGACGAGAGTGGTTCTGGAGCCGCTGCGAGTACCAGCGCCACGCGACTATTCCATTACGATAGCGGTCACGAGCTCGATGAAATATCCGTGATCACAAGAGGATCTGAAGACCTTCCTCTCCCCACAACACCGTACCACTACTCTGGGGCTGAGAGCGGACCAATCATCAAATATGATTGTGGAGAAAGCCTCTACAACATTGCTGGATCAGTACCGCCCGTTCCAGCAGTGCCTTTTAGCAAAGCCTCTGCTTCCGGTGAGTACAGTTTTTACAATGATAGGCACCTAATCATGGTTTTATATAATGCAATAATTTTTTAATTTTACTAAATGGAAAGTTATTATTGAGAATTATATCAACTATTACATATAATATGAATAATTATATACAATGTGAATATTAAATTTATATAATACAATACACACTAACGACACAGAAAGAGAGAGAGAGAGAGAGAGAGAGAGAGAGAGAGAGAGAGAGAGAGAGAGAGATCATACAGCAATTTTAGTTTCAATACATATCTTATTCTATATATTTATTTTCCATTTCTGTAAATATTAAAATTTTTTATTGAATTCCACCTAGTTAATAGTACTTATTTATGATATTATAATTAGCTTCTATATTAACATTAACCTTCGTTTGAAGCACATATTATAATAAAATTTCTCACATTATTTTTATATTAGTGCATCCTAATTAATAAACCAACTTTGTACCACTTTTATTGGTACATCATAGTTTAATTTAAACCTTTATGTGTAATTGTTTAAAAAATCATGATTTTAAATAAATTTTAGTTTCTACACGTTTTCTTTAGAAACTAGAATTTTCTGTATCCTATTTAAAAAATACTTGATGTGGAAAATATAGAAAAATTAAGACTTATTAAAGTAAAATAAAGATGTCATAAAAGAACATATTTTAAACTGATATTTAAATAAAAAAATGCTCAAAAGTTGTTTTCTATCGCAATAATCAAATCAAATAATCTACTTTACTAGTACTTAATACTAATATAATAATAAAAATATAAAATATAAAATATAATAATAAAAAAATAATAACTTTGGGATTCCCTCCTTCCTTTCTATTTATTTCTTCCACAATACAAATATAGCGAGTCCTTTTCGGGAAGGTGGTGAGACCGAGGTGCTGGCTATTCCTCCTCGTTGCCGGGAGTGTTGCGGCGTTCGAGATTTGTCACGCGCGCGTCCCCGCACTGGTGCGACGTGTTATGCGGGTTATATACCTCGAGGAGGAGCAAGGGCCCTCAGCGTCGGCGTTTTCCTCGGAGAGAAACCTGGCCAGATAGTGCTTCCCGTGTCGGAGGCCTGTGGTAGGGTAGCCCCTCCTGGAATCTGTCTTTTCCCGTTGAGGCGACTCCGGGTTGAACTCGGGCCGGACGCTGTCGAGGCGCGGGTAGGACGGGCACGGGGGACTCGTCTCAGGCTTACACTGGATCCGTCGTGGAGAGCATTTTTCTTCTGACTGGTTTCCCACGCCGTCTTCAGGTGGCACGATACCTCGGGACGCCAAGTCCCGGGGGAAAACTCCGGGCCGGCCAATCCGGCCCTCGTGCGTCGGCCTTGTATCGGGGGCGGAAGGAAGGGAAGAGGTTTTTCGGACGCGCGTGGCATCAGAGAGGAAGCGCACGTCTCACCAAGCGACGGCGCGCGTCAACATTACATGAATAACTAAGGCGTATTCATAAGAAAATTAATTATAAATTTGTTATTATTACTCATTTATTATTTACAAAGAGAAAATTGATATGTTCTCCAATATGTTTGTTGCACTTTTTAATTAAATATTTAATAATTTAATTAAAAATTGTTTTCACATAATTAAATGATTTTATATAATTTATTTGTATCCAGGTTAGAATTTTATTCTTATTGTTACAATTTTTTAAATTGATTTTTATGAATTATAAATATAAATCTATATGAATATATATATTTTTTATATTTAGTTACATATATATTTAATATTGGTTGTAATCATACATGTTATTATCGACCTTCGATAAAATGCATTAAATAGAATAAAATTTGTTTTTAGAAATAAAAAATTGTTTTTCACCAGCGTATTATCATTTTCTATCATAATTATATGTTACATTTCTTTTGAGAATAGACAAATGCCCAACTGATATTATCACTGTCGAATCAAAAGATTTAATTGCAAAAGATTTAATTACTTTCAATAGACTGAACTTTGTAATTAAATCGTGTAAATTTAATGCTATGGAAGTTTTCAACTTACATTTTACACGAATTGTAAATAAACTTTATTTCTGGAATTTATTTTATTTATTTTTTATTTATTTATTTTTTTTATTGGTTCATCGATAATCATGAATCAACTTTAATTGAAATGAACGTTAATTACAGTTAAGTAAACTTACACATGATGCTATAGATTTATGATTAATAGATATTTATTTAGTAACAGTCTTTTCAACGTAATATACAATATATATTTAAATCACTCTTATAAATAAACAATAAAAATGTTGATATATTTCCATTATGTCAATTTATAGAATATTATAGATTTATAATAAACTCAGAATAAATTTCATAAAATTTTTATAATTGTAATAATTCGCACAAAGCTACAATAAATTGTTTTCCTTTATAATACTAAATATTACGTATTATTCATTCCTAAAAATAATTTATTTGCGAATTATATCTCAATATTTTGTTCTTTTATTTATTACGTAATATAAATGAAATGTATTAAGAAATGGTTCCTTTTCGAAACTTGACATAGAGTTCACCTTTAATATCATGTGAAAGGTCACGTAAAACGCGTAAACATATTTTAATGAATTATAAACTATCTGGAATTTGAGAATAAAAAGTAAGCCAAAGAATACTTAATAATAATATGAGAAAATTACTAAGATAGATATTATATCAGAGACTGTATGAATCAATCGCATACCATTAAATAATCAGATGAAATTTATCATCAGCTTTCTTATTCGATTTATAACAAGTGAACCACTGTACAATTCGAAATTTTTTATAACTATTAATTTATTTGCTGATGAAATTAAAATTAGATTATGATTAAATAAAAGTGGTTGTTAAATAATTTTTTATAAATATTTATCAAAACGGCTTAGTAAACTTAAATCTGATTTTCTTAATATAATTATTATCAATACAAGTTGCACGTTTACATTAAAAATGATTACAGTTAGCATACTTCTATTTTAAATTTATCTAGGGTTACGTTAATCATTTATGACAGCGAGTGGATACGAGGAAAGAAGTAGGCGTTGAAATAGCGAGAGAAACACAAGATACATTTTTCTATTTTTCTTTTATTAATATTTTCGGTCTCGTTCAAGGCCTCGTGACAAACTGTCGTCCGATCGGCCGAGCCTTCACCTCGGGGGCGAAGATCGCCTCCCTGGCAGTGGCTTGGGGCGGTAGGAGAGGGCTTGAATGTACTTCGATCCCCTAATACGTACGTATGAGCGGTTACACGATAAGTATTAAGTTTTTACCGTTACGGGTGTGTACGTCTCGGGCTTATTCAGGAAGCACTAATCGCGGGCGACGTATACCACGTATAAAATGATTAATTTATTATATATATATACATTTTTTTTATTTTTATTATATATAAAAACAATGAGAGCGATGATTTTATTTCTGTATATAAATAATAAAGATGCAATTTTAGGTGAAAATTATATTATTATCTTATTTTCGTAAAAATATACATTACTATTGGATTAGAATTTATATTAAAAATTTTATATGTACAATAAATATAAAAAATATTTTATCTTTTATTAATATTTTATTATTATAAGTGCAAAAATATTTAATATGATAATATACAAATGATTATAAGTTTCAGGTTATAATACAATTATTATACATTCTGAATTAATATTTAAAATAAAGGGAAATTCTGTAAATATTATTATATTGAATAATACGATAGTTATTTATATGATTGTATAATAGATTGAATTATTATATTTAGAAATTGTAAATTGTTTTATGAACTATTAAGTCTTATTAAGTCATATTAAGAATTTAAAGTTTTATTTGAAGTAATATAGTTTTTATATATAGTTATTGTATACACTTGTGTAATTGTATATAAATATTTATTTTGTGAATTCGTATATCTCTGTGTTCAGATTTTGCGGGATATTAGGGAGATAATCTTAAACTCAATATTTCATTATTTTGAACGTCTTTATTAAAGTGATCGGATGGTATACAATTAGTACAATGCTTACAATTTTTATATCTCGCGAACAAGTATTGATTTCGAATTTCGCATGTGGCGAACAGGCCTCATCGTCCTCCAACCCATAGCAGGTTTCAAGCCCCTGTGGCTATATCAGGCTTCGAGCCCCTGCGGCTATCGACTTTTTGACAACTTGTATATTTTTCCTTAAACCGAATTCGTTTCGCTCGTCCTACAGTGCTTACTGTCCCTTAAACCCTAATATCGTAACGTCGTTTCATATTTTAGGCTCTTATTTACGTATTTATATTTTAAACGCCTCTTTCAGTCGTTCTTTTATATCAAATATAAATCTTGCAATAAATCCTTAATATTATTTTTAACTCGACGACTACGCAGTATCGTATTTATTTATTTATTACGCCTACGCGGACCGTAACAATTGTATTTAAAATTAAGATTACTACATTCATTATCGTCCACCACGAGGCGTAAAGAAACCTCCCGCGTGGATAAAGAGGGAAAATGCCTTATTACCCACGCAAATTACAATCGATTAAATTATGCGAAACGCGTGCTGAAGAGCTGTCGCGGATAATTTTAAATCTACTTACTACCAGCTGGACTTTAGCAATTCTCATCATGTCACCGCTGCGTCTCGTACTTCATACAGTTCGAATATCCTGGGTGACCGATCCGCGTGCGGGTGCGGACACTGGATTGTCTCCAACGTCGGTCACCGAGACCTTCTTCTCCTCTCCCAGGGAAGTTCAAATCTTCCCCCTGAAAGTCGATGCGAGCACTCTCTCACCCGCGATCAACCCAATCACCAGCAGATGCCACGACGCCACCAAATAAGATAACCACTATCAACCCACGATTAATAGCACCTAGACTTGAAATTGCAGCCCTTTTAATTCGGAAACGCAATATTTTTTGGCACGAAGCAGCGTGAGGATAACCAAAAACGCACGCACACAACTCGATCCTCACAACCTCGTGTCTTCGTACCAATTGATTGCGGGCTCCACCCTGCCAATTATCTCGAAGAGACAATTGACGTCTTTTCGTCATTTCTTCTACAGTTTTTTTATTGCGTAGAAATTTCTGAATTTTTTCGTCACTTATTTTCCTGTATTATATTAACGGTCTTCAACAATTTATTTTAATTTTGAAATGCTTCTTTATTACAATTATAAAACTTTATAATACGAACATTGAGATGTTATTTATGTGTTATTATATCCATTTTCAAATATTTATAATGTTTTATATCCAATATATATATATATAGAAATTATTTTTTTTTAATATTATTAAATTTTAATACTCGTTAGTGATAAGAAGACTCTGGTGTTGCATTGCAGCGAGCTGTATTTGTTAGATTAATTTTAATATAATCTGTGCGATGTTTATATACGTATGACTGCATTAAAGAGGTTTAATAGAAAATAATTTAATGTTTTCATGTACAATATAAATGAAAATAATATAATATAATATAATTGATAGAAAATAATATAATATTTCATTTTTCGTAGTGATTACAGTATCTGAAAAAGTTGGGTCATATTATAATCAAGTTCAATCAGTCACATTTGCGTAATGTAATTTTCTTATTATCGCACCTGATAATTACTTTTTTATTATGGTTTCCTTTTTCACAAAAAGATATTTTTGAATAAAAAATATAAAAAGACATATTCCGGAATATTTTCCATGTATTCCGATATACTCTTATGCATACTAGATTTAATTAGGTTTAAGCACAATGAATAATGATTTTGAACATAAGGATATGAAAATACAAAGAAATTGAAAAATCTATATAATTATATTTAGTAATATTTTTACTCAAATTCGATTTTTTTGTACAAAAATAAAAGTGAAAAATATACATGGTTGGATCGCTTAAATTTATTTATTGAGACATTATAAAATAGATACGGAAAATTAAAAGGAATATTAATTTTAGTATTTGGTAAAAAACTTATTCTTAAATTAATATGAGAAGAATTATAAATAAAAACCTATTCAATTAAAGTCTATATTAAAAAAAGTATTTTTATTGTGAAATTGTGAATTGTAAATAAAGCCAAAAAATAGTAATAGTAGTAGTAATATTAAAATAATATTAAAAAAATTTATTCGTGTATAATGGTTCAGAGTACAGATAAAGAAAATTAATTTTATTTTTCGAGAAATTGTAAAAGTTAAAGTTAGAAAATTAATTGAAACAGATGATAAAGAATTATTTAAGATTAGAGGAAAAGTTAGAAGAGGAATATAGTTCGGTGTCATAGTCGCTATGGTTTCTGGAAATGTCTCAGGCGCGCAATCGAACTGTTGAATAGCTCGGTTATTCGGAATGTCATATAGATGGAATAATTATGGAGAGGAGAGGTGAAAAAAGTGATATGTCGCTTATATCGTAATTTCAACCTTTCAACATCTGCAGATTCATTAAAATATTATTTACATTACTATCATAATGTAGAATAAGATTAATGAAAGATTTTAAAAATAATATAATATTATTTTTTCGCGATATCCGCATTTCAATTAAATAACTGCGATATACGAGTCGAATAATATATATATATATAGAAAATGTATCTTCTTGAAATTGAAAAATCATATTTTTATTTATTTATTAAAGAAAATTTTTTAAAAAACGGGAAAATGAATAAACTTTTCTGCATATAATTTCCATGAAAAAGAATTCGAAAGTTAAAATTAAACAAAATTTCTTTTCAATGCGACATATTGCAAAAATTTATTTTCTATTTTATTAACGTATATACTATTAATACTTATATAACGAACAAGTAATGCAATTTTAAATACGGAAATTATACTTTTGACATCAAAAGCCTTCGAAACTTCCTGAACCAATCTATACTTTAATATAAAAGAAAGTGCTCTACTCTTTCTATTTTTGTTTATTGTTTAATAGTTTTCTTTTCACTGATGGGCGATCCAAAATATCTAACATAAATAAAGAATCAATACTACACTGTATTTTTACAATTATTCACTTATAATTTAATTATTAAATAAAAATAACTAATAATTAGTAAATTTTATAGTTCTTAAATAGAAGTTTAAGATTAAGTGTTGCAAATGCTTATGGTTACCAATTATTGATTTTTAATAATCATCTTCTTCTGTTCTGTTTATATCTTTAGCAGTAATTAAGAAGAACATTCATTGGGGTTGTATCTGATCGCAATTTTTTTCTAATCGTGACTTCTAATTGAATCGCAATTTCTTTCTAATGACTAATTAAATTATTTATATTAAATATTTATGTTATTTTAAATTTGGTAATGGAAATAAAAAATATTCTAGATAAAGGTAATTTTGATAAGCAGAAATACGCTCTGAATAGGGAATCTTTTCCTCGAACAATAAACGTCAATTATTATAAGGAGACGGAGCGTATTAGATAATTAAAAGTCAGGATTGAGGGAAAAGAATTGTCGATCAGCGATCGATTAAAAACAGTATAATACGTTAGCCGGAAGACAGATATCAGTGTCTCAATTTATCCTGGAGTACTTTAAATTTAGCAAGCAGTTACGACTAGATTCCTCGTGCCCGCTCGAAAGAGAGTGAGCTTGGTAAAAAAAAATATCAATCAACTAGAAAGCTGGGAGCTAAAGCTGAGATGGGACTAGTATTGGTAATTTGTCAAACCCAGTAGTAAGAATCTGTCGGGTAAGGAAAATCTACTTAAATCTCCATGGGAATGAGTATAAATTCATTAAAACCACTTCACCAATGAACACTTAACATTAATGTGAAAAGATAATGCGCAGTGCTCGAAACCATAGTTCCAAGATTTTCGCAAGAGCTTGAGTTTAGATGGGATCGGCTTATAAAACCGATCTATGGAAGATATCTAATGTATGTTCATCTCTTCCTTTCCGAGTATTAATACTTATGTAGGCTTAATAACTATTGTAAAGTAGTATGTAAAATCGTTATACATCTCCGACACTGCAATACCTTTCACAGATCAAAATCTAACTCTTTTACATATATCTGATTATATGAAAGTAAAGACATTTTAATTCACACTCATAATAATTCCAAACGTAAATATTAATTTACTTTATACAAATAAATAAAATCCTTTAGCAAATTTTATTAAATTGCCTATCATTGTATTCAATACCTTGTAAATTTGCGATTGCAACAATTGATTATTATTAAATTACAAAGTATTTTCCTATTTGATAAAATAAAAATTTGTTTAAAATTTTACTTATATTTTACAATTTAAACATGATAGTATGAAATAGATTTTTAAAAAATATTCCAAAAGGGACAATTTTAAATTTTTATTTTAAATTACATATTTAGTTATTCAATTCCTTAATTGAATTCATTATGATTCAATTCCTCTTACAATAAAATATCTGCATTGCACAAAATAATCCAAATATTGGCCTCAATTTCAATTTGTACTTCTTGAATTATTTATTATATAACTTATTCTCTAATTAATCATTTAATTTTTTATTAATTTAATTTTGTCACAATAGCAGAGAAAATTATAATAAACACGTAGCACGATTTTACACTCGCCCATAAATTTTACACATAAATTTTTCTAATTAAAAAAAAAATTTAATAAACCCTACTTAAAATATAATTTAATAAATAAATACTAAGCATCCAGTGTTTTATGTTAAAGTAACATTTTAATTAATTTTAAATCATGAATTAAATACCTTCGGAATAAAATGTTTTATTAAAACTATATTGTAAGATTGTTATAATTGCGTCGCAAATTATATTACAAATTGTACTGTATTATCTCAAAAAATAAATATATTTTTTATGCATGCCTTTCTACCATATTTTTTATATAATAAATAATTTATAAAAAATACATTTAGAAATAAAATTTTAAAAAATTTAAATTTAAGTAAAAAACTGAGAATATATATTCGGTTTAAATTAAAAAAATTAAGAAGGAAACTATAAAACTAAACACTGAAAGAAAGTACGTGTGGATAGGAAAGCGGTTGGAACATTCACAGAGACAAATAAAGAAGTAATAACAAGTGAACCAATAAAATGAAATCATCGACAAATACAATATATAATGTAAAAAACCAAAACAAGTCAAATAAAATAATAAAAACTTGTAAATGAAAAACGATAAAAAATAACTAAATTTCTACATGCGCTAGAATAAAATATATAGTGAAATTAAAAATCTCTATGTCTAGAAATAATTGCATTTTTTCTAGAATTAATGAAATCCGTTTTTAGCTATATAAACAACGATGCATTCGTTTAAATATAATTTGGATTTATTTTTTATGAAACATAATTCGTAATTATGGATAATATTAATTAATACTTTCTATTTTATAATTTACATTGAAAAGTATTTCCTATTATTAAATAACAATTATAATTATACTAATTCTAATATTATAAATATCTTATAATTACATTATACTATAAATAGTTAATGACTTAATTCCTTATACAAATAATTATTATATTAATAACTATGTTGAACGTCGAAATGGTTTATTTTCTATATTCGTGTAAGAGAAAATATTCAATACAATAATGATAATGATGTTTTTAACAAATAAATTGACAGTTTATTGCAACTGAAAAACTTTACATTCTTATATTATTCTTTTTACGACATTTTATATTTTGATGTTAGGTTACACTTTACGTTATTGTTTTTTAATTGAATATTCATTAAATTAATTAAAGTTATTATTTTTAATAAAATTTTATATTGTATATGGTATCAATGTATATCTGTATATTGATTGTTTAATAAGTCATTTTTGCAATTCAAATAGCTAATACTTGGAATGTATCAAGTTATCGTTATAAATTCATAAATTTTCTAATATATAATAAACAATACATATAACTAATATAATAATAGATTAACAATGATATAATTCTCTGTTACTAATTGTCTTATTCTTCAATTAACTCAAATATTGACAATTTAAAATGAACTTATAAGCTTTTGAAATATATTTATAAATTGTTTTATTAATGCTTTATTTGTATAACAATTTGTATCTTTTGTAATAAATTAAAGTCTATTTCATTATATAAAAACTTGTTTATTTGTCTTAAAAATAAACCTTTTTATTATTAATTAAAAAATTTCTTCCATAATTCATTTTGTGTAATATATACTTTAAATCTTATGTAACAAACTTTATGCCATGATTTAATTAAAATTCTATAATTCTATAAAATTATAATAGTTTTTATTTTTGGTTATTTTAATCAGTCAGATTTAACAAAATTATAATTTTCAATTTAAATTTAAAAAAAAACCTGGTTATAAAATAATAAAAAAAATTTATCAAAGTAAAAACAATTCCTCATTACGTTTTGTATAAGCAATATTGTTTTTTTTTGTTTTTTTTTTTTAAATTTATTATTCCTCTCACGTATTTAAACATTGAATTTGTTGGAGCATTTAATTTTATTGTATTAATACAGGATGCGTGAAAGATTAAGGCTGCTAATTAACAATTCAAATTTTTAAGTAACTGCGAAATAATGATTTTAATTGTGAAATAGTTTAGTTTAGGCATAAAAAGCCGCGTTATATATTGTAGGTGGTCTAATTAAATTGAGCTAGTTTTATTGTAATGGTCTAAATAAAAAATATTCCATATTGAAGGAAAAAGCCGTCTTGTACATTAACACACAATAATGGACAGGCAGTTAAGCATTAAACAAGAATAAGATAGACGCTACACGCTGCTTTGGCCAATCTACCCGAAAGGCCTTCGCAACCACTAGGCAAGAAGTGCCAGCACGACCTAGGTAGGAGCACGACCAAGCTCGCATCGTACCCGCGGTTACGAGACCAATCAGAACGTGCTAACCCGACGTTCGGTTAACACACCATCAATGGTATAGAGTTACCCACTTATGAGTCAAGCAATTAAAATGCACCGTTAAAATCAGCACGTGCAACCGTTCACGGGCACCCCTTAGTGTTACACCGGCACGCCGCTGCATTCAACTCTTCAATCCTATAAGACTTTAATTTTCACGCACCCGCTAAGACGCTATAGAATTTAAGAAAATGAACTATTAATAATAGCTGTCACTTAAATTATGCTGCATCGAGAAAGTCACGATGTTACGAGCTATAATTTTCCTTTTGTAACTAGAAATAAAACTAAACCGCTTTGTTTAGGGCAAACTTTGACCCGTCTTTTCGGACTGAAAATTCGTCAAAAGACAATCGCTTGTGGCGGTAATCTCGTATCACCTCATTCTTCTACACGATTAGTGCCTCATTACGCTTTATTTCATTTATACGAATTCAGCTGTAAAATTATGAAAATCTCGAACAGAATTATCATTGACATTATTTTTCTATATTTGAGTAATGTATATTTATGATTTATCAAAATATAATTTCTGGTCATTTTAATTTTATAAACACTTTTGAAAATAAAAAAATTATCAGAATCAATCTAATATTATTGTAATAATTTCATATAAATTTGATATTATTATAATAGAATAAAATTCAAATAAAAAAATATATGTATATGAGAATTGAAATAAAATATTAGAGTAATCGTGAATGTATGGCAACAATAATTGTATTTACAAATTGGTAATGTTCCAAGATATTAAGATTAAATACTTAAATTATAAGCGGATGATGTCTGAGAAAGATTATTGATAATTTAGTGTGAATTTTCAATTATAAATTAAGTTAAAATAGTAGTATCCTTAGCTCATCTATCATTAACTAATGATTAATTAATTTAGGAATTAGTTTAAATTAATTAAATAATTAATGAGTTTAAATAGGAATTGGGATTAGGCCCTTCCCCCGATTGCTCCGCCACCACGGGGCGTACACCTATTGGGGCCAGTGATGCTTTCGGGGTGGGGTTCACGCCAGTATTTTTCTTTGGCCCTTCCCTTGGCCAGGAAGTTACACGTGTTTTTGCGTGTCACGCGAAATTTTCTGCGCGATATCTATTTCACGGCGTCCCTCCATGCTCGGCGCGCCGATGCTCCTTTCTCTCCTTTTTTCCTTTCTTGAGTTCGGTTTCAAATATCATATTAGAATTTCGTGTGCATCCGGATAACCGTCCATGCTCTTCCCGGGCACTCGTTTTTTAACACAATCTTCTCGGGCAGAAGAGATCATGGCCAACCTGTCAGCCTCAAACTTGCCTGGCTCTTACCCCACGGAAATGTACACGGTGTTGAATCAAGTGTGTCTCGCGCGTTCAATGTCATTGTCTTCTTTGCTTCCGAAACACCGGTGTGCCTACCCCTCGAGCCCGACTTTCTATTAGCTACAAATATATAATAAGAATTAATAATCTGACTAAATTAATTAATTTTAAAACGGTATAAACGACTTTCGTGGCTTTTCAAAACTATGAAATAAAAATGTATTTTTTTTAAATATTTTTTTCACAAGGTAGAGTGTGGTTAGATAAACTTCCAGTTGTAGCGTTTAATGTAATTTATAATTAAGACGTTGTACCAGTTTATAAGTTACTTACCGCATCCGTGAGTTCTGAAATAAATAAAGGATAGGAGGCGGAAAGATAAAAGTCGCTGATCGTTGTTATTAAATTAATTGAATTTATTTAATTTCCCTAGTAGGTCGCCGCGAGGTGTAAAAAAGAGCTTCTCCTTTGCGAAGAAGGAGGTAAAATGCCTTTATCGCACGCAAGCAAAATTAAAATCGAATTGAATAACTATAATATTCGGACGTGTTCGCGTTGCACGCGCGGGAGAGCTCTCGCATAGAAATTTAATTAAAATACCTGCTTGCCAGCTGGACTTTGATCCACGCCGTGGCACCGGTGCGTCTCGAACTCCAGACAGTTCGGACGTCTGGATGGCCGATTTGTGTGTGGGGGTGCGGACACTGGGTCGTCTCCAACGTCTTGGAGACTCAACCTGGCCATAGAGGAACTCTCTCTCTCTCTCTCTCTCTCTCTCTCTCTCTCTCTCTCTCTCTCTCTCTCTCTATCGCTGTTCTCTGGATCGGCCACCGGGAGTCGTTGCTCTGCTCCCAGTCCTAGGGAAGGTTCCCACTGTGGTGAACTCGGGAACTCCTTGTCTCCAAATCATCCTACCACCAGTACGTTCCACGACGTTACGCGAATGATTCTTATCGATCAATTCGCGAATCAATATTCAGGGCCCAGTTCGTAGCCTTTCGCAAAACGTAACTATTACAGTTTTATAAACTGTTAACGAACTTATACTAATAACTAATTTTCTGCGAGCAGCGTGTGAAGAATCACAAAAGGCGCTGTTTTCTCACCTGATCTGTACAACAACGTGTTTGCAATCAGATTAAATAGCATGCGCCACCACGCAAAGTCTCCCTCCTCGACTATTCGCATCTTTTCTTCGTTTGTTTTTCTGTAATATTATCTTTCACGCGTCAAGTACAAACGTCGAGCGGTCAGTTCCAAATTACTGTCGCCACTCATTTATCCGCATCAATAAAACGGTCTCCAACAGATCTGATATCTGGGGAATGAGAATTATCAATAAATTATAATACCTTGCTTTGTTGGATTCTAGATACTATTTTTTTATTATTAACAATAATCATATTATTTTTAATATCGATATAAAAATGCCTTGTTCTACGTTGAAGGAGGAAAAAGCCTTATTACAATGTAGCGCGTATGATTGGCCAATCGCGTTCGCCTAAATTAAAAATTTTACATTTACAACGCGTAGTTACAATACTTGTGGGAGTAACACTCGCAAGAATTCGACTAGAGCCCAAGGTCGTTCGTTGGCTTCGCTATATGCGCGCATGTCGCGTAAGATCAAACTCGGTTTGAATATTGAAGCTGCTGATGTAAGGAATATGGTGAAGCGGCGTTCATTGGGTCAATAAAATAAAAAAATACGATAAAATAATACAGCGTGAGTATATAGAAAAGCTTGAAAAAATCAAGATGTAGTTTGTCTCACCGCTTTTATACAGCAGCTTAACACTTACGTATTGTAAACAAAAATGAATGGATGACAGTGACATTATTGATGTCAAAAAATCAAATAATCTCTTTAAGACCCCTGACTGTACCACTGTTCCACGATTGGAATTACAAGCCGTGCTCTCGTGAACCAGACTATCACAGCAGGTGGAAACCGAAATAGGAAATAAATTTTAAAAACGCTTCTTTTGGTGCGATCCGACAATTGTGTGTGCTGTTCTGGATCAGATCGAGACTGAAGTCGCGACAGCCATTCGTGATGAATAAACAAGAGCAAATTACGGAATGGCGCTGGGTTTATCGGAAGCTGAATCCGCTGACGATGACGTCACACAAAATACAAACGAGGCCTTGGAGACGAGCTCAGGGTTGGTTAGGGGATCGACGTTTTTGTGGGAAGAATAAACTAAATTGCCGACTGAAAAAGAGTTATACGCACGTAAATCGAAAGAGATAGATCACCTCGAGACAAATAAGGAACGAATTTACGCGATCAGAGGAAGAGACTTCGTAAGATTTTCTATGCTCTTCAAAACAGCTACGATAGAGCGGATTACTTATAGCAGTCATTAGGAAAAATTAAGGGCGTTTTCTTAGATGAAAAAGTGGAGTTGTAAATCATGAAGAAGACATCAGAGCGGATGAAGAGTATCTTGTTTAGATGAAGAGGCACTCGTTTTAGCCGCGAGATACTTGACCTAGCTGGGTGACCTATATGGGCAAATAAAACTTATTCAAGGTCAACGGGGGGCTGACGAAAATGAATAATCGCGTTTTTAACATCAACCCCATAATACTAGATGACAAACGTGGAGAGACCAGATTGATTGCTGCTGGCACACTATCATAAGCGATTTTATCACAAGAGCAACGAGACGATTGTAAGCGAGATCAAACAATATTATTTTTGGGACTGCAAAAAAAGATAGTGTGCCATACTTACATGCCTCACGATTAGAACGATCCATTTAGAAGTATTAGTAAGTTGCTGAAACAGGAGCTCGGTAATAAAGACGATAGAAAACAATCGGCGAGATGTGGGACACCGTCGGTCATGTACAGTGACAACGGCACAAATTTCATAGGAGGGAGGAGGAATTAAAAAAAACAAATGAACGAAATGAATAAAAAATAATTCGCAGACTTTGTTCGAAACGAAAGAATCACGTGGCACTTTAACCCCCTGGACAAGCTTTACATGGGCGGTTCGTGGGAGAGGCTGATCCGCTCTGTAAATATATCAATTGCAACGATATTAATCTGACGCATGGATCGATCGATCCGCGCGATCCAGAGTCTGTCCATTCGAAAAAGGAGATATTGTTTTGGTAATAGACTTATAAAGCCCAAGGTATCATTGGTTAAGAGACACGATACCATAGCCTACCCAATGAAAGATGGGCAGGTTAGAATCATGAAGGTACGTACTGCGAGAGACGAATATGAATAAGTTTTTTACGGGTGGTGGAGAGGGGAGGTATTACGGACGAAATTGCTATTCGGCCATTTGCCTTCCGCATGAAAGCTTGCGTAGTAATAAAAGGAGATAGTATTACTTACACTTCTCAATTGTGAGAAAATGTAATATATTATTTTTACAAATCGGAACTTTTGCAGCCCGTACCAAGCACCTTCGATGCACTCCTACACCTCACCACGAATCGGTACTTTTACTTTCCGTTGTATCTGCTATCGCTGCTCCTCGCGCTATTTCCTATTACGCTCTGCTACAGCTCAAATTTTTCTCTAGACGAAATTTCTTTCCGCCTTTCTCGTTGAAGAAGCCCTAAATATCAAATATTCCCGAACTGGCAACGGTCGTCCTATGTCGATAATTAAGCGTTTTTCTTACTACATAAACATATATCAGTTATTTGACGCCTTTCCTACTTCACCTTCTTTAGACGTATCTTATTTCTCATTATTCCGTACTAAGTGTATGTATGGTTCCACACAAGTATTAATAACGGTACCACAAAAAAAGAATATTAAAAAGTACTTGAATTTTATTTATTTTAAAGAATTTATAATGATTATGACTGTGATTATGACTGTGATGATTATGACAGTGATTATGATCGTAGCGATTGAACGAAGAAATTCAGTACAAGGATGAAATCAGCTTAAACTCGTGAAGCGAATCTTTATTAAATTATTACCAAAGTCTTTAATATATTTTAGATAAATACATGAAATTTAAGTGTACAGTTAGTTCAAAGTTTAATCAATTGAATGGTAAAATTTCTATACGATATGTTTGACAAAAAGTATACGTGCGAGTTTTCTCAAGCAGATATGGAGATTTAAAGGATTTAGAGATTTTGAGCATAAGTTTTGACGCGGATAAAATATCATGGAAATAATTATCGAGTGCGTAGTACTTAGAAGTGCATAATATTGCATTTTATTTTATTGGTCGAGCACTTCGTCACCAGCATTGATATTATTTGTCAACGAGTGGGTGGGTAGTAAGTAGGCTTACCGAATTTAAAAAAGACCCATTTCATTCTCTCTTTCATTCTTTAATCATACCACAAGCTGGAAATGAAACTTAGATTGAACGTAGATAGCGTTATGGTGTATGAAATTTTCACGCTTGAAATGACGCGTTACATGCTTGGTACGCTCGATTAACTTTCGATGACATGAATTTCATTCATTCTGCTGGTTACTGCATTGTCTATGCGGTATTTTCAACTGCGCCGCCGTGACCTCAGCGCACCTACAGACTAGAGATTCTCTTTTGTTTCTTTTTATTTGTAATGTCCATGTTTTTATAATATCGTTATAGTTCACTCGTAACTGCATTAGAAATTTTTATTTTTACTTTTACAATTTCAATGGAGTTGTTACATCTGTTAATAAAAAGTCATATATAGATAAACATATATGTACCAAAACAACTTCCAATTTCTGCGTAATATTGAAATAACATTTTGAATATGAAAATATTCTCGTAAAATGAATTTTTTTTTCTTTTTTATGTATCGCAAATTGAAAAGCTTTATAAATACAGATATTAACAACGATCTCTAAAATCCGTACATTCAAAATCTGATAAGAAATTGAAAATATATAAAATACTATATTCAACAAAAGAATTTCTTAACAGAAATTTTATTTCTTAAAATGTTCTTTATTATAAAATTATTTGTACATATATCTTTTTTATATAAGATGAATGCTTAAATGTATAATTGTATCATATTTTAGTATTCAATTCATATAATTACTGTTATAGGTATTGCTTATAACGATGTAAATCATTATTAAAAGTAAGAATTCAGATTGAGATTGAGATTTAAAAAAATAGCTTTATTCAATAATAATATTCAAGTTGCCGTTGCACTAATCAATCATATTGTTGTGCTTTAATAAAATATCTCTATTCAACGTTATTTGTGTTGATCTTTATCTTATGTTAAATATATTATTATTCCCAAGTAAGTAAGTTAAATAAATAGATTTATGAAGTTCATTGAATATTTTAATTTTATTAATTAATCATGGATAATTTTTTTTAATCTAGAAATTTTTAAATTGCTTTTAAAATATCAAATGATTTTAAATATAATATTATAAGTAGCGTCCGAAAGCTTGATAAAATTATTTAAAAAATCATTTATATTCAATTCATTAATACTCTATTTTAACTTTTACAGCATTGTTCGATAATAAATAATATGCATTATTAATAGTATAGCCGTAACAAATAAATTTTATTTAAAAAAGAATGGTAAAAAATACTTTCATGCTAATATGAATTATAATATTAATTATAAAATTTTCAATAAAAAAAACCTGTATAATGTACTGTATAATGTACCTGTATAATGTAATGTAGAATTATATAGAAATAAATGTAATAACTGAAGAACAAGTGAAAATGTTGTTTAAGCTTGAAAAATATGAATATGTATTTGAATCTTACAATTTACTTAAAAATCATCTCGTTCTTTATATTGTCCAATTCAGTATTATAAATATAATTTATTTTGTAAAACTTGTTTTACCGAAGTCATCTTAAATATAGATTAATATGCTTAAATTTTTCAAAGAAACGAAAAAATATATATAAAAGAAAATAAGTTAACTTTTAAAGACTGGAGGTATGAAAAGGAGAAATCGAAAATATCCTTATTGTTAATTGTTCCGGTTAAAATATTTTACCGATTCAGCCTATCACATGAAGAGCTTCAAAAACTCCTGATTTTGGAAATTTAAGGACATACCTCGCCTTCTATAATTTATACTCACTAAAGTTTTATGAACTTGTATTAACTTGTATGAAATTAATATCAAATATCCAACAAGATGCATCTAAAAAAACCTTAGTCTTAACCTTTAAAAGAGTTTGGAATTCCTAATGGGAAAAAATATTATCAGTATTATTCATATAATGATATGTTAAACTGTAATAAGTAATTGATGAATTTGGAATAGCCGACTTGAATACTTGCATAATATAAGAGGGATGCAAGTTATCGGCTTAATGGCCGAGACAAATATAAGCTTATTGCGTCATTATAAATTTAATTGAAATAAATAAGAATAAAAGAGAGATTCTCATTCTTGCACGAAGATGTAAATGTTTAAGTGGATAATAGAAGAACTGGAGACGTATAATATCAAATCTAAAAAATGTTTTAGGTATGTTGATGTCGACGGGGGCTGAACCGCGTGAGGCACATCGGACGGGTAATGGGCGAGGTACTGCCGTTCGGGTCGACGACGACTCAAAGAGCCTAGAAAACGTATCGGCAAAGAGCGGATTCTCCTCAAGGCAGAGTCTTCTCGATCTCGTCAGTAGTAAATTCATGAGTCGGCACACACCCATACACCATTACTATCATCACCAGCAACAGCAGCTACGATTGCACGAGCGTACACCTCGGAGGAAAATGTTTCGTAGGAAAAGTCAAGGAGAGAAGGTATTGAAATTATAAGAAACCGAAATATTTAGAATATTATATATTGCTATGGCGTGCGCATCTCTCTTTAAAAGAAGTCTTCGACTGTACTAAGTTAGCCGAGTTCCAAACATCGACCATGCTCTCTCTCTCTCTCTCTCTCTCTCTCTCTCTTTCCGTTTTGGATGCCAAAGGTATTATTTGAGTTTTCAATCCCTTTTATTTGTTGTTAAAAAAAATTTGAGAACATTTGTCAAATCATACTTCAAATTATTCTGATGCGTAGTATTTACATTTAAGATCATAGACTTTTACATTGTTTTATCTAAGTCAGTAAGATTAACTAGCTATGCACTTTTTATATATAAAATTTTTACGCGTTGTATAGGTATTTTATTCGATCCAAATATTCAAATACTTAACTTAGATGAGAATAATTTTGTAATAGGCCTTTTATGATAAAATTATCCAACCTAGTTGCGTTCAAATTTTGTTATTACATATTTAACAATATTACTTAAATGACGTTTTTGTTAGCTCAAAAAAATATAAATTTAAATAAGCCTTATTATACTGCAATATTATATTACTCTCTGTTATAACGTGAATTTATTTCGACTGCATTATATATGTAATATAACTAACTCATTATATTACATTTCGTTGATCGACAATTAATATTATCTTTTTATCTCGAATATGACACCTTCAAAAGAATTTAATTTTTCCTCTAGAAATTAATATAAAAGGCTCGTTTATTCATTGATTATGTATTTTATCTGTGTAATATCGATACCATTAAAACCTTTAATACCAATGAATCATAAAGCTTCTTAATCTTATGTTATATTCTTCTTATTTATATTATTAAAATAGAACAAAAAAGAAAACAATAAAACTGCATCTTTTTATTATATTTTACAGAATTTTAATTCACAGTAAATACGTATTTTATTAGCTGTAACAGTAATGTTTACTGCGACTTATAATATCTATTTTATTAGATTATATTAATCATGTTCGTAAAATATGAATTCATTGCATTATTATAATATGCTATGGACTACTTAAAATTACTTAAAATATATATATTTGTTAATAAATGTAAAAAATAATACTATTTAAAACTTTGTTAATCAAATTTTTTTTAAATTTGTTAGTTAAATAAATATACGTAAAAGGTTTTGTTGGGATTAAGAAATAACTTTTAAGGAATCGCTTATTATGTCCCTATTCAACTCCATATTCAACGATGTAACCTCTAACAGAAAATGTACAAGCATATTATTCGGTCCTTTTATTTTATTGATATATTCATTCATAAAAATATAATATATAAATGTGGTAAATACCAGCAATCATTATTATCCATTTTATATTAACAAGTACACGAATGCAATTATATCTGATTAAATTTAAGGCTCATTTTAATTTGTTATTGAATTTGATATTATTTTTGTTTTAAATTATTATTCAGTTATATTATTACTCAATAGGTAGTGGGGAAACGCGTTTAACTGATTTAATATATTCGCCCGCGTTGATCCTGACGTTAACTGTTCTTACAATGTCCTGTATATGCACTGATGATGCGTTCTAGAGGCCAATGAAGTAGAGGTAGATTGCCTTCCTTTTAGATCACCATGGTACTAGTTTTTATATTCTCCATTTTTTGGAATTGCTATTTATGCTAATATTAATTTCTGTATATGTATATGTTGCTATGTTGATAGATAATTGATACGTTTTTCGTTAAGTTCTTGATTAAGTAGAGTGGTAAATATATATATTATAAAGAAATGAGAGGGAGAAAGGGCATTTAAATCGTTGGGATTAAAAGAAAAGGGGTAATTGGGTGAGAGTTTAAAATTGCTTCTATTTCGATTATATAAGTTCACAATTCCTCTAATGTAAATAATGATTTTGGGTAATATTATTAGGTTTTATTGTCTCTATGTTAACGATGCGCTTGTTAATCGTAAACCCCACTCACATTATGCCAGGCTCGTCTATAAACGGAGATAATGCCTATAATGTACTTGAATTAGAAACTGATTAGTTTCAGTTAAATTTTTAATTTCTGACGAGAAACAGTCTGCTTGTATTAATATTATTATTACAGTGGTGGCTCTTTATAATTCTAATATTTGTAATTTGAAATCTAATATTTGAAAAGCTTTAATTAATTTAATTAATTTAATTAATTAAAAGGTCGTCAACATAAACATCTCGTTTTATTATTTTAGCTAATTTTGGATATATTTTTTCCATACTATTTCCTAATTCAAATAGACTACGAATAACGAGAAAAGAAGCAGAGGAAGTAAGTTACCGTTACTAATCTTAATATTCTTAGTTGTTGATTTTCGTTCTCGCGATAAATTATTTTTTGATACTTGGTATCTTCATCGTAAATACAAATTTGTCGATACATTTGTTTGGTATCGGTAATCAATGCGTATTGATGAGTATGGAACCGAATGAGTATTGATACCAGATCTTGCTGAATGGTGTGGCGGACTTTTAAACAATTATTTAGTGAAATTCCGGAAGAGGATTTTGCAGAACCGTCAAACACTACACGTAATTTCGTTGACAGTGACGATTCTTTTATCACAATTTGTTGAGGCAAGAAATATCCGTGAGTCGTAGACTCGTAAGGGTACTCTGCCATGTGATTAAAATCTAAATAGTCTTTTATAAATGCATGATAGCTTTCTCTTAAATGATCATTTTGTTTCAATCGTTTTTCTAAATTGATAAATCAATTGCTGTAGTATCTTATATTTACGATTTTGTAGATTTATTAAATTTTTTATGTTGAATATTTATAATATTTAGATTTGTTATTTGTTGTTAGATCCTTTGTTTCGGGATCTTATTTTTTGGTTTTTTAGTTGCTACTTGCTCTATCGTTTATCACGTACATTTATTGTAATTTGAACTCACTTGTTCATTGTCTGAAGTTTTATTTTTTGAGACTTATTTTTTAATTAATTTGCACTTTAGATTTTTCACTTTAACTTTTTCTTCTTGATGTTTCAAGAAAATCCGGCTCGAAGGACCAAATGTTCGGGCGTATAATACTTTTTTCTTCGTTTTAAGTATGTATACGCAATGCACTCGTTAAACTAATGAACTAATCATATAAGTAAATAAGTAATAATTCAACTGCTGGGATATATTTTGATTTAATTTATTTTCAGTCTTTATATACGATGATTATGACACGAAGAGCGAGTAACAACGGACTACATCAAGCAATTTTTTAGAATTATTCTTATTGAATTTAATGGTCATTTTTATTTATCATTGAACTCGACTTTATATTTATTTTGAAATACGAGTCGCCCATTTTTATGCTTAGTAGCAAAGTAATTAAATATCCTTGAACCTGGCATGCCTCACAATACTAATTTTGATTCTAATTCTGATGTAATAAATATCTTATAATTAAATTATACTATGAATAGTTAATGACTTAATTCCTTATACAAATAATTATTATATTAATAACTATATTGTACGTCAAAATGATTTATTTTTTATATTCGTATAAGAGAAAATATGCAATACGATAATGATAATAATGTTTTTTACAAATAAATCGACAGATTATTGCAATTAAAAACTGCTACATTAATGTAATTGGTTTATTTCTTTACATTTTTATATTATTCAAGTAAAGGTATCGGTGAAATAAACGTAAAGTTATGATGTAATAGTACATACATATTAAAAGTAATAATAACAAGTATTAATTATAAAATTATCGAAATTTTTTAAATAATTTTAGTTATTAATAAGAGATATTACTTGTTTGAGACCTGCGCATTAGGATAGGCGAACATGGGTTGGGACCACTCTGCCCCCAGCAGTGTTGGTCCCATAAAATGTCCAGATATAGGGAACCTCAACGAGAGGTCCCACAAGAAAACCTGAAACAAAAAAACGGAATCTCGTTTGAGAACAGACAGGCTGCACATTTTTTTCTTACTGCAAGCGACGAATTATTGGTGCGATTAGGTAATCGTCGTGTTGATCGAGCTATAGTGAGTTGTTATGTTGAAGGACCGCGATTAAAAGGCTCTTGCGATTCATCGGGCGTGTTTAAAGCCCAAGTGATTGTATTTAATTAAAGTAGAAGTGAGTTTCCCCGGGAGAGGTTTTGCATCTCCCGGTGATCGATAATTGGCCAACAAGAGGAACGTCATGGCGTGCCCGATTTATGGGTAAGCGCGAGTGAAAGTGCGCTCGCCAAAGCCGCAGAGGGAAACAGTGAGTTTTCCTGGGAGAGGTCTAGCATCTCCCGGTGATCGATCAGGAGAACGAGAGGTAAAGGAGTCAAGGAAACTGAAGTCCTCGCAGCCAGGTAGTCTCCAAGACTTTAGAGACAACCCGGTGTCCGCACCCACTCACAGGTCGATCATCCAGGTCGTCCGGACTGTCTAGAGTCCGCGACGAATCAGCGCCACGGCAAGGTGTAACGGACCAGCTAGCCGTAAGTAAAAATATACTATCAGCGACAGCTCTCCTGCGTGCGATTCCTGCGATACTAGCGAATTTGTCCTCTTTATTCTATTGTATTTTGCGTGCGAGTATTGGCTTTTTTCCTCCTTCCAAGAGAAGGAGGTTTTTTTACGCCTCGAGGCGATAGGACTCAATAAATATTCAATTTTAATCACTATAGAAATCGGCGAGTCTCATTTCTCCTTTAAATCCCTTCCAAGCCCGAACTCACAATAAATTTCAGTTTAAGTAGCTGATAAGTTGCTACATTATTAAATAATTCAATACGTGAATGCATTTTATAAACTAAAATTAATAAGTGCTGGAAGCTAAATAGAAACGTCATCTTTGATCTACTCGGCAGCGATTCTTCAGTTCGTCTCGGGACTCACTGCAAGGTGGCTACGTTAATCGAGGAGCGAGTGACATCGATCTCAGTCGTAAGGCCCGACAGAAGGAACAGATGAGGAATAGATTTAAATTGCCGAACACAGTTATACTGTCCTCGACACCGACGGCCGGACGTAATATAACGCCTTCTCACCTCCACACGCCGGCCTCGATAAACCATCTTGGCAGGAACAATGGATGTAACGGCACCGAAACGTAAGCTTATTACAAATTTATTTTCTAAATATTAAGTCAATTATAGAAAATTAACAAATGCGTTAGTAATATTAAATTTAATATACACTCTGGCTATATTTAAAAAATTGAATATAATAAATATAATGCGAATAAAAAACAAACTAAACTTAAATTTGTCCTTAAAATTATCTAGTTTAAAGGCATATTACTTATAAACTCGGTAAAAATTACTTCTTTGACCTTAGCTCATACATATGAAGGATTAACCTTTTGTTAGATTTTAATCTCTTAAAATTCAAGTATTTGTTTAGATTTTTACACTTTAAAATGTTCATAGTGTTTCCAACTTTATATAGTTAAATCGTAATCAAATAATCTATACTGGTTATATATATAGTTACATGATTTAATATTAAAATACAACACTGAAATTAGTTTATTGTACGCAGATTATGAAATTTAATGTTAGTGTGTTCCATTATAAATTTAAACGAATTGTTGTTATTTTTAAAATATATTCTAATTAAGATAAATATCATGATGGAAAGGGTAAATTACCTATACACAATATGCTTCTGATTATTTATGAGGGCGGTACCCCTAAATTATTATTATACTTATAATACCCCAACAAAAAAATTAGTAATAAAAGTAAACGGTGTCGTACTATTAATTGTATTTAGATAATAATCCGAGAGCTCGCTTCGATTCTCCAAATTAATGTCCACCTAAAATGCAGTAAAGTAGAGTAAAATAAAGTGTAATGAAAAGAAAAAATGAAAAGAAATCTGTACTAGAGTTATTAAATAAAAATTTACTGGATCAGAGTAGTTGATAAAGAATGAAGGCGGAGGATGCTCCCGGAAGTGTTTGACACCTCCGGAGTATCGAGTGGAAATTTGGAAAATAAAAGAAGTAGGGGCAAATGTTGGATTCACAGTCGGTACACGGCCCAGCAGCAACAGCAACAGCGGGGAAGTCGTGGATATCCGGGTCAATCAGGATCACGGGGCTTTAGGACCGGGGCGCCTAACTGGTCCTTTGTCTTCGATCCCGCTGGCCGACTTTGTTACTACTGGTCGATGGTCGTCTCTTTAGCGTTCTTGTACAATTTTTGGGTCATCATCTACAGGTTCGCATTTCAGGAAATTAATGGTGAGTAAGCTCCCTCAGTATTTTCCTACCGCAAGTTTCAGATAAATGGTCCTGACTTCCATACGATTTGCCAATCTTTCTTGCTTAATTCCTATCCTACATTTAAAGGGGCCTTATCCTGAACCCTTTATCCCATAAACTGATATTACATTACAAAAGTGAATGGTGGGCGCAAATTAATATAATTAATTAGGATCCTTGAGATACAGATAATAAGGATAGCTGTACGAGGATACCAATTATATAATCAGATTCGAGCAATTTACTTGTTTATTTGCTTTTGCTTTCAATAACGTTATGTCAATACGATTACTGACAATTGTCATTATTATTACAAAATTCGTGTAACATCTCCTGTGGATAAATAAATCAGATCTTGTATTAAGTGCATACTATTTCTAAAAATTATATATTAAAATGAAATATATTTATTAATTGAATTATTAATAGCATTATTAAGACTGGTATTATAGGTTTATTAAATTTTAACTGGAAAAAGATATCCCAATTATACATAAATTTAATTTCAGCTAGATACAAAAAACTTGATTACAAAAATCTAACTCTACAAATAATAATTCTATAATTATTATAATATAAAATAATAATAATACCTATAATAATAAATAATGATAATAGTAATAATAATGTGATTGAACTTATAAAAAGGATCGAAGAATCCTAGAATTGTAAATTTTAATAAGAATTTTTTATAACATTATCGCAGTTGAAAGCCGATTGGTATGGTTTTGTCTGGACTATCTCTCAGACTTCTTATATTTGGTGGATATAGCCTTTCACTTTCGAACGGGTTACCTTGAAGATGGTGTGCTGCAGACCGATGCAACGAAATTAAGAACGCACTATATGAACAGTACCACCTTTTACATAGACTGCCTGTGCCTCTTACCCCTCGACTGTTTATATTTATCTATAGGATTTAACAGTATTCTGCGAAGTTTTAGACTTATTAAAATTTACCGGTAAGTAATGCAATATTCATTTAAAAGCTTTTAAATTTAATTCAATTTACTGAATAGTCTACTGGAAATAATCAAGCCTATAGTACTTTACTTTTCATGAATATTATGAAATATTATAAAATCGTATTACTTTAAAAAAACTTCTATTATGTATTCGCTAATATAATTAACTGAGTTTTATTCAAAGCACACTAATTTAATGCATTAAATAGATACAATAAAAAGCTTTAATAAATATTCTATTAATTTTACTGTAAAATAAAGATAAAATCATACTAATTAAAATATTACATACAGCATGTTTATTGTTAGAAGTTTATTATTATTGTAAATGTGCTCATCGAAAAGTTCGAATATGTTTGTTACAGATTTTGGGCTTTCATGGACAGAACCGAGCGGCATACAAATTATCCAAACTTATTTCGTTCCACATCGTTAATACATTATTTACTGGTGATATTTCACTGGAACGGGTGCCTGTATCATATTATTTATAAGAACAATGGTTTCGGGAGCAAGAACTGGGTATTTGGCGATTCCGAGACGGCGGATGTTGTCAAACAATACTTACAAAGTTATTATTGGTGTACTCTTGCTCTTACAACGATTGGAGATCTACCAAGGTAAACATAATTGTTTAGATAATAGTGAAAGCATTAATACTCATAAATAGAATAAAAAATAAACAACTTAAAGGTGTTCTATATGCTTCAATGTTTATATTCGATAATGAGCCTTGCATACAATATTTAAAATTAAAAAATAGTTAACAAAACATTAGCATCTCCCAAAGGTTCGGTATTTAGAATAAGAAAATTTTTTACTATTACTTAATACGATACATATAATGAAATATTTCTGTAATATAATTTAAATAAGAAAACAATTACTTGAACAACTAAAAATTATGAGACGAATAATGCCTGTAATTTTTTTTTAATTAATTTAAATAATCATTATACCGAGTAGGAATTTACTCTCATATTTAATTAGCTTCCAAAATTTAATCAAATAGGAGGCTACAAGTGTATGTAAACTTTTAAATACTACTACTTCTATTCAATTGAATAAAATCATAATTTTAATGTTAATAGCACAAGAATGATAATGCCTACGTGTTGTAATAAAATTTAGTTCTACTTGAAAATAATTAGTGTATCTTGCATATTTTATTTGAATAATTATACATATATATGTGTATATTAGATAATCTGATCGTCTATAAACCGTTTTAATTTTAATAAACTTTTCTTTTAATTAAAGAAAAATGTTATTTAGGGAATGTCCGAACAATTAATATTAAATAACAGTGAATATTATTCTATTTATAAAGAATATAATCTTTATACAATTCTATTATTTTTAATTTATAATTAAAGAGTTAAAAAAATTTCAGTACGTCAAATATAAATTGATAAAATATTTTCGCGCATATATTCTTGTAATAATAAAAACAAATATGAAATGCCGTGCATAGATTTTAAAAAGGATTAATAATATTAATAATTTACCAAATAATTCTATATTTGCAATTTGCTCGAGATAATTTGTATTTATATACGTAAATTTTGTATTTAAAAATGAAAAATAATTTTAAAAATGATTTGACCTGGTAAACATGTATCAAAATAATGTATTGATCATCACGTTATATAATATCAATAATTTCTAGTATTTGATTTCAAATGTTGACTCTTAATTTAATTCGGTCGAGCTCCAACCAAATAGTATTCAATTCTTAGAGTCGAATATTCAAGTTTCAATGACATTGAAACGTATTTAACATATAATAAATAATAATATATGTGATATATCGATAATAATTTGTAAGCGAATACTTAACCATTTTTCAGGCCAAGAAGTAAGGGGGAGTATCTGTTCGTAATAGGGCAGTTGCTCTTCGGGCTTTTGCTATTTGCGACTGTACTCGGTCACGTGGCCAATATCGTCACTTCCGTCAGTGCAGCCCGAAAGGAGTTTCAGGGTGAGTAAATTCTACGATACCTAGATGAGAGCGTGTGCATATACATAAAAATGCATGCCTTTGGCCCTCTGTAATTATAAGTAAAAAAAAGAACAATAATGGTATTACTTTTCAACATTGTCAGTTGACGCACATTTACTCATAGACGTTTTATGGCTCTATAAATAAAAAATCACAGTGAACCAACTTGCTCTTAACTTATATTAAACATCAATTACTCAAATTAATTAATTACTAATAAACAAATGATTCCGACAACAAATAATTCAAAAGTTGTCTAAAATAATTGCGCTATTTAGAATTAAGTTATTAATTTTTTTATAATTGCATAATATCATCATAAATTGCCGTTCACATCTTCGTAATAATTTTTAAAAACTTTTTAATTTTAAATAATTTTTAAATCTCTTTATTGTTCAAAATTATTTGTCTCCTTATTATAATAAAAAAATACGCACACACACACATAAATATATATATATATAATTTTAAGCTAAAATTAATAAGTAAACGGGATATTATTCAACGATTAGGATTATCAATCATGCTGGATCGGGTAAGAATATCGATTATAATTAAAAGTGAAACGAAAACGAAATTCGATAATCGAGGAATTACTTCGAGTCGCAATAATGTGCGGCAAGGAAAGCCGCATTGGTTCAAATTAATGATTACGTAGTCGTGGAGCCCAAATCGAGGTTCATTTATGATACCTTTAGCAGCTGTCAGCTAATTAGAGCCAACGAGATCATTAACGCTTGACAAGTCGGTAATAATAGGAAGCGGACATAACGCTAAGATTCGTGTTTCTGAAAACCGAGCACAGAAAAGTTATGATCCCTAGCGACACCGATTAGTGATATCCGTGGTAGGTCTGACTTTTTCAATGATCTTTTATGCAAATTAAGTCTCGTAACTACTAAACCGCACACAAATCACTCTGCGTCTAACGCACACATCCATCCTCGCACTTATATTATGAAATTAAATTCTTTTTCATATTAATCAATCCCCGACGTTCTTGTCACTTCTTTTATTATTAATAAAAATACAGAAATATTTAGTGCCAACATCATAAGAAAATTAAAATTCAGAAATTTATGATATATAAATGTATAATATTATAGCTCTCTCTCTCTATATATATATATATAAATATCTGTAAATTAAATTTATCATTATTTATAGTATTACTATATCTATTTAATGCATTAAATTAGTGTGCTTTGAATAAAACTCAGTTAATTATATTAGTGAATACATAATAGAAGTTTTTTAAACTAATAAGATTTAATAATATTCATAATATTCATGAAAAGTAAAGTAATATTGGCTTGATTATTTCCAGCAGACATAAAATATTATTTATAATATTGATAAATAACAAAATATGTGTTTATACGTAAATAATCAATTATAAAGTCGTAAAGAAATGTATACTTTTATTACAAATTTTTCAATTAAAGATACTATAATCCTATAATTAAGGATTACGAAATAAATGAATAAAAGTTCAAAATATAATTTTTTTTATGAAAAGGCGATAGACCTTTATATTAATTAATAAATATAGGTTTGATCAAATAAACAATTTTTTATTGCTAAAAATGATTATTATGACCCATATGGTCTTTCAATTTTGTAGAAAAAGATCGTATTTTTAAAGTATATATTAATTATTTAATTTTGGGAGTCAGGAGCGATGAGGTTAGTAAATAACTATGCGGCACTTGTGATTACGTTAATTCTTTATTTTTACTCTCAGGTGAATTTGAGGGTAGATCGCTGACTGACCCCGATCCGTCGACTCATTACTTCGGGGGCGATCATTGCCTCCCACGCAGTGGTCCGAGGTGGGGGCGAGGCTCTTGGCTCGGTCGATCCCCTAACGGTATTGGTCAGTGGATTAACAATATTGGGGTGCCATTAAACTACTTACGTGCGGCGCAGCCGTATGCACGCACGTTATTGTTATTGTACATATTATTGTTCTCGGGTGCAGACGGTAGACCGGTAGACGCATATCTGTGCGGGTCTATCAGGGAAATTGGGATTTCCCGTGGACGTCCGCCACACAATAATTGTTTGAAAGTCTTTCAATTATATCGTGAATATAAAATTTATAATGAAACAATTCTATACATTACAGAATAATCTATTAAGTTATAATTCAAAAAAATATTTTATTAAATGTTGAATATTTAAACATCGTTGACATTATAACTATTCAACTGATTCCTCATAATTAGTACATGAAAACCAAAAAATAATAATAACACATATAAATATATATATATATTACAAAGAGAAAGAGTGAGCGAGAGAGAGGAGCACCCTCATTTCTCTTTACAACACTCAATGAACTTATTCTCTATTAGTTTCGATTTTTCGCAATTTGTTTTTATCTATCTATCTATTCTTAGAGCTTATTTTTAGATATTATTCGTTTATAATATTAATAATGCCTATTAGTTCAGATTTTTTAAAAGGATTTGGAATATGGTTTAGTGAGTCAGTATAATAGACGTCTATCTTTTCTTCTCATTCGGTATTCGAACAATATAACTCGATCAAAAACAAGTTTTTCCATATCCGTCAATAATTACTCACAAGTTTCTTCATCTTATTATTATTATTATTATTATTATTATTGTTGTTGTTATTATTATTATTATTATTGTTGTTGTTGTTGTTGTTATTATTATTATTATTGTTGTTGTTGTTGTTGTTGTTGTTGTTGTTGTTATTATGTATTATTAAATTAATTAAACAAACGTATTTGCGTAAAATTTCTAAACACTCTCTTTAAATTATATTATTGTGTTACATATCAATTACATTCAATACAAACTATCTTACTTTTTTGAACTTGTAGTATGTTTATGCTGATGCTGTCAATGATACATCTAACAATAGTTGTATAATTTTTAATACCCAAAGTTCGAAATAAAAAAGAGTCTGACATTTAATTTGAATTAAGATTGTAATTGATAATTAAAATTGTAATTGTAATTGTAATTAGTTGTAATAGAATATAAAAAATCGAAAAGTGAAGAAATATCATGTGTGCTCTAGTATCAAGTGTACGTCGGTTATGGGTTTAATATATAACCGATCGTTTTTTCAATTCTTCCTCATCGAAGGAAGTTTTTAAATACTCGTTTTCAGCCTGAGTTTTACCTCAATAGCTCGGGCTGAGCGATTTTTAAATGCGTGATGAGGTTAAGCAAGCAATTACATATTTCCACTTACCTTTTCGCTAAACTCGTAGTAAACTGGTGTTGGCTGGACCGTATATCCTTTCGTCACTCGAGGATGAGTAACGCGCGATTCCGCGGATAATTTAATTGTCGCGGGCCGGATCATATGGGCAAAACAAGAATTTGTACAACACTTGAGGTTTGTGAACTGAGTTTATTGAACCAGTATGAAGAATGAATTTGAATAATGCAAAAAAAAATCTATTGAAATACTTCGACTGACTCCTTACTGAATACCGTTGGTACAATTATGGATCTCGTGATATCGCTTGTACGCGCGAGAACAAGGAGTAGTGAAAAATTTATGTGTTACAGAAATTTTTTATAACTTAAGTTTAATCCCTTTTTTTCAAGAGCGGGGATTCCAGAGATCGGTACTAAAGGGAGGTTACGCAACTCCTACCTTCGTTTAACCATAAGCTAGATAGATTGTCATCGAGTATAATCCCTTAATCGACTATGGTGATATTTCTTTACAGTAATGCTTTGTTTACGCTTGATATTTTCCATGATGCTAGTTCAAATAATGTTGTTTCTTATAATTTATTTAACAATTTTTCGAATAGTTTTCGTTCTTCATTTATTAATTTGCATGTGTGAGCGTGCTTCTTTAGATTAAGAGTCTATTATCGCTGTTATGTATTAATATTTTACAAGATTTTGTCTTTCGTTTACAATAGTGGTTTTTTTTATTGATTCTCTTTTATCTATTCTTTACTTAATTGTTTATTAGTGCTTTACATTAATAATATATCGCTTTACTATTTTCAATAAGAATTTGTAATTTCCGCGGTTAAATTTATTCTTAGTAATTATTACAATGATTTCCTTTCTTATTTTAACATTTTTTTATTATTAACATTAGGTTGGTTTTTCGTGTTAATGGGTATTTTTTCTAGGAAAGTTTTCCTGAAGGTTGACAAAATGTTCGATGTCAAGTGTGGGGGTGGGAGGTGGGGGGGATGATAAGTGAAAAAAAGGCTCCGAGCTGCTCACTTTTCTTAAAGGGAATTTGCTGGCGTATATTGGCGAAGGGGACGCGCGCGGAAAAGGTTTACTGTTCGAAAGGTTTTGTGGGACTCTTCTCTCATTCAGCTACTTCTGCCCAATAGGCTTCCTTCTTTGAGCCCGGGTCTCGCCCAGAAACCTGCTGGTTCGGGGAAACCCCGGCTCGTGTTCTCGTGCCCTCGGCCTACCGAGACCTCGGGAGAGATTTTCCCGGATCCCCTAATCCTGGTTGGTCAAGGTGCGCGTCAAGGTCTTACTGTGAATTTCGTTCAAAACGGCACGTAAGCTAATTGAGATTATCTAAGCTTAGTAAATCCTTTTTCAATTTATAAAATTTTTCTGGTTTACTTTACTATTAGATTTTTCAGGTCCGAAAGTCTGTTGTTAGTTTATTTTGTATTGAACTTATATTATTATATAGGTTAAGAAGTCACGCCTTGCGGCTTAGTTTTCCCGGCGTATTAATAGAATGGAAAGGGAACCGAGATGCAACAGAAGTTAATATAGTTTTAAAGATTAAGAATTTTTCTGTGGCGAAAAAATAATGGTGACGTAACATAAGCATAATTTGCAGCACTTTGGGATATGCCTAAAAGTACAAAGTATACATTGTAAAAGAAGAATTTTTCTTTTCATTCTCATTATTTTCCATTCGCCCAGACACATACCAACGATCTATGATAAATCACGGACTTTTTACTATTTTCCCCGAGAACTATATAACTGTATTGTAAAAACCAAAACCTTTTTCTTCAAAACCAACTTCAATTACTTCTAAGGATAAAAAATTTTGCTTTTAATATTTCACTATGCTATTAAAACAACTTTGTAGCTTATTTTTCTATATTTATCAACTTGTTTTATGTTAATTTATATATTATTTAATATATAAATTATTATAATAATTTTATTTTATAAATTATTTTATTAATTTTAATATGCATAATTATGTTTCCGTGTAAAATAAATTTTTTTTTAATTTAAATTAAGAACTCTTGAAATACGTATTCTTTTTAAAAGTGATACGAATTAGTAACAAATATTTTTTTGAATACGATTATTTTTAAATAAATTAATAATTCAATTTTGAAAAAAATAATAAACCCTAGTTTTAATTATTATAATTAAAAAATCGATTTAAATTTCGATTTATAAACTATAAATTTCAATTTAGTAAATGCGTAGCCGAATACCTTATAAATAAATATAATCTTAGATATAATATGCTTGGAAATTAATTTTCTGAAAGAAGAACTTATTTGTTTAAAATTTATTTAGAATTTTCCCTGAAGAAATACAGCAAAAGGTTATGTGAGTTAACATCCTCATTAGTTAGCAGCAATTGAATTAGGTACTGAACAACACGGTCGATTAACTATGAAAATTATTCGAGAGATTTCAATTGACATGGATGTCAAGCTCTAGGGGCTGGGTTACAAATTTTTTGAATTTTCTACAACATTTTGAATTATTGCAGTATATTATATAATAAATTATAAGCTAGACTATCGTTACTGTGATTGATATAATTATAAATTTAAATGCATTTTGATATTTTTAATGACAGCTGTATTAGCATCATATTATTTGGTGTACTTCGAAGTCTTCATTTCATTTTAATAGTTTAATGAATGTCTAAAAAATTAAAATTTTTCTTTTTTTACTTAATTTTGAGTATCGCATATTTAAAATAGTCACCCCTTGTAAAAATTAGAGGTGTGCTGTTTATTTTTGCTTTCATCAGAGCAATTAATTTAGCTGCTATTTTCAAGAAATTGGGTCAATGTAGAAATACGTAAGTATTAAATTAATGCCTCTTACTTATGTCCACTTTAAGCGTAAAGTAGCTCGAGGATATGGAAGACGGGGTATCCTACCTTTTCATAGCTCTGCCGTTCCTGCACTCCGCGCATCACTCCACCTTATCCTGGAGTTAAAATGTTGGATACCATGTGTCTCAATTTCCCACTTCCCCAACATTCTCTGTCAGGCGAATTATTGGCGGAAGCTCCAAACTCGAGTTTCATGATATAGCTTTACATATAAGGAGCCGCTGCTTTTTATTTAACATTTGTCGATCAAATCTTTAAAATCAATTTCAGTAATATCGTTTCTAAATTTCTAATCATGTTTTTGTGCGCGCGTATATGTATATTAAACTCTTTAGTTTTAATGATTATAATATTTGCATTTATCTTAAAATAGCATCTTAATAATTTATCTTTTAAATAAATGCATTCAATTATATCGATATCAAATTTCTCGTAAGGCTCTATGAGCTTATTTCTTAAATTATCCAGATTAATACATTCTTATGTATGAATGTATGTCCTATGTTATGAAAATATCTTGGATAAAATGATTGTATGTTTATTGTAGTATAATTAACATTCGTTGCGCAGTTGAAATAAAATATACAAGCAGAATCTTTGGTAAGTCTGCACGACTTAAGCGATCAAGATTTTTCTTCGCGTTCTAATTCTTTTTTTTTTTATTATTGATTCTAACTAATATTAAACAGATTAATTTAGCTTAAAAATTATAGTATTTACTTTATTTTCGAAAATAATAGTAGCATCATTAATGTCGGTCATATATCATAGAAATATTATTGGAATATTTATATAATACTATAATCAGTTACCTCATAATATTTATGTAAGCTGAATTATATTATTGTTTTTTTTTGTGTATGTTTTCTTATATGTAAAAGATATTATTTATAAAGTATTCAAACTAGCTTTAAAATAATTTTTTTTAACATAATAAGAATTTATTTGAATAGATATTCAGCTTAATTTAAATGCTATCGATATACTTAATAATATATCGCAATATGTAATATACATTGGCATATATTTTCTCTAAAAAAAGAAATATATCTGGAATTTATTAATGTTAATAATCTATTATTTGAGAAATATAATACATTTTGAGGTAGTCTTATTCGTTAATTATATAAAATTTTTAAAACGCTAAGTACGAGTTATATGGTTGTTTGTGACAGTGAAATAGAGCAGTTTTTAAAAATGTATCAACACATTTCCAATGCCGACTTGATTTGGTAAATATGCGCAATATGCAAAATATATGCATACATCAAAATAACAAGCAGGTTAAGATCATCCTTAAAAAAAGTAAAAAACTGACATTGCATAAATTCCTACATTTGTAATAGCTGCATAATATTCGACATAGTAATCTCATTTGTTCTGAAATAGTATATTTCTATATATATTAATTATAAACTTTATTAATGTTTTAATTTTGCGTTTTCTTTAAAATAAACTGTTAATTTAATCAAGTTATAAGAATTCTTATTTCAATGGTAATGTTGAGAAACATTAAAATTAATTTCTCTACTATTATATTTGAAAATAATTCCAAGTTTTTAATTTTTTGAAGAATTAAATATAATAAATAAATTGGATGAGATCCTTGTATAATCGAGATATTTGAACTTGAATTGAGTTTTGTCCAGTATACTCATAAAAGTCAGATTAAATGATAGAAGGAATAAAAAGCTAGAAGCTCAAGAGGAAATAACACGTTCGATTTGAAATGCCAGCTCGGTAAATAAAAAATTATTGCCGACAGTGATGAGGATTGTGAGAAAGGATACGGATTGCGGAGGGCAATAGTGGGCAATAGCTCGAGCAAAGGTTTATGGGAAAATTTTGGAAATGATTGATCGAAGATTGACATGGAGGATACCGAAACGTAGTTTGGCCACCGACTTAAGGAGGTTCTTCGTTATCCTCGTGACGAACTTCGTTTACGCTCCTCTTTCGTATTTGCGGCACTGCGTGAAGGGACGTTTGTGAGTTTGTGACTGGATAAAGTACGATCCATCTTTGTTCCTCGTTGATGTGTGAGCAAACCAATGCCAAATTCCACGTTCAACAACGAGGTTTTCGAACTCAGACCTTGAATGATGTATGCCAGCCGCGGCATCTTTCTCCCCCATTCGCTATCAGCACTCACTTTTCTCTCTCTCTCTCTCTCTCTCTCTCTCTCAGCTTCACTAAACGTCCAGTCTTTGTCCTATATAACTTCTTTGTCTAAAACATCTTCAGAAGTTTATCTTTTTCCAGTTCGGCAATTTGAAACTCTTGTACGTCGATGCAATAATCGATTGCAGAATGTCGTCAAGGACTTGGAATGAAGATCCGAGATATTTCCTTCGAATACGATTTCTTTTTTAGCCTTATTTATTATTTTTTCCCTCCCCGACCCCTCTGGCGGCAACTTTTGCCCCTTTCACACGTCCATGGTGCAAAAAAGTAAATACGTAGACTTTCGATTTGAATTCCAATAGAAATTCTATTTATTGCCTCTCAAAGTCCAAGTTACGCACTCATAGCTTAAATCGATTAATTTAATTTTTATCTAATAATGGATTACGGCATTTGTTTTTATCTTATATGATTTTTTAAGTTTTTTTCTAATAATTCAATCTTATATCGAATTTTGAGAAACAAAAAATTCTTTTTGAATCCTTGATATTTATTCTAACCTATATACTTTCATTAAACAAAACTATGAATTAATATTTCAATTTTTTATCTATGAATTTTCAAATTTTTAACATTTACAAATTATATTCTATTTAAAAAAATAGTTTCTTTTTATTTTTATTGTCTTTTTAAATTTATCTTTAAGAAAGAGACTAAATTGTGCATGAAACTCAAAATACAAAAATATAAAATGAAATTAAAATTTATGCATCTTAGATTCTGCAAATTTGATGGCCATTTCATGGAAAGTTAAAATATACAGCGTTTGAAAGCATAATCATTAAAATAGTATTTAACATAAACTTTCTACGTTAATATTATAATAAAGTATATAAACAACCGATGCATGAAATATTCACATTTAAAATTAAAAATACAAAAATGTATAATCTTTTCTATGCTTCTAATTCATAATACTCAATTCATTTTTTTCGCCTTTAATTTTAAACAATTTAAAAACTTTAATTTAAATATATTTGTTAAATATTTAACATTGTCATATAATGCGATTTTAAAAGATATATTTAATCAATTATTCATTGCATGCTTGTGATACAAAATTTATAGAATAATAAAACTATTGATTATTTATTTCTTATATTTTAAATAATTTGCACATAAAACCAAGAAACAATATGAATGTAAATAAATATTAATAAAATATAATTTCATAATTATCAAAATTTTTTTTTTTTATGAAAAAGCTTAAAAGCATGAATTATAAAAGGAATTTATAAGAACAATTCGTTACAAAATATGGTGTTATTACTCAATTGCAACCTATAATTTACTAAAAAAAAACATTATAATTATTGTTATAATATAATTTTAATATTTAAATAACAATTAAATGGATATTTAGACAAAAATACCATACATTAATATCGAAACACAATAAGTAATAACATATTATTGAATCTGTGTAACAGAATGAATAGAAATCAAATAATAATTTTCTAAATGAGTATGTATAAGTTTCAAGCTTATCTATAATTATATATAATTATAAATATTTTAAAAGCCTGAAAAGTGTAATCATTATTTCTAAACTGCGTTATGAATTATATAAGTATTTCGAGCGGTTAAATGAATCTGTTTGATAATGTTTTCAATTTCAGTAAATTATAGTTAATTCCATTACCTAAATTTAATAATATATTATCTACGATATAAAAACCTAGACGTATCTGACTCAAGATAACGTAGTTCATAATGTATTGAATGGGTTTTTGATATCATTTTCAATATTTTCATAAATCTTTACATTTCAGATTATGATTTAAAAGTTTTTTTTTTAATATATTTACATTCTTTAATGTATTAACTAATAACGTTATTATTATTTATATATTTACATGTATCATTAGTTCATAAATAAGTAAAATACACTAAAAGTAAAAAATTTTCTTTACTTTAATTACAATTTTTTAAATAATAAAATATTTCAACTATAATTTTATTAATATTTAAAAAATTGATCATCTTCTTTAATAAGTACTATAGAGAAAAAAATAATATATTTAGCAACTGACGAAGAGTAAAAGAGAGAGAGAGAGAGAGAGAATGAGAGAATGAGAGACCAAATGAATAAAATGTAAGAGAGAAATATTTATCACCTAGACACTGTAGTGTCATACATTGGCATCTTTTGCTTTGTAACTGTAATTTTATTTGCATTATTATGTGTGTACGAGCACGTGGTTTATAACACGAGCAGATGCCTTGCACTCGTCGACTTAATGAGTTTTGCATTTATTTGTCATTTACATATACCGTAGGATATATATAAGATTTTAAGGATATAATACCACGCTAAGAGAAAATGAACTTCACACTTAGTTCTTCTTTAAATAAGTGACTTTATTTTTTACAATACTTAAGTTATAATTATATGGAGTACGAGTGACGATTACCCCATTGTAAACTAAGCAAGAGCAAGACTAGTAGTAGACTTCCCCTCGCGAATTCGCTCTATTTTTAAACAATTTTTTGTCCCCAAGTAGGGATAGCTTTTTAATCTACGTTTCTATTGGCCAGGGATATTAATATTTTTTGGGAAAAAGAAATCACGCACTCCCATCCGTCTACGCTTTTACCCGAAAACATGTGAATTCTCAGGCGTCGATGCGCGCTTGGCTCTTCCGAAAATTCCTCCTAAAAGCCGTTGCATATAAAAATTACAAGAACTTCATAATATTTAACGTTGATGGCTTTGTCGCAGCCAGCAAAATTCGCTCTAATGACTGTTAATAAATTTACAGTTAAATTATTTTTCGTTGCTACGTTGCCGTTAAGACTAGGTCTTAACATCCAGCTGCCCTTGAATGCACGCATTCAACCAACAAACATGTATCTTTTACTAATTTACAAATGGTTACAATCAATTTAACTATAGCTACCCTTATTGCCAATTTTCCATTTTTCTCTTTTTTTTTTTGCTTTTTTACACAGCTAATCGCCTACAGGTAATGGTGCGGTTAGTTTTACGGATCTATCATATTCTCCACTTTTGGTATTCACACGGACGACTCCCACTATGCCATCCCTGCCTGGGTAGACCTTGACGATTCGCCCGAGCGTCCATTGTAGAGGTGACAGATTGTCTTCCTTCAATATGACCATCGTCCCTTCCTTGACGTTCTCCTGCTTTTGCTGAAACCATTTTGTGCGCATGCTAATGCTATTTAAATACTCGTTTTTCCACCTCTTCCAGAAATGTTGCTTCATTAGCTGCATGTGCTGCCATATTGACAGCCGAATTATCTTATTAATATCGTAGCGCTCGTCAGGTACGGTTTTCAGTGAATCTCCTATAAGGAAGTGTGAGGGCGATAGGGCTTGGAAATCATGGGGATCTGAGGACTTAGGAGTGATGGGCCGTGAATTCAGGACCGCTTCGATCTCGATAACATAAGTTAATAATTGCTCATAGGTTAATAAGGCATTCCCGATCGTTCGCATTAAATGGTGTTTGAACGCCTTTACCGCTGCTGTCCACAACCCGTCGAAATGGGGAGATCGGCAGGGGGGGGGGCGAAAAATGCCACGTTATTCCTTCCTCGAGAAGGTAATTCGATACTTTTTCGCTGCTCGCGCTATTCTTATATATCGATTTCAATTCTCTGCTGGCCCCCACGAAATTGGTCGTGTTGTCGGAATAAACATTAGCGCTCTTCCCCCTTCTTCCAAAGAATCTCCTTAATGCCGCAATGAAGGCGTCCGTCGACAGATCGTCCACCAATTCCAAATGGCACGCCTTAGTTGCAAAACAAACGAAAATAGCTGCATAAACCTTTATTTTGTTTTTGTTTCTGAATTTTTTCTCCTTCACGTAAATCGGGCCGCAAAAATCTATACTCACGTTTAGGAACGGACGCGTAGGCATCACTCTATTTCGCGGCAATTCTCCCATCCTGTCGGAACTCATTTCGGGTTTGGCCCGCGTGCATCTTACGCAATTTCTTATGATATTCTTTACCGTCTGTTTCCCCGCTACCGGCCAAAATTTTTTCCTTACAGCTTATAGTGTTGCTTGCGTTCCCGCATGCAGTAATTCCTCGTGTTTATTTCTTATTATCAGCCGGGTGATATGATGCTCCTTTGGTAATATAATCTGTTGCTTACATTCGTATGGCAGATCCGCGTTGCGCAACCTACCACTTACTCGAATTAGGCCCACTTCGTCGATAAATGGGTCAAGCAGTCAAATTGTACTTGACCTCGGCACCGGCTTACCGCCAATCAGCTGTTTTCTTTCTACGGCGAATGCTTCAGTTTGAACCAGATTTGCAACAGCGTTCATTACTACGCTCAATTCATCCACCTTGATAGCTCCGCTTATCTTTGTCTTATGCCGCTTTATATTATTTAAAAATCTGAGCACCTAGGCCATTACTTTATTTAACTTGGATATAGCGGAATATCTATTCAGCAATTCCTCAGCGAACCCACTTTTATTTCTTACGTTAAGCACTGTTTTTGGGACCAGTTCTGGTAGGACGGCCACTTCACTTTTATCTTCCGGCCACTCGCCTTCGTCAAACTCGAGCCATTCAGGGCCTTTTTTCCACATTGTATTATTTAATAATTCCGCGGGCGACTGTCCCCGAGATAAACAATCGGCAGGGTTGTCACTCGATGGCACGTATCTCTACGCTGCCGTACCGCATCATTGCGTAATTTCGGCAACTCTGTTAGCCACAAAGGTGCGCAATAAATGCGGCGGCGTTTTTATTCATTGCAGCGCGATGGTGGAGTCCGACCAGAGGTATGTTTTGCCGACTTTCTTGTCCACGATGTTTGTAACTGCATCCAATGGTCTTGCTAGTAGCAGCGCCGCGCACAATTACAGCTTGGGAATTGTAATAGTATTGAGCGGAGCTACTCGATTCTTTGAGCATAACAGACGCATCAACGCCGGTCCCTTTTCGTCCACGCTTTTCAGGTATATACATGCTCCGTATGCTTTCTCCGAAATAAGTTCGTGCATGAACTCATGTTACTGCCTCGTCAATTCCGGATCCCGATCGAGTCTCCTTTCTAGAGCTAAAAGTCTACGCCGAGCTATCTCATAGGATGTGCCTAACTTGTCAATTTTATCGTTAATTGGAAGATGCACGACAAACCTTCCCGTCGTAGGATCTTTACGTGTAGTCTCTTTATAAAATTTTTCGAGCCTAGCGTCCTCTTCTGACAACAGCTCTTTTTCTGCAATTTCCTCTATTTCCCAAAACCGGGATATATCTTTCTTCATGGTTTCTAACAATATTAGGCATTGTTGCCTTGGCTTTGGCTTGCTGCGCCAATTGTTTATTCTTTATGCATCCAATGCACAATATTTCATAAAATATTTCCACACCTAATAAGATGTCTATATTATTGGGTTTGTTGAACTGCGGATCAGCTAATCGAATTTTATTGGGAATTTTCAATGTTCTTATGTCGACGAATTCTCCGGGAAGTTTTTTGCATATTGTATCTATAATTAAACAATTCAGAGGTGCGCAATACCGCGATCGTCGCGAGTAAACCGTAGTACATATTGATCTGCTGACGTTTGACTCTAGCATATTAAATCCTTCAACGGGCATTTTAATATTTTGCTGAGGCAAGCCTAACCGACGGGCAAACTCTTTGCTCATAAAATTAGTCTGAGAGCCGCTGTCCAGCAATGCTCTAGCTGATATTTTCCTCCCCGGGCTATCAATTATTTCAACTATTGCCGTTGATAATAGCACTTAACCTGGCGTCGCGGCATTTAGTGCGATCACCCACATGTTATTTTCCTTATAACCCGAAACGTTTACTTTACACTTAACTCGTTTTACTTTACAATGCAGAAGAGTGTGGTGCTTCTTCTTACACGTTTTGCACCCACCACTATTACATTCCTTGTTCATGTATCTGGGATTGAAGTAATTTAAACAGAGCTTGTTTTGTTTTATGGCCGCCACCCTGTCTGCCACGCTCAGCTCGCGGAATCTTTCGCATACAAATATTTGGTGCGACGCATCGCAAAATATGCATGAAGGAGAGGCCTATGTTGACGTCATCATGCGCCGATTACCGCTTCTTGTATTTTGAAACTTGATCTCCTTTTTGACTTCTTACCTCTCGGCGATCTCGTTACCCATCGACGTTTGTAGCATTAAACACCGATTCTCGGTATACTTGGGAAATCCCGCCATTATAGGCAAGTCGCTTCCTTCAATTGTTTTCTCAAACCCTCTGCGAGTTTCCTTGTCAACGGCAACAGTATCGCATCCCAACCTTCTACATTTTGTCCAAGGTTTTCTAACGTTCTTAGATGAGTTTTAAATTCATCTAAGAACTCTCTTAAGTGCCAGGCTGATTCCTTGCTTATTGCCGGATATTCTATAAGCACCCTGACATGCTTTTGTATGATCACGCGTCTGTTATCGAAGTGCTCCTTCAGCAGCTTACATGCCAGATAGTAATTATCGGCCGATCCTTCCAGGGACGCTATTGTTGCGGCTGCTTCGTCCCCTAAGGTTGAGCGTAAATAATGAAATTTTTGAATGCTATGCAGCTTCGGATTCTCATGCACGATTTTTGTAAACGTGTCATGGAACTCCATTCATTTACTAAACTCGCCATTAAATGTTTTTAATTCAATGGGGGGCAGCTTTATCACATCTTCGATGTCGACTACGGTTGGCCTGCCATTTGGCACCTCGTTCCTATTATTTTGCTTTGACGCGTTACGTAATATAGTCTTTGCGCGTCCCAACGCTTCGTAATACGCATCTTCGAAATCCTCTGTTTCGCTCTCAATATCTTCTCCTAAAATGCTTAACTTGATTTGCGCGGATTCAAACAATTCCAACAATTTTTTAAAGTCCGCTACTCATGATTGTCCTTATCATCTACGAATCTTATAAATCGCGTCATTTTTCTCTTTATAGCGCCGCGCTCTTTTCTTATCGTGGTAATTTCTCCCGATTGCCCGTTCATTTTAACGCAATATTTTTTAACCACAATGAATCGAAACGGCCTGAAAGGATATGGGATTGATGGAAGAAGATTCACCTACCTTATGCACCTTGGTACGCTGGACGTTGTAGTGATGCCGTGAACGCTTGATAGGAACAGGCAGCGTGTAACAGTTATTTAAATTGTGGTTGGACTGCTTTATCGATTTATTCGTCCTTGTTGCTAGATCCTTGTTCGATTCATTAATAATATCTTTTTTACGCGCCTGCTTCTTTATATTTATTTTATCTTGTTACTCTTCTTTAATGACATGTGAATCTATTATTCGTTACTTTTGACTACTAGTCGTGCTCTTGCATAGTTTACAATGGGGTAATCATCACACGTACTCCATATAATTATATTAAATTGTATATTAAATTATATAAATTATATTATATATTAAATTTAATTAAATATTAAATTATATTTAAAAAATTAAACTTAAAAGTATTGTAAAAAATAAAGACACTTATTTAAAAAAGGAACTAAGTGTGAAGTTCATTTTCTGTTAGCGTGGTGGCACATCCTTAAAATCTTATATATATCTTGCGATATATATAAAGGACAAATAAATGCACAAATCGTTAAGTCGACGAGTGCAAGGCACCTGGTCATGTTAGAAACCACGTGCTTGTACATTATTATTCTTTAAAAACCCAATATAATATCAAGTAATAAAATTAATCTAGCAAAAAACATTTTTCACAACAATACTATTTTTTTATATTTAGTTTAATAATGTAATTAAAATTTTCATTTATTAAAAATTTATTTCCTTATAAAATGGTATCTATGAATTTGTATTAATATTTTTAAAATCAATTAATATTCATTTCTTCTTATCAAAAGTTTATTTGAAAAAAATTAGTTGTAATAAAAATAATTTCATAAACACCGAGTATTAAAAAATAAATTATCAGGCACTCATATGAACATATCAGTATTTACAAATAGTCTATATTCAAATTTTTGATCTTAACATCCAAAATTCAGTTTTCTTCTAATATAAAAATTATTTTTTTATTTATAAAAGTTTTTTATTTTAAATAATTTATAATCTAACATAAAATTATGACGAAAATTGACTCTAGAACAGAAATATCGTAAGATTTTTAATTTGATTTCTTAATATTTCTTGCATGTTATTTTACATAACCTATACATTTGTATCTTTACATTTTTGTCTTGACTTAATGAATTAATTTCACAATAACAATTTATATAAAACAGTTTAAATACGTAAACTACATATTCGAACTTTGATTATAAACTTTGATTATATAATTATTAGGATAAGTCAATTATTTCAAATTAGATTTGTTTGCTGCTGTTGTAAGAGAATTTAAGATTATTAAATTTTATATATTAAGCATTTTTACGTGAAATCAATTTATTTACTATTTATAGTAGGAGCTCTTTACTTTTATGTTATTCTTTATTGCATGGGTATGGAATGTTAAGTGGACACGGATTTTGTATTGTTTACATGGACCCAAGCGGTAGCTTACGTCACGGTTATGAGCTTGATAAATTGTGAAGCGATAGCCAACTAACTTAAACATTACGAGCATCCAAGTTCGGCCTAGTGCAGTACTCATCGGGATGAGGGATTGCACAGTTCCCTATTCCCCGAACTCGCGATTCGAACAGCAATTATTACCTAACACTGTAGCACTGCCAGATACACGACTCTCCGATAATCTCTTTTTTTAACTGTGAATTCGGGATGATTGATGTGGTCGGGAAGAGATGTTGTCTCAGACTATGCTAATGTGGACTAACTACCTACAAATAGAACAAAGGTCTCTTGCATCTTCCGGTCCCGAATTTTTTCTTTTAAAAATACCTTTTTATTTGTGCAATATCTCATTACATGCCGTAATGCGGCCTGCTCAACCTCGAATACTTAAGCTTTTCGACAGACTTACAAAGAAATAATGATTGCGTTGGAGATACATTCTTGCGCTAAGACGATAGTCTTGGTCAGATGCAGATACAACATCATAAATGAGTTAATGATTTCACGTTCATTTTATATTTTACATTCAATATAACCAACATACGTTATGAAATCATATTTTTAAATATTTTATTAATTACATAAATTAAAATTTTTATAATATAATAATAACATAATATACATGCTTTACGTTATAATTTCTTAATCAAGATAAATATACTTATTCCGATGTGCTAAAAACAATCTCTGTATTTAATTAGTTTAATTAGTATATTAATAATCTATTTAAATTATTTAATTATTTTTGAGTTCAATGAAGTTCTACTTTAGTTGATTAATTTGTTAAATATAAACATAGAATTAGTAAAAATTCTAATATTGATGATGAAAATAAAATATTTAAAAACTATGCAAAATTTATAACATAAAATAAAAGAAATTTTAATACATTTAATAAATTTATAAAACAAATTTAAAAAAAAGATTATTAAAGCATAGATATAATGTATAAATGTGAGAATGTAATATAATATCATACTATGAGACATTAAAATTGTTATATTCTTACAGAAATATGGTTTTCTTTACTTAAAAAATGCAATATATTTTATTTATTTAGATTTTTTTTATTAATTTTTTTAAGTATTATTTTAATTAAGTTTTATTTAGTTTTATTTTATTATTTTTAAGTATTTAAAATTAAAAATATCTAACTATATTCGACGATTTTAAAATGTCTTCCCAAGTTTCCGAAAACTTTTTAAAAACAGTAATGACTTTAACATTCTGCTGTTATTTCTTGAAATCTATATTTTTACAACTAATCTTAAATTAATCAAAGAATTTTTTTTCTTATGCAGTTTCGGTATAATTTTTAAAAAACAGATTGAATGATATTCTTATGATCACGAGCATATTTACCAAAAATTATGTGTGAATATTTTAAGACGACTAAAATTAATTGCACTAAAGAGGCTAATTGTCAGATGGATGCAGCGTCGTCAGATCCCAAAAATAAAGGTAACAAAATCCAGCATGCCATGTAATCTCTATTTTTTAAACTGGGCATATCGTATTGACAAATACGTTTCTACACTACAATTTGAAATTTACGCTCTTTCAAAATTTATGCATAACTGGTCGAAAGAATTCAATAATAAACTTCTAAACCATTAATCATGAAAAACTTTTTCCGTTAATATCAACTAAACTATGTGTAAATAATTAAATTAAATTTATTTATTAGTATATTTTGAGTATTATTTTGAATGTACATGAATAATAAGAATGTTTTATTAATTGTTTCTAATTACAGTTAATTTCCTAAATGTATATAGCTAAAGATATAAGATAAAGTTAAAGCGATAATATTTCTTAAACAAATTTAAAAGAATTAATAAGAAATTTAGGTTTTACTATAAAATTGTAGATTGGTAAAGTAAATTATGGATTTTAATTTTCTTGATATTTTATGCTAATTGTTTATGCATAAATAAACTCGATTGCATAATATACAATAAAGTAAAGGTGGAAATGAAAAAGGTTCAAAGAATACAACAGGCTGCGGTCATTGCAATCATGGATCAGCTTCCACTTCGCATAAAGATTCTGAAAGTAAATGCCCTCATAAATCACAACAACCAGTGAAAAGTGTTGCATGTAAATCGACAATTTCGTGCAAGAAACCTCAGCCGCAATGTCCACCGCATCCTCAGCCACAATGTCCACCGAATCCTCAGCGACAATGTCCACCGAAAATCTCAGTTTGTCCAAAAAAAGGTGTGCCAAAAGTAGTTAAAAATTTAATTATTATATAAATAACAGAAATTTTACTTTAATAAAATTAATAGTCGCTATTAACATTACAATAAATTACGTATCAAACAATATCTTTATGGTTAACAAAATCATTATAAATGATTTGTTTATTAGAACCGAGATGACTGAACACAAAATATTTTATTATAGTTTTACCTAATATAACATATATATATATTTAATTATAGTATACATCACTGTCAAATTATTTACATTTAAGCACATAAAAATAGAAAATTTATAATTATTGAATATTAATTATATTTCCAAATAGTTTCTATGAAAATATAACATTAACCAAAAATTTAATATTTTTTTTTTTTGATACTCGTGTTTGTAGCAATAATTTATTTTCATTCATCTTAATAAAACAATTATTATATTACGAAAATGTCTTGCTATAATGATTTTTATTATCAGAATAATAATTTATTTGCTTAATTATTTTGATTTATAATTATTATTTATAATATTCTTCTTATAACAGAATTTTGATTAATATATAAATGAAAAAATGATTTATTTTATAATACTATATAAGAAAATTATTTTTATTTAATATATTCTAAATATAGTCTTTAAAATTAAAATATGTATTATCAAAATTAACTGATGATTTAGTAACGTGCTGATTATGACAATAGAAAATATTAATGTTAAAAATACCAATTATAGTTTTATATTTTTATATTTTAAAACAAACTATATATCCTACCTTAATAATTTTAAGTTAATATTTGAATAAAATTTCTTGATAACTTGAGTGTTCATCTAATGAACCTATAATTAAGTTTAAATTCTTGATTCAAATTATATTCATAATGCCATTTGATTTGATTTTTTATTTGAAATATTATTAAATTTAATATCATTATAATAGCAAAAAATACTTCGTGGATTATAAAATATGTATCAAATACAATGGTATACTATTTAGTCCACTTTGAGCTATTATCAAGCTATTATCACTTGATGAGCAAACTGTATAGAACTAATCATGTTTAATGTAATTTCATCGTGTCTCTCATTATAACCACAATCAGAAGTATCTGTCGAACAAAAGAGTTCTGACGTAACAAAGAGTTCTGACGTACCAAAAAGTTCTGACGTATCAAAGGGTTCTGATGTACCAAAGAGTTCTGATGTACCAAAAAGTAACAACACATCAAAGAGTTCTGATGCATTGAAGAGTAGTAAATCAAAGGATAAATTGGATTCGTCGCCTTCCAAGAAGTTAGCTGTCTCTAATTCCAAACCAGGTGATTCCAGTGCTGGTGTGACCAAAAAGGAAAATAACAACAGTTCAAGTAGTAATTTACTTATCTTTCTATTCGTTAATAGTGAAAAATAATAGGCCAACAATTATATCGTTTAAAAAGTTTTTAAGTAATCCAAAAGATTGCGTTTGAACAAGTTTTAAGCGTAAAATTTAAAAATACCATTTACGTCGCGAGACCACAAACTCGTACATTCAATATATGTATAAAAAAAAATTATCTTTCATTCATTGACATAAACAAATGCAGTAATAAATCTTCTGTAATAGAAAGAAAAATTATAATCCCAATAACACCTACTCACCGAAGTCACCGAAATTACGATAGCATAATCTGATAACAGAAAAACAGAGAGCTAATGATAAATAATATAATAATAATTCATCAAAATCATCTATTTTAATACTTTTCCATTTATCTCCTTTTTTTTCCTAGGTTTCAGCGATGCCCTGTTTACACTCGAAGCTTTTGTCGTTATCCTTGGTATATATTGCTTCATAGTCTATTCCCTTAGCAGCTCACCATGTTCGGAACTTGCTTTCCAAAACTGTTGACCAAGAAATATCATTGATTACGAGAACGATCATTGATAAAACCCATACGAGCTTTATCGTCACGTCAAATTAATTAAATCGGCTATTTGTAAAAAATACTAAACTACGACACAATAAATTTCCCAAGATTTTGATTAAGCTATAGATTATTATTAAATAAAGTTCACTTATATTCTTGTTTTTCATTAGACAAATTGTAAACGGAAGCAAAATAGTAAAATAGAAAATTATTTTTAAGTGCGCGAATCGCCACAAAAAATATATGAAATTTAAAACGAAGAATCTTGAAATACATATATATATATATACATTATATAATTTATATCTGTCAAAGATTATCATTAATATGGAATACAAAAATATTAGCCAATAAAATAACTGATAAAAAGTTTTATTTTAGCTGTTCAAGACGTTATTTTATCCCGAACTATAAAGAATTTATAATTTTAGTAATAAAGACAAGTTAACAGTGTTAGTGATTTTTTGCCTTTGGTTCAGAGATGCCGTATTTATATTTTTTATCTTAATATTTATACACTTTTAAATAATTACTTCCTTTTCATATTTTATTATAATAATTAATTGCAATAAAAGGAAATAAATAAAATAGATATAGTACAATTTAATATTTTTTATATTTTAAAATTATTTTATATTTATATATAAATTTATATTATTATATTTATAAGATGTAAATCAAACCTAATTTTAATATTATTATTATTAAATTGAAAATATAAAATTGAAATAATTATTATTAATAACTGAAATCATTAGTAAATTCGGGAGAGAACGAAAGATTGTACAAATAAAACGCAATAATTACTACCATTAAAAATAAATTATTTATTTATATTACAATACAATCGTACGGGATTAAAAAACCTCATCATAGTGAAAGGAGGAAAGTCTTTGTACAATTATTAATGCGACCTAAAATTACAACCTCGGCTAGGCGTTATCGTGATTGGAACATTTGACGTAAAAAAGAGAGCTCTCTCACCATGACTTATCTTAGGGATGTAAAACGAATATGAGAAGAATTTTGCCACCCTGGCAAACTATACCAGGACTCGTGCCCCGCGTCCGCACTGCTCCGTGTTTCGGGGACGCCGTACACGACCTACACGATGCTATCTACACGACTTCACCAACTGCACACAACTATCACTCGTGTACATTTATCTTACTGTTTCGTGCGGTGCAATGATGACTAACAAACTAATTTGAATGTTTAAAGCCACGACCGCCTGCGAGCCTTTGGCTTTCTTTTAATAACAACTCGATTTACTTTGTTGCAGCCTTAAATTTGATTATTATAATGGTTCAGGGAAGGGTTGAGGATGAGGTTGCTGGCAAAGAATCAACACTTTAAATTTTCGATAATATAAGAAATTTGTTTATTTAAGTTTCTATTACTACCAGGCATAAAAAAAATCTCCTTCTCTAATAAAGGAGGAAAAAGTCCATTACACTTATTTTATTCTAATGGCGTAAAAAAGCTCCTTTTCTATTGAAGGAGTATAAAGCCCAGTTATCAACTATCACACGCGACTGGCCAGGCGCTTATAATTAAAATACCTAGTTTACCGATGAATTCAACTTAACCTAATGAGCCCCGTAGAGAGAAAGAAGGAGAGGCCGACCCGGTGGGTATCAACCCATCAACCACCTCGGGCGCCGTCCTAATACGTGCCCAATCAGAGTCGGCACAGACCTCCCACTCGTTGGGACTTCAACATGTCCAAGAGGTAAACTCTTGGTGGATAATCCAACACGCAAACTCCTCACTTCACTATTTACACTTTTTACCTTCACTTCAGACTGAAGCCACTTGTATATTCTTAACTGCGAATATTTTCCTCTATAACCACGCTAAAGATGACACAGTGCTTGCTCTTCGAATGTTAAATAAAAACTAAACTATGTCTAATTGTCGCCTAGCCGTACCTCTAAGGCCGCGCATGAAAGTCGATAGGATACAGAGAAAAATCTCGAGTTACGGAGCTCTTGACTAATCTATACTTAATACTATTTACAAACAGTCGGAAGGCGGGGACTATGGTTTCGAACACACTTTAAGATTAATTTCTTACAAATACTGCCTACAACTAACTTTTTTCTTTCTCGTGCGCCTCCGAATCCATTACCTTTTAATTATTTATGTCAAGCTTTTGATTTTCTCACTGTTGAAATCAAACCCGAACTTCATTTCTCGAGCACGAGGCTTTAAGAGGCCTTAGACCAGAAAAATTATTATTATATAAAATAATCAGATCTTATTAATTATGTTCAAAATTCGAATGCTTACTCTATTATGATAAAAAATTTAATTAAAAGAATAATATATTTATATAATTTCTGTAGTAATTGTATAATACTATTATGGTAGTACATACTGTATAATCTAGGTAAATCATAAGACAAAATCACTAATAATAGCCTAATGGCTTGAAAATTCCATTTTCGAAGGCCATAGTCTTTGTATTGAATTGAATATTATTTTTTATAATTTTATTTATTAATTTTGATATTTTATACATTTGGCCGTTCACAATGGAAAATATTTATTTGCCGTTTGCATACCACTCGAGGTCACGTATATAGTTGTAGCAGCTGAATTTCGAAAAAATGTATACATGGAATAGACAAATCAGATTATGTGTTCAGTATAAATGGGAGATGATGACCAAGGTGGCAATATCCGTTAAGCATACATGAATAAAAGTGATGAAGGATTATTGATTTCGTACGGAGCATTTGCATCTGTACGACATTGCCTTGCTCTTATGACATGGTTGCCTTAAACTTATATTTGTTACTATCTAGACTTGCATTCACGAACGAAGTACAAAATCTTATTTATTTCCTTTCATTGCCTTTTTATAGAAAGTAGTTTACTTTTTACCATTAGCAATAATAAACAAATATTTTCATATATGTTGCTGTATATTATAAATCGAAAACTCCATATGTAGTGTATTTAGGATTACCGTGCCGTTCCTTAGCATAAGATGAATAGAAGCGGAAGAGAAGTCGGTGGCAATTAAGTTAAACGTTGATTAATTTTGTAATTTGTTTATTTTAGCCTCTGATGCGTTAGAGGGCTAATTGCTCACTGCCTCGCCGATCGGTCGAACTTCCACTTCGGGCGCGATTCTTGCCTCCCACGCAGTAGCCCGAAGTTGGGGCGAGGCTGTTGGGCCAGTTGATCCTCTAACGGCATTTGTCAGGGGATTTACCGCGCAAGGTGTAATTAAGCTAATGTATGCCGCAGCTCTACGCGTGTCCGTGCACGTTAAGTGCGGACTATCGGGGAAATTGTATTTCCCGTAGACGTTCGCCAGATGTATATTATATGAAGTGTATCTATTAGATAATTGAATTAAATGGTTATTAAAAACACGATCAAAATAATTAACATAAATTATGAAAAGGTAACAAATGAGGTAACAAATATACAAAAAGTTTAAATTAAAATAAATATTTGATTTTTCTTACATTTTAAAAATTATTGTAGGAAATTTTATAAAAACACATTTTCATAAAGAAACAGATTGTTATTAGTAGTGATTTTCTAAAACAATGAATAAGAGCATTTACTTAGATAATTTAATTAGATAAATTATTATCATTTTTTGTCTTATATTTCAAATCGACTGGATTTTCTTTTATCGATGGGATATCGATATTTAATTCTACATTTAGTTAAATGTCACTTATTAAATATTTTTATGTATATATTTAAATATATTCTGTGCATACACCCGCACCGCACGTGCACGCATACGCATACACACACAAAGACATCCAGATATAAACATATATAAATAGATTTTTACTTTATTCCGAACAAATACTAATCTTCTACAGCATAATTGTTTATTCCCCAATTTTGTAATATTAATAATATTTAAGAAATAATAATTAAAAATTTTTTAAATACAAACGTGATAAATACGATAAAAATTACTTTAATTCCGAAGATCAAACTTTTCCTATTGGTGTTTCTAGCTTCATCATTGTAACGTTAAATTGTCCATTATAAAATATTATCAATTCTAGAAGTTTTTTTCATTGTCCGAGTTTATTCATGTTCATTTCATCACAAAGTATTCTTTATGTTACCGAATAATAGTAATAATGCAAATTTTTAAAAAAACTTTTTCATGATTCATAAACGTATTCAAAAGTTTATTAATATGAAAATCTATATTTCACTTCGGTATTGAAATAAATATATACGTATTTAATAAATAAATATATCATGATTTAAGTATAATATTTAATAAATTAACTTAATTTTAATTTCAATACTTTTATGAGTGCTGAATGGGTACAATTGTAATTGAATTATTCTTATTCTATTGTAAATAAATAATCCAAAACATGAAATTATATCTAACATATCTCTAAACACATCTTAAACCATAGATATATTCTCATTTTAATAGTTGAATTGTGATTAATATACATATTTTTGTTCATTTATATTTATTCAATATGATATATTTTTACAAGAAGACGTATACTTGTTTAAAAATTACATTGTTAAAAATATATTTTTTTACGAAAATTGATAAAGAATTAGTTGCAATATCATTAAAAATATTTAGATATTATTAAAACAATGTATCTTTTTTGTCGTTGCGAATAGTATATTATAATATATAGTTGTATATGTAACATTTTATTAATGTATTTAAGGGCGAGTTTGTATTATTTTATTATTATATAAATCACATATATTTTAAATATTACGTATGACAATATTTTTAAGATAATTTTTATTGAATATACAGATAACTTTTAATTTAAATGTCTATTAATTTTTTTAATGTCAAAGAAATCTTCTCCATAATTACATGTCGAAATTAAAAGATGAAAAATTTATTTAAAAAGTATCGACAATATACGACGAGCTTGGAAGGGAAAATCGTTAATTATAGAGATGTCACGTAATAATGACATGTCTCATATAAAATCATTTCTCTTATATCGGATAAAGTGCAAGTGAATATTATTAAAATATTAACAGCCATATCATATCAAATATAGAAAGATTATTGATACATATGGAAATACTATGCTAAATAATCATATGAAAATTAAAAAATAAGTGAATTAAAGAAAGCGTTAGATAAGAATTCGTTTAAAAATGCGATTAAAAGAAATTAATTTATATGGAAGTTTATGTTTAATTGATAAAAAAATATGAAATATTTACTTAAAGAACTGGATTATATATTTGACTGAACATTAAAATTTCCCAAAGAAGTATTTTTATCATTGAAAAATAACTTTACAAAATATGAAGCGTCTAAAGAAATATATTGTGTTATATTTTGTTTTGTATAACAGTTTTATTATGCTATTCATAAACGAAAGCAGTGTCTTACTGCAGCAAGGCTTTTATATCCCATTAAGAATATTAGTTGCCACGTTTCAATACATCTATTTTATTTTTAAATGTTTCATTTAAATCATACAAATATTTTATAATATATTTATCGAAACATATAAATAATTATTTAATATATTCTGTTATTTGAAATATCAGCAATAGACTATTGAATATCAGATCTTTCATAGTTGTCTATGAAATTAATAAAATAAAAAAATATATAAAAATAGGCATTTATAAAAAATATATATATATTTTTTCATAGAATGCTAAATACAGAATGTTTCTTAAATATTTTTCATAAATAAGAATACAGGAAACGTTAAATCGTTTTTAAAATTGTTATGAAACTAAGTAAAGTTAATATTCATAATCTAACGATAAAAGAAATTTCAATGTATGGACTAGGTTGATTGATATCATGATAATGTTGACATTACGAGAGCCTGATTTTCTAGACAATTGAGAAAAAATTGATTTTTTCGTTGACGAAAGGTGAAATTATGCGGATAACGCGTTGACTACAAATAAAGCACATCGATATTATTATTGAGGCAAGTTTTTAATTCCAAGCGAACATTGCATGATAAAATTGTTGATATACTTTTACGAATTGGGAGAATAGTATCTGAAATCCCCTTATGAAAGTAAATTCATTGAGTTTGCCATATGCAAAATGTTCCCCCATATCCTCCAGAACGCACCAGAGTGTGAAGAGTCAACTGTGTTGATTATCTTCAGCTAGTTTATTCAACTTACATTCTACTATCAGCTAGTCGCTTCTCTCCCCGATTTATAATCATCAAATCCTTTATTTTTTATCTTGTTTTTCATTATTTCATTATTTATTTACTTTATTGATATTCTACTAATATAGCAATGTTTAAATATTTTTGTATAATTTAATGTTATCTACTTTATTTCGAAGATATATTTTTATTTTAAAAAAACGTATTACAAATGATAATTCTTTATTGTGCATATTATCAAATTAATAAACTTAATAATTAAGATAAATACAGAATTGTATTAATTTACGTTAAAGTTTATACATTCATTAATTAAAGTTCAAGTTTACTTTTAAAAATGTCAAAGTAGCGTATTTATATAAATGATAAGATGTAACATAACCTGTTTAGAAATAAAAAACAAAGATTAATCTTTTCAACAAAATATCTATTTGCAATGAAAAATTCTTGATGAATGTATCTAAGAAAGCTAAATCCATTAATTTTCCGTACGTAAATATTAGTTTTTTTATTTAGTTATCCAGGTGTATATAATGTCAATCTCTAATGTGATAGTCCGTCAAATATCCTCTGACGTGACACAATTACGTTTCACTTATGCCTCCACCCAAGCACAATCGCACATCCCTTGCATACGCATTCGCTGGCATTGGTCTACTATATGATATTCCGATATCACAGTGTCCTTGTCTATCTGGCATACTAAATAGATGCACAAGCGGAAACGACATAATAGCAGTGGTAAAACCATCGACGAACTCTTGGTATAAACATCCATTTACACGGTACTCACTCTTATTAATTAATTCTCTGTTAGCGTATTCAAAATTTTATTCATCTGGAGCGTTAAGTAAATATAATGAAAACATAAACCATTGAGAAGGAATATACTACTTAAAATAATTGTGATAATAATAAAACTATAATGCATCAAATGTAAATCAAATGTAAAATAATGTATTTTTTAAATGTATAATTTATAATTTTAGAGATTAATCCATCGGAATCGTAAGACTAAATGGCAGTTACAAGTAATATTGTATCCAGTGCTTTATAAATTAGTTATAATTTGAAATAAATTTGTTCAGAATTCATTTATTACTTAAGGCTAATGAATATTTAAAGTTTAGTATAATTTCAGTAAAATAAAATAAAATTTAATATAATAAAGACAATACTAATAATCTTAAATCTTTATAAATAAAACAAATTTAATATCACGGTGCGTCTGGCGATAAAACTAGACGCGGTTACAAGGGTTGCGTTAGAAGGCCTTGATCTTCGTTAAATTAATGTTTTTTGGATAAAATCACAAAAGAAGAAACACTGAAGTTGATGATGAAAGAGTTATTTATTGCAAATTATGAGTTACACATGATTTATTCAACACGTGTTGTTGAACTGGTGAGATTTTGCTCTATACTTGATGAAGGATAGGAGTGTACTGACTATTTTTTTTTGTCTTAGCTAGTAATTAGGCAATTAGATGGCATGCCAATCACCATCGTTAACTGTTGCAGTGCCGATTTTTAAATTTGCAGAAGTACGAAACGATGGCGCCTTGACCATGAGGTTTAAAGGGCATTTTGCGCTTTAACAGATGAAAAGATATTAAATTTAATAATAACAAAATTACCATATTTATTTTTGTTTCTCTAACATAAAGTAATTAAACATTACGAAAATGTAATGCAAAAATTCATAATCTCTTTGTGTATAACCAGTTTATAAAATAATATATTTACCAATACTTATAGAACATACATTTATTTTCAATATTTATCATAGTTTTATGTAACGTGTATATGTTAAAAATTTAATTAAATTCATAATTCATAAATAAGAAGTTTTTTTAATTTAAATATTTTTAAATTTAATAAATCGATTTCCAAGATAATACAATATTGTGATCTTTTTGATTTAAATAAAATATAAAGATTCAATTATTTTAATAAAATAAATATTAATATTTAACAGGCAATAAATACATAAATTTTATGCAGCTATAATATATGTACCCTTATTACTTGCTTTTATTTTAATATTTTAATTTTTTTTAGCTGTAAAGTATGAATGAACCAACATTTTCTTAACATTAACAAAAGTTTTATACTTAACTTCTTATTTTTTAATTGAATGCATATTGTCTTACAATTTTTATTAATCTCAAGTAATCGTACAAAACGGTTGAATTTGCATATAAAACCATCGATGAGCGAACACATTCATGTTGATACTAATATTATTACCGAAGCGCTCTTTTACCTTAATTGAAATGTAATAAAGATGATCGGTATATTTTTGTAGATGCTCTCGATTAATAAATACCTGGATTACACAAAAAGAACGTATCTTTCGTATAGATCTTTGAATGCAGCAGACGCGTCGATCGGCCGCTGGTATCATTCGCGTAAATATGCTAGTCTAGGAATACAAAGGGACGATGAATCTGTCATCCTTTCTGGAGTTATATCGTGATAACGATCTTCTGATAACGATCATGATAACGAAAGTTCTCTATCGTTGGTAGAAAAAGAGTTTCGACTAACGCCTCCAATGTTTATGGTGGAAATTCAATAAAATTACACGTAATGAAAATATGGCGCATATGATACGAATTTTTCTATTATGTTTATAATTACACTATTTTTAGTAAACAACTTTATTTATAATTATAGAATAGCATGAATAAACATAAATTTAAAACGAACCGGAAAAAAAATTTAAATATGTGATTCCAAAAATTGAAAACGAGTGATTAAATTTGAATACGTTGATAATAATAGCTTGAAACTTGATAACATATAACAAGAAAAGTGACAGAATTTATTGTTTTATTATGAAAAGGCAAGAAAAAGTGATTAATACTTATTTTAATGAATAATTACATCTCTATCGTTGAACCAGGCGCTTCCTCGCTCCGAGCAAAGCAAACGTGATTACGGCTTCCTTTTATGCGACATGTAATGCAATACTATACTAATAGCAAGTACGGATCGCATACTTAGCAAATATTTGAAGCAAATGGTCATTTCTGTAAAAAAATTATGTTGATCTAATACTTGTGTTTCTATTTTCTATATCTCCAATTTCATTTCTTGTTTATTAATGAAAACTTTTATAATGGAGAATATATATATAATCTAATTAGCAATAAAAAGCAATAAAAATATATAATCAGCAATGTAAACAAATATAAAATTAAATTATATTTAATAAAATTAAATATTAAATTAAAAATTAAAAAATTAATAATATTTATAATAATTGTTACAATCATGATATGAATTGATTGATTTGTATTAATCAATAGTATTAAAATCATATTTAAGAGAAGCATAATATATGATTTATGACTTTTAAAAAATCCGTTACGTCGGTTGTGGGTTTAATATATAACCGATCGTTTTTTCAATTCTTCCTCATCGAAGGAAGTTTTTAAATACTCGTTTTCAGCCTGAGTTTTACCTCAATAGCTCGGGCTGAGCGATTTTTAAATGCGTGATGAGGTTAAGCAAGCAATTACATATTTCCACTTACCTTTTCGCTAAACTCGTAGTAAACTGGTGTTGGCTGGACCGTATATCCTTTCGTCACTCGAGGATGAGTAACGCGCGATTCCGCGGATAATTTAATTGTCGCGGGCCGGATCATATGGGCAAAACAAGAATTTGTACAACACTTGAGGTTTGTGAACTGAGTTTATTGAACCAGTATGAAGAATGAATTTGAATAATGCAAAAAAAAATCTATTGAAATACTTCGACTGACTCCTTACTGAATACCGTTGGTACAATTATGGATCTCGTGATATCGCTTGTACGCGCGAGAACAAAGAGCAGTGGTCGGCGGGCAAAAGCCGCAAGGCGAAAACCCGGCGGGCAAAAAGCATCTTTCTTCGATTGTTCATTAGTTTTATAACCTATGATAATCAATCTATTTTTGGGGAAGGAATATTACGCAATAAGCTTCTATGCATCGAAGTTATTAGTGAGGTTAATCCCTTTATTCAGCACTGGTTACAAATGTAGTATGTCTAATCTTTGCATGACACTTAGTTTATTTAGTATAATTATAATATTTTGCTTTTGTAAAATTCCCACGATATAATGTTTTCTTATGTATTATTATTTTAGTATACATTAATATGAATTGATTAATGTCTCTGTTAGCATTTTATATTTTATAGATTAATGTTTAGTCATTTTAATATTTTCTATTTACAAGAAGTATTTTTCTAAAATCCATTCTTTTATTAGAGTTTTTTTATTTCATGTGGATTGTTTATTCGTAATGACACGTCGAAATTTATTTTAATATAAATTTTTTATATTCATTTTATTTTTCCTTATTTAATTTATTATTAGAATATTAACTCCGAAATCTCTATATTTATTTGTTCTTTGTTTATTTGTGATTCTCAAGTAGCTTAAAAATCACGGCTCCCGGTTTAGTTTTCTCGGCGTATTAATTGAGTGGAAAGGGAAGCAATGTGCGGCAGATGTTAATGTATGATTTTGAGTAACAATGCTCGACTTTTTAACCCCCTCAAATGGCTATGTCCTGTCACGATTTTTACCAAAACTATCATGGAGGATGTATGCATAAGTAAAAATGACTGGGACATGCCCCTCCCTCCCGAGTTGACTCAAAGATGGACCGGATATTGCGAATCCCTGGAGTCACTCCCAAATATTAAAATAGATAGGTGGTTAGGGATTACTAAGAATTGCGCATTGCAGCTACACGGATTTTGCGATGCGTCTAACCGAGTGTATCCTGCAGCCGTTTACGTACGAATAACATCATCGGGGAAACCCGTTCACGCTCGGTTATTAGCCACGAAAACGAAGGTAGCTCCAATTAAAACGGTTTCGATACCGAATTTAGAACTATGTGGTGCTGTTTTGCTGGTCAAATTAGTCACGTATTTTCAACGCCTGGAGGAGTATAAGGACCTTTTTGTTTTCTTATGGAGTGATAGCTAGATTGTGCTCTCATCGCTAAATAAGCATCCGTCGCATTGGAAGACATTTGTAGCCACTAAAGTCTCGGTCATCCAAACGGAGCTACCCCGGGCTATATGGGGTCATGTGCCAATTAAAGAAAATCCAGCGGAAATGGCTACCCGTGGTCTTCAGTCGGTAGAATTGCAAGCCAAGGAGCTATGGTGGCAAGGGCCTTAATGGTTGCAAAAGAGGAGCGATTGGCCGAGGCTTAATAAAACAGTCCATACTCTATAGGTAAACGTGGGTAGAAGCGAGCCCGAGATACTTATTAGGTCGCGTGGTGTATGCGCCCCTTATACCATCTACGGAACAAACGGAAGGTAATTATAAGGTATACCTTCCTAACCGCTCAGGAACTGACGGCTGAAAAAAAGGTATTGATGCGCTTAGTATAAAAGGCTGCGTTTCCGAACGAGTTAGTTCTGTTAAAGAATTCAAAGGACCTACCCAAAGGAAACCGATTGGGTAAACTTAACCCATTCGTAGATGCAAAGGATAGGATCTTGCGAGTGGAAGGCAGAATCTCTCACTCCTAGTTATCCGATGAGCGGAAGCATCAGCTTATCTTACCTCGAACATGGTATATGAGCATATTGTTAGTCCAGTCCATGTATCTCGCTTCACTGCATGGAGGTCCAATTTTAACGCCCAGATTTGTACTTAGACACGCGTGGATCATAGGTGCGCGATTATTAGTTAAAAGCGTTGTGCATCGTTGCTTTACATGTCAACGGGTCAAGCCTCGATTAGCGCAACAGCTGATGGGCGATCTCCCATTCGCACGGGTGACTGCCGCCCGACCCTTTTCCACAACTGGCTTCGATTATGTGGGTCCATTTCAGTTGCGAGTTAGTAAGGGCCGAGGGCATCGTAGCTCTAAGGGTGATATTGCGCTTTTCGTCTGCTTCGTCACGAGAGCCGTTCATTTAGAATTGGTAAGCGATCTGACGATAGGAGCGTTCATTGTAGCATTTAGGCGATTTTCTAGCCGACGGGGTCAATTCCACGTGTTGTATAGCGATAACGCGACAACCTTTCAAGGAGCTAATCGGGAATTAAAATCTATGTTTAGAGCTGCGTCAAAATTCTATGATCAAGTTGGACAGGCACTCGCCAATGATGGTACGACGTGGAAGTTTATCCCACCCCATACACCACATTATGGAGGAATATGGGAGGCTGGTGTTAAATCTGTGAAACACCACTTGCAGAGGGCTTTTCGGAATGAGACCCTGACCTTCGAAGAATTTAGCACCGCGCTGGCAGAAATAGAAGCGTGTTTAAATTCGCGACCCTTATGCGCCCTCAGCGCCGATGTCGATGATCTAAATGTTTTAACTCCGGCCCACTTTCTGATAGGGGATCCCTCGTTCATAGTTCCGGATGCGGAGAAAACTGACATATCGGTATCGGTTGGTCGGCGATACAAATTGATGCAATCGATACACGATCAGTTTTGGCGCAGGAGGTCGGTCGAGTATAAGCAAAATTTGCAGGAACAGGGTAAATGGCGCTTGGCAAAGAATAATATTTGTGTAGGTCAGCTAGTGCTCTTACGTGACGATCGTTACCCACCCCCGCAAAATCGCCCTTAGAAATAAATATAGATGTTCACGCGGGTAGCGATGGTGTCGTTCGTGTACTGTCGATAAAGATACACGGCAAGGTGTTAAAAAGACACGTTGCCCGTGTATGTATCCTGATTTACGATGGAGCCGTGAACGAAAAGATTTCAGGGGAGCGTGCGAAGGAAATACAGGAGTAAAGACGACCGCGAGCGAGATTATATTGAGGCTTCAGGGGACGCTAGAACCGCGATAAGCAGCATACATTTGACAGGTACATATTCGTCTATTGACGAAGGCGGGTGGGATGTTGGAAAGCGTTAATCTAATGCGAACGAATAGGGGGGGAGTATGTTGGAAATTACCGCTCGTCGTTTCTAATTGGCGCGAGAAAAATAAACATTATCAAAAAACAAATGAAAAAGGGGGCGAACAGCCCTGGGGAGAGAGTAGCGTGGCGGCGCACGGGATCAATCTATTTTTAGACACGAGGTCATAAAGATCGAGTGAGCAAAAGGTGACTTTGGGGATTCCCTTTGACGTTGCACATGGATAAGACTCTGTAATAGTCGTAAAGGCGTTCATAGCCTAGAGAATAAAGAGTTGCGATTTGCGAATGAGTACAAAGAGAACTCCTTATTAGCTACTCGCGAAGTGATCAATAAGAATCATTTGCGTGACGTCGTAGTACGTGCTGGTGGTAGGATGATTCGGAGAGAGAGAGTTCCCGAGTCAACCCCAGTTGGGAACCTTCTCTGGGAGCAGAGCAACGACTCCCGGTGGCCGATCCAGAGAACAGCGATAGAGAGAGAGAGAGAGAGCGAGCGAGAGAGAGAGAGAGAGAGAGAGAGAGAGTTCCTCTATGGCCAGGTTGAGTCTCCAAGACGTTGGAGACGACCCAGTGTCCGCACCCCCACACACAAATCGGCCATCCAGACGTCCGAACTGTCTGGAGTTCGAGACGCACCGGTGCCACGACATAGGTCAAAAGTCCAGCTGGCAAGCAGGTATTTTAAGTAAATTTTTATGCGAGAGCTCTCCCGCGCGCGCATTGTGAAAACAATCCGTTCCTATTATTATTATTTAGGTTATTATATATTTGTGTGCGTACACTGTAAGGCTTTTTCCTCCTTCCCGACGAAAGAGGTTTTTTTACGCCTCACGGCGATTAGGGTTCTTTAAATAAATCAAATTAATTTCCATAACACACTTTTATTTGTTCCCTTCCTATCTTTTATTTCTTTCAGGACTCGCGGAGATGGTAAGTAGCTGATAAATTGCTACACGTTTTTTATTTCAATTGTTAGTCATTTTAAGATTTCTAGATACTGAAAGAAGAAATTTTTATGAAATTTTACCCTAATGGTATCAAGTTTTAATAAACATCATAATTTATTCATAAATAGATAATTAGACCATATGTTTCTTGTCGTATTTTTGGGTTAGAGGAGGTTTCTTAGGAGATTTTTTATATATCGTATTATGTATAACTATTACTTAGATGGATACGTCATAGTAGAGCGACGTAACAAATCTATAAAAAAAGGCATCACGAAAATTATCATGTACATATTGTCTTCTTATTTACTGTTTTGAAAATTCAATTCTATAATCTACATTAATAATTCACTAGTATAATATTCTTGAAACTTTATATCCAAATCTTATAATATACTTCTAAGCAATGATAATTTTATATTATTAAACCTTTATAATTTATTTTCATAAAATTTCTGTTAAAATCATTTTACTGGGGAAGAGCAAGTGTATAATAAAATTTCAGCATAAAATATTGTATTATGACTTTTAATACAATTAAAAAAAATTAATTGATGTGGACATTCAATATTATGATTTAAAAGAAAGAAAGCTAATTTGCTACTTATATCTAACGATAAGTTTTAATTATTTACTTGAAAAATATCTGCGCTCGTGAAACTGATATATTTTTTACATTAAGCCAAAAATATTTTTATAAAAAATTTTATTCATCAAATTTTTTTAAATAAAAATGTTGATGGTATGTTTACAAACAAATAATGCCAATGTAAATTTATAAATTAATTATATCATTCTTTAAAAATTAATTTTTTCTATAACAGTGTCGATGAAATTCGAAGAAATACAAAATAGATGTTATCTGTGCATATTACTAATTTAACTTAAATAATATATTTCTTGGTCCCATCTATCTATATCCCATCTCTCCTATAAATTTCATTTTATCCACTCAAACACAAGTACCCGTTGCTAGTAAAAATAGCGTGAACAATACACAGTACTGCCGTTACTAGTGCTAAGAGCTCTGACGTAATCGATCCTACACAATTTTCCACTGACCGCTTATTTACCCACTAACCTGTCACATCTTCCACGCATAAGCCTTAAACTAAACTGACCGTAAACCCTGTCTTACTTGATATTAGCACATTGATGATGAGAATGAAGTTTAATCCGAAAAAATAGTCCCTAAGCACTATTATGAGCATAAAAAATTATGGCATCTCTTCATTTCTATGCTTCCCTTGCTTCGATTGATTATTCAGAAATTGAAACAATTTAAACTAGAATAAAGAACATTATTATCATAAAATATATGAAGCTTAAAAACGATTTCAAAATGTTTTATATTTATATAAATATATATTACGGTTATATTTAGAAATACTAATTCTATATAACCATTAATTAAAATATAAGGCTATCATTACAATATTTACTATTTACATGAATTTATTTTGTAGAAAACTGAATTACCAATTAATATAAATTTTTAATTATATAGATAAATATATAATGAATTTTGAGAATTAATACTGTTTACAGCACATAAAGTTTTGTAATATGTTTTTTATGATTTATTTTTTATTTATTTTTTAATTTAAAGGCACAAATTTCATTAAATTTTGCATTAATAAAATTTTTTTATAATACACTTGACAATCTTTGTTTCTTACTTTAAAGACATTGTAGTATAATTTTTGTAAAATAAGTATTATAATTTATCCAAATGAGTCTAAAATTAATAAATTATATATAATATATAATCAGTGATTGTATTTCCATAAAAGGAATAAAACTGTTTATAATGTATACTATCTGAAATAAAAAATATTGAAGTTTTTAAATTAATTAAAAACTTTTTATATATTCTTATGCTATATTTGAAAAAGTTTGATGAAAGAGAAAAACATAATTTAAAAATTAAGGAATTTCTATAATCAGTTTTATGTTCAAACTTAAATCCATTGATTATGGCAAATTTTTGTATTTGCGCCAGTGCAAACAAATGCAAGTTTAAGTGAAAGTCCTCGTAGTTCTACAACATTAATGATTTCAAAACAGTTAATAGCATAAAAGCCTCCTGGATCTTTTTTTTCCCTATCCTATTTTGGCTTATGAAACTTTGAACATATTTATTTCATTCCCTTAATTATATCTAATTATAAGTATGGATAATATTAAATATTAAATTAATATTTTCATTGGAAATCAGATTCTCATTTCTCACACATGTTTCAAGCAATTATAAATGTAAGCATGTCTTTTTATTTTCTATTGATATGTTGGTTGAATAACGGAAGAAAAATGAAAAATAAATTCATTGATGATGGAGCCAAATTATTTGTCTTTAATAGTATTAGACTATTATAGCAAGGGAGTAAAAGGCAAGAAAAAATATTGATCATGGTCATTTACAGCATAAAGATAATCCAAGGATATTAAAAAATATATATAAACTAAAATATAGATCTGAAAAAATGGACTTTAAAAATCCTCGAACTATTTATGGACTAAAGAAATTTTTATACAAATTCTGAGAAATTGTAATAATAACAACTATACAAGAATTTATAGAGAAAGGAATAAAATTCTAATTTTATGGCTCTTAAAAAATACAAGTTTTAGAAAAATCAATTAACTATTATTTCAAATTAGTCTAAACTATTTAATGTGGCACTTTTCATATTTTTTATTTACTTTTGTAACTCAGAATTTAAATTAAAAAATACATCTCGTTACTCGAGTACAATTCCACGTCATTGTTTAATATCTTTTTTAAAAGAATCTCTGCTTTTTATAAATATATATTTAACTACTATATAACATATACCCATCTCAGCTCATATATATATATATATATATATATATATATATATATATATGTATAATTAAGAGAATATCTTATCAGCATAAACAAGAATAAATACAGTAAATTGTTGTAATTGTTATAACTGTAGTAGTTCCTTTTTCATTATATTTTATATAATGTACAGAATAAAATACAGAAAAACTCTATATATCACAATTTGTGTACAGCATAAGTTATACTAATTTTATAATTAAACACCTATTTTTAAAATATTAAATTTCAAATTTTTTTATCTGTATAAGGTAAGGTAAGCTAAGGTAATAAAATCTATTTATTTATGTTCACTAAATAAATGAAATGTTCTAAATATATGTAAAGGTAGTTATAACTATTAAATGCGTACAAAACTATGCTTATACTTAATAAATGTAAATAATAGTAAATTGATTTATTACTAAAAGTATCCTTATACTATTGCAATAATTTAAATATTTTTTATTATTTATATACATCAGTAGATAATTTGAAAATAGAATCCAATTTTACTACATTTTTAATATATCAGTTAAAAGAACTTATAACATTTTTGAATAAACTGAAAAATTTTATTTTGTTTACATTAACAATTATATGAAGTTGGTTCAAATCTATTTGGTAAATTTATCTAAAACAATGTGGTTAATAATAACAATATAAAACATTTACATATTTCAATTATATTTATACTGATAATGCATTTACTTAGCAGCATATTATATAAAACATATTTTATATTTATATTGCAATCAATCTTTTATATCTAACTTAAATAGATTGATAATATATATTTTAAATAAAAAAGTTTTGAATCAAATTAGTATTTTAGTTAAAGTAATTCTAGAATCATAGTTATCAGGTAACAATGCAAGAGTTAATGAAACTGTTAATCTAACAAAAATATGACTAGATACCTTTAAAAATAATGAAGAAAAAATATGTTAATTACTAAGGAATCATATTTACATACGAAAGATTGATTGTTAAAGGTAAGACTTAGTGCTCTTAATGAAGCCACTTTCGTTTCTAATTAATTAAAACAAAAAAATTCCTTATAACTATATATATATATGTATAATTTAATAATCAATCATAATTAATACCAATTCTGTATTGTTTCTTCCATTCATTTATTTAAAGGCTATGTGATAACCGTGAGTACCACAATAAAAGAAAAATAACTCAACTTCTATCTCTATACCTCGATAGGATATTAATATACTGACGATAGCTCTTTTCTGCATAATTGACGTGCTCTTCTTCGTAAATTTGAAGCCATTTTAAATTTAACCCATTAAATCGGTATTACGGTACAAGGGACGATTTATCTGTATACTACATAACGCTCCCAATGTAGTTTATCGTTGGTATGGCGATAAGAGGAACGTGACGTTTCGCTAGATGATATTACGAGCGCTCATGTAAGTCTTATGTGGAGCACAATTTATTAAATACAACTATAAAATTATTGCTTTAAACGTTAGTTTTATAGTTTAAGAAATTATGAATTAATAAATAATACTTAAAACGCATAATAAATAATTATAGCAATATATATTCTACCATTAGCAGTTAAGAGTATAAATACATAAATTAAAAAGTGTATAAAAACATAAATTAGAAAGAATATAAATACATACACAATAGAGACATGTTGAATATTGGATAAAAGGGATTTTATAATTTTTAATTTTATTTATAAGCGTGTTTTTATTTTATATATTATGTTAACAAATTTAAATTTTATTATTTAAAAAATTTTTTTATTAGCCTCTGTACCAGAATTATTATATCTAGCTGTATTATAAAATTATAATAATCTTAAGCTTAATTATAATAAACTTAAATGTACCGTAATTTTTTCATATATTTTGAAATCTTAATAAAATATTACTTAATATATAATTCATAAAAATAAATAAATTTAAAAATATTTTGTAATAATCGTCTATTAACTAATTTGAGAAATATCCAATAAATCTTTACTTACATTTATTTTTAAATTTTGTACTTCGCAGACAGTGATTTACTTCACTAAATTTTTATAAACACAAAGTGCATTTTATATAAATTAAAAGAAAACTTTTATCATAAAATTTAATACAAATTTTGAAATGGGATATTACTTTCCACTTTGAGCGTCTGAATTACTAATAAGTAATAGTATGTAATACATCTATGTTTATCACATTACTGTAACTAAAGCACTCTGTAACATAGAATTTGTAATAATTATTTATAATATTATTTTTAATTGATTTAACTGTAAAACGCTATTTTATACCTAGAGATTGATTTCTTTGTGTTTAAATGAAAAGTTTATTATTATAAGTTTCGCACATACAATACTAAATTAGAATATTTTTGTGAAAACTAAAATTTTTTAAGTTAGAAGAAAATGAGCGAATAAAAATAAATATGTGGTTAAATGTGTGAGATTTTTTTCATAGCAGATAAATGTAGCCATCAGTCCGAAGAATCTTATTTTAAGAGCAAGAATAAAAAAATTTAATTTAAAAAATAATAAATGCACTACCTAGATATAAAACACGTTTTCATTTTGAAAAATAAACTTGTTCTTTTTTTTACTCCAGCTCCATCCCCAGTACAGTTTTCTTTTAACTTTCCTATTAAAAGTTTTACATGCATACATACATGCGCGTGTATATACATTTTCCTTTCAACGTGCATTATTTTTATTTCTTTCATGTCATTTGAAGAAAATTTTATATTACTGCATACTTTCACATAATTATGTGGCTAGTTTTTAATTTATAATCGTGTATAATTTTCATTTAATACTATGTATATACTTCTAAAATAATTTCTAAGATTCATATTTAATAATTTCTATAACACAATTATCTAAATCATATTAATAATTTTTTGAAATTTTGATAATTTAATTCCTTTTTTTAAACTCATTTTTAATAAGAATGTTCAGACGTCGCCTAAATTAAATCAAAACAATAAACGGAATTTCCGCAAATTAGCACCGCCCTTTTATTTTTTAAAGAAATCTGGGTATTTCCCGAAAAATAATGGTGACAATAGGAAAGCGCCTGCAAGGTCGTTCCTCAAGATATAGCATATAAATAGAACTGAAAGTCACTCTGAAGGCCAGTTGCTATTCTCTTATCAATAATGTAAAACTTTAATTATTTGTACATTAAAATAAATTATACATAAAAATTACAAGTCTAAAATATTATGCATTTCTAAAATATAACAAAGATACAACTCCCTAATTCGACGCGCGTATTGTGTGTACATACTTTAAAAAAAGATAAAAGTATTACGTGCACGAACACAGAATATAAAGAACATACTAATTTAACGAAAATATAAGTAAATATCATTTTAAAATTAAGAATAATGCTCAATTCATACGCTAGTAGTTTATAATTTCTGCAATATCAATATATTTATTAAATACAAATATATTAACATTCTAATTACTCCAGAACCATATTAAATTTTTGTAGTATTTTAATCTCTTTATTTCTTAAAATGCTTTATTTAATAATTTATACTGTTAATGTATTATTATATTTTAAAAAAACCGATTTAATTAACAGTTTTGTAAACATTTTTTTGCATGACTATCTATGAACGAAAATAATACTATAATAGATTGTTATTCTCTTTTTGGCTAAGTCGTTTATATAAAAATTTTTTTATAATTTTTAGATGAACATTATAAATCTATGGCTAGAACTAAATATATAAATAAAAATAATTGATACTATAAAATAATTATTTTATAAAAATAAAAAGTATTTATAAATACATAAAACATGGACGAAATTAAAAATATTATTTAGATTTAATTAAAAATCTTTATTTCTAACAAATAAGTATCGTATATATAATTTAAATTCTGATTATATTTAAAGTTAAAATTTGCTGTAAGAGACACGTTTAATAAGTTTTCCAGAAGAGAGAAAGAAATATAAATTAGTGTAATAACCAAAATATAATTTTATATATACATATATAAAGCCTCAATGAAAGGGAATTAAATGAAATAATAAAAGAGAAGTTTCTATGTATGTAATTCGACCAATAAAAATATACAAAAATAGACGAAATATAAAAAAATAAAAAGCATTAAAAAATTCTAAACAATATACGTAACAATCAACACTTTATAGACTGAAAAATGTCGGGAATATTGAAGTAATAGATTAATATCGAAAATGACGAGCATCACGAAAAGGTCGCTCAAAAAATTAACAGGAGAGTATGAGAGAAGGCGATGTTGCTGCTGAAAATCGATAGTCGACTAATGGTCCAGATACAATCCATCTCTATGATCAAACATTTGCTACTCCGATACATGGATTATATTTCTCCTACGAAATCTGATTGTCTTTAAATTAGATAAAGACATAAATATAGTTTAACAGCGCTATGCGATCGATGTATTAAAGTCTCTGCTAATGAAACTGTCAAGAATGAAAATCTTTTTCTTATTGCTGGTAAAATAAAATCAAAGAAGAAGAATGGTCCAAATTAAAACATAAAAATATAATAACATTTATAATATATAATAATATAAGGTAGATACAATTCATCCATAAACCGTACTGTTAAACCTTAATTTTTTTAACATGTTTATGATTATATCAGTGTTACTATTTTATTAAATAATTAAGCTTTTCAAGAGATATTTATGATTGATTATTATTTATTTATAATTTATCGATTTTTATATATTCAAACGAGTGTCTTTATAATTAATAAAAAAATTATTTTCTACTAATAAGTCAAAACTATGAATATGTTATACTTATTAAATATGTGATGAGAAATATTCAATTCATTAATTTACCTATTAAGTATCTTATTATAATATTTGGTTGTACATATTAGAAAATTGTCATTATTATATTGTAAAATGTACAGCGAGAGTAAATATATGGTACAGATACTCTTAAATAGTTATAAAAATTTAGATTTGTAAATTAATTTAAATACTCCTTTAATCGTCTTATCTGTAAGTTCCTTAAACCTATAATATATGTTTATTTCATATCGATAAGTGATTTTATTTGTACTGAATATATTATATATACACACATATATATATATATATATATAATACTGTATTTACTGAATAAATATAGATTATTTTTATAGGATATTTGCATTATACCATATGCCCTTATGTACTATATACTTATATACTATATACTTATATATCTTGTTACCAAACCATAATTTTCTTATTACTTTTTAGATTTTGTGTTGTACATCATTGAAAATACGTTTTATAGTTTTCGAAAGTCTCAGAAACAGTAAAAATTTTTATACTATTTATCACACATAGTTTGCTACTGTTAACTTGTATACATTTGTAATTAGTAAATAATTTAATAAATTCATTAAAAGCATTACTGAAAGCATTTTCTTTTACATACACATAAAAAATTTTCTCATTATTTCTCAAAAAAAAATTTACTCATTTTGAATACTGTATAATTAAATATATAATTAAGTATAATATTTAACATTTTTTTATTAATAACTTTACTTAATTCAAATAAAAAGAAAAATTTCATATAGAATAATGAATTCGATTATTTAATTACGTATTTCTACATATTATATCAAAAATATTTTCAATTTGGTACTAAAGAAACATTAATCTACTTTGACATGATGCATAGACTTCAATAAATTATATTATTAATAATATTTAGATAAAAAGAAAACTATTATTTTCTAAATATTATTTAATTTTTGTTGCTACAAAGAGCATTTATTAAACATTTCTAACATGTGTAAATTCATTTATCTATGCATGTAACAGTTTGCATCAATATCACCATCTTAAGAGATTCCTGGTACTGTTTATCAAATAGAATACTTGCAGTAAAAGATAATCGGATAATAGTAATAATAATTCTAAAAGTCCACTTCTACGTCTTTGCTATTTATTTACATTTAAATTATTATTCTTTCCTCGTTTAGCAAAGATATTTAGATAAAACTATATAACTTTATTTAGATTTATAAAATTCGTTCTATAATACATAATAAATGCAATATAGATTTTTCAGTATTGAGGTATTTTTTAATATAAGGTTCAAAAGAAATTCAAAAGAGGTGTTACCCTCTCATCGAGTAATTTATCAATTGGATTAAAAAGTTTATTTTTCTATAAATTTTTATAGAAATATATGTAGATTCGTACATATATATACGAGAGTTTGGTATGCGCTGGCCTTGGTTTAGTTTCATCAAGATGTACCTGATAAACGACTGTACCCCTAAGTCTACAGTATACTTCGACTTTTCCCTTTCTATTGTCGCCTCCTGATTGTTCTTTTCAAAACTTGAAGTTCGCAGTACTCATAAACACGGCAGTTCAGACAACCTATGTTATCACATACTAGCAATCGGCATCTTCGAGGCTCACAAATTTCTCGTTATCAGCATCGATATCCACTTAATAATTTTATATTAACAACTTTTTATATACTAGAATGCTCGTTCCAAAATAATTTGTACGGAGGGAATATAATTTCTTATTTTAATTGGATATTCGTAAATTTCTCATTTTTACTATTTCTTTATTTTATCATTACAGTATTATTTTTTTTTATTCCACTTATTAAAATTCCAGTTTTTCAGTTACACCTTACCGTTCAAGTCCAAGTATCTTAAATTTATTCCTTACGGACAGACTCCATTTTCCAAAAACATTGACTATAATTAAGAGTAATTTCCGATAATCCATTCGAGTCGATTCTTTTGACCTCGTTACTATGTAATTCTCTTACATATCCCATACAATATTATTTATAATTTTTATTAGAAAATGTAACATTGTATCTGATCAGCTAGTTTTATTTTTAAATAATTTCTCAATGATGATGTTTTTTTTATTACATTATTAATTGCTTATTTATATCGTTTACAACTATCGTTGAAAATACATTAATTTAATAAAATTTCAACAACTATAAAAAACGTACAATAGATTTAAATTAAAGCTTAATTGTACAAGTAATAAATTAGAAAATATAGTTAGTTATTAAACAGTTATAACTATATTTTGTTACATTATTAAAAAATAGTTTTATTTTAAGAACTTTTAATAATTTATTTGAATTCTTTATTTTATAAAAAAAAAAATTAATAAAAAAAATATAATTTACGAAATAACTACTTTACTAATAAATAACTACTATAATCTACGAAATAAACAACTGAATTTTCTATAGAAAGTTCAATAAATTCTTAAATTAATTAAATTTTTATAAATCGAAATATTTATACTAGTAATAAAATGTTTTTTTAGCAAAATTGGACGGTGTTAAAACATATATGCGCATGAGAAGAGTACCGAATCATCTACAAGTAAAAGTTATCAAATGGTTTGATTACCTTTGGTTAACACAAAAGTGCTCCGACGAAGAAAAAGCTGTTAGCTGTTTACCAGGTAATTAAATATTTAAATATTGTTATGAATTTCAGTGTAAATTTATATTAAACTCTATATCATATAAATTTGTATCACATTTAAAGCACATTTTAATCATATAAAATTATATCACATTTAAAGTATGATTATTATATTAAAAATTTAATTTAGATGTAATTTATTCAGATTATTAAGTTTTACATGAAATATATATATATTCAGTTATTTTAAATGAATACAATCATAAAAATTCATTTTTTATTCAAAAATAACCTAGAAATTAGTATCATTAGAACATTTATAATAAAAAATACTACTCATTATATAAAATATGAGTCTTTTTATTGATATTTCTTTATTGTATGTTCATATGAAATGAATAAATGAAAAATATTGCTTGATTTTTTATTGTAGATATTATAATGAATTGAAGTGTTTCGTAATTCTCTTTATTGATTATAAATAAAGATAGATTTTCTGATATTATGAATTTAATATTTAAATTTTGTGTATTATCAGTGTTTACAGTAACATCTAAATACTATGTACATTTTAAACTATACACCCTCTTGAATTACAAATGTTATCATAAAATAATATTATGAAAAATATATTATTTGAAATACAATGTTTTAAGTACATTTCATTAAGGGGATGTAAGTCTATCATGAGAGCGAGCGGACACGAGGAAACAAGAATCAGGCGTTGAAATAACTAGAGAGACAGAAGATGCCTTTTGTATTTTGCTTTTATTGTTATTTAAGTCTCATTAGAAGTCTCCTGACGTACTGTCGTCCGATCGGCCTAGCCTTCACCTCGGGGGCGAAGATCGCCTCCCAGGTAGTGGCTCGGAGCAGGAGAGGGCTTGAAGGTACGTCGATCCCCTAAGACGTACGTACGAGAATAATTACTTGTTAATATTAAGTTGTACCGTTAGGGGTACGTGCACTTTCAGGTTTATGAGAAAAATCGTAATTCCGAAGAACATCAGTGACAGATGTTAAAGGTGCATAGTTATCAAAACGATGAACTAAATATTTGAAAACAAGTAATATTTTCAAAAAATGAAATAATAACAAAACATTACTTAATAATATTGTATAAATAATTTTTAATCGAAAATTGCTATTATTTTTATGCTTTAGATAAGCAAGAGCATCAATTATATTTCTTATATCAATTATATAGCGTAATATTTGTGGACGTAGATAAATTTAAAGTAAGCTGTTTCAAGTAATTATGAAACATTTATAAAATTTATAATGAAATTTATAAAATATATAACGAATCTTTATTTACAATAATTACAAATGAAATTAAAAATTCTCTTTATACTTTATGGTTTTAGATAAATTGAAAGCAGAAATAGCTATAAATGTTCACCTCGACACACTCAAAAGGGTGGAAATTTTTCAAAATACAGAAGCTGGATTTTTATGCGAACTCGTGCTGAGACTACGTCCAGTTCTTTTCTCTCCCGGAGACTACATATGCCGGAAGGGTGATAATACTAAATCTATTTATATATGCGTTATCAATTTAATTTGGTGAAAAAACTTTAATATCTTCAAACAGTTTCATAATATTATAGCTGGCTGAATTCATTAATTCATTATACATTTTTCACTTTATCGCTTTAGTTCCTTACATCTTGTGTAAAATTAATACTAAAAATAAATATGAAACTGCAGAAAATCCTTTAATCCCCATTTATTAAAAACTTTTCATAAATCTTATCAATTTTTTAACAATTGCCTTTTCGTATATATTACTTTATCTACAAAATTTAGGATGATACAGCTGTATACAACTGTATGTAATTGATCTTTTATTCATTGAATTAATAGAAAAAGTCTTCGATACTGGAAATTTTACAATTTTTATATTTCAAATAAATAGATGTCATCAAATAAAATAACGTATAATATCCATAATAAATTAATTAGAAAATATATTTAACATTTAGTATATATGTTTTATTAATATCTTGTAACTAATACGGAAATCAAATTATATAAATCTCAAACTATGTTAAATAATAAAGAATCATTAATCTCTTAATTTTTTTCATTTTTAATTAAAAGATTTTGATCAAATCAAGTATCAAATTTATAGAGTCAATATTCCTAATACAAAGTCGCAAGTACCTAGAAAATATAAATTGTTTCGACCACATTGCTCTCAAAATAGTATTCAGTTTTATTATGTCGATAAGCATTTCGACATGCTCACATTAATAGAATCGCGTAGCTATATTATGTTTTTCTTTATTTAAAAATCGGTAGTGCCGTCTCCCTAGTATATTAATTTTAAAGATATATTTCTTTTTTTTTATGAACATTCTAAAAACTTGTATTATATATATATATATATATGCATATAAGAATAAAAAAAATGTACTTATAAATCATTTGTCAAAATGAAGTTTCCTTTATATCATTGTAAAGTAAATCTTTTAATATCTACAATTAAGTTATATAAACATAAATAAAGATACATAACTAATCCGAGAACTACAGATTTCCTAATAAAAATTTTAGCTTCATGTATACGTTTTAATGTCATTATGAAGAATTAATTACGCGTGAATATTCTTTAATATTGATATTAAAATCTTCAAATTAAATTTGTATTCGACCATGAAAAGAAATCGTAAAAATAAAAAATTTTTTAATGTATTAAATAGTGTATACATTTCAAAAAGGAAAAGAAATATCTTAAAATATCTGAATACAAATACAAAATCTACAAAGTAAAAACTACTAACTTCCAGCATTCATCTTTTTAATTGTAGATATTAATTTTCAATCCATTAAAAGGATTTAAAAGTTACATTACAGAGTAACTGCAATAAACTCATGAGATAACGCTGTATTCGCAGGTGAAGTGGGCAAAGAGATGTACATAGTGAATCGGGGCCGGTTGCAGGTAGTAGCGGACAATGGAAAAACTGTTCTAGCCACTCTGAAGGCTGGCTCTTACTTCGGCGAAATCAGCATTCTCAATATGGGGACTGCAGGTAAAGAGTGCGGTAAATATTCCAAGCGAACCAGGGGCGGATCCAAACTCAAGCTGCCCATCAATAAATCCCCAGTCATAGACTTTCGAGATTATTGTTCCGTAAATATATGCGACCCCTTTAACTTTGTTAAAAGCCAAGAAATACCAATTTTTTGCTTCTCTCTCTCTTTCTCTCTCTCTCATATATCTATCTATCTATCTATCTATCTATCTATCTATCTATCTATCTATCTATCTATCTATCTATCTATCTATCTATCTATCTATCTATCTATCTATCTATCTATCTATCTATCTATCTATCTATCTATCTATCTATCTATCTATCTATCTATCTATCTATCTATCTATCTATCTATCTATCTATCTATCTATCTATCTATCTATCTATCTATCTATCTATCTATCTATCTATCTATCTATCTATCTATCTATCTATCTATCTATCTATCTATCTATCTATCTATCTATCTATCTATCTATCTATCTATCTATCTATCTATCTATCTATATCTATCTATCTATCTATCTATCTATCTATCTATCTATCACCACGTTTCCAATCATCCATCACCAACTATTCGCATCTTTTCTTCCTTTGTTTTTCTGTAATATTATCTTTCACTCCTCAAGTACAAACGTCGAGCGGTCAGTTCCAAATTACTTCCGCCACTTATTTATCCGCATCAATAAAACGGTCTCCAACATTAATTTTTATTATTATAATTCGAATTATTTTTGGAACGTCTCATCATGTATAATAGGATTTTAATTAGATAATAAAGACGTATTTCATTATATAATTTTAAATTTAATTAAATACAGTTTTTTTATATTCTAATATATAAATTTATTTTTAAGATATATAAACATTAAGGCATTAAAAGTACAAAATTTCTATTAAATGAAATGGCAGTTGTATTTTTATTTAATACCGAAAAAAGGTAGAATCAATTTAAAATTAAAACATTTGAATTTTAAACTTTTTTTATTATGAATTTATCCTTTATTATATAAATTTTAACCTTCTATTTAAGCGATATTTAAAATTTTTTTGGTACTGCATACTAAAAATATTACATTCTCTCGAATATCTCTGATATAAATTTGTATTACTGCAATAAAAATACCATTTATATATCTCTAAAATTAAATCTATCGGGTATTTTTATGTATTCATATTTAGATTATGAACGTTTTTACACAATACATATAACATTTAAATTATATTACATAGCTTAAAATAACTTATATTTATAAGCACGTATTAGAATCAATCAATTGTTATGCACGGTTTTTGTTGCATCAATTTCTATATTTTGATAAAAAATCAAATTAATTCATGTTTTAGATTTAAGAAAATCATTCGAAGGAAATAATATTTTCATCTGACATTCAATTTATTTTTTCTTTTATAATATTATTTTAGAATATTATTCTTGATTTCAAATTATTTTAATAAAACAATAACGTTGAATTTTCTGTAATAATTTATAAAAATTAACATTGATATAATAGATAGAAAAGTAATTGTCGGTTAAATTTTTAATGAATAAATAAATGTACTTATGTACATTTCAATGTACATTACCGTATGTACTTATGTACATTTCAATGTACATTACCGTATGTACTTATGTACATACCAATGTTTGACGAATACAAAATTTAACAGTTTTTGACTATTAAAAAAATTTCGTATTAAGTTTAATCACACATACATATACGTACATGTAAATTGAGAAGGAGGGATGAAAATAATTGGAAGAGATAAACTAGACGGCGTTCCATAATGCATTCGGCAGGCGAGATTCATAAAATCTCTTTACATTTCATAAAACTTCTGTACGCGGCTTCATACACCATTTATAGTATAAAGGGCCTTCTCTGAATTAATGATTGCTTCCGTTGGAGAGATTATTAACGTAAACGGATGATACGTCAAGATTGTCATGCCGGCCATTCCTAAATATCCATCTCGTCCAGACTCCAATACTATTCTAATTTTTACGATAATTGTAAATTTCTTACCAATTTTAACTCTTACGGTAAACATAACTTTCTTCGATTGCGTATAAATAAAACTTTTTAAACAACAATATAATATTGTATATAGAAACATTATAAAATTATTTTATTTACGTTTCCTGATTTAAATTTGACTGATTTTTAAATAAACAACAATTTAAAAAAAAAGTTTATTCATTGAATCACAATCAGAAATATAAACAACAAATAAAATTTAATGGAAGCTTTTTTGATTTTTCATATATTAATTATGATGTTTTATAATTATTTACAGAATTATCAAAATTAAAGATTTTTTTAAATAAATATTAAGTATTGTGATTTTCTTAAGCCTTTAATTAAGTATTTATAAAGATCACCGCTAAATATTTTTGATATTAATAGAATGATATAATTTGAATATCACTTTTCCTTTTTATACTAAATTTAACCTAATATTGTAAGAATAAATATTGTTAAATGTAAAAAATAAATCGTGGTGTAGCGGTTATTAAGTAAACTAAGTTTGCTTTTTAATAGTATTATTTAAAATTTTTATTGAGAAATAAGCTTTCAACACATCTGTAATGAAATTTTTTTTCTCTGAGCCAATCAAAATTCGATCCGAACCTTAGTTAACTGTGAAAAAATCGATATTCAGATACATTATATAGTATCGGTTAAGTAACTTTTTTTTAAGATAACACATAATTCAATGATATATTCGATTAATGATTAATTAAATAATTTGTATATAAAATAAAATTTATTAAAAATTGCACAAGTTCATAATTAAAATGAGAAAATGACGAACATTATAAGATAAAGAATTTAACATTATGGCATGAGCGGAAATTATCGATTGAATAGAAACCCTCGTATAAAAGAAAAAAGTCCAGCTTTTTCTTAGTAGACTTTCATTCAAATCAGAAGCTATTTGGGAGAATTAGCTACAGAGACTCGCAAAGGCGTTCGTATTGGAAGCATGTCGCGATAGTACTCACTTTTAATGGAGTTCCTATTCGTGTACAGGAGCATAAATTATCGAGTTCCTAGTTGTTGCAGTTTGACTAGATTACCTACACTAAAAGGTTCGATTCAGATTTCATTCGACAAAATTTAGTTTCCTCTTGGAGAGAGCTCGTGCTGCAAAACTTACTTCCGGTTCATTCATGTATACTTTCCACTTACTAGCTGCATTTCTTTATATTCTATTATTATTTCCCGATATCATTTTTTACCTGGCTTCTCTATTTTTCTCTTTATTCTTTTTCTACTTCTTCCTTTTCTTTTTCTCTGCCCTTTCTTAAATTACACGTGTAAAAGTTTGTTCGAAAATTTTTTAAACTGTTTTCGCACTAAAAAAAATTTGCTTGCAAATAAAAATCCATTATTTGACAGCTTAAGCTTGGCTCATCCTTTTCTTATTATAATATGGTCTTCCATTGTACCTGTTCACTAGATCCTTTCATTTTTTTTATGGATATTCTCTTCTACAACCTGCATTATATTATACACTTTATTGTTGTGTATTCTCAGAAAATATATACTAACTAATAATTTATATCTCGATTTCTTGATAAAATTATACGATTCTCTCGACTTATCTTTCTTGATAGACAAATTTTATGAAACTAAACCATAGAATTATCTCAATATATTTTATATCACGCGAACAAAAAATGTATTGTCTCATGTTAAATTTTTATATTATAATTTTTAGAACTTAATTCAATTATAATTAAACGAACTACTTCATATTTAAATACTGTAGACAAAAAAGCTAATTCATATTAATTATTTAATCGAATATGACTTTGACTATATGATTTATATTTTGTTGCTTATTTTTAATATATATTTACGGACGCGGACGCACGCATGAACGCGATTGTGTCACATAAGTCCGTTTTTTTTCCATAAAATATCCGTCAATTTCCGAGGAATGACCGTTAATTCTTAGCGAAGGAAGGGCCGATAATTATTGGTCAACGCGAGAGGGCAATGAGAGGGGATGAGCCTGCGCGGATACACCAAAAACCACCGCGGAACCAACGAATAGCGACACTGATCAATATCGGATCGTGAACGAAAAAGTCCACACATTACTTCACCACATAGCCATCCCCGCCACGGTCCACACATTATAACTTCCACCTCTTTAACACAAGCCACGCATCCGCAAGCCTCCTTCACAGCGCGATTTCCACTCCAGGTACATACACATCTACCCGTAACTAAATCCACGTAACCACATCCACTCTATAGCCCAGATATCACCGATTTTGCATAAAAAACAAACTTTGAAATCAAAATCGCAAACTGTCTTCACAGCGCATCTTCAGCAACAGCCACAATATATCTAGGGTGACGTGTCTTGAGATCACGCGGACTCTTCCCCTACTTCCGCCCATATCAATATTTCACAATTTCTATCATTTCGTAAAAAAAACTATTTATGTTTATGGTAGAGCGAAATTTAATTAATTTTACAGTTAAATCTTATGTATTTTTTCTATTAATGAGCCAATAAGAACTCAGATCATATGTTATTATAGATTTTTCTCTTTGACACTACCGAAATGTAGTTAGTAATAAACCCAACTGTATGCCAATTAATTTCTTGCCAGCAATCACGTTACTTGTGTATCTGTTGTTTTCTCCACATTCTAAACTGAGAAAAAAATTTAATTGACTAATAAATATAATTTGGATGAAGTGAATTTACTTTAAGAAAATAAAAACTAACAATCAAAAGAGACGGATCCTATAACTCGTTAATAATATGATATATTGAGCTGTTATGACTATAATTAGACAAATTTTTATTTACATAAAATATCACAATAAAATAAAAATACATGAAAAAATTCCATTCCATTTTTTATGAAACGATATTCATTGTTCATTCAAAAATATTGTTACTCTACTTGTACTATTAAACTTTTCTTAACAATAAGTAAATCCGTAATGCCATTCAAATCAAATTGCACATAAGGAATCAAACCATCACTTTCCTCACCAAACCACTCTCTCCATTATTATAACCTGATTACGTGTTTTCTTGATTCTTCGAATATCCTTCGCCTACTGAGTGTCAGAATCCTATGAGTAATACATTTCACATTTTAATGCATGGTATAGATCTTTTAATAATATACTATATGAAAATGTTAATTTATTATAATTAGCTTTTTGTAGATCATCTTTAATTTAAAGTATTCATACATCAACTCACTTAGTCTGTTGGTTCTAAAAATCGGCCTAATTAACAACACAAATAATAAGATATAATTTCTTGATTTGAATAAATCTTTGTATCGTATCTATAATTCATTTTTTTAGCATGAATATACATCAAATTACAATTTATTTACCTATTATAAGTAAAAAGAGACCATTTTGTATTCATACATTTTAAATTTAAAAACTTAAGGAACAATATTCTATTAGTCGTATTGTGAACACCTTTGGCGTCAGGAATAGCTTCTATTCCTTTTATAAATGTTATATTAATAGTAAAACAATATGAATTCTATTTAAATTGTATCTTTTAGAACAAAATAATATAGTATATGCAGCTTTTCGTAATATAGCTTTTATTTGTAGACATATTATATAAATTGTAGAGACGTTAAATTGATTAAATTGAACATTTGTGATTAGAGTAGAAAGATTAAATTTTATAGGAAAAACTTTATTTTTATCTTTTTGCAAAGAACGAGAAAAATAAATTTTGGAAATCTATAAATTTATTTGTAAACAATAACAAATATTTTTAAAAAATACGTATTCAGTGAAATTTTTCTTTTTACCTATTAAAATTTATATGTATCATTTCTTTAATTAATTAAAAGAATTCAGATTAAAAATTATTTTTAAAGTATATTTAATTAAAGTTAAATTAAAGTATTTAGTTTATAAAGTAATTAAGATTGTTAATTTTATTAAGAATATAATGGCAGATAAATTAAATTAAAAAAATTATTTTTATTTCTAAAATCTAAAAAATTATACATATAATTTTACAATTTCAATCAAACGAATAAAGCACAACAAATAAATATTATATATGTGGCTTTAGGAAAAGTGGATCTCATAGAAAAATAATATAAAAATACTTGATTTTAATATCGACTCTGATGTAAATCATTATTCCTATTTGTATCGTTAAACGGTTTATGCTTTTTCTTGTTAATTTTTAATTGAATTATATTATTTTATTGGAAATTTAATTGATTATTTGATATTTCCTATTATAATTATAATATAATTATATTTTTTTTATAAAATTCGTAATCTTCGAAATTTATAATTATTTCTTGATTTTTTTAATAAAACTTTAATACTTGTACTTTATTTTTTTTTATAATTATCATAAAACCATAAGCAATAATTCCAGTTTATAATTCTAAAATATTTTCATATCAAATGAATTTGCTTATATTTCAAATGTTATACGTTATATTTATGTAATTCAATTATTTTTATGTATTTTATCATATATATATGTATATAAATAAATATATATACATATATTTATTTTTATTATTTTTAAATTTAATTGAAACAAATATTTTTTATAGAAAATTATTTTCTGAACGATATCATCGTTTTCAGTAAAAGAATGTTTACTTATCTACATTGTTCTTATACACTGTAAATAAAAATAATTTTATTGTTTAAAACTTTGTTATAATGTTAAAATATAATTTTATTACGGCTCTATTAATATAAATTAATATTTTACTATTTTCATTTACACAGTCTTTCCATAACGCAATTTTTAAATTTAATATATCATGAATTTAAAATTATAATATTTATAAAAAATATTTAAATAACAATTAGATAAAAAAAGTTCTTATATAATTTTTATTATTAGATCTTAAAAGAATCGAATTAACTATTTTCATAAATATATGTATTTCATAAATCCGTTATGTTGAAACGTGCATCAGTACATTCACGTTTTATTTGTTTTTCATTTCTACATGAAAATATAGAATACAGAATACCACTATATATTTTTCAATTTTTATGAATCACATTGCAAACATTTCTTTTTGAATTTACATTTTTATAAATATAAATAGACTTTTTTTATTATTCTATTAGGATACAACTGTTAATATCAGCATTAAATCACATAGTAATTGAAGATTTTTTTGAATTCTTTTAATGTAAATTTATTAAACAATCTAGTTATGTGTAAAAATAACGTGACGAATTATATAATTATTTAAATTTACATAGGTATGATATAATTATTTAATTTTATCCTACATAATATAAATTAATCTCTAAATAGAATTAATAAGATATTTTGAAATAATGTGTAAGGACATATTACAATTATATAATTCAAAGTTCAATGTATTTCTGTTTAAATCTATATAATTTGTCTCTACTATTTATAGCGCACTTCTGTAATTTATATAAATATACATATATATATATATATATATATATTCTTAAATACGTATATGTGTAATTCAGAATTTAACCGATACGCCGTTACGCTCGTGCTGAAACAGCTTATATGCAGAAATTCATTTGTTAGCTCACTAATCAACTTCATGTATATATGTACATATATAAGTTTGAATAAAGAGTAAATTAAATATAGAAAAAAGTTAAAGTAAACAACACTTTATAAATTTAAAATGCTGTCTTATTTATAAATATTTTATAAACTTCAAAATATTTTCTCAGAAACAATACTTAGACATACATGATTCGAAATTTAAAAACCTTTTTTAAATATATTAATATTACTCATGCCCGAAATGAAATCAATAATTCTCATATAAGAAATATATATATTCCTTATATACAAGGAAGCTTATATATGGAATATATGCATTAATGACAATAATAAAATTATTAAAGTGAATATAGTAAAATACATACAAATATAGGTTAAATATTTTCAGGCATTCATTATTATTTTATGATTTTTATTCGCAATTCAATCATTAAATAATTGAATTCTAATACAAGATAAAGAAGTTTTAATTTAATTTATTTTCTAGACATAATACAAATTTTTTATGAAATAACAGAAGATTATATTATGATTTTAATACTGTGTATTGGGATGTTTAAATAATTTAATTTCATAAAATGTATCTATATTTTGTCGATACTATAAGATATATTAATTTTCTTTATGACATTATTAAGAAACTTATAAATATTAAATAGTATGTGACCTTCAATGTATTGCGTATAAAATTTTAATATCTATACGTTTGTTACTATTCAAAAACTCTAAAAATAATCGTGTATATTTAACATTTATTATATTTTATACTATTATAAAAAAAATTCTATCGATGTTAATAATAATTTTTCATAACAAGGTGTTTAATACGGTATAAAATATAGAAAAACTATACTAATTAAAATTGTTTATAAATTAATGAAACTCTTATACAATTTATTATATATATTATATGACCGTTGATTTCATATTAAATTAATAGTAAATTAGAAGTACTATCTAATATTTTTTAATTATATAGCAAATTTCTTTAATGTTAGTAAATTTCTTAATATAATATATCATTTCTATTTTACTTGAAAATAAATTTATAATTATATGTGAAAAACTGAAGTCGACAGAAAATGGTATGAGTAAGATATGAGCAAGTATTATTTTTTAAATCTAGAACTAAATTTATTAAAGTTTCGCAAATTAAAAAAAATTGTAAAAAATTCATTTATTCATTTTGTTTATTACATAATTAATTTTTTTTAAACAGCAACCATTTTTGTAGAATATTTAAAGATGTAAAGTTTTTTTTTTTAATTAATAAAATTCGTATTATTAATTGAGAATTAATAATAAACAGAAATAATCTTTTTATATTATCGAATAACGTAATTCAATTTTTTATTTCAACCAGGAGAGAACAGTTTCGTTTCATATGCATTCTTAATAATATACCTGAACTATTTCCATCTTTTAATAGTCGATCTTTAAAAGCTTAATAAATTTTAATATTAATTTTCACGTAATGTTATTCTACTTATGTTCAATTTCTAGCAGTGGAAAAAAAGGATTGAACTTGCTCATGCTTATAAAAGTTATAAAGATTTTTATATGATAGATAATAGAAATAAGTGAATCCAATCATTATAAAGGCACGTATTTGAACCTACAACAAAATTAATTGTTAAGATTTAAACTGATGCCCCGATCTTCTCCCCTTTCTTTTATTATTTAATGGTCATATTTATTATACATATGCTACTCTGTACATAATTTTAGAAAAAACTATCTTTTTTAAAATTGAATTATTATATACTACCTAATAATAATTCTGTTGATAATAAATGAATTTAAATAATTCATACAATTATTAAAATATATTTTAAAATATATTCAAATTAACTTTACAAGATATTAAAATTTAATTAAAAAAGACTGATAATTATTTTGAAAAATTCGGATTAAAAAAATTTTATGAATCATATAATATTACATAAAGACCATATAAATAAAAAAATAAAAAATTATGTAATGGTTTACTTTCTATTAATTATGATTAAAAAGAGTAAAATTCTTATTAATATAAAGGAATGATATTAAAATTATTTTGCACATAAATGCAAATTCATCGATTTTATTTAACACGAAACTGATTTTATGTCAGCGACCATTAAAATAATAATAAGCCAACGTACATTTATTTTTAAATTCTGTTTTTAAACTGTTCATCAGTTTGAAAAATAAACGAAACAACAATGATTAATTATTAAGATATGTACTTTGGTTTTTATATATTGTAAAATAGAAAAAAAAATTGAGCTTTAAGACTGTTGATTTTATATTTTTTATATTTACAAATAAAGCAGTTTTTCCATGGTGTACGATAGTAATTCTCATATCGCACATGGCGCGTGTAAAAACCGAATCATGCATACGTATGGCCATAGATGACTTATAAGCACACTAGTCGCAGTAACACGTAGGTTATATAACATAAACACGGCACGGAAGTAAAATAGAAGAAACGGGACAATATTGCCTTTGATTGGTCGATAATGTAGGAATAAAAGATAACCGAGTGCATTGTAAAGATCAAAGTATAATAGTTGCATAAATAGAGATGAAAATTGGTAGGGGCTCAGCTGCGTATGAAATGAAGGCTAAGGTAGCACGAGCGATCGGCTTTCGCGTTCCTATTTAATAACCGATAAATCGCTAAATCGATGCAGGTAACCGGCGAACAGCCAGCGTGAGATCGGTCGGCTACTCCGATCTCTTTGTGCTCAGCAAAAAGGACATGTGGGACGTGCTGAAGGAGTATCCGGCAGCCAGGGTACGTCTCGAGGCCATTGCTGTCAAGAGGCTCGAAAAGTACAAGCGAGCCCCACTCGAAAAAGGTGAGTCGGCTCTTTTTATTTATTTCCTCTCTCCAGCACGCTCTTTCAAAATATTTTTCGAGCTCTGAAATATTTACATTCTTACGTTTCTTATATGTTTCTATTACTTTTCATGTCTCTAAGTTCCCATTGATTATATACCTCTAACTATATACAAGTCTACAATGTTTTTTTTTTTTATTTTATTTTATTCTACTTTTTTTGTAACTATATGGCTTTTATTCAATGAATGAACTGCCTGTTTCATTAAACTTTCTTTTTAGGCTTCTAAAAACTTAGAAGGGTACGTGGTAAATAAAGCTTAAAGAATGTTTACGAAATTAATAAGTCTTTTTCATTATGTAACTAGTTAAAAGAAAATGGTTTTCTTTTAAAAATTTCTTCACCGTCAATAACAAATTACAAGGAATAATTTATTCCAAAGTAATGAAAATGAAAAGTTAAACTATTTTGTAAATATAAGTTTCAATAACAATTTTATATCAAATGATTATTTGAAAAATAAAATTCTATTACATTTTGAATTCTTATTATTTCATATTAAATCAAAAAATTATTTATAATATTCTATATTATAATCTAAACTATAATCATTCATATTTAAATATTCAAGAAATTATTTGCATACATTTTATTGTCATTTTATGAATTATATCTTTAATATAAAATTTGTGTTTTTTATAAATAAAAAATTTAAATATAATACAATATATTTGTAGCTGTCTGATTTTAGCTCCTTATCTTACATGCACATAATTTTGTATAACGTTTCATTGGAATTATACTATTATACTGGAATAGTAAAACTGTTAATCAAACCAATAATGAGTAAACTGTACTGTTAAATAGATAGTATCTGTTTTAGTTTCATTTTCATAAATCTAAATTGTAATAAAAATGTAAATTAAATAAAATTCTGAGAATTATAATACAGTAATATCATTTAATCAAATTTAACCATATTTATATGACTAGTTAAAAATCTACTTTCTGTGTTTTAATAGAATTATTTATACAACGAGTTATAAATACTAACTACAAAACTTAATATACTTAATAGTAGTCGAACATTGCAATAATAAAGCTATTATTTTTTTTTCTTTCTGTATTGAGTTATATAGAGAAAAAGTGCGTTATCGTGAAAAGGCCCAATTACTTATAAAATTATGCCTTAAATTTATGCTTTAAAACATTCATGTCGGTTTTTAATAATTTTTGAAAATTGTATTATTATCCAATAAATCTAATAATAATGTCTAAGTAATAGATTAAATATTTATTCAATGGTAAATTTTAATAAAACACGAAGAGATGAATTAAAAATAATAAAAAGCAATTGTGTCATAAAAGTTATAAAATAATATTATATATATAAATGCTAAAGTGAGTGATATTCCATATTGAAGCTAAATTATTGTAATGCATGTACCAACTTTGCAGTTTTCGTGAATCACCTATGAATTTTGGAAAATGAAATTAAAACATATATCTATTTTTATTTTAAAACTGGAGCTTTTTAAAAAATGAAGCTTAGTTTCATAGATTATATATTTATTTATGATTGCCTTTTCTCTGCACTTTTCGATATGTCAATACGCATACATTCTAATAATTCTATATTTTTTAACGTAATGATTATAAATATTTTACTATCTATAAGCTCCACAATGAAGCAACTTTCTGCAGTCTAAAATTTAGTAAAAGTGCATACAAAGCGCACTTGTGTGTACTTGATCACCGACAACTCAAAATAATTAACTATGGCTGTTTAGTCCATAGATAGTAATTAATAACCAATATACAGAGAACTAATTGAAAATAAAATTACTACGTATACATGACATACCACGCAATTTATTTCATCAAACTGATAAATCGTTGGAATTAAAAATTCGAATTTTAAAAAATAGACTCAAGTTTTTTAATACATGTCTTTTAAATAAATTTAATTTTAAATATATTGTAATGTAGAAATCACAATTATTTAAATATTTTTACTTAAATAAATACAAAAAAATCATATTTTTCATTAAGTACAGATCTAAGATTAGAAAGTAATATTGAATATTCCAAGTAATATTGAAAAATAATATTGAATGTGATCTTATACAATCCAGTTGTTATTTTTTAGGATCGTAATATAATTTCATATTTACAAAATATTCTTATATGAAACTTAATATATATTAGTAATACAAGAGCATTGATTTTCAATCTTTCTATAATATGCTAAGATTTATATGAACTAAGTAAAAAAGTATCTAATAATTAACTTTACTATTTAAAAATAAAATTATCGTTTTATATGATATTCTTAAGTAGACTTTAAATGCATTGTCACAATAATTATAATTATGATATTAAGCATGTTTAAATGGAATCCGAGAATGTTGTAGGTAAACTAAAAGCATGCGTATGTTCACCCGTCCAATTCGCTTTGCTTGATCGTCATTACATTGTAGTTAAATTACTAATTAATTGATGGATTTCAAGAATGAAGTTATTTCAATTTAATGTCAGGATTTATATAAGAACTTACCTCATATGTAAACTGCAGGCACAAAACTGCTATATTTACTTGTGTAAATTATTCGATGTGTATTTCTGATCTGTATCAGTAATTTAAAAAAGAAATCTTGATCTTTTAATCATTATTATAATCTAAGCATAAAATTTTTCTATAAAATAGGAATCAATTATTATGAAATTAGCTTAATTGGCTTTTAAATATATTAATACCACAAATATTATATCAAATTTCTCAAAAAAATCTCTATAATTTATCAGTTCATTCAATATTACTAAATTGTTATTTATTACAGTAGAAGAATCGATGACGGAAATATTTACAGTCGTATAATAGTAATTCTAATTGAAAAGTATTTCTATACTTGAAAATGATTCATTTTTATTATATTTTTATGTACATTTCAATGGCTTAAAGTTATAAGAAAACCTTTCCTTAATTTATATATGCTGTTGAAGTCCATATGCAAATGAATCGGGAACTTGTGCTGTTGGCTGCATTAACTTAGAACAGCTATTTGAAATATATGCGAAGTAATGCAAACACGTTATTACTTGCATAAAATATTTTTATTTAGTCAAAATTTTTACAAAGAGTTAATAATATTTTTCAAGGTGCTGCCGAAATATTTGTTTTTCGTTTCGTGTCATTTGCACTACGTTTAAAATAGAGTGACTAAAAAAATAAAGGTTCCACAGAAACAGAGACAGACAGAGAGAGAGAGAGAGAGAGAGAGAGAGAGAGAGAGAGAGAGAGAGAGAGAGTGGGAGAGAGAAAAAGTGAACTTTAAATAGCGTGGTCTATTTGAAAGTCGTGAAAAAATTGTTTACGATAGAAAAATAGAGAAATATATTTTAAAAATTCACTCATAGAAGTTGGTAAAGAGAGAAGGGTGGTCAATAAAATCCTAAAAACGGTACGTATGGCAAACGCGCATTATTATTTCATCAGTATGGTTTAGTAATATATCCGTTTTGTTGGATAAAAATATTAATAAGATATTGAATGATGAATCAGATTATAAATGTACGGTTAAAACAAATACATGTACACATTAATCATTATCGCAGTAGTAACAGAGTGATAATACGTTATAATATCAAAAAGAAAACGTATATTAAAGAAAAAAAAAGTTTAAAAAGAAAAATTAAAGATGATGATGACGACGATAAGATTAACGGTTGATAAAAATCATTAAATAAATAAAAGAAAAAGAGTTCTCTGGAGTCAGGACAGAATACGTACAATATAAACAATATTCTTGTAAGCACAAAGCCGTCGTTCGAATAAGTCGTATCAAGAGCATGCCGCGAAACTCATAAAATAAGCTATTAAACAAATCAATGTAGCCGAGAGGAGCCGACTTTCTATTGACCCTGAAGAGGGCAAGTAAATGCACATGTAACCAGAGATTATGAAATCTACAGCGGCGATGGGCAGATGTCAAAGTACCCCGGGCCTCGTGGAGTCACACGGTCGAATCCCTCTGGAGGAGATGGTGATCTCGCCGCTGGATATGCGAGGCACCCGGTCGCTCGGCCACTCCATATTCTCTCCGAGCCCGAGTCCGTTGGGTTCGCAGGACCCGGCTTCCGTCACGGCACTACCGAGCCCAGGCGTTCCCGGGAACAGCCATTCCAGGACTGCCAATAGCCCCACCAGTCCGACCAGTAGTGGACACAGTAGCGAAGACCCGATGGAAAGGGTTCCCCGGTCAGCGACCACCCAGCCGTCGACTGGACGACATTCCACGCATTCTGGTGAGTGACTTTACCATTTATTATCGAGCTATTGCCCTACGATGCATTCATCTTACCACCCTTGGCGCAATTCAAGCCCGATGTCCCAGTACCTACAACTACAACTGCCCAGCCACCTACAGTTAATAAAAATAATATCATCGCGACAATATTTACAACTAATCTAAATGCTACTTCTTAACACTATAGTGTTAAAAGAAACCGATAATACTGATTACCTTAACTTTTCAAGACTTTAGTTTAAAACCAAGCAATATTTATTTCTAATTTTTCAATTGGAGCTTACAAGAGCCTGTGGCGGACGAAGCGGGGAAATGTAACTTCCCCTGCTAACCCAAAAAGATGCGTACGCTGAACAGCGATAAGTAACGTTAGGATCTAATTACTCGCAGTGCACGCGCATTGTAAGAGTAAACGCACTCAAAGGCCGCCTCTCCCCATCTCGGATCATCGGAGCGAAAGCGACCTTTGCCCTTCCGAAGTGGATGCTCGGCCAACATAAAAACTAGTATGCCACGAGGCGCCCAGCTATGTATTTCGCCCAATAAACAGTAAACAAAATAGTAACCGCATTTATTTCTTTCGCCTTCCCGATTCCCGCCTCCTCATCTCTCTCGCACTCACTTTGGTCTACGAAACAACTAACACGCTGAAAGCCTTTTACTTTACAAACTAAACACTATTATAACCGAATATTTCGATTAAATAGAGAATTTCATATTCGCGCACTGCTGCTCTTTTTTAATTAATATTCATTAGCACCAATGATTTAAAACCATAATGTACTTTCTGTAATATAAACAAAGCAACAGTCTATCGAAACCGAAGTAAAAATGCTAATCAAAATATTTTGAACTATTACTGTAAAAATATTCATTGAAAATTATAATGTCGTTAGATTGACACCCAATTAGCTGAAAATATTCATCACAACAAATTCTTAAATTTTAGAATCATTGTATAAACTAAAAGTTTTAAAAAATACAGTAATAAATTTTTATAAAAAAATATATACGTGCTCATAATAAAATTTAATTGAATTTCAGTTTTATATTTACACAAAAAACAATCTAACAACAATGGATACATTTTTAAAAAGCGATACAAACAATCCTTTCACTCATCCTCTAGCTATAATTAATTTTCTTTCAATAAAGGTATTTAAATTTAAAAATTGTAAGTGCATCGATTCTAACAATTTTTTTATAATGTACATTGTTATACATTCTTGGAACAATAAAAGAAATATTGAAGGAAAATTAAAATGTTAGATGAATACACAAAAATATAATATAAAAATAGCTTAAAAATCCTTTTCTTTACACTGATCAAGATTTATAGCTTCTTCATAAATAAGTTCTTTATTTGTAATATTTATGTTCGGGTGTAATATATTCTTATGCATAATAAATGAATTTATAGAAAGCGACAAAGTATCGACTCAAGATCCGCCTCATCGACTAAAATAGTACATTCGGATTAACATCAAAATTTAATACGCACACGTGTATAAATGATGAAGCGAGTTGTTACACGTTAATATTATATATACATTTGTAAAAATAGTAATAGTTGAAATTGAGTACAGTCTGCTTAGTTTGCAAAAAACTAAGATAAATAAAGTTCAATCATATTAACCAATAAATACGCGAAAGTAAAGTATTGCGAGATATCTGGCGATAAAACTAGACGCGGTTACAAGGGTTGCGTTAGAAGGCCTTGATCTTCGTTAAATTAATGTTTTTTGGATAAAATCACAAAAGAAGAAACACTGAAGTTGATGATGAAAGAGTTATTTATTGCAAATTATGAGTTACACATGATTTATTCAACACGTGTTGTTGAACTGGTGAGATTTTGCTCTATACTTGATGAAGGATAGGATTGTACTGACTATTTTTTTTTGTCTTAGCTAGTAATTAGGCAATTAGATGGCATGCCAATCGCCATGTATTGGCGGCTAATTGTGCAGATAAAGGACAATAAGTTAAGTCGCGCGTGCATGATTTGACTGTTGCGGTGACGGTTTTTAAATTTGAAGAAGTACGAAACGATGGCGCCTTGACCATGAGGTTTATAGGGCATTTTGCGCTTTTACATAAAGGATGTATGTGCGTTCGTGAATCAGTCGATCACATCCAAGTAATTCCTTTTCTGAAAATAAATTTACTTTTCAATTAAACCATTCTTACATAAGTTTTATACAAGTTTAATCATTAATACTATTTATGTTTTATACATGGTTTTACGTAACTTTTTATTTTATAATGCAATTACTGTTTTACTATACATGAATATTCACGTAAAATAAAGTATATACTTTACTTATAAAATAATCTCAAATTCCATTTATTACAATTGAGAATTAATTTGGAAAATAATAGCCTTTTGGTTTTACAATTAAAACATATTCACATTGAATTTTAAAAGCACAAATCTATTAATAACACTTGTTTATTAATAACGAGAAGCTCGGTTTTTATTACAGTTAAAAATTATCTTGTTCTTAGATAGTTTATTGAATTAAGAGAAATCAATGGTGTCAGAGAAAGAACTATAAGTATAATGTAAATAAAAAATAATTGAAATAAGAAAGAGAGTCGATGTAAAAATCTGGAAAGACAATAGACTAGACCCGTCTTAGACTATTTTAATAATAAAGGATAGAATGAAAAGAACGTGGAAAAAATCTAAGTAATACATATGATTGAGCCTGTAGGTATGACTTGTAACAGCATGACGCAGCTGGTTAGCGAGGGGACGACCCCACTGTTTGGACACGAACCTCTCCTCGCAGAAATCAAGCGATTACGCGACCGACTGATGTGCCTCGAGTCCGAGAACGCCTCGATGAGCTTAAAACTTAACCAAAAGCAGAACGAGGTGGAACATAGATTGGCCGAAATCGAGATGCAGATCTGCGGGACGAGCTCCTCATCCAGCATCGAGGACAACGAGCGCAATCGCGAGAGCATCATATAACGAGAAACTGGGCCGCGTGTCGAACGCGGCAACTCACGACTTGAGCAGATCTGTCGCTATCTGCAGGAACAAACGGTGATCTTTTCTTCAAATTATCATTTTTCCCAAGTCTCCTCGTCAACTATCCGGGTCATTACCCTTCATTGGCTTCCAACATGTATGCTTTCTTTTTCAAAGCCCATGTTATATTTTCCCAACCTTTTTCATTTTCTTAATGTTCTTAATTAAACTTCTTTTATTCTTACAATATTCTTTTACGAATTCACCTTTCTTACTAAATATAATATCAAGTAGCCGAGTAAATCAAACATGACGTTTCTATTTAGCTTCCAGCACTTATTAATTTTAGTTTATAAAATGCATTCACTTATTGAATTATTTAGTAATATCTCTTATTAATAACTAAAATTATTTAAAAAATTTCGATAATTTTATAATTAATACTTGTTATTATTACTTTTAATATGTATGTACTATTACATCATAACTTTACGTTTATTTCACCGATACCTTTACTTGAATAATATAAAAATGTAAAGAAATAAACCAATTACATTAATGTAGCAGTTTTTAATTGCAATAATCTGTCGATTTATTTGTAAAAAACATTATTATCATTATCGTATTGCATATTTTCTCTTATACGAATATAAAAAATAAATCATTTTGACGTACAATATAGTTATTAATATAATAATTATTTGTATAAGGAATTAAGTCATTAACTATTCATAGTATAATTTAATTATAAGATATTTATTACATCAGAATTAGAATCAAAATTAGTATTGTGAGGCATGCCAGGTTCAAGGATATTTAATTACTTTGCTACTAAGCATAAAAATGGGCGACTCGTATTTCAAAATAAATATAAAGTCGAGTTCAATGATAAATAAAAATGACCATTAAATTCAATAAGAATAATTCTAAAAAATTGCTTGATGTAGTCCGTTGTTACTCGCTCTTCGTGTCATAATCATCGTATATAAAGACTGAAAATAAATTAAATCAAAATATATCCCAGCAGTTGAATTATTACTTATTTACTTATATGATTAGTTCATTAGTTTAACGAGTGCATTGCGTATACATACTTAAAACGAAGAAAAAAGTATTATACGCCCGAACATTTGGTCCTTCGAGCCGGATTTTCTTGAAACATCAAGAAGAAAAAGTTAAAGTGAAAAATCTAAAGTGCAAATTAATTAAAAAATAAGTCTCAAAAAATAAAACTTCAGACAATGAACAAGTGAGTTCAAATTACAATAAATGTACGTGATAAACGATAGAGCAAGTAGCAACTAAAAAACCAAAAAATAAGATCCCGAAACAAAGGATCTAACAACAAATAACAAATCTAAATATTATAAATATTCAACATAAAAAATTTAATAAATCTACAAAATCGTAAATATAAGATACTACAGCAATTGATTTATCAATTTAGAAAAACGATTGAAACAAAATGATCATTTAAGAGAAAGCTATCATGCATTTATAAAAGACTATTTAGATTTTAATCACATGGCAGAGTACCCTTACGAGTCTACGACTCACGGATATTTCTTGCCTCAACAAATTGTGATAAAAGAATCGTCACTGTCAACGAAATTACGTGTAGTGTTTGACGGTTCTGCAAAATCCTCTTCCGGAATTTCACTAAATAATTGTTTAAAAGTCCGCCACACCATTCAGCAAGATCTGGTATCAATACTCATTCGGTTCCATACTCATCAATACGCATTGATTACCGATACCAAACAAATGTATCGACAAATTTGTATTTACGATGAAGATACCAAGTATCAAAAAATAATTTATCGCGAGAACGAAAATCAACAACTAAGAATATTAAGATTAGTAACGGTAACTTACTTCCTCTGCTTCTTTTCTCGTTATTCGTAGTCTATTTGAATTAGGAAATAGTATGGAAAAAATATATCCAAAATTAGCTAAAATAATAAAACGAGATGTTTATGTTGACGACCTTTTAACTACAGCTGATAGTATTGAATAGATAATAGCAATTAAAAACAAATTAATTAAAGCTTTTCGAACAGCTGATTTTGAATTACATAAATGGACAATTCACAAGAATTGATAAATAAAATTTTGAAATTCAAATAAAAAAGTGATAATCACAAATAAAGATGAAGAACAGAGAACATTAGGTATAACATGGGACAGGAATCACGACACATTAAATTATAAAATAATTAATTATAAAATAGAATGGATCACAAAAAGAACAATCCTCAGCATAATTGCTCAACCGTTCGATTCATTAGGATTAGTAGGTCCTGTGCTCGTATGCGCAAAAATAATTATGCAAAAATTGTGGCAAATTTAATAAGTTGCGTTTATTTAATAATTTAAACGTGCACATAATTAGTATAAGAAAAATTAATAATATTTATAATATTACAGAATACTAAACAGCATATAATTTTTAATAACTAAAATTATTTGTTATTACAGATAAATGAGCAGCAGTTCATATGTTAAATTAAAATATTAATTTAATGGCTACTATAAAATAAATGATTTCTCAAAAACATTTAAAACAAATTCATAAAAATAAAAAAATGACTGTAGAAAAACATAATAAATTATTAAAAATTTTAACAATCTAATAAAATTATAAAAATTTTTACAAGAATTATAATAAAAAGTGTTGATTATTGAATTTAAAATTAATAATCTGTTTTCTCTCTCTTCATAGAAAGTCTGAATAATGTAACTTTAAATAAAATCCCCCTATTCGATTTTGCCGATTCCGTAGGCGCAGGTGGAGCAGCAAAGGCAAGCGAGTATGATGGAATTGGCCGAGGCAAATAGTGATTCGAAATCTATCGGTAGCCTCAGCCAGCAGCTCTTCCAAAGCTGCGACCCGAACCAAATTGAGTCTGTGAAAACGATGACGGAGGTCTCCGAATTAATCGATTGTCCTCTACCTTACAACGACCATGTTAGCTTGCCCCAACCAGGAAGTAAGTCGAATCTGCTGCTTTGCACCGAGTGCGATTTGAGGAGCCGCAGCTGCGAGATAAGGATCCAAAGGTCTAGAATTTTCAACGGTCACAATGTCGAAGAGCAGGAGTACTTCCAGGATAGCTGTGTAAGTATTACCAGGAACCTCTCCCTCATAGCACTGTTCAAGATGACTGAAAAATATTCAATGAATAAACTTTTGATATACGAAATCTTTATATTCAAATTTGTCTTAAATATATTTATTGAGATAAATAAATCCTCATAGATAAATAAATAACACATTAGTATAATGAATTGTTATTATTTGCTAAAATTATAATGTAAATAATAATAAATAAATATGTTCAAGATGAGATACAAGAAATAGTTTGATTATAAATACTTTGTTCCGGAAATCATATTAACTCTTAACCCCATTGAAAAAATAGTTTACGACAATCATAATCAATTATTATTCCAATAAAAGAATTTTATATTTCAATTACAAAAAATGTTTTAATATTAACGACCAATTAAATACTATCAGACCTGAACTCATAATCCGAAAATATAGTCATTTTTCCTGCAATTCGGGAAAATTATAATTTATACATGAATTTGTTTTACATCAACTGTTTGTCCAATAAAAATTTGCAAGAAATATTATTGTATGCATAATTATTAATACTTAGGTACCCATATCAATAATAAAATAATATAAATAGCATTTTTTAAATCAAAATCATTGATGTAAATTGAAAGCAACAAATTTTTAAAATATTCAGTTCATGACTGTAAATATGATACTGCTAAAGTTATGATGAAGCCGCTAATTTATCAAGTCGCGGGAGTAGCTGTGGAAAAGAATAAGACGACGGGAAAGGGAAACATTTTAAAGAACGAGATGCGATTTAAATCTCATGTGCCTGGCGACACGGCGAAGGGTGGGGGTAACGAGGGAAGGCTCGCACGTAACTCGACGTGTCTTGCCTCGAGTCTGTAAACTCACTGACTTGCGCACCAGCGCCGCTCGTCATCAAGAGTATCTCGCGCATTTTCTTCGATTGTTTTTTTTCTTTCGCGCCATCGTCGATTTCGACTTAACGAACTTTTCCTATACACGGCGCCTTGTGCCGTGACGCCAGCCAAAACAAGCACGCGCACAAGTAGCGAAAAAAAGGCACGGGGAGGGGGGAGTCCGAATATTCCTCGGCCCACGCCGATTAATTTTGAATCTTATAATTATAATACGAATTTGTAATACATAGACTTTAAACAAATCATGCTAGAGAAATATAGGTTATATATCTTTTTTGAATAGTACGCATTTTGATAATGTGGAAATAATATTTTGATTTCAAGAAAAAAATTAAAACTTAAAAGCAATAAAGTCGAGAATATCATATTCAGTGGTAAAATTTTATCGAAACATTGTTACACATATCAGGAATTTTATTCAATACATGTGTAGTTTTTTCTTAGTACCTTACCTTAATGATGAGTTCTGAAAACCAGAGCGGGAGAGGGTTTGTACAAATGAAACACGGCTATTCCCTAACAAATATATACAAGCAATTGAGAGGACAAAAAAGCCTTTTACTTACAATATCTTATTACAATTAATTAATACAAACTCGCAGTCAATCGCGCATCGCATCGTGCCCCAGGTTGAGGATCTTTACGCTTGTGCGTCTAACCGGGTCCTAACCGGGCTAGGTAGATGAGTCCCAGGTATTCTGCGCGGATGTACCTTGGTGGACCTCTCGCACGACTCCTCTCAGCCCGATATATATATCTTAACTACTAGTGGTCACCACCACTTCCTTAATCAGCTAAAAGCTCCTGATACACCGGGATTGTGAGCTACGAGCTACAAGTTCCACCTGTCGGTTCTGCTAATACCAATATTCTCCTACTCTTATGATTTAGGCTGATCACCACTGATTCGACGATCTCGAGGCTATAACCACGACTAGCGCTCGCCCTCGCCGTGACTTCCTTCCTCCTTTGGTTTTTGTACTCGCTACATTACCTTATCCCCTATGTAATTGATCGGTTATTTGCATAAGCCTCAATCACTAATGTTAGATGCAATGGCATTGGCTCCGCCCATTCAGGAAGCTAGGCGTCCAGGGATTGCGGTCCCGAACAACATGTAAACCTTCAATATATTTACATCTATTATATCTTTAATGAAATTTTAATTGAAGCGTAGCTGATTTACTGTAAACGATATTTAATAATTTAAATAGAATAATTACTTAGATATAATAAACATATTGAAGCCTTAAAAATTATATCGAACATATTATCGTTCATTGTACAAAAATTTAGAAAATTTTCAATATTTTCAATTATAAGAAATATATTCAAAACATTCACATTTGCATCAATTCCTAGATATTGAGAAAATATCAAAAAGTTCTCACAATAGTTTTATAAATAAAAAAATGGAGATTTAGTAATGGATAATGAAAACTGAAAATAGGTATTATCGAATCGTAGGATAAGCGTTTAGAAAAAAAGACATTAGAGAAGGACGGGAGACTAATTTTTTGAGGCTACTTAACGAATTCAATACTTAATTGTGTACGTCCACAGAACGGACGGACTCTCGAACACGAGGATTCAGAGGACTCGGCTGCTTGTCCCCAATGTGTAAATGAAGGCAAATCTCGAAACCGATGCCCCCACTGCGAGCTCTCGGAGACCGACGAAGGAGACCTCATTTGCTTCAGTTGCCAGGGCGAACTCCTGGCATCGAGCAGCTACTGCTTTGACCTTCAAGACTCGGAGCTCAACCGGCCGATGATCAGTGCGCATCGGAACGACGGCCCAATTGACGAGGATACGGATGAGAAAACGACTACGACTGCAACGGCAGTGACCACGACTAATAACGACTGCAATGACAGTGGCACTGGTATTTTGCTCGGGCCACTCATCCCGAGACTTGCAACTATCGTCGAAGCCAAAAGCGATACGACACCAAGCGAGAATGATGAGGAGGCGCCCAAGAGACTCAATGGCACGCCCCGAATCCGAATCGTTAATTACATGATAGTCCTCCTCTTCTAAAGTCTACGGACAAGCTGCTTTGTACCATTATCTACGGCTGAGATGTCACCCAAAGCTTCGCGATAAATGGCGATTCACGCCTTCGCGATTCGTTTTTGAAACGCTTGAAAAAGTTCCGTTCATTGCAACAGGACATTTTGCTAAATATTTTGATTATCCGACTCCGAAAGCTTAGTTATTTACGCCCATATTTACAACTTACTTACCTTTTTTCGACTATTATAAATATTGGCTTTTTTAACTTTAAATATTATTTGCAATTTTATTATATTTTCAGACCTTCGCTCTAGAACTATTTTCAATAATTGATCAATACTTTTAATGTAACGTTTATATTAATTATCAATTCACTTTGAAATCAACTTTGAAAGTTTATAAAAATATGATGCAAGCTTTCATTAGTTAAATAAATGCTTTAAAAGAATTAGTAATTACTGTATGTAATAAGCGTAACACGTAACAATCATTATACGATGCTATTTAACATGTATTTCAAGTATTACTTGCAATTACTACTCTATATAATTTTAATACAAAATTTATATAATACTTAAAATCTTCATTTATAATTTCTTTACAAAATTATTCCTTAGTAAAATGTTAAGTTCCAAATAAACTTTTGCAATTTATAACAGCAACCAGAATTCTTATCTGAATTGGAAAATTTCTATTTACATTTATTACATTTACAAATACAAATTCTTAAATTATTATTATTAACTAAATATATAATACTTAGACTTTGAAATATTTTCCACTTACGAAATAATGCATTTTAAAAACGTAATTGAATTTTAATTTTATCATCATTTGTACAAATATAACATACATTAAGAAGGATTATTAAGAAGATATACTTACATTATGTACATATTGCATACTACCGTGTGAAAACTTAATACGAATGTACTGTATGTCTCAACATTATACATAACCATATTTATTTAAACATTACATTCGTTTAATAAGTATATTTTTGATTGACAAAATAAATTTTACAACAATCATTTGTAATTATTTATTTAGTTTTTAACGACACTAAATAGATGATATAATAATATAAAAAATTGTCGACTGTATGAATTTTATTAAAATTTTATTGTTATTTTAATATTGATTATATAATTTTAACATGAAATATTCTACGTACATGTACGTATATAATATGTGCATTTTAAAAACCGATTAAAACAAAAGAGTTCCAGAACATAAAATAAATGTTGCTCGCACTCATAGGAACAATGAATAGTCAACGTGATTAATTAAATTTACAGTAGCAGTGCAAAGCAAAACTTCGAGTCCCGCGCAGATCATATTCTAACGGTAGTAATCTTTCCAAAATATACAATTCGGGACCAACAAAGTTATAAATACCGATATAAAAAACTATATGAGAAGGTTTGAAAATAAATGGAAAGCTCAATGCCAATATAGACTTCAAAATGATTATCGTGGAATTAAAACCGAAAACTAGATTGATAATTTCTATTCTTTATTTAAATATTAATAATTAAAAATGTGCAAAAATAATACTGAATTAACGAATTTTTATAATAAAAATGTTTATATCATAAATCTGATAATGGTACAGGGTTAAAAATAAATATTAAAATTTTCCTTGATATTAGTTGAAGTATAAATTAAAATTATTTTAGTAAACATTCCAATTTTGTGTTAAATAATAAATTTGTTTTAAACTAATGTACTCAATTATTCGCGCTAGAACTCTATGATCATATAAATTATAACAAATTTTTTCAATGCAAATTATAACAAATTTACTGTAATGCGTCAATATTTCTGTACCCTTAGACCTTTGAAACTATATTTCTCAAGAGTATTATCTGCCTGTATGAACTCACTCTTCGGGAAGGCATTAATAATTAATATTCCGAGTAAAATTTTACAAATGCCTAAGAATAAATAATTAATCATGACTAATTTACAATATTTTTCCTCAATAACTTTATAAATATAAAAAAAATATACAATTATACAAGTATCATAATTACTTTATAAATTAAAAATGAAATGAATGTCAATATTGTAAGTCGTGATTTACAGAAGTATATATAAAATGAATATGTAAGTATAATATAATTTCGCAAGAAACTTTAATCATGTCATAGTATTAAGTCTTTTTCAATTTACTTCTTAAACTTGTAGAGAATAATTTACATTGTTGTATTTTTTAACGCACATCACGTTACTTTTGTAATAGTAAGTTACTGGAAACAAAAATTGTAGTTAGACATTTATTTATAATTTTGAAAATCTTTTATAAACTTCGTAAATAAAGGTTAAGTAGATAAAAAAAATTGAAAGTATAATTTGAAGTAGTTTTTTTAATAAAGAAAAATATAAATATATAAAAAGATTAAAAGCTTATAACATCTTATTAGTAAATTTACTTATTGAATTTTTGAAGCATTTACGTGTATATTTACTGCAATACTAAAGTTGTGGTTATGTCAACAAACAATTATAAATCTATTTTTCTCTATTTAATTTTTATTTTTATGTGTATATATATACATATATATAAATACAAAAATTATTTAAGAGTTTCATCAAGTAAATAACTACATAATAAAGTTTTGATACATAATAACTTTATGTATGAATTATAGCACATTATAACTTATAAATTCGTTACATAAAATGCACGCATACGATAAATATCTTTACAAACATTTGTAACAACTAAAATGATAAATAATAGAAATATAGATATTTAATACATTTTCAATATTCTTCACGTACAATTATAAAGAAAAAATGCAGTTTAAACTATGAGCCAAATGTGCCGAATAATTCCAAAATATGACTGCCACCTTAATTTAAATATTCCTTATGATACAGCGAAAAATTAAGAGTTGCGTAAGTATTAATATATGCTGAATGGTCTTCACCAGCAAGGCTGTAAAATAAAATAATTTAAACATCGGCTTACCATGAAAATAAAATTGTAAAGTATATAAAATACGTATTTATATTTAAAAATTCAATAACTAATTTAAAAAATATATAGTAGTTGAAAGCTCATAAATTACCTATTAAATGCTGAAATTCAAAAACAGTAATAAATACCAAAAATTATACGAGCAATTAATTAGACAAAATGAATAATAATAATAAATAATACAAATTTTCAATCAATTTAATTACTAGACTGCTTCATACTTTTGTAATTAATATTCTAGAGGCTTCCAACACATAGACCAAGTGTATTTCTATATAAATAATTCTTACGATCCATTACTTAACAAAGACATTCACATTTTAGTAATTTCTATTATAATCACATTTCTATTTGAATGAAGTTGTTAGATTTTTATAACTATAAAACAATGTAAAGAAACTCATCGGAATGAAAATATAAACAATGCAATATAGCGACCATGTGTATGCGTACCAAGATTCACATGCATAATTTATTGTCAATATGCGTATCTATACTTGTGTCACTTTACTATACTTTACGCCAAAAATATTAAATTCGGAACAACTTACAAAGATCAATTAAATCATAATATAAGCTAAAGGAATTATAATGGTAATGCTCTGAATACGGAATAAATGATTATGATTGCAATGAACTGAATTACTGAGTATATTTAATAGTTTATTTATAAAACAGTATTTTCATTTCTTATTAATTCAAATTAGATATATTTTTTATTAAGAAAATAAAAAATAAAAATAATTTTAAAGAGTTTAGCAATTTAAATAAATACAGATATGAATATAAAACCTATTAAATAACTAGAATTCATATTTAGTTGTATCTTATTAAATTAAATACTTTAATCCATTTTTTAATACTTCAATATGAAATCTATTCATTTGAATACAATACAATATATACCAATCAATAAGCAAATTTAAAATTTAAAATTTATTATAAGCACTAATATAATATTTAAGATATATTGCTTTTCGATAATATATTAAAAAATAATAAATAATTAGAAATTACCCATAAACATTATATATAATTATTGCAATGTATTAAAACATTATTATATGTTGTTATTAATTACATTAAAAAATTTATTATTGTTATAAAATTATAATATAATAATGCTTATGCATTTGTAAATTATTATAAATTGCTATTAACTTATGAACTCCAAGAAAGTTAAATGAATAATAGAAGATAAACTACTACGTAAACGTTTTTTAGTACAAAGTTTATTAATGTTTTGTATTTACAATAAGAAAGAGATATTATACCCTCTTAGTATTGCAGCATGAAATGTTCTAATTGTGATTTATTTCATTCAAATTTTTTTATTAGAGAAATTAAAAGATCTTGAATTTAAGCATTCAGAATTAAATAGCAATAACTAAAATGGCAAGATATAGAGAAAATTTTAATGAAACACTTTAATATGTAATAATAATCTAAGAATATATATATATATATATGTAGGTAGATAGATAAATAGATAGGTAAATGTATATAAATAGTATATGCTTTCCGTATATCAATTCATTTAACAAATAAATTTCAAGGACAATTTAATCAATGAAAAAAGGTTATTCTTTTATATTAAGAATTTCAATATTTTTATTATGTAAAATGTTTTATAATTATAATTAATTTTAAATCATTGAATGCAATGTAATTCTTTATTGTTTAATAATAAAGTACTTTATAAAAAATTAATGGAAGTGTGACTTTAAATGAAAAGCTTCTATTGCGTAATACATAAACTCATTCATAATAGTTTGAGATTTTAAATGTAATTAATAATTGATTAAAATAATTGATTAATAGAAGGATGATTTGTATATAGTAATAGTTCTGTAGATAATTGGATATAGAAATTGCTAACTTAAAGTGTGGATTCGCATAGTAAGTGACACAGGGCACTATCGACGTAATAAAAAAAAAAAAAAATAAGTATAAAGAAGATTATACTTTAGATGAATGATATATGATTAAATGCATGACCAATCTTATTAATAAATTAATGAATAAAAATAAATAGTATGAAAATTTCAGCTGTAAATGAGTGAAGAGCAACGAGTTTTGAATACACGTAGCGTAAAAGCGTATTTAACATGTTAAAAATTTCTCATCTTTATAAATAGTTCATTATTATATTAATACATTTTATATTTTAATATTATTGTAATTTCAATAAAATAATATGTATAAATTTAATTTAAAAATGATAAATTAAAGTAAAAAATTTTTATGTGATTTTTTTTTAAAACGTGTATTTTTTATTTTCTTCGAACCAATTTAGTATGAAGATAGAGCCATGTATGGGTGTATGTCCTTTTAATACAATTTTTGTATTTATCCACAATAATTATAAGGGTAGTTTTTAAATTAAAAAAAATGGACAATTTTAAATAAATATAAATAATATAAATGAAAAAAGAGATATTGTATTATGCATCATGTTTGTCTCACTTATGTGTACGCGATAACCCTTGTACGATGAAATGTTTTGACATAAGATGAATTAAAAAGCTTAAAAATATACATAGAAAAATTTAAAATAAATAAACCTGAATTCCGATTTATTATTATTACCTATCATCTAATTTTTATCACTGCTTTGAATCACTATTTTGCACATGGTGCAACAAGAATCATAGAATGTAGGAAAATTACTGTCATTATTTAATTAATGTTATTATATTATCATTATCGTTTTAAAATATGCTACAGCATAGCGAAATCAATCAATATCATATGTCATCCATGCATAGAGCATCAGAAAGATTACAGCATCATTTTTAAAAATTGTATTTTTACCTATTACAGAAATGACATAACTTCTTTTTATTAATAATAAACTAAGAATCCTATTAAATAATTTATTATATATTTATTAAGAGGTTGAAAAATACATCATTTGAGCAACAAACAAACAACTTAGAAATAGAAGGAGATGAAAAACTGAGTTTTAAATAAATTTTATATTCCATCACCCGAGTACATAAAAAACTAGATAACTTTTGTTATTTCATGTCCAACAATTTATATTTCTTTAGTACATAGAATTATAATTTATTTTAAAAAATCGTGAATAAAATTAGTAATTAGAAATTTATTTTTTTGCATACAATACTAGGATGTAATATTCAGAAGAAAAAAATTATTACTATAAAATTTTAAAATCTATTTTGAATACGGAATTTTTAAAATTAGAAAATTTCAGAGATTAAAATAATAATTTTATATCTATGAAGAAAGAGATACAATATATAACTAAAAAGACGTTATATTGACTTTGTAATTAGATTTTATAAGATTATATAATTATGTAGTCGAACTCTATAGGAATACAATTTTGTCCGACGCACATCGGCAGAAATAACAATTCGGTACCGATATATAGCGATAGATAAAACACCTTGCATCGCTTGCTGTTTAACGTAACAGTTCACACACAATATACCAACAGTGTCTATGAACACCTTAGAGGACCGATAGAAATAACGACCACCACCGCAATGAAATGTTTAACCTTGGTAACCTTGGTCTTAAAGAAAATATATTATTATTTGTTTAACATTGGTAATAAGCAATAGAATGGAATAACAAAAGTAAATTTAAAAATAAATTTACGATTTACGTGCATACCGTCATCTGCAGGAGAGATGAAAATTAATGTATATATTCGCATGTACCGACACATGATAAATGCAGATCAAATAAATTTACAATATTCTTGCTGAAGATGTAAAAAGCATCTATTTCAAATATAATAAATAATCTTGGAAAATCATTTTATACATAGTCAGGCAATGGCATTAATGTTTTTAATGTAATAAAAAAAATATATTTTACAGGTTTATGAATTTTGACATTTATATCTCTTATAAATATGTAATTTAATATAAAACCTTTAAATATTATAATGTTCAATATAAAATACAAATTTACAAAATTTAAAATTGAAAAGTATTTTCAGCAATTACACCTATAAATTTTATGTAATTAATACAATGCTGTGGCAAAATCTTAATAGTTCCTAACTTTCAAAAAGGCTCATAAATAATTTTTTATTATTCGTTATTTTTTTTATCATTTTACGTATTTCAAAAAATATAATTTAAAAAAATTAAGAATTTATTATGGTGCATATCGTAAAATACTGATTAAATTAAAAAATTAGTAGAATATTATATTCATAAAAAAGTAAAATAGTTACAATTACTTAAATACTTGTATTTGTATAAAATTCTCTTACACAATTAATCGTAAATAACTTTTAATCATTGCAAATATTATATCATAAAACTGTTAAAAGTCGGCCTTTTCATTTCACAATAATGATTATTATATTGGTGATAGCATTTAAGAATTTTTAAAAACAGCAATGATGAGAAAATGATCTATTGGCAAGCAATTTATAAAATATAATATTATTAATGTTTCATTCAACTGTATACATAATATCTATTGATTAAATTATTAAAAAGATGTAAATAAAATTCAACATTTTTATTTTTAAGGTTTCGCAAATTATGCTTTAAAACAGACTTAATTAAATTAGTTTTACAAACTTATTACTACGACAACAGTTTAAAATGACTCAAATAATTGTAAAATAAAACTATTTAAATAATTGTACAATAAAATTAATTTTATTGCATTGATAGTAAAAATATTATGAATAAAAATTAGTGAAGTCGTATGTTTAATCTGTGAATAAAATTTGAGGTTATGAACATATGTATTATAATATTTTTTATTTATATTTAACTTTAATCTTAAAATACATTTCAAAATGCATATATTTCCGACGCTTAATTAGTACATTAAATAATATTTATACAAACATTTAAAAAAAATATTACTTTTTAAAAATGCACAATTCTGAACCAATATTTAAAAAAAAATATTGTTTGTTTTAAACATTCAAGATGTCTATTATTACTTTTAAATTCTGAAACTAATACAAATAATATAAAAAAAAATCAAGCCTATTCTAATTAGTTTATTGTAAATTATGTAAATTACAAAAAATATATTAAACATTAAAAATATTAAAATTACTATAAGTTAAAATTGAATGCACGTAAAAATGTCTATATGACTCTATTAATATTAAGGAACAAACTTATCAACACAATAAGTAATTAACAATTGAGTAGAAGATTATAGATGAATATGATATCATGTTCTAAGATCTTTTATAAATAATTATAATTGTTTTTTAGATTCAAAATAATATTTGATAATGTAAAATGATATATAGATATATAAAATATTGCTATTATAAAAATTATGAAAAAGAATGCAAATATTGAATAAAATAATGTTTAAGTAAGTATATATTGCTATGCGTGGATCTGCGTTATATGCTATGGATCTCTTTATTCTTAATAGAATATTTGATGATTACATAAGGAAATTAGACAGAAAATAAATGTGTGGTAAATAATTTAAAGAGCACCGGTCATTTGTTAAAATCAACATTTTCAATCGATTGTTTACTCTTTGTTGATTCTCCGCACTTTCGCGTGAACAAGACTTCAAAGAAGCGAATTTCTGTAAACAGTGCGTGTCGCTTGCATGGCGATCAAATAAGTGAAAAAAGTAAGACGGCTGTCGGTTATTAAGTATCGAAGGAAAATATTGGGAAAAAGGTTTGTAATCGAGATATATCTACTCTTGGATTGACAGACAGGGGAGAGGTCTAAGGCATTTCTAAGGAATACGTAAAAGTGTGGGATCGAGATAGGATTCCAAGCAATCGTTAGTGCTCGACTCCAAACGAGTAGACAAACAATTTGAATTCCGTAATTCCTTGGCTTTCATACAGCAGCCGCCAGAGCATTATTTTCTGTTATCCGCATAGGTCTTTATTTTCGGAGAGGCAAGGAGGGCGCAGGCGCAGAGGCCGAGCGTCTCTTCGCCTAGAGACCGCGGCGGCCACGACTTGTTCCGAGTTCCTCGACTCGCGCACGCGTGTATGTGTTACCGGTGATAATGGCGAGTGCTCGGCGACCCTGCGACACGTGCTTCGGTTCTCCAGTAGAGCCTTCATAGTCAGGGATGAGCGAACTTCGCCAAAGAGATTCATTTCCCTTATGTAGGCTCTGACAATATTATATTCGACGCTCTTTTCGAAATTCGCACTCCCGGCTTATCGATCAATGTATTTAGTTCAATGCGACCAATGCGTCATTTAGTCGTCTCTCTCCTTTAACTTTTTTCTCATTTGGACTTGTTCATGCCAGATACTTTTTTGATGACAATATGTTTTCTTTTCACTGACCCCGCTCCTTCCTTTGTTTGACAATCCATGCTTCTTTCGATCACGCCGTTTAACTCACAGTTTATCAAATCAATAAATTGCATAACTATAATGAATACTTCTTATTTCTTTATCTATCTTGTATTTCTTGTTTTCTCCTTTCTGCTTTTTAATTCTAGACATTTAATAAGAATAAAAATATTATCGCATAACAACCATCATTTTCATCACAACGATATCCGAATGGTACATATTTACTAATTTACATAAGTTTTTGTATTAATTCATGTTACATTATTCTAATCTTTGATTCGACATACGGATGGGAGAATGACTAGTTCGCATTCACGCATTCCTTATTCACAATAGAATTTATGACTTACTATATACGTTTAAAATCTCTAATTATCGACATGCTTTAATAGTACAAACAAAATCTATTATAAATATTATAAAGTATTATTTTTAAATCGATAATATATTTAAATAAATGTACATATATATTATAGATATATATTCTTATTTTTTAATCGAATTAAAATACGCCTCATTAAAAAAAAAGTTTTAATTACAATAAAAACTATATGCTTTATAAGTATAACCTTGTAAATATTGATATTGGAAATATTGGTAACGGAAGATATAAAATATTGGTATATTTTTTAAAGTCAATGTTATACAATATTCTTTTACATGAAATACATAAAATTCAGTAGCTTTCTGAGGTTAATAATTAATAGCTGATTTGTCGAATTTCATTGTGAAAAATTGTGGAAATGCATAAAAAACGATTAAAAATCTAAGACAAAGAAGAAATTTTAGTTAGTATGTACGATTGTGCATATAAATGATTATTTTAAATATCAAGCTAATAAGATAAGCACTACTAAGTTATATGGAAAGGCATGTCCACCATTATTTTATGCTCTTGTGAGAGATCGGAAGTGTATTAAATCCCGTTGTTACTCTGCTTTAGGTACTAGGCTCCATTAATTTGAGATTTACACGTGCCTTTCTCTTTAACCTCATGCATTAGTTGCACAGTTGACACAACGAATTTTACCGTATGATCTTTTTAGTAATTGTCTGATTAAACCGAAGTTGAAAATTAAATGGATTCTGATTATTCACTTATAGCTTTTACTAAGAAACTTCTAATACTTGAAAACACATTACAAATATTATTATTTTTCTCATGTGAAACATAAATACTTTGAATTGAATTATATTTCGTATATGCTATGCATTTACATTAAACGTTATTGCAAAGTTTGTAATGGCAAACTTTAAAATTTAGTATTTATTCATACTTCTGTAAATTTTTCTTTATGTATTAATTACTTTAACTCCAAGATATTTTTTCTAACTATTGCTTATTTATTATTAATAAGCTTTATAAAATACTTAATATTTCGCATATGCTACAAATTCTTTCTGAACACTTCAGCAATAAATACTTTTCAGTAATGAGGCTTTACGATGTTTTATACTGTCATTTTATACTGGGAAATTAATCAACACCAATTTTCATTATAAAAAATATAATTTTCAAAATTACATATTATTTGTTTATGTTACCAAATATTAATGTCCTTTCACAATTTTTTGTGATAAAGTTAAAATAAAATAATAACAACTTAAAATAAGTAACAATAAATTATGAAATACTATGTAATAAATTTATTAAATTTTGTTTCTTTGTATTGTGTTCCTGATAAATGTGTATATATATATAAATAAGATGGTACATACAAGTGCTTATCAATTTGTTTTTAGTTCTTATAATTTATATTCAAAATTTTGTACTACTACCTGTAATAGTGAGTCGAAATTATATAGTGATATAGTAGTTGTAAATTAAATAAAAAATTGACTATAAGGAAAATAAATTATTTCCAAAATAATTTATTCCAAAATCATGACGTAATATTCTCAGATAATTTTTATTTGTACTACTATTTTAGTTGCATCCCATAATCTGTAAGTTATGTTCGAAAATTTGTTGACACAATGGTTGAAGGTTGAGTTGAAATCAAGAGAAACTTAAGCGATAAAATAATCTTAATTATATTTTAATTATTAATAATTATAATAATTTATAAAATGCAAGTTGATTTGTATTTTTTGTCTTAATCATTATTTCGTTCTTTTTTAGATTTTAAATTATTTTGAGATCGCAAGCTTTACTGGTTGAACCTTCGTTTCAATTGTAATGTCTTCCGTTCTCACTTCTTAATTTTCAAAATTTGTCGATTTGTCAGGCTGCATGTCTGGAGATATTTTATATCTTCCTCTGCAAGATTAAGCACATATATTTATCATATTATGTTGATACAATATTCGAGAACATTGCGAGTCGATCTTTTTAGTGATTGAATATAGTATACTATAAGACAGATTGTGTTAAATATATTTCATTAGTATTGCTGAAATATACAACCTGATAAATTCGAGTATATTTGAAAATTTATTTCAAAAATAATATTAACAACTTAATTGACTATCAATATATAATAGTTATGTTGCCGCTTCATTAGTAAGAATATCTAATTTATTTAAGTATTTATACATTTGTTTCTTAGTTAGTTAAAAAGCACGAGATTAAAGACACTATGAAGGCAAAGGAAAATTTTCGAAGTTCCAGGATCTGACAACTTTGGTACAAATAGAATATGTCAGGTAATAAGCGTGAATGCTGATAGGCTGAGATTTACATACGCATGCTTTAGCAGTATGGAAAAAGAGACGATCGCAATTCAAAAATATAATTCGCAACTAATCTACGAGGTGTGAAATCCACACGCCGTGCATTGTCGTGCAATGGATGCTCCGGGTATTAAGCTGAGGCATAGAATCGTCAGGGGATCCCGCGTAGAAAGTAACTGAAATGCTAGTCGCGCAGGCGCACTCGCTGTCATCCTCAAGCAAGCCCAGCTCGCTAGCGGTCTATGCGCCATCTTTCGGTCATTCATAAAATTAAACGAGGAAGCGCGGAAAAGCCAGGAAATAATAAGAAAAGGGTTTTATTTAATATGGTTATTGGATTAAAAATAACATGCGCCGTGAACTTAAATTTTTCATAGCAACTTTTTTTCAAATCGATTTTCCAGTCGTATGTTTGCCCTCCTTCCCGGCCCAAGGATGGCGTTCGCGTCGCCTCCTACGCTAGAGCGACCGGCTGCTCCCCCCGTGCCCATGTTCATTTGGCTCGCACGATCTCTTTCTGTTGTGGCATCTTGAGGTGAGTGGTTCTATCGTGTCGTGCGTGCGTGGTCGTAAGGCCTCGTTGGTCACCGCTGCCTCGTTGGAGTTATCTTCGCTATAATCCGCTTGTCGTTAGCTCGTGCGTCTGCCATCCGAGGGTTTTGAGCGCAAATACCCCGTGCCCTTAGTACGTAAGTCTCGGTAGACCTCATATTTTTACGCTTTATCGCACACTTCTTACAACTCAGCGCGGCTGTTCATCCGAAGGTGCACGACATGCTGTTATAGAGTCGAGTTTTCCTGTTCAGTTAAGGATTTCGATTTCCGGTTATTCCAAACTTTAATTTAAACTATCGAGACATCTGTCTTTATCAGTTATTCAAAGAATACTTGATCCTTACTTTTGTTACTATTGGTGCTGTTACTCCTGGTGATACTGTTGGTGCTGCAGTTACCGCCGCCGCCGTCATCTCTCTAATCACTGTTGTCGTTTTTGCATTGCTTTTTTTTTATTCCTAACTTGAATTGGAAACGAGCCTGATCTGGAATTGGCAACAGCTACTTTTTCCTCTCTTTTCTTAATTCGTTAATTTTTATTACTGAAGGTCTGGTTCTATAATTATAAATCGATCCCTGGTTTGCTCTCCATACTATTCCTACTAAGTATATACAACCTCTGAGATGACTATACATCTTTAGAGTTTGTCTTGTATTTTCGGCAGAAGCCCTTCAAAGGCCAATTTTTTCCTTTGTTGATGAAAACAAGGAGGGGATTTTTATCTCGTGATTATCTTCTCCATGTTGTTGCATCTTTTTTTACTTCGAGTCTATCTTGCTTAAATCATTTAAATTAGTAAAAAGTACTGTAAAAAAATGCCTGTCGGTAATACAATTTTCGTCGGTTTTCCTTCTATTGATAATTAATACGAGAAAAAATGAAAATTAAAGAAAGTAAAAATTAGTCGAAGGGACCGGAAACGTAATGGCGCATCTCGCTTGTCAAGAATTTCATCTCTAGCAGATTCGCAATTGAATCTGAAAATTAATTAATCTCTGGTAACTTTATCGTGACTTCTTCGCCGGTCTTGACATATTATTCTTTACGCTGCGTCTCTGTTGAATATAAAAATTGCTAAAGTATCTTACGTAAATGTTAAAAGCCGAAAATCACTTCCGTTATTCGTTAACCGTATGGTAAATTGGCATTCGTACTATAGTTGGATCGGTTCAATATCAGTATATTTCCACAGTAAATAGTTGATTAATTTGCGATATCATGGATATCATAATTAATCAGGATATTTAAAATGATTAATATGAATTTTAATTATATTTTGTAAAAATATCCGATGCATGCGTATATGTAGTAGTTGATCTTTATACATCGTTTCGAATTCCATTCTTGAAACATTCCATTTACGTACATTCTCTTAGTTCATTCGATGCACAGCAAAGTTTAAACGTTTAATTGTTTATATTTTTTATTTGTTGCCGGATATCGTAATAAAAAGCCGAGTAGAAGAATGAATAGCAGATGTTTTATAATCTAAGCAGGAAGGGAGATTAATTCAAGTAAGAACGTGGCAACGAGGTTAAGCGCGTCGCCTAAAAAGTAAAATGTATATTGCGGCAACACTGTTCCCTTCGTTCTTTCGCGCAACATACAAAATGGCGTTCACCGCCTTCGCTTCCAGAATATTCATGAGAGTAGCGTTTGCCACGTGGACGTAATTTCACATTTTTCGAAGATTTTAAGATTATTTTAGTTAAATTTTAAAGCGAGGCAGCAGCGTCTAATTTTTATTTTGCAATAAAATCGGTATTATTACTTTACTTTTAATTTTCAAATATTGTAAAAGGAAGCATTTTAATATTTATTATATTGATTACAACAGTATATTTCGCAATTATTAATTAAATACATAATTAAAAGTTTTTTAACGGCCAAAAAAATATTTTAAATTATACTTGTTTTTTTCCCTTTTTTCAATTAAATAACCAAAAAGTAAAGGAGTTAGTTTTGTTATCAAATTATTAGTTATTAATAAATAAAAATAAGATATAATTAAATGATAAATAATTTATATTTATTATAAATTGATATTTCTGATATTAATCATTTTTTTTTTAGTTTTAACCAGACTGACATTAAAATATATTCAAAATGGGAAAAGAGAAAATTCATATTAACATTGTCGTCATTGGGCATGTAGATTCTGGAAAATCTACAACTACTGGTCACCTTATTTACAAATGTGGTGGTATTGACAAACGTACCATCGAGAAGTTTGAAAAGGAAGCCCAGGAGGTAAATCTTTAATTTTTCGTATTGATGTACAATTTTTTTTATTTTTATTATACTGATGATCCCATTTAATAATCATTCGTGGTTTCCACCAGAGGAATAATTTCCATTGAAGGCTAGATGCGTCTGAATCTTTAATATAAAGTAAAATTTTCTTAAATACTTATAAATTATTAGTCGTTAAATTTTTTTTTGTTTTTATATGTTTTAGATGGGAAAAGGTTCATTCAAATATGCCTGGGTATTGGATAAACTTAAAGCCGAGCGTGAGCGTGGTATTACCATTGATATTGCTTTATGGAAATTCGAAACCTCCAAATATTACGTTACCATCATTGACGCCCCTGGACACAGAGATTTTATCAAAAATATGATCACAGGCACGTCTCAGGCTGATTGCGCTGTATTAATAGTCGCCGCTGGTACTGGTGAATTCGAGGCCGGTATCTCGAAGAATGGTCAAACTCGTGAGCACGCTCTGCTTGCTTTTACTCTTGGTGTAAAACAATTGATTGTTGGTGTTAACAAGATGGATTCCACTGAGCCACCATACTCGGAAACTCGTTTCGAGGAAATTAAGAAAGAAGTGTCCTCTTACATTAAGAAGATTGGTTACAATCCAGCTGCTGTAGCTTTTGTACCGATTTCTGGATGGCATGGAGATAATATGTTGGAACCATCAACGAAAATGCCCTGGTTCAAGGGATGGTCTGTTGAACGTAAAGAAGGCAAAGCTGATGGGAAATGTCTTATTGAAGCTTTAGATGCTATCTTGCCACCAAGTAGGCCTACTGATAAAGCTCTCCGTCTTCCACTTCAGGTAAATGCATAAACTACTAATCTGCAATTTAAAAGTTTATTTAAATTTTATTTAAACATTTTATTATTTAATAATTATATGTAATAATAAAATTACTAATTTTTGACAAATGAGAAAATGATGATAAAACTTTATTTCATTCGCGGTTTCCACCAGAGGGTAATTATCCATTGACGGTAGAATGTGTCTGATTATATTTTTTAATAAATGTTTTAAAAAATGTTCGAATGAAATTGTAATTATGAATTTACTGTGTCGTAGGACGTATACAAGATTGGTGGTATTGGAACAGTACCCGTCGGTCGTGTTGAGACGGGTGTATTGAAACCTGGCATGGTTGTTACCTTTGCCCCTGCTGGACTTACAACTGAAGTCAAGTCTGTAGAAATGCACCACGAAGCTCTTCTAGAGGCGGTTCCTGGAGATAATGTTGGCTTTAATGTGAAAAACGTCTCTGTTAAAGATTTACGTCGTGGGTATGTGGCTGGTGACTCTAAGAACAACCCACCTAAGGGTGCTTCTGACTTCACTGCACAGGTATAAAATCTTATAAATTACTATGAGTATATTAAATTATCTAAAAACCATGATTATTTTGAAAAATTAGCTTAATTTTTTAAAAATTTATTTTTACTTTCATATATTTATAGTAATACTTATATAAAATAAGTGCTGAAGACATTGCTTTAGAATGTTCATATAATGAATCCCATATATACATACTAGACTTACCGACGTAATAAATTATAGATTGATTAATTCAATATTACAAGTGCGATGTAGAAGTTAAAAAAAAGTTAAGTAAAAATATTTTATTTTTAGGTTATTGTTCTGAACCATCCTGGCCAAATCAGCAACGGTTACACGCCTGTGCTTGATTGCCACACGGCCCACATTGCTTGCAAATTCGCTGAAATCAAGGAGAAGTGCGACCGTCGTACCGGCAAAACAACCGAGGTTAATCCCAAGGCCATCAAGTCCGGTGATGCGGCCATCGTCAACCTTACTCCTACTAAACCTCTTTGTGTAGAGGCCTTCCAGGAGTTCCCGCCCCTAGGACGCTTCGCTGTGCGTGATATGCGTCAAACTGTCGCCGTCGGTGTCATCAAGTCTGTCAACTTCAAGGACGTTGCTGGCAAGGTCACCAAGGCTGCCGAGAAGGCCCAGAAAAAGAAGTAGTCTTAGTTTCCGCGCAATCGAGTTACCGGACGACACTCTGCTGTCCCGGAGTCAAGTGGCGGCGGCGGCGTCGCCGCCAGCAGCACCATCACACTTACCATCATTGCCGCCACCGCTACGCCGCGCCTTCTCTTCTTCCTCGCGGAGCTGTTATCAAGGCAGTGGCTGCAACGGCAACTTCGTTGCCACTGACGGGCTTATTCATCTACCAAGGCGGCTTCGACGGCACTTCTTCCATCGGAAGGAGTTCCGTAGGAAAGGAGGACTCGCTCGCCTCGGGTTATTGTATTGCTGGAAGGCTGGAGGTGACGGAAGAGCATGGACGGAAGATACTCGTGCTGTTGTTAATTGCGCGCCGCTGATGCTATATATATATATATATGTATATGTATATATATATATATATATATATATATATATATATATATATATATATATATATGTATCATTTGTGTACACCTGTTTCACAAAACTATGGAAGAATGGAAGGCATCAACAGACATAATTTAGCTCAGCTTAATTATATTTTCTAACTATTATACGGAAATAATAAATCCTATTATCAGCGATATTTGAGAAACACCTCATTTTTTTATTGTTTGTTGTTACTTTTTTTACTTTAAATGTCTTCGCTGTCATTTTTAATCATACACAAACATACATTATATAAATATATATAATTAAATGAATGGACATATGACGATCGATTTTTTTCCTTTTTGTAATTATTTCAAATTTTCTATTTCATTTTTTAAGGCGATGTCTAGACGGTGAAACAATTTTTATAACTTTAATTTTTAATAACTAAACTTGAATAATGTTTGTACGTATATACATATATATATATATATATTACGTATATACAAATGCAAACATAATACGAAGTGTATCGGCATCTTAAGTCATCTCGCCATTGTCTATTCATATATTCATAATTTTGACTGGAGAGAATACGACTTAAACGAAAAAAGAACCATTTGAATTATCATTTAACCATTAAATAATTCTATAATTTTTATCTGCCAACTCTGAAGTTTGATTTAAGGGGAAATCGATGTTTCTGAATCGCATGCAGTACTTTAAAGTGTACTTTAAAGTAATTCAAAGTGCTATTTGAATATTATATAATTTTTATTTGTGACAGTTCTCTGTACATACAAATAATAACGATTGAGCGCGAAATAAAGAAACTAAAAAATAATTTTTGTGTTACATATTTGACCCAATCCACATTTTCATCTATAAAATTGGACAATTTTATAAATTTGGTTTCTTATAATCCATTAGCTTAAATTCCAGTTGTCTGCGATCGCAGCGCACCATTATTACATTTTTTGCACTGAAAATAGTTTTGAGAGTGCAACATCCTAATCAATTATGTTCAGAAACTCGGTATTATTTAGATTTGGGGTAAGAAAAACCTTTTTTATGACGTTACTAAAAATATATTTTTTAGAATTAGTCATTTACAAATGATCCACGTTTTGTTTGTTTAATATCATTTGCCTTTTAGGTTAGGTTTCAAATATTCATTTAAGATATAGATAATACATATTTTCAAAAATTTAAACGTTAATTTATTCGGAAAATATTTTGATTATTTAGTACAATACTTGCATATTTCAGATACAGCAAATAAGAAATTTATATACTAAACCGAAAACGGTCAGAGATATCACAAGAAGAAAACTTGTGAAAGACTTTGCTGATACAAGATTACGATACGTTGCTATGAAAAGAAATAACATTTTACCTAAAGCTGTACAAGTGAGTTTATATTAAATATATATTTAATTCATTACAATATAAATAAATAAGAATTTATAATTAATAGGATCTAGCCAGTGAGGCTTTCAATAATATTCCACGCCAATCCGCTCTCAGGCAATTAACACCTCGTTGTGTTATTACTTCAAGAGCATATGGCACTGTTCATAGATGGAGGATTTCCAGATTTATTTTTAGACACTTAGCTGATTATAATAAACTTGCTGGTGTGCAAAGAGCAATGTGGTAGTTTACATTAGTTGGAAAATAATCTTAGGAATTTGATAGTTTTGTAAATGCCAATACTGTTAACATTATTCTTAAATCAAGTTACATATATTGTTATTTAATCAGTATTGCAAATTTGTGTATGAATTTATTAATCTATACAAAGAACTTATTTCGTAAATAATATTAAATTCATTTTTATTAATTAAAATTAATAATTTATGTAAATAGTTATTAATAAAATTTATGAGGAATATTTATTCCCTTAATACTTTTCATGTTTCTTGTATTACCTTTTATGTATATTTATTTTTTTATTTAGTCGTTTTAAATTCATACTAGTACACATTCATTTGTAAACAACAGTTTATAAAAGTTTTTAATTTTAATGTTTAAAAATAATATAAATAATTAAAAATGGTTGTTCTGTTGGTAAAGCAAATAAGAAAATGAATAATATATTTAATTATTTTTATACAATATTTAAATTTAAGTATGTAAATATAAATAATATTTATGTGAGTATAGTTTATTTTGTATTAAACTTTTTATGCTTTTAAATTCATGAATGAATTTATACTTTATGTTCGATTCGTTTATATAAGGGAATATTAAATTTAATTTAATTATATTAAAGTTTCAGTTTTTCGGTTGTAATTACTCTAGTGGAGTATTAATCTGGAAATTATAATTTATAATAATGTTACAACATCAAAAACATATTTTTTCAAAGACAATTAAAAAATATTCAATTCAGATATTCAATTTATAATTTTATTAAATATTTTAATTTTTTTATACTTTATAGTTACAATAATCTGAATAATTTGTTTTCGTTTTTAATTATCAAAATATTAAACCACTAGACAGTATAACTTATTTCAAAATAAGAATTTATACAAATAACGAAATAATTGTTTTTAGGAACAAACGTGTACTTTTCTAATATTAAATGAAATTAACATTTATTTTATGTAGATGTAATAAATGATGTTACACTTTTGGTAACCAAAAGTTGTATAAATATGATATAAATGCAGAACTTAAAAAAATAAATATATAAATGTAAACAAAAGCTTGGATTTTCAAACATAAATCTGCTGACTTTAATAATTCTTATTATTAAAATCAATTATTTTTAATTTAAACATAATTGAAAATTAATTATTTGTTTTATTTCATTTAGTATAATTCTGTATTATCTAGATTTCTGCGGTATAAGAAAAATGTTTAATAATTAAAAATTATAATTGCAGCTTCTACAAAAATTCTTGTAAAAATTTTTTAAATTACAATATGTTCTATTACATTCGAAGGTATATAAATTAAATAAAAATATATTGTATATTTTAAATTTAGGAACGCATATGATTACTATACATAAACATATAAATATCTGTGCTAACAGTTTGGAATAAAATTTTTAAACAATTTTTGAATAATAATCCAATACAATCTAAAGTACTGTATTGGGAATAAGACTTTACATTATATATAATTTTTTTTAAGTAATTAATTAAAATACATGGAATATATTTCTTTTTGTATAGGATAAATAGATAATAAACTTTGTCATGTAATCTCGGAATAGTCTGTTATGACATAAAGTGCAATTATACGCATTTGATTTTTAGTTCATTTGTGAGCATTTCTACGGTGTATAATTCCGTATGTGTAACTTCAACGTGTAATTCTGATGTATCGGTCAATATTATATAAAATTGATATCTCTATCACATCGAGGTAACGGCATTCCATTAAATATCAAAGCATATTAGGAGTAAAGTAGCGAAAATTGTAAGCGGTGAAAGCGTTTCTGAATATTAGAGCGCGAGAGGAGGGCATCACATTTTCCAAAAAAGAAAAGCGAGCTTTGGAATATTAAAGATTAATTCTCAATAAATAAAAAATTTGAGAAAGTCAAATAGACGAGAAACGAGCAATAATTATTTTATTATAATTGCCAATAGTGTTTTATTATTATCAGGTCGCAACTTCATTTTTTCTTTTACTAGGTAAATGTACATACACTATGTTATCTTTGTATTATATCTTTGAAAAGGAATTTAGCGTTATTTCATTAAAGAATTTACAATTGAGCAAGGGTGCTTGACAACTCGATGACTTCAGACGATTGAAAGAGGGTGAGCAGGAATTAGATTACGCCTAAAAGGCGGGGGAACACATGCAATATGCATATTTAATCATAGTTATATATGAAGGATTGTAATTTTGACTAGCGTCGCATTAACGTTTTTACGTAAAATGGTCCGAGAATGTTTCTTTGACCAGATGGTTTCTCAGTCGTGTAACTGCTTTTAGTAATATCTGTCGTTCTCGTTAGTAGCCATCGAAAAAGTAAAAAATTGAAAAATAAAAGTAAAGAAGGCGACTCAATTCTGCCGAGTTACTTATGTGCTCGCCGATCACTTGGCTGATATTACAATATTGTGTCAGTTCATAAAATAAATTATTATTATAATTAATAATTAAGAGGATTATTCTTATAGAACAATTTCAACGTCTATCAAAGTATTTCATCAGAATCGCTTCTAGTTTCAATGTAATTGACACGACACAAGGTATCATTTTACATTTATCAATATAGACTCTTTTAAATATAAAGTACATACTTGTCGATGTGATTGTTGTTAGAATTCATAAAATACATTTTTTTAAATTCTCTGCAACTATGCTGCCGAGACAGTTAATACAAATAATTTGAATTTGTGACTATAATTTTATAAATTTTATTCTTTGCTATAGTTTATATGTAATTTTATGACCTTGATGCTGTTAATGTTTTATAATTAAAAAATATTTATTATTTTGTATTCGGATATGTTTGAATTATTGTCATAAAAACACTTTTATAACATTATAGTTTGAAAATAAAATAATTAAAATAATATATATTTTATACTTCAAGTTATATATATACATGTATAATTTAAATATATTAATTATGAATTTTTTAATTTTTCTTAAATATGTTAAAATATGAGCTCAAGTAGTATAAGTTTACGCCAGACGATCCATTTAAATTCGTCATTATTATTTATAAAACTAGAACAAAATAAATACCGTTTATTCTAATAAATTTAAAATTAATTTTCTTTTTTGAAAAAATTTTACAGGATAGAAAAAAAGTTATTTTTAGTTTAATATATTAATAATATAATAATAAAATAATAATTAGTTTAATATAATAATCCAGATATAATTCTTATATCAGAAAAATGTACATCAGATAACTACTATAGAAAGTAATTACTCAAGGTAACTATTCAATTTTTAATATCACAATTTATTATATATTTTTTTCAAGATAGTCTTGTATCAGTCTTGTATTAATATAATTTAGAAATTATTTTAAATTTCTAAATCTATAATATACCTTATAGAATAGATGAAAATATTACAATACAGTATCTCTAATCGAATCATGTCATATCTGATAAAATAGTTAATTATAGATTTAATTTAGTTTATGGATTGTATTGAATAATTATATTTCATTGTTGAAAAAAAATTTAATTCAATAATTTTATCAACGATATTCTATTGATAGCATTAATAATAAATTTTTAAAATATAAACACTAGTTGATATAATTTACAAATTTATGATGACTGTAACAATTCATTTATATGATAACTGAGTTGATATTCATGATAACGTATATAATGTTTAATTTCATATTGTGGATATAATTATCGTAATTAACTAATTTGTATATTAACGGGGAAATTTTACGATAGTAAATAAAGTTATATTGTTGATAATATCCTGAGAAGATGATATGATATAAAATTCCTGTGAATCTTTCAAAAATAAATTGTATAAATGGTAAAATCGTTAGTTTTCAATTTACATTTTAAAATTTTATATTTCATATCTTACCAGATAGTTCTGAATCAGTAACGTCAGTTCATTGCACATTTAAACTTAGTATTATGTTTTTACATAAAAGAATTTTTATATTAAACATTTCTACAAAACAATATGCTTATTATTATAGTATTAAGAGAAATCGAAAGTTCAAGGTAAAGCTTATATAATTTGTATATTAATAATATTCTATCTTCAATTCTGCAATTTACTTAGACGGAATAATATTTATTATAGTCTCTGCATTATAAGATTATGGAATATATATTACATTTATATAATCTAGTAATAAATCCTAACTGTGAGAATAAGTAGATGAATTCTATGATATTATATATGGTTCATTAATGAGTTTAAATTTAAAAATTTAAAATTTAAAAATTTTACACACATTTATTTATTTATTTATTTATTTTTTTTAAAAATGTTGTATTTAAAAGAAAACATTAATTTTATTAGTACTATTACTATTTTATAGTAATCAAATATTTTTTGAATTTCATGGATTTAATTTAAAAAGCAAAGTTTCACATTAAAAAATTAAAAATATTATTAAAACCATAATAATCACGTTAATAATTTTAAGATTTCAATTTATAATCATAATTTATAACTGATTGGTAATAATTTATTTACATTATACATTATAGTCCGAGGGTACGTACTTATACTTATGTAATTTTAATAAATTTAATTATTTATTTGTAAGACTTATTAATTATTATATTAATTACTTATTCTATTAAAATATTTAATAAAAAATTATCAATAAAAATGACGTTAACACATAATTATTTTATTATAAACAAATTTATTTCCATAAATTTAATATTTCCTTAATTGCTTTATTCAATCTGTTGAAAATATCTTTATTAGGTCATACGAAAATATTATAAATTAAATATGATTGTGATTTTATTATTCTAATACTTCAAAGAAAATATTTATTATATTATCACTATTTTAAATTTGGTTATTAATAAAATAATATTACTTAAACAAAAATTTCATTTTTTGATGAAGAAAAAATCATTATTTATTTTTACTATAATTATTTCAAATTAAGTAATTACGAATGACACAAATTTCTTGTAGCCATTAAAGTAAATTTTTATGACTTCGCAATAGCAACGTTAATATTTATAACCTGCAATATAATATACCTTCTCAAGGGATCTGTCTTTTTTTAAATTGAGAATTTGTATAATGTTATTTTTTAGTTTGAATTTATGTATATATATAGGAAATCGCATTATCTATTTTTACTTTTAGGATATAACTTATTTGTATAATATACATATGTATCCTGTAAAAAATAATTGAAAATATTGTGTCCGGTGGTACATGAACAAAATTAATATTTATTATAAAAGTGTACTTTATCAACGAACTTGACATATTATAAATGGATAATTTACCACTGATCACACAGATGTTTACATTTAGATTTTCCATGTTTTTAATACTTGATAAGTCCAGAGTATCATACTAATTACAAACAAAAGACAATTAATTAATTTGAAATGAATTTTTAATTATTTCGTAGAATAAGTACAAACGTTAAAAATAGTATGAATTTCAATAATCCTATAACTAACTCATTTGAAGACATTTCTTAAAATACAATGTATTAATTTTTTATTGAATAATTTAGAGCGAAAAAGTGATGATAGAGGAGTTGAAAGATAATAATTATAGCAATGCTTTTAAAAAAATGAAATCTGGAATTCGTCGCAACATGTTGTCATTATTTGGAAATTCTAAGAGTAGGAAAAAGAAGCCACGTTCCATCAAATTGCCTATACTCTTAAAAATCCATCCTATTAAGCAGTATAATCGAAGAGAATTTTATAACGATAATGTAAGTTGATAAGTTAATGGTAAATATAATTAATTAGAGATTATTTTTTGATAATAAACAAATTTCTTAATCTTAGTTACAAAATATTGAAATTAATTTTCAATTGCTTACGAATATATTATGTAAAGTGTTCAGAATTTTCATCGATATTTGTTTTATATCATGCAAATTATATTAAATTCTTAAAAAAATTTATTTAAATTTTAATTTTCAATGGTATATTTATGAGTTTTTTGGACAAAAGGAGGTACTAACTGTATGAAGGATTTCTCATGCAAATAATTTTAATAAAATTTACTATTTATAAATTACTATATTTTTATTTCAGAACGTAATAAAAATGTAAATGATAAATCATTTAACTTTCAGGATCCTGAATGCTTTCATCGAGCAATAGGTTCAATTTTATTTTTATCTCAATTTTTTGGAATTCTTCCTATTAAAGACATTCGAGCCTTAAATATAAAAAAATTTTCATTTCGAAAATTCGCTCCTCGAACTCTTTATGCATACTGCATTCTTCTTGCAATATTTATTATGACAACCATATCTGTTGTGCATTTGTTCAAAACACTGAATGCTAATAGTTTCCAAACAAAGGGTATGTATAAAGCTATATTAAACATTAAAATTTATAAAATTTAATTTAAATTATTTTTAAATAAAATTTACGGTAAACCAATAAAAATCAATTATCTTTATTAAAGAACTTTTTGTATTACCGTAAGAAATAATAATTAAAGAAAAGCCAGACAAATTTTGAACACAAAACTTTTGAACTTACGATGAAGATATTAATTTAATAAATTTTAGGAATAAACTTCGTATTTTGTAGTATCGCAGTACTAAAAATATATGTTGAAAAGTAAAAGATAAATATCTTTAAATATCTTATAAAACCGATTGAAAAATGGAAATAAAATTCTTATTTTTTATGATGAGATTAGCCAGAGCTTGACTTTATAATTTTTATTTTTACATGTTATTTAAAAAATCCATAAATTGTTTTTTAAATCATAGTTTCAATAAATATGGTCTTATCATAAGACATTTATAATAATCTATTAGAAAAAAATGAGAATTTCTGTAAATAATAATTGTATTATTATTGATTTACATAAATTATCAATATAATAAAGAAAAATTATGTACATTTCGTTTTTACCAATATATTATTTTTGTTAAAAAGTATAAAATTTCAAATTTGTTTGTAGGAGGAATATCTGATGCTACTGTAGGAGCTGTATTTTATGGAAATAGCCTAATTAGTAATATTATGTTTTTACGACTCTGTCCAAGATGGATTTCTATACAATACGACTGGAGAGCAATGGAGCAATTACTTGATGAGTAAATTATTGATAATTATAGTCTCAATATTATAAATAATTATAAGAAAATTCAATGAATAATCTGAATTAATTAACATAGCTTTCAAAGTTTATTTAAATTAATTTTAATAATGATAATTTTAATAAATTATTTAAAAAACAAAAATATTTATATGCTTAGAAAAAATATATCGTATAATAAAATTGAAAAGAGCTTGCCATTTCTTTTTCAGTGGTTGTATAAAAAAAGGCAAATGTAAGAGACCCGCTCTACGATGGAGGTTCACATTAATAACCTGGACGATCTTGAGTCTCGCTATCCTAGAACACGTTCTTAGTATGGTCAAAAATGTTCCTATAGGGGAATGGGGAGCCCATAGCTTTGCGGATTTTCTTTTTATCTACTCAAATAAGTCGCACCATTTCATCATACAAAACAGTACATTCAGATTATTTTTCTACTTACCAATATTCGCTTTACTATTATTATATCCAGTTATTTTTTCTTTAACTTAATATTTATCAAATTAACAGTAACATATAGATGTTTTTAAATTTTCATATTTTGTAATATATTCTTCGTTAAAATACTTAATTTAAGCTTCATATAATTCAACAACTTTTAAACATTAAACGCATTAATTATTCAAGTATTATTTTTGTATTTCAATCTTTTTTATTCTCATCTTCCATCGCGTATAATATTCATTATATTAGTCAGGTCGTTAAACCGATAATTAATTAACATAATTTATTTTTATTTTATTATACTTGAAGGTTTTTTGCTCTAATATTAATTATTATTTCTTAAATTTATTATTACTAATTTAAAAGTATTTTTTATTTTAAGTCTTTATATTTTCTTAAATATCTGAAATAATGAAGCAAGTTTGTATGACGGCATAACAGAAAGATTATTTTTTTGTATTTAAGTTCGTACATGTTTTAATTTTCCTTTTTCAAAATTACAATTTAATAAATCTTTAATTTAATTAATATTTTTTAACTTATTGAAAAACGTCATTAGTGTATTTTATATAAGATTTTTTATATTAAAGTTTATTAAAATGTATAAAACTTATTTGATTCTAATGACTTTAATTTATATTTTTATAATGATTCATTAAAATGTGAAACAAAAAAAGTTTTCTTAAATCAGTATTTATGCGTTAGTAGTATATTTTATATAAAATTGCAGTATAGATTATAACTATAATTGAAGGAATAAATTAATATCGGAATTATAATGTTTATATTTAAAAAGTTCTTTTACCGTATGTATTGGTTTAATATTTTCAAAATTATTATTATTAATTTTAATAAAAAATTATATCCTTATGTTTATATTATACTTTATATTAGGTATAATATTCAAAATAAAATATATGTATTTATTACAAGAGAGTATTTAAATTATTTCATTCGGAAACATTAGAAACTTTTTTAATTTACGTAGACTAAATTCTTATAATTATATCTAAGCAATAACTATAACGAAGCCTTTTTTTATTCTAGAAAGAAATACATCAATTTAATTATGCTTTTTCAGTCGAATACAATTTTTCATTAGGTTTATTCATCTTTGTGGTCAGTAAAATAGCTACATTTGCATGGAATTTTACAGACTTATTTATAATGATAGTAAGGGAAATTCTTATTTAAAAAAAATATTATAAGATCTTTGTATTTAAAGAGTCCTTTTCAGATTTCTACAGCCATAGCTGAAAGGTATAGATGTTTGAACGAATGTATTGTTGAAATACCGTCAGACCATTTAACCGTCGCGGATTGGTATAAATTTCGAGAAAGTTATGCCATATTAAGTACTCTAGTAAAAAAAATTGATAGTGAAATTTCTGGCATTGTGCTTTTATCTTTCACTAATAACATTTATTTTATATGCTTACAACTTTTAAATGGTCTATCGTAAGTATAACCAATGAGATATATTTAATTTATCCAAATCAGAAGATTTTTTTCTTTTATATTTTTACTTCATAAGTATTGAAACTTAATTTAATGAATATGTCATAATTTTTTTGCATTTTTCAATGGAAAACGTCAACTAAATATATATAAATCAATTGTCTTTTTAATTTATTGCTTATTTACTGATATATTAAAAACGAAAATACCTTAAAGATAGAAACTACAAAATCATTAATATATGAACGTAAATATTAAGCTAAACAATTGGTAATTTAAGAATGAAAGTAATTAATCAGGTTTCAAGTTATAATTTATAACTAAAAATAATACGAGTGACAAGTAAATATGAAAAGGGAATAAGTAATATATTAAAATCTAGATAACATCGAATATTATCGTCGATATAGCAAATGTTGTCACAAGAGTAAACTCAACGAAATCCATGATTCTTTCAATTGGTTGTAAAATAAAGGAGTTAATTTTAATTTACATATGAATTATAAAAATGTTTTAAAAATGAATAATTGTATTGTCTTACCATCGATGTCAAAGAAATTGGTATCGATTGAATTATGAATTATATTTTGAAAGAATTGTTTGTATTAAGGAGAACTTTTAATTGTTAAATATGATTGTTTAAGCCCGAATACTTCAGAGAATCCGATAATGAATTCTATTTATTTCTTCGGATCATTTATCTTTCTAATCGGACGAACGACGGCTGTAACTCTATTAACTGCTCGTATCAATGATCAATGTAAAGTTATTTTGCCAATTTTGTACAATTGTCCATCAATTAATTATTCTCTCGAGGTAAAGAATATTTTCGAAACATTAATTTTTTAATAATTTTTATTCCTTAAAAATAATAACCTAAGCTTATGTAATTGAAATTACCAGGCGCAAAGATTACAGAATCAAATTACTAGTGATGATGTAGCACTAACTGGACACCGATTCTTTTCAATTACTCGAAATTTTATGCTTGCAGTAAGTGCAATCGTAAATGCTAATATTTTTCCCATATAAGATATTTTTTTATTCTTTATATTTGTAGGTTGCTGGAGCTATAGTAACGTATGAAGTCGTATTATTGCAATTTAACATTGCCTTACAACGAGACTGAAAGTTAAATTTCATTAAAGATTGAATGGAGAGAATAAAACAAGACTCATTAAATCATCATTATTCAGATTCTTTATTCATGATTATATAATCATATTTAATATTTTTTCTATTAAGCATTTTATCAATTATTATTTTTTGTAATTAATAACTGTGAACATTTCCTACCTTATTTATTAATTTAAATTTGTTTAATTCATCGTATTAATTATAAAGGTTAAAATTAAAATTGATATTCTATTATATAGCATCATATTTTAAGCTCAAGATTTTATTTAATATAGATTATCTGGTAAATCTTTAATAAACTTAGGTTTATCATTTTATAAAACAATTTTAGTAATTTAATATTTTAAGAATTCGTTAAATTCATATTTTCCAGAAAAATGGTGTCTTGATTGATCGGTGATTAATAATTTTTTTTGAAAAATTGCTAAAATAATTAATTTAGTTAACTTGAGTAATATATATGAGCAATATATAAAGTTAAGAATATTTAATAAATAATAAGGATATTACATGATTAAAAATGATTTCATGAAGTTCTTCATGAAATTTAAATGTATTGGAAGCATACATAAAACAATAAACGTTTAAAATATAAAAAAATACAAAAGTTACATGATACTTTGTGATTTTGAAGCTATAAATATATTCAGATTATAAAAAATCTAGATTCACTGAATAATTAATTCATAACTAAGAGTTTCTTTATTCCAATATCAATATTACATTTACTAATAAAGAAACAATAATTCTATCGGTTTTATAATAGTTTTATCGATATTTTAATAATTTTAACTAGATGCAATTTGGACTGCAGTTATTAGATTTATTTATTATAAAACAATAGCACTATACTCTTATATTAGTAATAGAATATAATAATTATTGAATTTTATATTAAAGTAAATTTTTCATATCCTTTCAATTATTTTTAAGAAATTTCTATAAGTATATTCAATATTTTATGATTTACAAGTGAATATAAAATTAACGTATAGATAATCATAATCTTAATAAATTGTAATTTATTTGGATGCAAGTTGAATAAAGAATACTTAAGCATTTAATGCAGATGGAATTTAAGGTGGGTATATAAATATTTCCTTATCAATGAATATGAATCTACTGAGAAAAGAATAGTAAAATTGTGCTATGAATAAAGCAAACGTAATTAGGGATATATAAATTCAAATGCTCAATTATTTACGGACAGAAGACCATATTAGTATTATTGTCATTTTTACGGAATTCAAATATATTGTTATTAATAATTAAATTATTAAAAAAATTTATAGTTAGAAAAACATAAATTGTAAGTAATGGGCACTATTAATATGTTTCTAAAATCAGATTAAATCAATATTCTGGATCAATGCTTTATAAAACGAGGTCAAGTGAATAATGAAACTGATAATAGAAACCATTTTTCAGATATAAAAGAAAAACCATTTTTCTTTGTATTAGCAGTATTTTATACACCATAATAATGAAATTATAAAATTTAAATCATATATTAGATTTTTTATAATTAACTAACAAATTGCAGACGTTAAGAAATTAATAATTTTTTACTATAAGATTTTCCTATTTAGTATACTATAAATTAATAAAATTATAAACATATTTAGTAAGTTAAATAATAATTAAGGAATAGTTATAATGCGTGCCGGGGACAATGTGCCCGTTCGAATAATGACAATTATTTATCGCTTCCCTTCCCCACACACTTCATCCTTTCGGCAAGAGTCGTACTCTTGTCAGTTAAGTATAATCCCTTTTTTGTACAGGAATGAGTCTTTGCTATTTGATATAGTATGGTTACATATAATTTTATATTATTCTATTATTATAATATTTATGATTAATGATTCTATCTAAAATTAATTATAATTTATTAAATTATTCTTTTACAAACTTAGCATACCGAAATTGATATAAATTTTAATTATAAATATACGTGAATTTTATATAGAAAAATTAAAGATACAAATTGTTCGTTCAAGATTTTACTTCATTCGAAAGTTATCTTAATAATTTTAAAATATTAGTTTTTTAAATTATGGTATGAGAAATAAATTTTTTAAATTTATAAAATCATATTTTATGATATAATTTTTAAAATACGTTAAAATACATTCATGTAACATTTTTTTATTATATATTTTTTTAATTTTGCTGATTTTGAACAACGTGATCAGATTTTGATGCTAATGTTGACCGACTCTCGCATATCTTGAATCTCATTGATTCTGCAATTATACTGTACAACGGAATTATGATTCGTGTAAAATCTTCAGCCAAAGTGTAGGTTGATATCTTTGTTTTTGTTTTTGAATAAGTCTTTAACGTAAAGAACAAATTTCTGAAAATAAAATATTCTCTTAGAACTCCTAAGAAATTATCTAAGAAATTTGAATACAAGTCTTAATTATGGTATAATAAATGGACACTAAATGATTTTATTTTTATAATTTTATTATTACATTTTTATAAAAAAAGAATAAATCTAGATGATGGTCTTCCGTTGAAAAGATCAAGGTTCAATGAAATGCTATAGTACAAACAGATTATAATAAATTTGTCAGTATTAGGTATCAATAGATACAGCTATCAATGTTTTAGATAAAATTGTTTATTTGAATATTAATCTGAATTTCACCTCACAAACTTTAGTCATGTTGGTGTCAGTATTTTGATGATCAATGTGTACAGCATTGAATTGTACGAGGACCAGCTCATATGTGACAATGGTACCTGCTACCTGGAATACCAATATTACTCATAAGCGAAGTAAAATTACTTTATTGCTTTAATATTATTCATATAAATTTGTTTGCTCTTATAGAACACTTTCAAAAATAAAATATCAGGTAAGCAATTAGAAGAAATTATTTCAAAGTTATTGAAAAATTGATGAATTTATATTATATACTTTTTAAAATAAAAAATTAATAAAACTACGTACAAAAATGATTGAACAAGTAAGTACATTTAAACAAAAGTAGTTCAAATATTAATGCAAATCAATGTAGCATGTAATATTAATAATTTGCTATAAAAGAAATAACATAACTTTTTAAATTATTTTATTATTACTTTTATATTGTACTAAAAATGTATATCGCTTTTTCATTGACTTATTTAATATTTAGGTATATATTATATTAATAATAATAGAATTTGAAACGGTATTATAAATAAATATATTTTTTAATTGTAAAATTTCTAAATTACAAGTGAGGAAGAAGCACTAATATTTAAAATTATTTAAAAATATTTTTTTAAAGAAGTATTTCAATACATACTGTTAGTATCAAACTGCGTGTAATGGAGAAAAACTTCATCCCCGTTAAACTTATTGTATCAGTTGTTACTTGCATAAGGAATCTTCTCACCTATATTCATATTTCGTTTAAAAATATAGATTATTTGATAAGCGAACGTATTCAATAGTTTTATATAGTTGTTAAATTTAAAATAATTATAAATATCTGTAATATACAATTTAAAGTTTCAACGATTCTAAATTAATGTGTATATTTTCCAACTTTAATATAAAAAAATATTTAGTTATGGAATGCTCGAACAAGAATATCGCGGAAAATATTTTTTATAAAATTGCGTAAAGTTGCGTAAAATTGGATAAAATTAGGTAAAATTACATGTATATTATAAATGAGAAAAATTTACTTCTGTCGAATAACTGGTACTGCAAACACTATATAATATTGGGGCTGGTAAAAGTGATTCATCATGGACTGTAGCTGCATATAAAGAAACTGCTGATGTCCTGGCGAGGAGGAAGCCAAAGGAAAAGCAGAAATATACTGTCTGAATAGCGTTCGGCATTGGTCTGTTGGAAGTTAAATTATCTACTGTAATAAAAATACTTTTTAAAATAAATGCTATGTAATTGCTCATTTTATTTTCTCTTTGACCGTAATGCAATATTTCAATATTTTTGTATAAAACTTGATTATGTATCATCAATGTTTAGACGGATTTTGAAAATATATAATTTAATTTAACTTCATTATGGTGTCTTGTTGTGTTAATTAAAATTATGTTTCTGATTATTATGCAGATTAAGGTAAATTATTTGATTTGACATAAACTGTTGCTAAGGCGCACATATACATAAGAGATTTTAAGCCACTATAACACTGCACATATGATCTGATGATATTAATTAATGAATAATTTTATTTATAAACTTATTTATTATTATTTTTTTAAATTATATTAAGAATTATATCAAGAAACATTCTTAGAAAATTGAAAAAATTTATAAAAATTTAAAATAATTTTATATAATTATTTTATATCATGAAACGAATTTCAAATTAAATTTATTAAGTCTATTTGAAAAACCAATTAAAATTATGAAACATTATTCAAAAATTCATAACACTAATAATAAAAGTCTGCATTTTTTCATTAAAACTAGAAATTTTCTATTTAGAGAATTATTGCAAATGCAAATACATTTTTTAATTGGAGTTTTAGAAAAACTGTTTAATAATAATATTTAATAATATTTAATAATAAATATTATGTTATTTTTAATTGTTTAAAACTAAATATATAAAATATAAAAAGTTTTACTACTTATTTTTAAAAAATAGTGAAATTTTTATTATATAAAATAAGTCGTATTACATTTTAAATAAAAATTAGATGCAAAATAGTATGTTCATAATTATTACTTTTTTTTTTAAATACCGTTTCTTTTTCGAAACTATTATATTGCCAACTTATAGTTTTATTTATAGTTTTATTTTTCAGGTGTGCATGCATTTGTGAGATAGCATTCAGTTAAAATAAGAAATTAGAAAAAGTGCAGTGCAATAACAGTAAAGAAATAATTATATTTTATTTCCGAAAGATATTATAAGATATCAATTGTATGACAATTAGTTGAACAAAACTACAAAACGTGAATTTAATATAAAAATAGAATAGATTAACGTTACTTAAACGAGTTGAGTAGTTGAATGCAAATGAAGTAGAGATTAGTAGCGAAGGACAGGAGGACGATGTCAGAGATTAAGGAATCGATGCGTCGTGTCATTGTAGCCAGACGATTAAAATCAATTCGAGCTTCTGCCCACCACCACTCCGGTTTTGCCTTCACAATGAAAGAATCCTAATTTTCATAGTAATTAAAGAGGATAAGTATGTTGTTGAAATTAATACTAACTTAATTAAAGTTCCAGATTTCATCTTCTGAATTATATTCTTATATTAGCACGTTTTTTTTATCTATTATAATAATTCAAGATAATTTTGTTATATTACAGTACAATAATAATTCAATATGTATTAAAATTAAACTAATTGCGTAATCTATATTGAAAATAATTTTCAATTTACTCGCAAAAGCTATAAAAGAAAACATAAGCAGATATAATTTAATTTATAAATAAATATTTCTGTTCATAGACAAATAATATTTATAATTAGAGGTAAAAAAAAATTTCAACTTATAAGAACCATGTTCTTTAAAACTTTATATCTATTCCATAAAATTTTGTAAATACTGATTAATTAAACATTTTTTTCAATATATATATATGCTATTATATTATACATATATATTATGTTTATATTGATATAATATAATTTCTACAATTACACAATTATTTTTCGGTATATTATTATATACCGAAGTTTAAATAAATAAATAAGTAAATCAAATATATAAATATGAAGAATTTGTTCCATATCGATAAAAGTCTAGTTAACTTATATAAATATAATATAATTATATAAATAACTTATATAAATATAACTTATTATATAAATATAATAAGTGTCATTTTCTATGAGTTTTATCATTCAATATATATATAAATTAATTCAATTTATATGTGTAATTGTGTTAAAGTTCACATATTAATTTTTATTCGAATTATTGAGATCTTATATTTTAATAAGCACTCCAGCAGTCCAAAAGTAAATTTGAATCGTTTAATATCTTTGAAAATTTAAGATTGATGTAAAAATATTATTTATAATAATATATTTATAAAAATGTTTAAATAAAATTCTTGGGAATCGGAAAACAATTTAAATAATATGAATCTTCGAACATCTTAGTTCCAAGTTACTTCTTTTAAATCGTTATAAGTTGAAAAGGCATTTATCTGTATAAAAATATGAACAAATGAATAATATTATAAAAAAATATTATATTTTATAATATAATACCTTGTCTCTAATGGAATATAGTCGACGATTCAAATGTCTGAATTGATCAGTAAGAGCAACGCTAATTAAAATGAGAAATAAGTCCATGAAATTCCAAGAGAAGGTACTAAGAAGATTAACAAACTGAACAACGAAGCCCTTCCAAAAAGTATAATTATCATTAGTAAACATCTAAAAAAAAGAAGAGAAATATTGAAATATTGACGTAAATAGTTAAAACTATTGTTACAAGACATCATAGTATATATTTAACGAACTTGCGGAAAATGAAGCGCAAAGTACGTAGCAACAACATTGGTTTCTCCACGAAGATTCGCACATTCTAAGGCACTCACATATCCAGCCAATATCGAAAGCGTATGCTCCACTAACGCATAATCATTATAATATTAGTTGAACAATTAATTAATTAGTAATCGTTTAAGTAAAAAATAAAAATCTCCTGAAAGCATATTTAAATTTATAGTTATTTTATGATTATGTTATCAATCACCGCAGCAAAGTAAAATCTAATCTCAAAAATAAAATATTCTTTTTTATGTCAATGTAAATGAATTATATGTACCCCAAGCGTTTTATCAATAGAAAAAGCATCGCCAGTTTCGCAGTCGTAAGATGGTTTCATTCTTTCTAAGGTAATAATAATATTATTGAGGTTCCGATGTCAAAACTATTTTCTTGCATTCGCCCTATTAAATTTATTACGGGTATTACAAATTATTACGAATCTCGATACTTCTTTTGACGCCGAATGTAAAATAAACTAAAAATTAGGGTTAATATGAGAAGTGGATACTTGGATTGAAAGTAAGGCTAAAGACGAGAGGAACTTGTCAATTAAAATGCGCAGTTACTAAAGCATAAGGTTCAATAGAATTGTATTTTTCATAGTATAAGGCTTACCCAGAGCCAGTGTCATTACAACGATGCTCATTATTTTAAATTTGAGGGCGAGGTTAAATGAGTTCATACGATGATCCAGACTATATCTCGCTGTCAGTTGCCGCTCCATTTTTCCCCAGGAAATGGAAAAATCGGGCCATTGTCGGGCAAGCTTGAGGAAGAGTAGCGCTGTTATTCCGGCCGTCAAGAAAAATACTAGATTACCTGTGAATTGATATATCTATATGCTTACTTTGTCACCTATTTATCACGCCTAATTTCTTAACTCCTTCACAAGATTACTTGCAATAAATATCACGAGGAGCTTCGCCATCTTGACGTTATATTTTTTTTATCCCTCAAAATCGTAATCAATGGTTTCGCTAATTTTTAAACTTCTTCTTCGAGCGATACAGTAAATGTTTTTTCTATTAATTTAATTATTCCGGAGATGTTTGATAAAGTAAGAGTTTTAAGATTTTTACTTCATAGTATTGTTAATCCAACCCCTTTACGTTCTCACAAATACACAGATCTAGAATGACTTAATAGACTAACAAATATAAAAGTAACACTAATGTCAGTTATAATGCTTCAAATAATTGAATTCTTCAATCCTTTTACTCTGAATTATTTTATTTTTTTTACTCTTTTACTTTTATAAAAGAAAATAAAAGCTGCTTATCTTTACACTTAAAATTATTACTACAATTTATTATTATTAATATTCTTAAATTATTAATTTTTATAAAAATAAATTTATAATTTTTAATACTTTTAATAATTTTTTTTTTAGTAAAAATCTAATTTTTGGGTGATAATTTTTATTTTCAAATACAAAAAAATATAAAAATTATGTTGTAAATAATTAATTGTGTCAATAACTTTATAAAATTATTAATATTTTAATATTATTATACTCTGTACATCATACTCTATAAAGAACTTACTTGTTTTACTAGAAGTAATTGAACTGGTTGCTAATCGATAGATACTAAATAACGTAAGAACTATGGAACCTATTGTTGATAAAGCGCAGTATAAAATTTTCAAACTTTTCCATGTGAATCTGTAAATATTATTTAAACATAAATTAAATAAAACATAAATCTGCAAATAATGTATAAAGCAAGATTAATTTAGTTCTAAAGAGCTTTTTAGTCATTTTCATTTTGCACTATATCTAGCAATCATGATTCTATATAAGATTTTTAAAAAAATAGCAGATAAAATTAAATTTAAAAGACCTATTGGAATAAACATAATTACGTGTAGTTTTTATGATGCGTAACTACCTATTAAAATTTTAAAAATGAAAATGAAAATTAAAACATGAAAACTATTAAATATAAAAATGAATATGACAACGTAATGGAAGAGTTAATGGTAAATGACTGTGGTAACCTTAAGTCGCTTGCATCGTGTGATTTAATACCATCGAGTGGAAAGACAGCGAAGCATTGGGCCAAAATGATAATTGGTCTGAGAGCACAGTGGAAACTTCTCGTGCTGTCGATGAAATTGACACCCATATTTAATTCATATGGCTTAGCTTCTTTAAACATTAAATGTCATTAAAAATTTTATTTTAAAAAATTTATAAATCATCGTTAATACAGTGTTATCAATATTATTTTCTTTAAAATACTTTTCACTATATTATAGTGAAAAGAATAATTATATTTTATTATTCTAATTTTATATTAAATATTTTACTTGAAAAATAAAAATCTTGAAATTTCTCATATTTCTACCTTTAGTGATAAGTTAATTCATTTTTTTTTAATTATCTATCACTATTAACACTACTATTAATTTTATAAATACTGTATATCACTAATAAATATTACTATTTTAAGTTCACTAAAGCGTATGTAATAAATAACTTAAAATGTAAATTTAATTACGTAATGAGATAGAGATAATATATCATGCATTATAGTAACAATTTATATTATGTTAAGTTTGTTGTTATTAATAAATTATAGGTATTTTAAGAAGTAAAAATGCATTATATTTGTTTAATACATAATAATTATATTTGTACCTTCATATTCTACTGATATAATTATTAAGATTATTTAGTTATTTGCTTGACTAGAAAACGGTTATTTTTAATTTTCATGAAATTTCATACAATGTAATTAAGTTTTTCTAAAATATCAAATTTTCACTACTTTTGTTCACTAAAATTTATTTAATAAATATAATATAACAATAAAGTGCAATAAACTCACCGTTAATCGATATAAAATTCATCTTATACGCTTTCAAGGCCGCGTGCCTCGACGAAACAATTTTTTTTGATCTGCAATATAATGAAATATACCAGTATACAAGAAAAAAAAATTAATTTACTTTATAAATGGGTCGACTCAAACCCTTAGCAATAAGTCATAAATATCTTGGTAAATTATTGATAATACTAGTAAACATATTTCTTAGGTGACGTGAAATTGCAAGTTTTCCCAACCGACTCCAGGAATCAGTATGTGAAAATTTGTATTCTGGAAGTTATTCACTTAAAACGAGCCTTTCTCAGCTCGATCGAGCAAGGCCCTATTGAGATTTGCATAGTTAAACGGCATGAAATGTGAATCGAACTTGTTATTCACGAATCTCAGATTCTATAGCTGATTTTTCGCCAAAAACTGGCAAACAGTGACTATTCAATAAGTATTGATATTAACGAGGATTGTAATGTAAGAGAAGGGTACAAACTCGTCCTTCCGATCAGTCTTTTAGGGTTCAAATCGTGCCTTATACAATCATAGAAACAGATCTTATTTTAGTATCTTTTTTTTCCTTTCTATTTATTTTTAAGCCTTGTGCTTTTTATTTGTTTGCTTAAAAGAATTGTGAAATTACTGCTCCGAATACAGAATAATTATCTTACTTGACATCGCGGTTTCAAGTATACTCGATTATTTGTTTGCTTTGCAATAGCTTCGAGGTATATAGCTAAAATACACACGACTTTTTAACGAAAATTTCTAGGAAGAATTTTAATTTAAATAAAAAATGTTAAAATTCTTTGTGTCATTATGATTTTTGTCTTCGTTATGATTTATAAATATATATATATATATATATATGTATATATTAATTTACAAAATAATTCCTCCCACTACTTTTTAGATTTTCTATTTCGTTAAAATTATTTGTTTTTCAGGATTAAAATAATTAATAAGCGTGTTTCATCCTGCATTTTTTCATTTAGAATTAAGAAAAATTGATTTCAAATGCCGTCTCATGGATTTGCATAAAAATTTCTAAAAATATATAAAATATAAAAAAGTAAAAGTAAACTTTACAATACGGTCATTGGATATGAGCGTTGCACTTATGTAACGTGTATTTACATTTAATCCAGAATAAAATTATCTATACATAATAGCTGTAATAATAATCTGTAATGAGAATGAAATGAAAATGTAAGAGGATATATTTTTTGCAAATAGATGAAATGATCATTACTACTGAATACGAGTAATCGTCTAATAATATTTAGAGCACGGAAGCTTTTCCCTTAAACGATTAAAATTTAAATATCCTTTAAAGAAGATAAATTATATTTATGGTAGATGAAATCGTATTATGAAAACAGTTTACCTGTAATCCATATGTAGAGGAGACTTTCTTGTAATCGCCCAGACCGATTGTTGAGCGTCCGTCACTTTATGAGGTTCAATGCGATACGATCTCATAATGATCTTTGCTTTTTTATATTGAGTAAATTTTGTTACATTTGTTTGATAATGCCATTACCTTCAAGTATCTATATCGCCTAGAAATGATTTGTAATTAATCTTTATGAGTTCGGTCATTCTGAAATCGAGTACCTGGATTAATTTCTTTTTACGAATCTTTTTTAAAATCATTAAAACACTAATTCTTGTTTTTTTTTCAACATTTATTTATTCTTATTTTTTGTTTTTATTGATAAATTTAATCATGCAATATTTTATTTCGAAATACTTAAAAAATCTTATTCGTGTTTTAAAAAATATCTTAATTCTATAAATAAATAATATATTACTATAATATAGCGGGTATTAACTCTATAGTATTGATATTTTTTAAACAATAACAAAAGTAACTATAGTAATAATAATAATAAAAAGGATAAAATTTTAATAGTTAAAGGTGCATTTAGTACAAAATAGACACATTACGAATATCCATGAATAATATTCTTAAATGAGTAAATAAAAATAATAAATGAAGATTAATTTTTGAATATTTTTCAAGAGAATTCTGTATATTGGATTTGAACAAGCTTAATATATCTGCGCGTTGAGCAATTTATAGATTAGCATAATGCAAAACGAAAATTCATGACGTGTATGAAATACTAATTGCGTAAAGAAAGTGTTAAACCGATTGAATTTGAACAGCGTAAAATGAATAGCACTGGCGATAGAGAGTTAAGGAAACAATAAATCAAATGAAGTACCTTCGTACTCTTTCATTACGTTGGTGGTCACTTCGAAATGTAGCCTTTTGTATTATTCTAATTTTTGGTTGGCTGTGAATAAAGCTTAATCCGTGCAACGATAATATCAAATCCCCCCCCCCCGTAAGTCGTAATAACAAATACTGACTGTCATCGGCACTGAATTACATAGTTTTCGAAATTAGACCACCCGTCCTCTCACTCTGTCTCTCTCTCTCTCTCTCTCTCTACGTATGTTTCTGTAGTAATATAGTTGCCCGCCGCGCAAAGGTGTACGACTCACGACATTAATCCAATGAGTGCTGCATGCGTCTGATCGAATTGATATGTAGGTTACAAACTTATCCTTTTTCTATTAGTTTTCTTCTGGATCACAGAAAATACAGGTTAAATTAAATGATCAATTGTTTCTACAAACTGATAATAACTAAGAGATTATGCATAAACTCAATTCTTACATTATTTAACATTGTATTCTATTTTATTTTTATCTTCCAAAAAAGTATATACTTTAACATACGTACTTAAGTTTTTTTTGGGTAGGGGAATCTAATAATTAAACCAATATAATTTATAAGCATAAATTATATACATTTATTAATTACTTAAAATAAATTGAAATTAAATTTTTTAATTTATTAATTTATTTATTAATTTTATTATACTTATATGGTAATGGCTTTGATTGTAATAAGAATTTACCAATTCAGTTACTTTTAATACTTAATGAAGTTTCAAATATCAAAGCATCTCTAATGCATGTATAATTTTGATTATAGCGGAAATACGATTCATAATTATCATTAATATTGTATTCTATAATCTATTAAAAGTAAGGATAGTATTCAAGTACACTTTATTTTAAAAACAATAGATGATTATAATAAGATAGAATGAAAATAATGAAATTAAATTTATCATCTTTGTAATTTTCTGTTAAATTTTTTATCCGTTTACTAAATTAATTAGTGCGCACAGATATAAATAGTTTAAGCAATTAAATAATAATATATTTTATTCAGTCTATTAGGATTTACGTTTGATTAAATTATATATAATTTAATTCAATTACATTTTTATAACAGTGAAAATATAGTCGCTGATTATAATAATTATTATAATAATAGTTATTTATTGATTTAAATTATAATCGAAGAGTATATTTATTTATTTAGATACATGAGGTAATATAAACGTAATATAAACTGAGCACTTATAATTTCTTTTCATCAAAATTGAATCGTATTTTTATATTATAAAGTAAACGATCCTATAAAGACTATGGATTTAAAACACAATTATATTTTCTAATTTGTTAGACACTAAAAAATGTTAGTTATTTAATTGTGATCCTATTTATGAATTAATAATTGATTGCAAATAGAGTTTATCTTAAATAAAAGGTTTTTATGAATGCTTAAATATATGATAAACTAATTTTCATTTACGACAACGAAAGAGACAGTTATAGGAATTTATTTGAACAAACTGAACATTTTAATTCATGAACACTTTTAGATATAAGCATATAAATTATGGTGAAGATCTTTAAAAAATCTGATATAAAATACTTATTTATTTTTTATTGATGTTAGAGATACGTATCTCATTGAAGTATTTTCAATGATTTTTTAATATTACACAGGCACTTTAATATTATAATCACAGAAATTAAATAAAATTAGGAAATAATAAATTGTCAATAATATTCTATATTATATATTTTTTAATATTACTTCTTTCATTAAATTTTCTACTAATTCAAAATATAAACAAAATATATCGATTCGAATCGATACTATTCACGAACTATTGCGAATTATAAATACGAGAATTTTTATTTTAATAATTTCTGTTTAATATAACTGATTTTAAATGTTATTATACATATCATATGTAATAATTTGTTTGCTGAAATTAATTATCTACCATTTTTATAAAAATATAAATTCAAATTGTAATAATACTATTTTCTTTTTTTTTATTTTAAAATTACAACAAATAAATATTATATGCTACGTAATACGTATTTTCAACAGTCAATATATTTAAATAAAAAACCTTCGGGCAGTAGTATATGAGTTTTTATAAGTTATGCATGATAAATTCAATATTTGTAAAGAAATACTTAGAAAAACAATTTTATTCTAATTTAAATACAATATCATTTTGTCAGATATAAAACTGTAATACATACAAAATCATATTTATACAATGAAAATAGACAACATATTAAAATTCCTACAAATATTAAAATTTTCCCTCCTATAATATAGAGTTTCACAGCTTTTTTAAAAATATTACTGAAATTTACTTTATAAATTAAATCGATGCAAATATTATTTATTATTTTGAAAGAATTTCGACACAGAATGAAATAAAATATATACGACTGTGATATTGAATATTCATAGAACTTTATTAAGACAATGTTATTTTAAGATGGAATAGTAAAAACTTGCTCTTTATGCAGTTTTTATTTCATATAAATGTGTAATTTTTAAATAATTAAATTTTATAATTTTTAAGACTCGAGAATTTTTACTATAATCTTTACTACATAATATTAAAAGAGAATCTTAGATATTTTTTAATAATTTCACTTATTAAATAAATGAATTTCGAAAATATAAACTTATAAATAAAATAATAAAATTTTATTTATTTTTTGTACTAATATAAACTTAATATTCTATTCAGTTTTTTTCAATGTAAAATATAATTTAATTAAAATATTAAAAATGATCAAAAGTAATTAAAAAGTACAATTGTATGGTAAATCTTTTCCTACTTTTTCTATATATATTTTAAGTAAATGTAAGTTTTTAACATAAACTTTTCTTATTCGTTCCTGTCTCCCTCTGTCTTCTCCACCCTCTTTTCTTTCTTGCTCACCTCCATTTCTTGCGTTCTCCTCTTTCAAAGAAAAGTCTTACGTTCCTGAATACTGTTACGTCGGTTCACGCGCCGAGGTGAATCCAACGTTTAAAAGCAGTCTTTCCTCACTTGAGAAAAAGATGCCTTGCTCCCTTTTTAGCCTAAGATTTTACTCTTAATAGCTAGGGCTGGAGCCAATATTGCCAAATACCTTGACACGCCTGCTGCGATATAGTTGCAGGGAAATTTAAATGAGGATAAATTCAATGAACTTACCTTTCGATGATTTGAAGCAGGATTTTAGTATTTTTATTAGACTTCCTTCCTTCCTCTCGTTCCGGATGCACGAAACACGTCGCGGGTGGTGCGCGATAGGGAGGGGAATACAAAGTAAAAATTTAACACAAGCACTCGCGGTTTTAAATGTTCGTTTATTGTATAATGATAGTAACAGGGAACAATTACAACTAAACCGGACTCCGAAGTGCGGGTTACAAACGTGTGGCAGATCGTCGGACCAAGGAGTGAGTATTTTTCGACCGAGGTCCTATTTTATACCCTGAATGACGTGACTTTTCTAGATGCGCTTCGGAAAAAATGTTATTATGAGCATCTGGTTTCTATTCTTTTCTATTAATCTGAAGTCACGTTTTATTTGCCTGGTTTTCTCTGTTGATTTATTTTTGTACGTACGGAAGAGTCTCAGCAGTCGTAGTGAGAACTGAGTATTTACATGAGCGGTGAATCTATTGAGGGGGGACGGGACGGAACACCCCCACCGAAAAATGGTTGCTTAAGGAACGTAGAGAGGAGAGCAACCATAAAAGGGATGGTTAGACGTGGAAAAATGGTTTCGTGCTTGCATCTTTGGGTTGGAGGGTATCTGTTGATACTGGCTCCTCGTTGTCTTTAGTGCTGTTGTTACTGTGTGGGGTAGGATTTTCTCGGAGTGGGTCCCCTTCCGTTCTTAGTGTGGTAGGTAATTGTGGGTGTAACCGGAAATATGCCGTGGTATGGGATGGACTGGTGGGTATTCCTTTGTATTCTTGATCCATTGGTGGCACATTCCTTTCGACGGAAACTGCTTGTAACTCTTGAGCGTTAGGTGTTGTAGTTCGTCCCAGATGTAAGAGTAAATGAGTCAATGAGCTCCAAACTGCACCTAAAAGGTGGATGGACCATCCGTAGATAGTGTGAAGCGCGTATCCTTGGATTGCTATATCTATCAATAGCTTAATAGTGTGGATAATCATTAGGATTGTTATCATTGCTGCGCTAAAGGTACCAAACGTGAGGAACTTTGTCCAGAGTTTGTCCCAAGTGCCGTTTACTTTTTTCTCCACGGCACCTTCATTTAATAACCTGAGTATAGTGCCTTCGTTTCCAATCTCTGCATTTGTTTTTAGTTCCCTGGCCAAGTCGTTGATAATTGCAGTTGTTTCGACCGGGAACATTATTCTATCTTTTAGTTGGTCCAAATCCTTTCCTGTATAGATGCCTGTTGAAGCCAATTCCGATGGGTTTATATATTTCCAATTGGATTTGGTTAATGGTTTCAAGATCATGGGTGTTTCGATGTGTATTGGTCTCGGCGTCAATTTATACCAAGTGGAGTCGATGTAATAAGCTACGGGGAGTATTGCGTTGCATTGTATCTGATTTCCTGCAGATTTTAGGATATGGGTCCGTGGGGTCATGTAGTAAGTGTGGTTGTTATGTTCAACTGGTAGTTCAATGTAGCACTTATCTGTTTCATGGAGCTTCACCTCTACCGGAATGCACTTGATGACGTGCACGACTTCTCCTGCTGCCGCTGCCATGCACACTGTCCCTTCATAAAATCGAAGGCAAATTCATCCGGTGCTTGCGTGGCGATGGATAAGGAATTTCGGAGAGTATTTCTTTCTACCTCACATTTTTGGTTTAGAATGTCGTAGTATAATTCCAAAATTTGTTTTTTTATATGTTTTTCGACATATACAAACTTGGAATTAACGTATGTGAATATGTCTAGGTTTGATATACTTTTGCTTTTAGTAGATGCGAATGATTTGTTCGGAGTTGTATTGAATATGAAGGGTTTGGAATGTTCGGTGGTGAGGATCACATATCCACACACGGACTTTTCTCTTTTTGTGGCTAGCGCGAAGGTGACTTTATTTGAAACGACTGAGTATATTACGCCACCCCTGTTGATATCTTGTGCTCTATCAGAGTAACCCTCGTACAATATCGAATATTGGTCAAACTTACAAGAATCTAGAGGTAAGGTTAACCAAAATGTGTTACCGTTAGAAAAGTCGAGACAATGGTTTTCGGAAAATATACATGAAATGCCGGAATTTAAATGTATTCTATTAGTGTCTAAGGATATACGCGCAACATGGGACCGTAGCGTGATTTTAACAGTTCCTTGCACGACAACATTGTTCCATGTGCCAAATGGGTCGGAGTAGTGTGTACCCGTACAGGAACCGTCGCTAGTTATTGAACCGGCAAGGGTTACTGGATATATAGCGGAGCTATTGACCTTTAGTCCGTGTATTATGTGTCCGACTCGTGTAGAGTAGGTTCCGTATTGGTGTATGTCCTGACAGTCACTACCCGATATTTCTTTTATATATTCATTTTCCTCATTAGCCACTATGTGAGTGCATACCGCAATTGTAAATGGTCCGGCGAATCTCTATTTTACATTGTATGACCATGGCTTCGTGGAAGTCGTTGAGTTGTAGCAGTTGAATGAAGCTTTTGTCCACCTTGACAGGATCTCTTGGAATTTCGCATTCTCCTACTTCTCGGAGCGAAATGGTGGTGAGGCTCATCATTCGGAATCCACAGTCATATCCAATTAGCCCATGTGCGATATTCAGGGTGAGGGTTAATATATATAATATTGGGAGCATTATTATAAATTTTTCTGAAATGTTAAATATATATTAGTATGTGTTAAATAAATGGGTTTACTTACTTTCGGTTATATATGAGGTCCTGAGGCGATTGGTGTGAACAATTTTACCCTTCTTTTGGTTTATTTGTATTCTGACATTGGACGAATCTAGCACTTCTGTGATTTTGTGAGGACCGGAATAATTCTTTTCAAATTTTTTTTGTTTAGTTCCCTTTAGTAAATAAACGTAATCGCCTAATTTGAATTTTTTTGAGTTTAAATTTTTATCATAATATTTTTTTGATTTAATTTTAGAATTTATTATGTTATTATAAACTAATGTTTTAATTCCTGTTAACCGTGTCACTAAGATATATCCTTATCTTACCACGATATATCCTTTATAAGTTGGTAACAGGTCTCCTTCTCTCAGAGGATCATTAGATGGTAATCTAGCCAATCTGCCAAATACAACTTCATATGGGGTGTGTTTGGTACTTTCCTGTACACAGGTGTTGTAATTCAACATGGCGATCTCTATCCACGAAGACCATTCATTATCCTGGTCCGTATACATCTTTAGAAATTCACTCAGATAATGGTGGGATATCTCCAAGGATCCATTAGACTGGGGGTGAAATGCAGTAGTGCGAAACTTTTTTTTTTTTAATCTTTTAGCGATTCAGGCTATTAGTTTGCTAAGGAAATTCTGTCCTTGGCCCGTGAGAACGACTCGGGGTGCACCAAAGATGCAGATGAAGTGTTTAATGAAGGCGTCAGCAATGGTTGAAGCTAAAGTATTATCTAAAGGTACGGCTATGCAATATTTTGATAATTGGTCCTGAATGGTTAATATGAATTCAAACCCTTCCCTTGTTTTTGGCAAAGGTCCCACTATGTCCATTGCTATTTTGTCAAAAACACTTCCTGGTGTGTCAGTTATAACCATAGGCTGCTTAGTTTTTATTCTTACTAATTTATTTAGTTGGCAATCCAAACATTGCTGGATTCGTTTTTGGATGTCGTCCTTCATATTCTCCCAATAGTAGGTCTGCCTGACTTTGTGGAATGTTTTGGATACACCTCGATGTCCTCCTATCGGAGATTTATGTAATTCCTCGAATATTTCATCGCGGTTTTCTGGGGGTACGTATTTAATGGTGTCTTTGCATATTATGATTTTTGTTTCAACTTCGTTGAAAACGTTTTTAATAAGGGACAATATTTCCGACCAATCTATCTTTGCCACCTGATGACTGCGCGCAGTATTGATTATTGGTAGTTTGTTTTCTTTATTTTTTATTTCTTCATTTCTTCATTTCTTCAATTTTTATTTCTTCATTTCTTTATTTTTTTATTTCATCATTTCTTCAATTTTTATTTCTTCATTTCTTCATTTTTATTTCATCATTTCTTCATTTTTTATTTCTTCATTTCTTCATTTTTTATTTAATCCTCTTGAGGTTCTAGTTACGGTTTAACATTACCCTTTTATTAATAATTTTTATTCTTTCTTTACTTTATTTAATCTTCGGTTTCCTAAACCTTTATTAATAATTTTTATTAATCTTTTATTTTATTCACTCCTCTTGAATTACGATTTAACATTACCCTTTTAATAATTTTTATTATTTCTTTACTTTATTTAATCAACAATTTCTCTTTTCAAGAAGTATTATTTTCTTGAATCTCCTTTTACTTAAATTTTATTTTAACAATTTTTCTTCTCTAGAATTCCTTGCTTGAATCTCTTTTTATTTAAATTTTATTTTTTTTTAATTAACAATTTTTCTTCTTTTAAATCCTCTTTTATTAAAACTTTTCATTTCATTAATAATTTCTCTTCTCAAGGCTTACTCTTTCCTTGAGCCCTTTTTTTATTTTATTTAATTAACAATTTTTTTCTTCTCCAGAATTATTCTTTTCTTGAATCTTCTTTTATTAAAACCTTTTTATCCAATTAATAGTTTCTCTTATCAATGCTTATTCTTTTCTTGCACCTTCTTTTAAATTTTATTTTATTTAATTAACAAATTTTTTTTCTTCTCCAGAATTAGTCTTTTCTGGAATCTTCTTTTATTAAAACCTTTCTATTTAATTAATAATTTCTCTTATTAACGCTTATTCTTTTCTTGCATCTTCTTTTAAATTTTATTTTATTTAATTAACAAATTTTTTCTTCTCCAGAATATTCTTTTCTTGAATCTTCTTTTATTAAAATTTTATTTTATTTAATTAACAATTTTTCTTCTCTTGAATCTTCTCTTATTAAAACTTTTTTACTTAATTAACGATTTCTCTTCTCAAGGTTCATTCTTTCCTTGAACCTTCTTTTATTTAAATTTTTATTTTATTTAATTAACAATTTTACTTCTCTAGAATCTTCTTTTATTGTCCTATTTATTTAATTAATATTTTCTCTTCTCAAGGCTCATTCTTTTCTTGAACCTTCTTTTATTTAAATTTTTATTTTATTTAATTAACAAGTTTTCTTCTCTAGAATCTTCTTTTATTGTCCTTTTTATTTAATTGACGATTTCTTTTCTCAAGGCTCATGCTCTTCTTGAACCTTCTTTTATTTAAATTTTATTTTATTTAATTAACAAGTTTTCTTCTCTTGAATTATTCTTTTCTTAAATCTTCCTTTATTTAAATTTTATTTTATTTTAATTTACAATTTTTCTTCTCAGGAATTTTCCTTTTCCTTGAGGGTTTATTTGCGGTTTTAGTTGTACTTAATTTTATTTTATTTCGTTGATTGAGAATTTTTTTTTTTTTTTTTTTTTTTTGTGCGTCAAGTTTATTTTGATAATCTTATTCTTGAAGGTAAGCTTTAACAAAAAAGGTCTTCCACCTTTGTTGCTCACCTGTCTTTACTAATAAATTTCAAAAAAAAAATTTTTCTTTCACGTAGGGAAGAAGGAGGAAAAAAAACGTTCCGGGCCGCAATAATCACAGAAGTGCGAGTATATATATATATGTATGTTATAAAAATAAAACCAAAACAAGTTTCATTTAATTTGTAAATAAAGTTGCGAGGATGCGTATCTGGTACCGTGCAATATTTACTATCCCTCCGGGGCCTCAATCCGTTGAAAATTTCGAAGACGTTGAAAATTACGGATTAAGATTTCAGTACTCATTTTCTATCAGGTTTCTAATTTCTTTTATCTTTTATTTTGATGATTAAATAAAATACTAATTCATCTACTTTCTTTGTAACAAATACTTTTTAATAAATATTTACGTAAATATTCACATATATAATTTTATCAAATGTACACGAGTTTCAGAAATTTTATGGACAAATAAGAGCAAATAAAATTATTTTTGAATTTGCTTAATTTGTTATTATGGACATTTCGAAAAGAGCTCTTTTTCTGCATAATCTGATACCTATTAAAAGATTGCTTTAGTTCTTCAGCATATTCAGTAAATCAAGGCTAAAAATTGAAATCAATAATCAAATTCCATATATTTTTTTATGATTTCTATTGATTAACGTAATCTCAACGATTGAGTAATTAAGTAATATGTATTAATTTAGATATTTTTGCCCTTTGTTGCAAGATATAGTTTAAAAATAATTAATAAAATTTTAAATTATTTTTCGAAAAACGCATAGGTTGGAAATTATTGAAGTTATAAAAGTATTTTATAAATCAAGTATTTATTGGTAATAATTATTTTTACGTAAGTACTTTAGAATTATGGATGAAATGAAGCGGAATTAGAACAATTATTTAATACTATATCGGTTTGAGTATTTCTTTCAACTCTCATTACTTATCATTTATTAACAAAAGAAGATTAAAGACTACTAAAGCATATAAATTTAAAGTTAATAAGAGGATTTACAAAAACTTGTAATTTCTGTCGCATATTGGCATTTTTAGGCGACGAATCTTTTTACTATGACAATATAAAAACGTGATAGATATTACAAAGATGTTCTTACTAATCAAGCAGTATTTTAATTAAATTTAATTTTTTTTATCATTTTACAGAGTAATATCTAAGAAACAATATTTAAAACGTGAAATTCAAGCTCTTAATTTCGCTAAGATTTAAGACTGTTTTTTTTTTAAAAAATGGTTTTTAAATATTTGCGTATGCGTGATGAGCAAAAACGAGATTAGGTTACAGTGATTTATATTGACGACATGAATAATAAGGAATTGACGAAAGATTTTTAGAATTATTTATTAGCAGTTTTGAAAAACTAATTTTCGATTAACCTCTTTTTTAAATAAATCATTCTTATAGTTTATAAACATTTAAAAATCTTTAAATCATATTGGGAAAACTACATCTACTTTGATCTTCAAAATCTATAAGCATATGTATATAGATTCATATTTTTAAATATTATAAAGTAATTCGGTTTGCTGAATAATTGGTATGATCTATTATTTATTATCTATTATTTATTGTTTATTATTTCTATTCTCATTAAACGATTACAATAATTATTATTTTGAAATTGAGACATCGGAATAGTTCATTTATTAATGTCATGATCATTCGGATAAACATTCGTTAATTTATTCGAAATAATTATTAATTTAAATATTTTGTAAATACACAAAATAAATAATATCAACTATTATTAATTAAAATGCATTTTATGGTACATATATGATCATTATTAACGTTTATTTATTATGTAATGAGAATTATAATATTCGAAATAAATATTTCACAATGTTATTTTATATTATATGTGTACAATAATATGAGATTTTTAAGATTATATTCCTACCGTTTACTGAAAATTATTTAATGCATAAGTGAATTTTTAACATACGAGTGTTAATATTTACTGATTTACTTGTTGGTATTGTTTGATGTCAAAGCTCAAAACAGTGTAGGAGATTAGGCATAAGTGTAGAATTCGAAATACGTTTTTACGTTAACTTACGTTGATAAACAATCGAGTATAATTTAGCTATCTCAAATCCTATTGACATATAATAAATATATGAAATAATAGAGATTAATGAAAAATGATTTTCTAATATCTTCTTACATATAGCGTTGAAATTCAATGCTCTTCATAATTGATGTAACTATAATGAGTAACTGACAGACATTGACATTCAATGACAAAGTAAAGCTTGTTTCATGTATTAAAATTTCTTGAGTTCATTTTATTATATCATTTTGTAAGCAATGCTAATGCATTAATAATATTACAAAAAAAGGAATCAAATAGATATAGAGGATTATAATTTTGATGAAGGTTGCAACATACAAAATATAAGGAAAATTGTTAATAAGAATTAATTACAAATTGAAATAATTGAAACCATATTGGTTTTAAATTTAGAATGAAATTTATATTACAATATAATTAAGTACTTTCTTTTTTATTGAAACAATCACAAATGAAATGTTAAGAATTCCTGGGAAAAACATTTTAAATACATCATTATATCTGGATGGGTGACAAAACGTAATTTAAAATAAAAAATTATTACTTACTAGATACTAAATTATATTTTGAATAATTATGAATCCATTACTTAATTATTTTATAAACAAAAGTTATTTTAAGTTTTTTTTATTTCTTAATTTATTTTATTTACATAATGCAAAAAATATTTATTGATCCTTCATTTTTCTTAGAAATTATTCTTAATCTTACTAAATTCTATAAAATTGAGAATAATAAAAAAAATATTATTACATGTTTTTTTATGTTACCTCGTGTACTAGCCATAATAATTTGCGAAAATGCAATATTAAGCATACATTTACTTTTATTTCAGATGACATTGGAAAGTATATTGAATATGTATTTGTCACTATTAATAGAAATTTTTTTCATCAAATTATTAGATTTTTTGCAAGAATATGAAAATGATTAGCAGTCATAAAAATCTCAATTACGAATGATCTCAATTATACGTTTTTTTTTAGTTCATATTATATTTATTTATTCGTTGAAAATTTATTTTACAATGAAAATAATAAACATTAATTTTTTTTTGCAATGATTATTTCATTTTTTATAAATGATTTATAATATTTAAAATGAAAACTAAATTTTTTTTTGTACTCCATAATTTTGTAAGGAGCAAGACTATTTTATATTTGATAGATTGAATGTTTATTTTTTATTTTTGAACAATTATACGTAAGAATTGTAAAATTATATATTCTACAAATAAGACGCATTATTTATATATCTGACAAAACCATAATTTTACAAATTAATTTAATATTTTATATATGTACATAATATTTATTTAATTTTAAGTTTTTCAAGAAAAAAAAATAAAGCAGTTTTATTTTTTTTTTTAAATTGATTAAGTCTCAATGATAATCAAAATGATAAATTTATTAAATATAATACAATAATAAAATTGTACTAGGTTTCAAAATGCTCTTAATTTAAATGTATTAATTTAAATGTTTAATTTAAAAAGATTACACATATCATCATAAACAAATAATAATTATTAAAGAGTTAAAAAAATGTACCCAATCCGATTCCATTAGTAGCTAAATCCAAGGCGAAGTTTTGATTCCCTTGAATTTATTTACTTTCAAATAAAATTATGTTCAGATTAGATATATTTGTATACATATGAATTATAGAATTCAAGTTAAGTTTATGAAAAGAGTTATTTTTTACTGCGCGTTATGTTTCAATTAATATACCATTAAATATAGTAGAACATAATTTCTGACTAATTATTGAATACAATGAGCCGATATAAATTAGTATTTGTTTAAAAGATTATACGATGTTTATAAGGAGAAACGTTATGCAAGAACATTTTAATAAATATAATAAAGCTTTAACGTTTTTTTTTGACATTTATAAAATATCAAAACAAAGTCCAAATTATATCATACCTGTCATTTACAATATAATTATTAGACCGAGAACCAATGCATATAAATTTAAAATAATTATCCAAAATAATAAATTAAAGAGATGAAAAATAGAAAGTTATCTTGTTACCTAGTACTACATATTAATTTTTAATCCAGGGATCGAATGAGACTATACTCTTATATATATGTTTTTGTTTACAAATAATGAAAGTTAAATATTCGAACAATCTATTCTCTATTAAATCCGAGACGTCATGTAACTTGTTTTTTCATTATCTTGTTAAAATGCTTTGTACAAATTAAAAAAGGTATTTATAAAGATATATGTTAATATGCTTTTGTAATGAGAAGTAGAATTTTAGAAAAGACAATATGTTTTCATTCTTATTATTATTTGAATTCTTTTTAAATTCAATTATGATTAATTTTAGATTTACATTTACCTATTTTCATAGAGAAACGTTTTTACAATAAGTTATTTATATCAGTTTTTCTAAATTCTAGCAATATACATATCAAAAGGTGAGTGAGAAAGAATTTAACAGTTAAACAAAAAGTATCTTTAAAGCAAAATGCAAATGTCATTGAAATTAATGTCTGACAAGTCGAGCTTCAGTAATAGCTATGCGACATCAAGTAAGATCATTAACTTAATAGTAATTTTCAAGTTTTTATATATTTTTTAATTAATAGCGAAGAAATTGAAATATATTAATTATTGTACTACACACTTATTTTACTTACAAAGACGATAATTGACAGTTATTCACTCTAAACGAAAATATTACTGGATATTTTATTAATTCATAATATTACGAAAATATTGATCCCCGCTGATAGTTAAACTTTTCGCTAATCATCGCGATTGATCGGAATCGATGAAACCATTCTCTCTTATAGAATGTCGACGTTGGACTCTCGTATTAAAAGCACCAAAGTCCCGTTGTCGATTTCATTACACATGTATGTTATTTAGATTCAAGGTAGTTAAACGGAATCATGTGCAAGATAAACAGAGAATTTGAAATCGCCGGGAGTAATCTTCCTCCTTGTGTATACCGTTCGCGCTCGTAGTCAGACACACTATTTCTCTCTCTCTCTCTCTCTCTCTCTCTCTCTCACTCACTCTCCTTTTCAGGAACACGAGCTCGCTTTCACAAAACATTTGTACACATCCTTCCGAGCGTAAGGATACGCATCGCGCACGCACGCACACACACAAACACCCGAAAGGCATGTATCTATATATGAAAAATGCGCACTTAAAGCTATATCGATTCCGTGAATAATACTTTGTAGTATCACGCTTACGAGCAACCATCTGTTTATTATTGAAGCCTTTTAGGAGGAAAAATGAACGTGAGATGTAAGAAAAAAAAAGAAGAGAGGAAAAAATAGTGCGATGAGGAAAGAGGCCGTAACAAGAGAATGAGTAGAACAAGATGCATAAGAAGGAAGAGGCAGCGAAGGGTATCCTTATTGGTTGCGTCATACATCTTAACTCGCGGTTGCACGTTATTGGCGCCCTTGTCATCTACTAGATCGGTTTCAGCCTGGGCAGGGCCCTGACCCCTCATTCGCTCAATGAATTCCCCAGATGAAACCCTTCTCCTGTCAGCCGGTATTTTGTTGCGTGGGTCTCGGTTCCGGTTGACTCCTCGTGTCACTTGGTTCTGTCGAATCTGCAACAATTTATACGTTTTATTTTTCTCAGACAGTAGGTTTTGCAAAAGAATGCATCCTATTAATTTTCCTATTTTACGAACTGATTCTACGGCTGAGTGATTCCGATTACTATAGGCTTCTCCTTCTCCCTTATGCCTTTAAATACCGAGTTTTGTCTATGCTTTCTTGATGCTCGAAATTTGTTTTAATCAAAGCGAATTTTCTGCGCTGAATATTTTATTAAACAAATAATTAATTAAAACATCTACGATCATTTATTAAATCTCTTTTCCGTTGGCCCTTATATTTATTCAATAGTATAATATCAATGACACTTTCTAATCAAGTTTAATCTATAATTAATACGAATCATAATATCTTTGTGAGAACATAATTATTATTCAAAGAAAATACGAATTGTTGTATATCAAAGTATTAAACATGCACATAATGTAATACTTAAAGCAAATAAAATATTTAATTTATGCACTATCAAACATAAAGATTACGCATATGAATATGAGATAAAGTTCTAGAAATAATTTATTTAAATAGTTAGTTTTATCTGAATTTTTCTTTTAAATTTACAAAAATTGTATTTAAAAAAATTATTTTAACTTTTTAAGTTTATACTATATATGATTTTTTTAAAATTTACTATACATCTAACAATTTACATCTATATTATTACTAAAGTATAGGTTTTATCATCTAACTCAATTTTATTAATTAATGTAAATTAAAACACAATAAAATTTAAAATGAATATTTTTAATATTATTAATAATAAAAGTAGATTAAAAGTTTCAGTATTTTAATTTATTATATAAATTTAAGTTTTATGGAGTTATTAACATTAGTTTATTACATTTACCGTATAAATAATATTTTAAAAAATTGTATAAAATTAGAACTTTATTACCTTCCAATTTAAATAATAAGTATAAGGAATATCAATGAAAGTTTCATGATTATAATATTAATAGTTGACTTAATACTTTTTTATTTCCTTATTTTTCTATTATTTTATATTACACACAGGCGCATATACGCACGCATTCTATGAATAAATATTTTTACTACAAATAAAATAAAATTTACTGAAAAATATTTTTTATTGCAAATCGTTGTAAACTTAAAGCTTTAATGTAAGATTATATATCTCTAACAACATAACTTTCACGTCGTAAACATGTAAAAAAATAAAGAAGTATCTATGCTTATTATAGTATAATTATTAAATATTGTTTATAAGATCCTTTTTGTTAAATCATTTAATTTCAAATGATAAATTCGCTATAAAAGTTATGTGATATATAAAATCTTCAAAATTAATGTATAATAAAATTAAACGTTACACAAATAATTTGATAATTTGAAATTAAAGTAATTAATATAAACAATTAAAATTTTAAATATTTAAGCTAACTTTAATAAATCTCATCAAAATTTGTTTCAAAGAATTATTTTATATTTATTTGATTATTGAAGCTTATTTGCAGCTAGTTTTAATAATATTAACACTTTATATATTTTCTTTTAGTAGTTCCCCAAATAGTGATCGCATTTTTTAAATTATAAATGTATTTTATTTTGTTTTTAATTTTATGTAACGATGACGTACACTACAAAATGATCGATCATACACGCACGCACGTAGGTACAATGAATTGAATGCAATTATTATACAATTATTGATTTGCTTCAAATTACCAAATTTTTAAGCACTGAGTTATAGTGAATCTTAGTTATTACATTATTATAAAATATTAATTGAGATTATAACAAATGAAAATATGTGAGAATAAACAATTAAATCTGTTTAGTATTATCAGAAATTGAGTATTTATAGAAGGAATTTTCACTTTAATTTTAATAACACAGTATATTATGCTTGAAAGTTTATCCAAGTATTGAAATTTTCGTTTTTCTGGTACTGCAGAGGTACACGGAAATGGAAATAAGTGTGACTGACCAGTGGTGAGGGCCTCGAGCCTCTGGGGCAGATCTGCCGTGTCAGTTTCAGCATGCCGGCCATGAATGTCAGGTATGGCGTTTCTCCTACCCGTCCGACCGGTGGAAAGAAACTCCTGGGTGTTATCATAGCAGGTGAGGGTCACCGCAACTCCGGTACCGCTGCCGCCGGGAACTGAGTCATCGGAGTTGTTCTTACAATCGTTCGGTTCTGTTCCGGGAGTCGGTTCCGAATGCTTTTGCGAGAGCATTTTCAGGGCTAAAAGTCGATCCGTTGTAATATTAGTAAATTCAGCTAATTGCTTTATATCTCTTTACGCTAAAGCTCTGAGTCATGCGTATAGCAAAACTTTTTCAAATATTGTCAGAGGATAAATAATTGTCTCATTTTTTGTACCTCAAACATGAATGAAAACGAATTATATTATTCAATTTAACAACTTTAAGATACTTTTACCATTATTAATTCTACGCAATATCAAAAACTTTCTGTTTCCTTTACATCTCTATACCGATTACTCTCGATATGTTGTAATACTCGCTCTTCTTGGCGTTTAATAATCTATATGAATATCGTTTTCGTTACCAATGTTTAAAAATACACGTAACAAGCTAAGTAGTTTGTCATTTACACTCTTTTTGAATATAGTGAATAAGATTATGAAATTTTAAATTAAATTTTTAGCGTAAATAGTATATCTATGCAACAAAGAATTTAAAATACACATTATTATGATGAGAAATCGTAATTCCGTAAATCTAAATAATGCAAATAGTCTATTAATAATTTATAAATAATAAAAAGTGATTCTAAAAATTATTGATATAACTTGATAAATATTAATTTTTATTATAGTATGAGAAAAGAAATATTTAAAAACATATGAAAAGGATAAATTGTTAAATAAATAAATTGCTTGAAATAAATTGTATAAAGTTATTCAAATTAAGATGAGTAATATATATATAGCGCATTAAATATTTAAAAAGTATATCAAATGTTTATTAATAACTTTTTATAAACATTTATAGTTTAGACATTTTAAACATTTTTGCCTATTTTGGAAAAAAATGGTTCTTAAAAAAAATTAATTTTTTTTGTATTGTACTTATAGAAACAAATAACAATAATATATTTAGTTACTTTTTTATGTATTATTCACAAATTAAATTTTTTACATGTTATAATTTGAACTTGGAATATATTTTACGTTTAGGAACTTATTTATATTGTAAAATAAATGGTGATGTAGTTGAATAAATCAATGAAGAATAGAAGTTTTCAAATACTGAGATTAAAAGTTTCATGCATTGTTAATGAAGTCGATAGAAAAGAATGTTTAAACATACATGTTTATTTACAAGCAGTTTTGAAAATATACATTTATATTGCACCGAAAGGAACCATTTACATTTTCTTGTAGTCACTTTTATTTGTCATGTAGAAATAATATGAATGCGCATGCGCATCAGGCTATGAAATCGAAGAAATGAATAAATCTGTAATCGCACAATGGAATTTCATTTATGTATCTAACTATAAGTTTATTTAAAATTGTTGCTTTAATATTATTTTATAATAAAACCTTTTAAGATTTTTATAAGGGAGATTTTTTTACTATTTATTCGTTCTATGTACTAAATACTACGATTGAATTATATACTTTTTTTTCATGAACACAAGAACTTCTTTAATAATGGGCTATTATTAATTCATAAATATTCATTAGAGAAGTTTAGCAGAAACGTATACTAATTTTGATAATTTTAGATAAAAACAGTTGATTTTCATTACAAAATTTTAAATATTAAATATAGTTAAGCTGATTTAGTATTAATGTAGAGAAAGATTTAAAAATATATTGGTAAATTAGTAGACGTGCAAAGCAATTATCTTAAATAATTTAAAGTAGAAATAAATTTAAAAGTCGATATGAAAATATTAAATTGGCAGCAATGCTACGTTTGGTATTATTTAAAAAAAATTTTTTAAAGATTCTAACTCTTTTACGTATTTTAATTGAAAAGTAGAATAATAATTTTTTATTTTAGTTACTATTTTATGAAATATAAGGTAAATGTATATTTTCAAGAACTGCTTTTATACTTAAAAATAAAAACAAGGCAAGACTAATAATAATTACTTATAAACAAAACTCTGAATTGAATATTAATATAAATTATAAATAAAAAGTTAATAGATTAATTAGGCTATAAAGGAAAGAGAGATAGATAGATAGAGAGAGAGAGAGAGAAAGAGAAAGAACCAGAAAGATAGACAAAAAGAATTAAATAAATATAATAGATCGTTGGTAAAATAAAAATAAAGAAAAAACATAAATAAATAATTGTATTATATTGATATTATAAATTATAGAAATAACAAATGAATTAAAAATATAATATCAAAAATGTAATTTACGATGCAAATAAGATAAAAATGGTGCCTTAAATACGCTAAGAAGGACGAATAGGTCGATAGTTGGAGACACGAAAAAAAAATGGATTTATTTCTGATCGATTTTATTTAAGTTGTTGGTGTATAGTTGCAAGTCCGTACATTTGCATTCTCTTCATATTTTATACTACGTCCTTTCTTATAAATGAAAATTAATATTTCAATCGAATACATAATAAAAATAGTTTTTCTTATTTTCTTGTAAAGGTTATCAACTAAATAAATTTTAGATATTAATTCGATATTGCTTATTATTTTTATTTTTTTTTTGGTATTCATGGAAAAATCAGAATTATATATAATAAATCAATATTTTTTATTAGATCATACTATGGGTGTTGTAATCTATCAAATATTAGAGATTGTAGATGAAAATTAAATAAAGGTGTTTGCTTTAAGTGAAAAAAATCAGAATTCCAAAGAAACATTTAAATGAAAAAGTGCTGATTAGAATTAGTTCTTTTTAATGAAAAAATATTTAGGTAACATATCTAATGTACTAGAAAAATAAAAGCAAATCTTGACGTAACCTCGAGCTTAGCATTAATATTCGCTGTGAATGATTAATCAAGCATTAACATTATTTGCTTCAAACACGTCGAATAAATTAATTCAACAGAAATTACAAATTTTTTTGCTCTAATAATTATTGTAATTGTTTGAAAATTCAATTTTATGATTCTGTATTTTAATTTCCTGTATAGAGAGAAATAGGGTCGACGAATATCCTTACGGTATTTTATCTGAGAAAATAATAGATCGAGAAAAAAAAGGATGAATAATCGAGGCGACAGGATAAAGAAAAGGCAGTGAAAAATGAGATGGTAAGCGGAGAAATCAGATTAAAGAAGAATTCAATAAAAGTTTGAAAAGTTCGTGAGAGGGGCACGCCAGTGTCGGGTTAGTATAGACAGAGCGTAGCTAGAGTATCAGTAAAATAATGATACATATGGTGAGATATGGTGCTAGGTACCTTGGATACGAGACAGACACTTTCTTCGTCTGCACTTCCTTAATCTTCCAGAGACATGTACGCCAATGGCGGCACTTGAAAGTTTCTGCTGCTTCACCTGCGCTCTCGATTACATTTATTATAAATTTTCTACTAATAATGTCCTCTGATAATAAATAACTCGTGTAGTGAAAATCATTTATAACTTTAGGTAATCTCAAGAGTCATATATTTTTTTATTTTCACCATCTTTGCACTACCATTCTTTTCTCCTACTTCTACTCTACTTGATATTGCTTTCATTGCTTTGTATTTTATTTTAATATAAATTTACTAATCTTTACGGGAATCGATTATAATTCTTAATGTGTAAGTAAGTGATAATTATTAATTTATAATGTAATTATACTTTTCCTTAATAAATGTTGTAACTTTTAAACTACTTATACTTATTCTTAAATGGATAGAGATTTCATTAAAGTTAAACACTTTACATAAATTTTAGATATTACAATTTCTTATGTTACTTAAAAAGTCAATGGATATTTTTCAACGAAAAACTATATTTAATGAAATACAATACGTCTTATTTTCGTTGCATCATATATAAAGATATTAATGACATAAGAATGTCATATTATTTATAATGCGATTATATTCAGTAACGAAGAAGAGGAGACAAACAATTTCGTTTTGTTCTAAAATAAATTAAGTTAGAATTAAAGTATAATTTACTTATATATATATATATCATTATGAGTTAAAATTATTAGAATATACAATTAATTTAAAAGTTTTAAACATTTTATACTAATATTAGAGTAAAAAATGTAACTCATATTTTACATGTGTACAAATTTGAATACGTCGAATTTGCAGAGATAAAGAAGAACCGGTGAGAGAAAGGAAGTTCCTATATTCTAACGTGCTGACAAAATTATGGAATGTCTTAACCGTACTTATTGGTAATGAAAGATAATGATAAAATTGCCTTTTACCAAGCTTAACTTCAAAGTCTGAGAGTTGTTTCGTAGAAAGGTACAGATAGGCCTTTATCACATGAAATTAATATTATAAGAAGATTTTCTATGAAAGATCGATATATATATAAATATTTTTTATATAAAAATAAAATATAAATATTTATATTTATATATAAAATATAAAATTTAAATTTGGAAAATTTAGAATAAAATGATTAATCACAACAAATATTAACATTTCGTTTAAAGTATAATGTTCAATTTGATATTATTAATTTTTTTTATAATATAAACAGAATTCAATGTATAATTAAATGAATGCAAATTTGAAAATAATATTAATTGAAGGTTTTATTGGTAATACGGTATTCTTTTCGTCGTGGCGCACATCTAGTTTATTCAGATTAATTTATTCAGATATTAGGTTAAATTATCTTTAATTTTAAATTATAAATTTGAATAATAATAAATTAAATATTTATATATACTTAGAAAGAACTTTCAATATTTTAATTTCATAACAATATGTTTCTTATAGAAAATTTTAAACTATTATTAAATTTATGTTTCATTTTATTCATTCACTAAAAATTTATTTTTAAATAATAACTTGCTTAAAATTAAAATTTAATTTAATTTATTTTAAAAATACTACTAATGAGATGTATACTATTTAAATAAATTAAAACAATATATTCTTTTTAAATATTGCTTTAGATTAATTATTTAATCTACGCGTGTTGAATATATTAAATAAAAATCTATGAAACGTATTCTTTAATGTATCATATAAATAGCAATATTTTTCTACGTTTATATTATTAGATTTTGTAAAAGTATTATATTTTTCAAATTAAAATAATAATTATAGTGAAATTTATTGCTATATAAAATAATTGTACTTATTTATATATCATTTAATTATTAAAAAAAGTTTTTGTACAGTGAATTGTTTCTAAAATTATATATATTTACGGTTTGAACTGATTTTAAGGTTTTTTAAATTTAAAGTATAGAGCTCAAAAATTCTTTGTAAAAAAGAAAAATTAATTATTATTATAAGTTTTATTACAAAATTTAATAACTTAAAAATTTGTGTTCGTATATTAAAAATCACTATAAATAATTTATAAATAATATAATTTTGTACTACAACCATGATTTACAGTTCATAAAATCTAAATTTAGAGATTATTATTAAAATATATTAAAGTTTGATTATATTAAAGTTCACAAATATGTTTATTTAATTTCATTTATTAAAAGAATTGCATTAGTATTCATGCTTTCAGTAAGTTTAATATCATTCATTTTTATTTTAATTTATTAATTTAGCGATTCACATTATTAAGGTAATTTATAACATTAATAACAATTTTTATATGGTATTCAGATGATGTTTACTCGATTATATTTACACAACGAAAAGTATATCTATACTTACAGCTCTTTAAATTTAAATTTAAAATATATACAACAGGTGTGAATCGAAAATATATTTTTAAGAAAGTGTAAGCAATTCTAATGTAATAAAAATACAGAAAAAATAAACAAATAAGAGAAAATGCAGTTAGAAATGCTTGATACAGAGTCAGAAAATAATAATAAATGCAAAAATTAAATATATCATGCATTATAAGTTATTTTGATCTATACTACTTTATTATTTCAGTATTGATCTGTACTTTAAATACAAATTTTATTAATAAAGTTTATTTTAATGTTTTATCTACGCTTAAACTATAGTACAAGTATATCTAGAATATATGAATATTGAACTTTTTGCTTCGAATAAATACTTTTAAACTTTAGTTGGTTCTAATGGACTGTAAATGGGACTATTTTTTAACTTGAAACAGAAACTTTGTATTGTTATTAGAGGTATATATTTTGTAAGGAAAAATAAAATTTTTTCACCGTAATAATATATTCTTTATAAAAAAGTTTTATAATATATTACTTTTAATGAAAAATTATAATAACTTTTGCACAATAATATTGAATACATTAATTGCAAAGTACAGCATGTTATCAAAACTTTATAAATATAGATGATTAATATGGTTATTTTAAGTTATTAATATTATATATAATATTTTTAATGTATTTTTAATTCAATAATCTATATAATAAAAGTAAATCTGCAAAAAATTAATAATGACAAAAAATAAATTGTAAATATTCTTTCAATAATACTAAAGTAGAAGAAAACTCTAAATTATTTTATAAGCATGGAATGTAAAAGTGTGGATTATGAATATAATAAACATAAATATAAACGTAAGCTAATGAAATGTTTAGAAAAGGATAGAGAGACTTCGTTTCGGAAAGTTTTTAGAACTAAACCATAATATAACACAAATGAAATTTTAAATAGTAATTGAAGATTTAGAAAATATTAATTACTAACTTATGAATTAAAAGAATTACTTATTATTTGAGAAATTAAGAAATAATAAAATTAAATATAACTATAAAGAATTTGTAAATATACAGTATATTAAAGGGATGTTATGTAATGACGTAATTTTTTAAAATTAAAAACCTAACTAGACTATATTTTTTAAGAGATCAGTTTGAACTTTTTTCTAATCAAAACCTCATAACAAACTTATAATAAATGCATAATATAAATAATGAGTTTATAAATCTATAAATACTCAGATATAAATATAGAAATTTATATATTTTACATTGTTTGAATAAAAATTTATACTATTCTTCAATATGTGTATACGTAAACTAACGTTTCCTTTGAAAAAATATTAATTCATAGTTGAAATAAAATTAAATGTATTAGTAAAACTCATAAACGATGAAATATTTAATTTCACATGTCTATATGTAAGAGATCATATTATAATGTAGCTCTATGAAGTTCATATTGACTACAAGAAAAAGGGAACGTTGAAGAATAAAAATTTATTATGGATAAATCAATATGCGAGAAATCGATATCTACATGTAACATTACTAACACTGCGTTTTACATTCTTTTGTCTACGTCCTCCTTCTTTGTTATATTCAATTATATATATATATATGAGTAATTTATTAAAGAATCATAGAAAAGGATTATTTAATAATTAATAAGAATCGTAATAGCTAGAAATGATTAAAATTAAAATCAAATAAAAATCAATCTCTTATACTACAGAGATTTTTAAAAACATTTATAACAATAAAATAATAAATATTCTAAAAATGAAAGAAATAAAATTTAGTTACCTAATACAAATTGTAAAATTCAAATAATATTATAATTTTATTTAAGAATTTTTTTAGTTATACTAATTTATATATTGACGTTACATAAATATAATTATTGAAAAAATTGAGACCACACTCATTAACTATTATCAATTGAATTTGTAGTTTTACTTGAACAAACATATACTGAATAATTAAAATTAAACATTCTGATAATTTAAGTTCATCGATTTTAATTGGTAATAAATATTAAATTTAAATTATTATGAACGTATTATTTAATAGTCTGACTTCAAAATATTTTAAATTATAGAAATGTCATTTAACTTACAAAATAATAAGTTTTAAAAATTTATAAATATGTTTATTGTAAATCATTTATATGTATAATTGAATATCTAATAAAATTTTTGAATTATAAATGTTATCTCACATTAATTTCTGATGAAATTTTTTAATCCAATTAAAAAATTAAATGAAAAACAAAATCTCATATTTACATGTAATTTTATTAAAAATAGATTAGGTATTTGAAAATTATGAATAAATGTCATTGAATACATATCTAACACAGAATCTGAGAACACTAAAAATACTTATTTTATATGAGATCGATCAATCAACTATAATACAATCTATAACTAAGCAAAATTCAAAGATTATTTTTTATCTATTAATAGATTTTAATAAAAAATATTTATTTAACTTTAAATACGACTTTTTATAAAATTAATTTTTTAATAAGAGATATTTTAATAAGATATATTACAATAATAATGTGCAATATTAAATATATGCTAAATTATCCATAATCCTTAATCTCATTCATTTATGTAAAATTTTCTTCCCTACAATGATTGCATTCTTATTTACAATTTTACTAACGGAAGTCATTCCATTAAATACAGTAATGGAAATTTCTTTGGTTTGTGAGTTACATTTATTTAATTAGAAAATTTATTGTAAGTGTGTAATAAAAATTCTTAACACAATTTATAAATTCATTTTTAAATGATACTCTATATCAATAAGTTTTTACTATATCTTTACTTTCTTGAGAAATTGTTTTAGTAACGATTATGTTGGATTTACTTAAGAGAAACTAATTCAATAGAACTTAGATACAAGCAAATATTACGAAACGGATAGTAAGAATAAGCGGCATATTTTCGTTTAATTTATGTCTTATTTTATAAATTTTTCGATCATCAATATTTTTACTAATTTTTAGTAATATAATTATTTTTATGTAATTTCTATTTATTCAAAAATTGATGAATTTGCATAGTATAATGTAGATGATACCCTACATACGAAACGGTTCTTTTAATTTATATATTTTTTTAATGACCGAATGCAAGAGTATAAAATAATAAATAAAGTAGTTAAAAATGTTTTATTTTAATATTTAAAAATATCAGTATCATTTTTTATTAAACAAAATATCATATATATATATATATATATTATCGGAAATTTATTGATAATATTAAAAGTTTTTTCAGCTAGAATTAATTAAATACAATGAGATTACAAGTTTTATAAGATAATTACATGTTATACATTATTAAATTAAATTAATTATAGAGTCTAAATTCAATTATTGCCATAAATTATAAAATATCAGTTAAATTTTTAAAATTATTAAGTATTGATAATATGTATTGACTTATTTCATTTTTATGTGATTGTTAAATATAAAAATAAATATAAACAAACAAAAAATGAAGTGAAAGAACTAACAATATGAAGGTAAAATTTGTATAAATTTAATTTATAACAACATGAAAGTTTAAAAAAATAATAATAAAAGAAAAAGAAAGTCGAGAGTTGATCTTTATTATGAATTAAATGTTAACCAATAAAAATAATCAAAATACATATTTAATTCATGATGAATAAGTGGATTCATATGATTACCAAAAAAAAAAAAAAAAAGAATTATAGACAGCTTTCAAGACAATGAAATTTTAAATTAAAAGCTTAAATTGATATAACAAAGTATAAGATTTCTATTTTTATAGGTACATGATAAATTTAGTTAGAATTTTTATCTTGCAATTTTTTCCTTTGCTTAAATTTAATAAAATTTAAAATTAAAATCAAGTAAAACAAAGTACAGTTAACTATGAAATAATTGAATTAAAATTAAAACTAAATATATATATTCCATTTTATAATTTATTAGTTACATAAATAGAAAAATGTTTATTGATCGAATTAAACATAGCAATTATAATTATAAAAACTTTATATATAAAGAAAGGTAATTTAAATGAATGGAATGATTTTGCAAATACTTTTGGTTTTTTAGGTAGTTACAAATGAATTTCAATTGTTAATTGTGTTTCTAGAGGTACATTTCGAAGTTTAGGGATGTAATTTCGGTATTAAAATTCTGATAAAATTATATTTCAAAGAGAATGAAACTGTTCTCACAAATGTAGAGTATTTCTAAGAAATGCATATATCTGATAGGTCCAATTTTATTTTGTTTTGTTTAATGTAAGATAAAAAAAAGTCATAAAAAAAAAGAAGTCGAATGAGATTTCCATCGATTAGTTCAGTGGCAATCAAACGTTCGTACGTGTCGCTATCCCAAATGTACAGGACATGCGAGTAAAAGAGGAGAGAGATGGCTCGCTAACCACATCCGGATGAAATAATTTCAATGACATATGTCGCTATGAGGGAGAATCGGATAGAGCTTGTAGCGCTTTTAAAGACTCCTAAGATCTTAGCTAAGCTGGAAATTAATTGGTGATATTGAATAAAAAAAAAGGCTGGGTTAGCACCGGATCCCGTAGACGTTTCTCACATAGGTGCTCCAGCTGTCGACAGCTGTCGACGTCATTATTCGCATTTCGCCTCGCACCTCCCTTTCCCCCGTGCTTATTATTCAGCTCAACGTTCGCCCTTCGGCCATTTGCGCACACGACTTTTCTCTAGATGAGGTTATGTGAGAGACGAGCCTACGTCGTTGTTAAGTAGCCTTAGTTTGCACGATCCGGTACGCCTACCCGCCACATCGATTACCTCTCGAGCCTCGCGATAAGTGATAAGCGATCTCGCGCGCTTGGGATTTCCCTTCCGGTGCATACGTTTACGAATCGCTTATTCAGTTGATTCCCTTCAGTTCCTAATATACGATGCTCTGAGAAATTTACTATAATAATCTGCGATCGTTTTAATGTTATCCATTAATCGTTCGCAGTGAATTTTCATTGTAAGCGGCAAAATTATATATCTCCGATGGAGACAGCGCACATTTATTCTTATCCTTCACAAAAAACTCTTCAGCTTATTACGGAAAATCGATTTTATCCTCACGAAATGCATACGATTTTCACTTTAAAAGAATAGACAATAATCTTATATTAAGCTGCTTATTATACTCACTTTTGTTACAAATATTACAATACTAGTAAAGCTTATTTAATTGACAGTTTCATCATTAAAATTCACATTTACAAACAATCGATTTATGCACACATGCACTATATATTTAAAAACTTTTATAATTCATAAATATTTCATTATTTTCATCTAATTATATTAGAAAGAAAAAAAATCATTCAATGATACCATTTATTATTATATAAACATGTCCTTTTTTAATTTCGACGTACATTTCTTAATTTCAATATTTAATATATTAATTTCAATTTAATTTTAATTTCTAATAATTATCATAGCATTTCACTTTATATATTTTATTAATGAATTTAGCCTATAGTTTGTATTTATTTTAGTTTAATAAAATTAATTTACTTTCGTGTCATTGTGTTGCAAAATCTTAATCAAATAAAATTAAAGAGTTTGTCTTTAATAAAAATCATATTTAAGCCACTATGGCATGATTTTTACCATTAACTTTAAATATAACTCTTACGTTTTACATGAAACGAAGTTGATATTTGATATAATGAAAATATGATTTATAGAAAGTAAAGTAAGCAATGAAAAAAATTTAAATTAAAATAAGCTAATTTGTAAGTGTCAATTTTACTTGATCATTTTGTATATTCATTTAACATAAACATAAATGTATATAAATTAATTAATTGATAAATTCAATAAGATGATATAAAATGTTATTATGTCATAACAAAACAGAATAATTTACGTAAAATAAATTTGTTCTTTATTACTCATACTTCAAATACAATTCTATAGTCATCTCTTTAATAAATATCATATATCCTAAACTAAAATTCCATCTAATAAATCTTCTTTCAGTACTATGGTGTACTTTGTTCAAATTTGTTTCAATAATATCGTTTTATTATATTAAGATTTGACTTTAATGTGTAATCACATTATTTTTGATATAATGACTGTATTTTCTTTTATTTATATTTTATCATGTTAAAAGATTATAAGGATTCCGTTAATAATATTCCAGATATTATTTATGAAGCTTTGCTACAAAATTTTTAAAACTTCGTAAGATAGTTTTAGTGTCAACTTATGTTATTTAATAGAAATTTATGCTTTTATTCCAATATTTAAATAAAGAGGTAATTGATTATTCGAAAACTTGTAGTATAATCTTTTAAACTTGAATATCATTCGAAATTATTTGACAATGTATCAAAATGTAAACAAACATAAAATGATTTTATATATTTGATTTTATTTTACAGAACCTCATAGTGATGAAGTTATATATTATTTTAAACGGTTACATCCAACTCTATGTTATTTTCTTTATGAAGAAATAAATTTTATTTACGCATATTTTAATTTCATTATTTTTACTTTAGTATTAATAATTAAATACAGTTTTAGTATTAATAATTAAATACAGTTTTAGTATTAATAATTAAATACAAATTAAACCATATTGCTTATAAGCTTTGGATGGTGATTTATAAAATTTTAATTTTGAAAGAAAAGGTTTAAGTATGTCTTTATACTCTCTTAAGTAATTATGTATACAGCTCATAATACATATATAAAATTTACAGTAATGTTGACAAATATTATATTTATCTTGAATTCTTTCTAATAAATAACTATAACTACATAAATATCTATTTTATAAATTATACATATGCATATATGTTGCATTTCAATGTTAGTATTGAATATTAGAATATAAAAAACTATTATTTATAGCATAATTTAAGAATTTTGATATATTGAAACTAGGCTTTGCTAAACGTCCAATATAATTTTATCATTTATTATTCAAAACGAATTATTCAAAATGAATACCCTACTGTTAATAATATTTATTTCTAAATGCATAGAATTTTTCAATTTCAATTTTAACAAAATATTTTATTAATATTTCAGTTAAAATAAATAATTTTATATCACTCCATGTATTACGAATCGAACGAGCAAAATAAAAGTAAGAGAAACGGGTACGATGAAGTTATTGTAAAAGAGTGAAAGATTATTATCTATTACGTTATGTTATCATATTTTGTGACAAGTAAAAAAAAAAACATATATATATATATATGATTTGTCTTGCGGAGACGGTCGTTCGGAACGAGTCACAGTGGCTTTGTGTAACCTGATTAAAATTGTTGAATCACGCGTGACCCGCGAGGTTTCAAGGCGAGCTTTCCGATGAAGAAAATAATCTCGGTTCGCTGGGAGCTTTCGACATATTGCTTGCCACGAAGTCAGGAGTAAAAAATTTTAAGAAGAAAAAAAAAGTTGATCGAAAAAGTAAAATAAGTTATATTTGTTTATGTAAGTAATCTGGTGAAAACGCTGAAATAAAGTATTACGTCTTGAGAATATCGGACGGTTTCGTAAAAATGCCTTTTCTCACGCTTGTTCAGCTCCAGCTCGAACGATTAGGGTTATAAACAAATAAACGAGTTCGAATTCGAATGACCGATCCTGGCGACTGGCAATTAAAGGAATGGTTGCCAGATGAGCGAGAAAACTGAAAAACCGGGACAAAAAACCAACCAGATTCGCACCAACGGAAGCCCTCCTCCTCCCAAAGTTCTCGCGATTTTCTTCTCCTCTACAAAATTTCTATCTAATGGAAAATTAACTGAAAGAATCTAAGGGGGAACAAAATATAAATACTGAACAATTGTATACTGGTGCATATAAAAATTTCCCACGACATTCGCAGACGAACTTCTGTTTAAGAAAATTCTTACAAATGGTTCAAATAAGTTCACAATGCGACTAAAAACTGTGAAAACAGTGCAAAATTAATTTAATTACAATTATATTTAAGAACAATCGAAAATTGACTTTTTAAAATTGAAAAATATTATATAATTGTGAAAAATTAGTTTTAATTTTAAATCTCTTTAACATAGTGCATTGTCAATCTTAAACAGTCAACAAATTTACGTAAATATTGAATAAAGTTTTTAAACTTGCCGAACGGTTAAATTTATTTAAAATATAAGGTCATCCATATATAAGCAATAACATCATAGTAGTATACATAGTTTATTATTTATGAATATTTTAATTAGATATTTCATGTTACGTATTTTCTAAATTATTTATTTATTTAAAAGGGCTTAAGAAATTATATAATAATTAATTACAGGTATGTAAAAAGTAATTGACTTGTTGACTTATTCGGATATACTTTTATATAAAGTATATATAATTTTATATTATATAAAGTTTTTCATAATAAAAATGGTAAATAATAATTAATTTATTATAATAGATTTGTAATATATATTAAATAAACTGATGTCGTAAATCAGCAAGTAGCTCTATGTATATTTGTTTATTTTATATTTACGTCCTTGATAGGTAATTGGTGAAATTCAAAATCTACATTTTATATAAACTTGACTTTAGAATTTATACGAATCATGTTTTAATGAATTATTAAATCTTTTTACGCCTACAACTTAATAAGGAATTTATACTTTAGATTAATCTTATTCATTATATAAAGAATTATTATAAAAAAAGAATATTTATCTTATATTTAGAAATTAAATCGAAGATAATACAGATTAATCATCGCTTGTTCATTTCTAATAAATAAATGGAATAATTCGTCAAAAAGTGTGGTTAGAAACTTTATATTTAATACAGAAATTTCGGATATACGTACATAGAGTTATACTCACTTTTTGCTTTCATTTTTAAATGCAAATAGAGTATGTATATATATACTCTAAAGTCTGAATGTTAGAAAATTGAATCAAATAAAAAATTATTAGCTATTGAGCATGTTATTATTATACAAAGATAAATTTCGTTTAATATTTAAGCAATACTTCGATATCAATCAGATATTTAATTGGCATAAAGATATTTAAGTATGCATAAATAACTTTGACAATAATTTTATTTACCATTATTATATTGACATTTAAATTAACACGAGTAAAAAATGACAAGAGATGTTTTTGTTTATCTTTAAAGGAAGAAAATAAAAATATAAAGAAAGCCTAGCAAAAATCTAATGGAGTATAAGAATGCATATTATAAATAGGATGGAAATGAAAAATATTAAAAGACGTGAGCCATTTATGTGACAAATGAAGCGTGGAATCGTAGATATTATTTAAAATACTTGTAAGATAATAATCAATAAATACTGGCTCAGTATTTCTCATTTATTCATAAAAGGTAATTCAGTGCGATATTCCCTATGTATACTTTTTACCAAAGGTAGCTTATCGTACAAAGCTTCTGTAAAAGAGTAAGCGTATCCATTTTGCTCTCATCCTCGTTTTTATTCCTATACTCTCTTTCGCCCTTTATCAACAAATTCTCGCGCGGTCCGTGTTCATAAGTACGGATTTGGCCTTTCCAGGGGTTCGCGACGCTAAATCTGACCTCGATATCGGAAATTCGGCTTTGTATACACGTAGCAATGGATGAACATCGAACAGTTTTTGAGCTTGTGATAATTAATGTTACCTTATTATGGGAAGAAAGATACATAGTTGTGTAGTGAGTCCCTATGATAGTAGGAGGTTGAATTCCCTTGAATTCGGTGAGACTAACGCAGGTCGGTATCGATATGTCCATAATTATAATAGATATATATATATATATAGGTGGTTGTTCGTAAATTTTGTATTTCTTGTCCATTAGCATGTCATTGATTATTAGCATTGGAAAAGCAGGAAGGTGTGAAGTACTTAAGTTTAATTTTAGTATTAATGATTAGAATTCGAGAAAATGGTAATAAAAATATCTAGCATGATAAAGTCGAAAGCCTAGGATGAGTGAGTGCGTATGGAATGTGTGGGTGGATGAGCGCGTATGTGGCGTTTGGTCAAGTATAGGGGAAGGATACTCAGAACGCGAAGTATAAAGACACAAATGTCGTAGGAGCATTGGCTCTATCGGTGGTTCTAAGAGAATCGCTTCGAGAATGGTGTCTTTCAGTACTTGTAATCGAAATACAGGGAAGAAGGGTGGGTGAGGTTTCGAGTAGGCGTAGCGAAAAGCGAATGAAGTAAGGTGGCGAGAAGTAGAGAAAAACGGAAAGAACGTCGAGCGAGGGAAAGTAATGTAGTCGTCGAGGAATCGATGGTGGAACGAGGGATCTTAGATGGAAAGAAATGGCGAGGAGGCTGACTTCCTCGTCCCGTCGGCTTCGGCCGGCTGACGACGCGCGCGCTATCACGGAAACGCGCCTAACCTAAAAGGCGAGTGCGCGGTTTCGGAGCCGGTCAGAAGACGGCAGAGGCTGGCAAATAAGGAGTTTGAGAATGGCGGCGGCGGCGGCGGCAGTGGGAGGGGGGCGTGGGTGCGTGGCCCGCGATCACCGGGTCCGCCACTCGCGGAGGTGCGCGTCACGAACTCACCATTGACCTCGGATGAGAGGTCGGGACAGGGGCTCGATCCTCTGTAGTAGTGTCTTCGCTGGTCCGATGCCGGTAGCTCAACACGCGAAAGAAATAAACAACAGTGAGAGATAGATAGAAATAGAGAGCGATAGATAGAGAGAGAGAGAGAGAGAGAGAGAGAGAGAGAGAGAGAGAGAGAGAGAGAGAGCGACAGACAAATAGATAGAGAAAGTAAGCCAAGGGTGACGCGGGGGCGATCGAACGTCGATGCTCGGCTTATTCGACACAGCTACCCTGAGCTCGGACGCCGCGCCACGATCGTGCGGGTCGTGCCGTACTGAGTGTCGAGGTGCAGCGTTGGCCTGGTGCGATGGGCCGCCGGTGGCGCGCTCTCGGTTTCTCGGTTCCTCTCTGCTACTCGTTGGCGGTCGGTCGTTGGCGGTTGGACGGCTCGGTTCGTGGTGGTGACAACGGCGTCGACGGAGGGGCGCGGGCGAAGCCAGAGATCGATACGTCGGAGGTCGTCGCCGGCTCGGAGTCGGCTGCGCCGGCGCTTCCAGAAGATGTTCGGCTTCGGCTCTTTTTCATCGACACCGACCCTTCGGGGCTCTGCGCAACTGGTGTCGACGATCACCATCACCTCTCATTTGTCAATTGCTTTTTCCCCACCGTGTGGCCGCCACTAAATGTAATCGCACCTCATGTCCCACACGCACACACGCACCAACCATCACTTGGACAATTTACGAATGCACGTCTGGACCTCTTTGTTCTCTATCTTTTTTTATATACATTGGGCCACTGGTCACCAATCGCGCTTCTCCTTAACGATCAAGCCTCACACGATTCTTCCTCCCCACCACGACGTTTTGACCAGTGGCCAAGAGCCATTGAGCATAATGACAGAAATTTGCTTATCCACCTCGAAGCACCTTTTTTGAAATTATTTTAAAATTGAACAATGCACAGGCAGGTACTTAAAATGAATCCTAACCAATACATTCCCTATTTTCTACACATTGTTCAATATTTTTTAAGAAGTTAAAATTTTCATTATGTGTATAGTAGAAATTATTTAGTACATTTTCATAGTTAAGGGTAAAGAAATGAAAGGAAATGTTTCCGCTTTAAGAAATATTTAAACCCTCCAAGCATGAAGTATCAAATTTAAGTTTAAAATACTGTTGAAAATATTATATAGAGACCAAAAAAGGTCAGCATAAATTAAAGTTATTCTAAAAAAGGTAAATTGGAAAGATATTTTAAAATTTTTATGTTGCCTTTGCTTTTTTTTTTTAATTAATACAAAAATAATTTCTTCTGTAAATTATCCTTAAAAGTATTTATAATTTTAATTTTAATCGTTCATTTTATTATTGATTGTACGCTAAATTAAAAAAAAGCATTTTTTTGTATAAGTAATTTGTAAATTTATAAGGAAAAAAATGCTCGAGGAAAATTCATCTTAATTATTTGCTTTTAAATAATTTCAAATAATTTTATTTCAAATAATCTCGTTCATTAATCATTTCCAATCAGAAGGATTTTCATTAAAGTAAGAAAAAAACTTAAATTTTATGGATAGGCCGATTATTATTTGGACGAAAAGGCATCTAATTCGAAAAAATCTTAAAAATCTAATTTAATTCAAATAAGAATTATGTTTATTATCTAAAAAAAATCTTATAAAAACCTGCCAAGGCATAAGAATTGAATTATAATTTAGTACAAATTATAAATAAAATGTCTTTAAATCCTGTAGGATAATCTAGCGTTAAGTGAAAAATAATAACAAAAAATTCATTAATAAATCAAAGAAAGCCTTAACCTGATGCTCATGACTCATGCTCATGGCTTTTTAGCATTGGATTAGGATAAACTAACAAACAGTTATATTTTCAGCTTACGTTACGAGGAATCAAAGAATATGCTAAATGACTAAAAAGAAATCAGTTTATGCAGATACACTGAAGGAGCGCCTCCAGAGTTAAAAGGCTGGATTTACGTTGAAAAGAAATCGAAGATATAAGAAAATTGCGAGAACGAAGTCTCAAGGCATTATTCCAAGTTGAACAATAATTATTCAATTGGCTCAGCTGCTTGTTCATTGTTTACATATTCTGCGAGGTTCGAAGTCCTTTCCTTGTATCGATTACGATAAATCTACAATCGATACAAATCTTAGAATCAAGTAGAAAAAAAAAAAAATTAATTAGCCGCTCGTGAAGTTGCAGTAAAGTCAAAGTTATTTCAAGATTTTACAGTTTCCAAAAAGTGATCGGAAAATGCTTCTGGGGGAGAAATAAATTGACCATTTTTTTAATTGAAAGTGTCAGTAGAATACAGTTTGCATTCGATTATTTATATTGCAAACAACTATACCGGAAATTCTATTCTTTTCATTTTTTTTTAATTATTCTATATAGATGTGATATTAGTCACATTAATTTTACGCATAACAAAGAAATTAAGAAAGATTTGTTTAACTTTCATCAATTATAGGACACTATCATTGAACATTATAAATATCTTTAATGTAAATAATTCATAGGCCAAGAGCTTATAATTTTACTATTATTTAATATTTCTCTAGTATTTATTATTAATATTTAAAATTATCTAATTTTATATTCTTTAATGTTGAATATAAAGAAAAATTTAATTTTTTTAAACATCGCCAAGAAATTAAACTTTTTGAATAAAAATATCTAGTATCCCATAATTTATGATGAAAACTGAAAATTTAAATAAAGTTACTGGCTTATTAGTATTATCCTCAAATTTATTTATGTAAAACACCAGAAATATAATATTATATAATCCTTTTTCTATAAATAATATGAAATCTATTTCACAATATTATGTTATTATATATTACATTGTATATGTATTATTACTATTTTTTAACAAATAATTTTGTACACTGCGGTCGATCCCGCCGTTTATTAATAGAAGCATAGTTAACTAAATTTTAATAATTCTTTCTTTATCTACTTCATGATTATCAGGTGGGCTAAATTAATATTTATATCTCAAGTTTTCTTCTTATATATTATTATGGTAACTTACTACTAAAAACCATGAATTATTTTATTTATACGATTATTATTACTATTTAAATTTTTGTCATTTAATTGACAAATATTGAAATAGCGACAATCAAATCAATTTGAAAAAAAGATATACATAAAGATTTTAATTCTCATTTTACTTACATAATATTATTTTATTTTTATTATTTAATTAGTGTCCCTAACGCGAGTATTATAAATGTAATAATGTAAATAAATTGTCATTATTACATCGACATACATCACCAAAGTACTTTTATTTAGTAATATACACTTTTGAAAAGAATTGGATGATACAATTACGTCTTATTACACCACCGTTTTTATTATAACTTGATTATGACTCGATCATTTATTATTTAATTATTATGAGTACATAAAAGTTTATATCGAGGTAGAAAATAAATATCTATTAAAGAAGTTCATCGTGTAGACATCGAAAACCAAACTTTTCAATTATAAAGAAATATTACTTTCAATTTAATTTCAATTTAATTTCATATTCATACAAATATTATTAAATAAAATCAAACATTTTATACATTTGTGACTTATTGGAAAAAGTTTTTATTATTAAAATTTGGAATTTTTTTATATGTAATTATAAAGTTATTTAAATTTTGTAATAGAAGCTTATATGATAAATATAATTCAAGATTTTATCGTCCTCTACTAATTTTATGAGTAATGATAAAGTAAAATTACAAAATATATTTCTATATTTTATAACGCTTAGAGAGTAGCCTAACTACAGGCGCAACGTTAACTTTATTTATTTAAAATCAAATTATTTTTCAAAGAATGTTAATATTTAATCAACTCTTAATAATATTATGTATTTTAAATTAAATACTAAGTATAATAGAGTGTTAAAAAATGTACAATGAGTATTAATGAAAATGGAAATTTATTTTGATTAATCATTATTGTTATTACAAACCTATCAATTGTCTCCACCTTGACGATGATCGACTGCTTGCATCCGATCGGGTGGTGGGCTTAAAGGAGTGGAACCCTAGAACGAGTGAGTGTGTGAGTGAGGCCGCTGTATGAATGAATCGAGAGCTCTTGAAAGAGTATCTTCTCGATAAATGAGTAAGCGTACGAGGTGGAAATCGAACCCGCGGACCCTATAAACGGGTTTCCGCCGGCGATATAGAGATGTAGATGGACGAGCGTCTCGTGAGCCCTATAAACGGGTATCTCGCGAGGAAGATCACCCGCGGAGCGCTGGACACGGAAACCCCGCGGGAAAAAAATAAAGGAGTATAGCCATGGCCGTTTGAGTGTAGGTGAATGAGGGAAACTAAAACGGTGATAGAGGGGAGATGAGGATCCCATCCGTGACCGCATGACACCCGAAAGTGCCGAAACCGGGTATAGGGGGGATATTCGCCTCCATAAAGGTTATCATGACGGACATAATGGAGGCGCTAAAGCGTCAGCCAAACATCTCGAATGTTATCAAAGAGGGTCTCCCTGTATTGCAGGAGAAGATAGAGGCCCTTGAGGAACAGAAGAGAATGGAGCGGCGAGGGATTTGGAGGAACGTTCCGCCTCCACTTCCAAATCGACCGATAACGGCCAGTAAAAGACCATCGCCGGTTACACCACCAGAGGCCCAAACGCGCAAGAAGAAGAAGAAGAAGAAGGAGGAGGGAGCGGTGGAATCGCAGACGCCTCCTCTAACCACCACCGTAGGGAAGAGCCCGACAGACGCGGAGTGGAGGAGAGTCCCCATGCGAGAGGAAAAACGAGAGGACCGCCAAAAGACGGTAAGAGACCGAGTAAAGGGGACCCCTACAAAGAAGAGCGCCCCCAGTAAAAGAGGGAAGGCGAGGCCAGAGGATATCGTCCTTAGACCAGCGGAGGGCAAAACCTACGTGGATATCCTGGGAGGGATCCGACATCAGGTCAGCCCCTCCGAGTACGGGCTTTCGATCAAGGGCATCCGGAAAACACAAAAAGGGAATATTCTGTTTAGGAAAAAAGCCGTCGGAGTAAGTAAGAGTCGATGCTGGAGGAAGCTGGGGAAAGATCTCAACAGAGATCCGTGGGGATTGGGCTACAAGGTGATCACCCGTAAATTGGGGGCGTTCGCCAAGGGCGCATCCATGAGCCAGGTGGTAATGGACAGTATCGAGGCAATGAATCGGGACTACAGGGTACCCCAGTATCTCTTGCAGATTATCAGGGATTACCTTCGGAACCGATTCATTGTATATGAAACGACGGAGAGCTCAAAACGGAGGGCACTGACATGTGGTGCGGCCTAAGATACTATTTTAGGACCCGATCTATGGAACATTTCCTATGACGGGATCCTTAGATTGTAAATACCTGAAGGCTGCTTTCTGTTCGGGTACGCGGATGACGTTGCAATCATTATTACAGCGCGTAATATGGCCCCGGCACAGGCGCGATTCGATCAGACTAAGCGGAGAATTCGCCACTGGATTGACGATCATGGGCTGGAACTGGCGGAGGCCAAAACCGAGATTGTGCTCCATACGAAGAAGCGCGTACCCAGAGTGCAGCTGCTTATGATCGGAGAGGAGTCGGTTCAGACCAAAGCAGCCGTGAAGTACCTGGGGGTGACGCTAGATACGAAGCTCAACTTCGGGGAACATATTCGGAGAGTGGCGGATAAGGCGTCACGGGTAATGACTTCCCTGTGCAGGATCATGGCCAACGTAAGTGGGCCACGTCTCTGTATCAGGCGGTTGCTGCTCCGTGTCGCTGAGTCCATCATGCTTTACGGTGTAGAGGTTTGGGCCGACGCGCTTCGGTACAATATGTACCGAAGACGTATGGCGGCTGTGCAACGGAGAGGTGCACTTTGTGTAGCGTGCTCGAATCGCACGGTCTCGGAGGCGGCCCCTCTAGTGGTCGCTGGAGTCATCCCAATCGACCTCCTGGCCCAAGAGTGGAAGCTTGTCCACCAGGCAGGGGGGACACTTGACCGTGGTGAAGCCAAGGTGCGGGCAAGGGAAATACCCCTGGCTAACTGGCAGGACAGATGGAAGCGGGATACTGGCGAAACACTCGACCGGCCAATAGCATAGCAAGGTGAACTATTACCTCACTCAGCTGCTGACCGGCCATGGGTACTTCCGCGCGTACCTCCACCGCATGGGTAATGAGATCCTCGATGCGCGCATTACGGATCTGCAATGGATGACGCCTTACACACATTTTTTATGTCCGAACATTAAGGGGAACAGAGGGAAGCGTTGGAGGGCGATGTCGGAAGGATCACTCCTGAAGGTATTGTCCCTCTGATGCTCGCAGGCTCTTCCTTACGGTAAGAGCGGGGACGTAGAGGGTACCTCGAAGACATAGGTACTGGTTCCCTTCTCGAAGTAATGCTTAACGGCGGTCCCGGGGTGGATATAAGAAACAGGAAAGAAGGTCCCCACGGCAAATTCGTGTCGTCCCTGCCCTGTGGTTTTTACTGAAAGACGCGGGCGGCGGGAATGCGCTGAGGGGGTGACGTTTTAGTTGGTATACTGGCATCTTTAATGCCGGGGAGTCCCACACACCTATGGGCCCGGGTATGTTTTACTAATGTAAGAGCTGAACATACTGTTACGGCGCGTCTGGCGATAAAACTAGACGCGGTTATAAGGGTTGCGTTAGAAGGCCTTGATCTTCGTTATATTAATGTTTTTTGGATAAAATCACAAAAGAAGAAACACTGAAGTTGATGATGAAAGAGTTATTTATTGCGAATTATGAGTTACACATGATTTACTCAATACGTGTTGTTGAACTGGTGAGATTTCGCTCTATACTTTATGAAGGATAGGAGCGTACTGACTATTTTTTTTGTCTTAGCTAGTAATTAGGCAATTAGATGGCATGTCAATCGCCTGTTGCCGTGCTGGTTTTTAAATTTGCAGAAGTACGAAACGATTGCGCCTTGACCATGAGGTTTAAAGGACATTTCGCGCTTTAACACATACGTTTATTTGAATATGTTGTTTTAAACAAATATATGTGTTGTTATTAAATTAATTGAAATTATTTAATTTCCCTAGTAGGTCGCCGCGAGGTGTAAAAAAGAGCTTCTCCTTTGCGAAGAAGGAGGTAAAATGCCTTTATCGCATGCAAGCAAAATTAAAATCGAATTGAATAACTATAATATTCGGACGTGTTCGCGTTGCACGCGCGGGAGAGCTCTCGCATAGAAATTTAATTAAAATACCTGCTTGCCAGCTGGACTTTGATCCACGCCGTGGCACCGGTGCGTCTCGAACTCCAGACAGTTCGGACGTCTGGATGGCCGATTTGTGTGTGGGGGTGCGGACACTGGGTCGTCTCCAACGTCTTGGAGACTCAACCTGGCCATAGAGGAACTCTCTCTCTCTCTCTCTCTCTCTCTCTCTCTCTCTCTCTATCGCTGTTCTCTGGATCGGCCACCGGGAGTCGTTGCTCTGCTCCCAGTCCTAGGGAAGGTTCCCACTGTGGTGAACTCGGGAACTCCTTGTCTCCAAATCATCCTACCACCAGTACGTTCCACGACGTTACGCGAATGATTCTTATCGATCAATTCGCGAATCAATATTCAGGGCCCAGTTCGTAGCCTTTCGCAAAACGTAACTATTACAGTTTTATAAACTGTTAACGAACTTATACTAATAACTAATTTTCTGCGAGCAGCGTGTGAAGAATCACAAAAGGCGCTGTTTTCTCACCTGATCTGTACAACAACGTGTTTGCAATCAGATTAAATAGCATGCGCCACCACGCAAAGTCTCCCGCCTCGACTATTCGCGTCTTTTCTTCATTTATTTTTCACGCGCTAAGTACAAGCGTCGACCGGTCAGTTCCAAATTACTGTCGCCACTCATTTATCCGCATCAATAAAACGGTCTCCAGCATAAATAAAAAAGGGAATACATGCAAAGAAAAGCATGATGTAATAAATAGAATATTTCATCTATATACACTACATGACAATCTCTTAAATTAAAGAAAGAACAGTAATATTATAACTACATTAAGTATAATTTAAAATAAGAATCATTTATCAATTCATTATTAAGTTTATATACTACTCACATAGAAAATAACAATATAAAGTATAAATTAAAGTAAGAATTATAAAGATTCATTATTAAGCTATTCTTTTAATTTGTATTAATTTGTATTAATCTATTATTACCGCCAAGAAGAAAAATAATATTATAAAACCTACGTTGTAAATTGACATCCAACTTATTATTAAGTTTAAATTAAGATAATATAACATAAGAAACATTTATATGCTATAGGAATAATATTATATACAAGTAAATTTACTATAAAAATAAGAGAAGAATACTAATACCACGGCATCAAAAATAATAATTATACCTCAAATAATAATATAATCATGGAACCGAAATGGAAAAATCTAGAAGAGATCAGATAATAAACAAAATAAACACTTAAAACGTACACTTTTGAAGAACAGATAACGGTTTCCCTTCATAGCCGAAACAGAGAAAATCGCTTAGGTGCATGATCAGGTCATAGACCCAAGATAAAAAACTACCATGGATTGAAAGAATTTTCGGAAACATTTACAGAACTTCGTTTATAGAATAGGAGATTTCCCGTGAAAACACCACTCCTTGGTTTGACACTTGCGCGCATCGTTACACTCTTCTATATTGAATATTACCTTGGAGTCACCCATCATATGTAAGAAATTTTTGTAATACATAAAGAATAATTTTATACTTTATTAATCAACGAAATCTTTGACCCGCGAGTGAAGCGTTTTTATTTCTTAAAATTCTTGTGAACCCTTACCCACTTCCGCGTCATCCGTGACGCGTCTCGCGTATCCCGACGGGGAGGAAAGAAGGAAGGAAGAAAGTTAAATCATTTTACACAATCATAAAGAAAAAAAACTATATCAACGAAAGGTAGGTGCCGTTTCCGTACTATTTTAACATATTAATTACCAAATTTTAAACTCCTTTAGTATCGATCGGGGACCTTGTAATATTGGCTCTACTCCAAGCTATTGAGAGTAAAATCTCAGGCTTAAAACGGAGCATTGCATCTTTTTCTTGATGAGGAAAGGTTGCAAAATACAATTGGTTTATTTAAACGCATAAACCGACGTAACAATATTCTGAAAAATGGTATTACTGCCACATAAATTACAAATCTGTATTTTAAATTCACTTATATATTTTGAAGTAATACATCTAAAATATAGAAAATAAAAATCATAAGCTTTATATTTTATTTGTAAATATATTTCATTCTTCTAGACAAACTTTTTAATTATGCATATATTCTGTATTTAAAATAATCATTTATAAAGTGATAAATAAAATGTATAATCTTCTACGGATGCTATGGGAAATATGATTTTCATATATTATCAAACGAGTAAGTTTATTACTTTCGTTTTTCTAATTTTTTTTATTATTATATGTATACATAGATAGAAATATTTCATATATTTATAAAAAAATCCTATATTCAATCAAATACATAATATATTGATTAATTAAATATTAAAAGTATCTCGAAATTTTACATATTGAAGTATAGATAATAAAATATATAATATTTTATATTTATTTACTTAATACATAACACATAAATGTAAAATTACAAATGTCAAATTTCTAGATACTGTTAATATTTAATATTAAATTAGTAATTTCTACTATAGTATTGCCTATTTTATTATGCAATTGTTTTGTCGCTAAATTGAAATGGTTAATTGTTAATAAAATATTGAAATTGATTACTATGAAATTATAGTGTTACTATAAACATATACATAATATGCATTGCTTCTATTAATGATTAAAATTTAAATCTTAGTACAATTTGTTTAGTAAAAATAGTGACTGAAAAATATGAATATATATACAGAAAATTATATTAAATGAAGTTTTTATTTCATGATTGAACTTGCAAAGTTAATGTAAATTTACATCTTTCTTAAGATCTTCATTAATAAAATATTTGCTATTACAATTGTTTTTTTTATCATTATATATTAATTATACAAAAAAAAATATTCGAAAATTTAGACAATAACTTGAAAATTAAATATAACTTTTAATATAGAATATATAAATAATTAAAATATTTACTTATATACACCTGTGTCTAGGTATTAAATAAATATATTGGTTTATCAATTTATCAATATTTAAATGTTATTTTTATTTGCAAAATTTTTATAAACTGGTAAGCATGTAGTTCTATAAAAAATAAGTTTTGATGAATATTTTTTAAAAAAACTTATTTGTAGAATATTATTTTCGGATTTATTATTCGATTTTGTCTATTAATACTTAAAAAAATATAGAACTCACTAAACTAAACTCCGTACAGTTATATATTAGTAATGAATATATTATGTATCAAGAACAAACTTTCATTATGTTAATACATAAATAAAAATTTTATAAATGTTAATACATTATAATATTATTATGAGCGCACACAGTATTATATAATTTATAACTATAATTAATCTATATTTAATGTTAACAGAATCAAAAGTCGTTTTGTCTTGATCTTTCAGCGGCATTTCTTGTAGATTTTCAGAGCCTGCAGACTACGGTGGTCGTCCTCGATGCTTGCCAGAGGTAGTCTAGAACTGGGGAACAGACAACTATCTCTTACCGACTACTTACTTGAAGGAGGGACGAACCGAAAGTTGATAACAGTATCATTCTAGAAAAATACTCAGTCCCTAGGTTTCACGAGTGCACGTCAGAATAAGTCCCAATGACCCCCCCCCCACATTCTTAGGAGTACTTTGCAGTTTTTGTCTCTATCTCAAGGACTGGAAAACCACACCTTTTGACCAATAAGAATCAACAAAGAGTACCATGCAGTCTCCCCCGCTGAAGCGACTTTTTTTCTTATGAGAGAAGCCATAAGAGAATGAAAATCAAATGGGGGCGGGGGAGAATACGAGTAGATGTCTAGGCTTTTTAACTAGATAATTTTAAAAATAGAGTAATATTTTATTCTCAAATCTTTATTTTATTACTTTAATCAAAATAATTTAGTTGTTCATTAATTTAATGGATATTTATTAGAAATTAAATATATTATTATTGATTGAATATTGAATTATTGAATCCTACCGGATTAATTATCTGTTTTAATAGTTTAATACTATTATCTATTTTTTACAAATATACAATAAATTTTTATAAAATATATAAAATAATTGACAATATTTAGAAGGCACGATTAAGATTGCGAAATTATTGATTTATAAAAAAGTTTTCTTAATTTTCAAAAATTAGTATGTTTCATGTGAACATAATGCGAACCATGTACGATATAGTATGAGGAGTTATAAAAGGCTTTATAATGTAAGATTAATATTCGAGTTTACTTATGATTAAGGATTCATGTGTTCAATGCAAATTAATGAACTAATCTTCACATTAAGTTTTCTTACAACGTTCTTGACTTGAGATCAGAAACTGTATTATAATTATCATAAATTATTTCGTTTTTATAAAGCAGTAAATATTTATTACATTTGTAATATATTTCTAACAAATTTAAATACAAATAGATTACAATAATGCTATGTTTTCATATTTCAATAAATCGTTTTTAATATACATTTTCTTTTTGATCTTTAAATATTTATTTTTGCTGTAAAAATAATTTAGAAATAATTGAATAATAAAAAATACATATGACCGTATTATTTGTATCTTTTTAATTATATATATTACTGGTGATCTATCAAACAAAGTAAATGGATTCGAAAAATAAAAGTACCAATCAAGTTATTTTGTAAATGCTATATTGAAAAATATGTTATTAGTCAATAAAATTTATTTCATATTTTTTTTTGAAAGAATTATATATATATAATATCTGTAATTGTAGAATAAAAATTTACTTTCGAAATCACGAGTACATTAAAATGAATTATTTTCTTCAAACGGCACCGGTTTTTGAAATATACATGAAATATTGAAATAAAATTATGTGCAAGTATTTATTTATAATATACATTTTCTTTTACATTACATAAAATTTTAATTTTTAACACGCCTCTTCAATGGTATAAACTTTGAATCATTTACAAAGATTTTATCTACGTAATATTTATATGTAAAAATCAAAAAACTATTATTTGAAAAAATCTAATTATGTAAACCAAAACTATACATGATAAAAATTTAATATTTATCTTTAAGAACAAATTTTATATTTTGTAGAGAAGATTTTTATATTTGATACTATTTTAAAATATTTTTATTTTCGTTTAACTACAATTAAGATTGAAAACTAGTTTTTTGATTATTTGAAGATGCCAATTTAAAAACAAATACTTACAGGTATAAAGATTTAAAAACTATAACGTTTTTTTTAAAGATATGCTAATAAATGACTCAATTTCAGATAATACTTACAATTTATGTAATTTAACGTATCTTGAGATTAAAAGTAAGATTAATCAATTATTTTTTATTTTTGCACAGATGATGAACTGTATACGTAACTACAAGAACAATACATACAAGAATAGAGTAAAACTGTTAGTATTATGAAAAAAGGAATAGAGTTTCTTTCAGTCACTTATGACTAACATGTCCATGTCGAGCTAATTTCATTCCCTTGCAGCAATTGAAGCTAATAAGGAGGAATAAATAGAGTGAGGTGGACATAATTACTTACCGAAAATCATCGCATCACACTAATTTTGAAATTTGGATGTATATTGGAGTGTGCAATATGCGTATTTATGAGAAATAGAAAGAGAGAAAGAGAGAGAGAGAGAGAGAGAGAGAGAAGTTTGTGCTCGTGTAAAATAATGAAGAATAAAAAGAGAAAGATCGAACAAATGGAAGAGCGCTTACATACGGCAAGGTTAATGTTCTGTTGTGAACATATTCAGTGATCCTCGGCACGTACATCACTGGCTATCGCAATCAATAAAGTGACACGAGTTCATGATAATGTTTACCATATTATTTTTCCCTTGCCGCATTAACATTTTTCGAGGGATAATAATATGAGGTTTTAAAATTGGTCATCATTTCTCGAGTTAGATTTTTCCTTTAATCGAAGCCTCTGTCGCTATTTTTATACTGCTACATCACATTATACTTTTAGAGTACGTAAATTAGATTCGTTTTTAAAAAACAAATTTTCTTCTCTCATTTACCATGGATAAGCATGTAATAAATGATTGCTACAGAGTAAATTTATATTTATGGATGCCTCGGTAAAATGCTAAACTTTGCTTTTCAGTCATTAATATTTTTAATTTTTATATATTTAAATAATATTTACTTAATATATTGTATCTTATAAAAATAGCAAAAAAAAAAAAAAAATCATTGTCGAACCTGTATGTATTACAAAATAAGTGATTAATTATTTTTATTTATTTTTGGATTTAGTTTATTTTTTTAAATAGAATTAGACATTATGAAATTCAGATTCTTTATCGTAATTTATATGTAATAAATGCATTTGTTGTAAATTAAATAAATCTTGAGTAACGACTTTTTATAAAACAATGTTTATTAATAATAGGATTAATTTTAATACTGTTAATATATAGAATGCTAATTTAATAATGAGACATTTTTGTCGTTAACTGTGGTAATAAAAATATTTTAAATTCATAAAATCTCGATTACTTGCGATACTCACTTATGTGAAATTGTATAAATTTTTTAATAATTTAAAGAAAAAAAATTAATACAGAAAGACTATATTTTTTGTAAAATTGATTATTTACTAAATAATTAATTTTATTATTTGCGGTTGTTATAAGTTCATATAAATATATTACTAAAAAATGCATTGTTCTTGTTCAATTTTGAATTCCATACATTTTTTAATCCATTAAATGTAATGATGATATTCTAAATTTTGAAAAAATCCAAATATAAATTTATTCGTAATATGGAGATATCAATAACCAAACGTATAATTTTTACGACAAAATTTGTATAAGATTTTTTTAAATTTATTATACATGTACAATGAAGAACTGCAGCAGTTGAAAATGTGAAACGTGTAATGTAATTTATAACAAAAAGTTATACTTTAAAGTTAAATAAATAATAAAAATTTTGATAGTATTAATAAAATATTTAAAAATACATACTTTTAATAAAAAGAGTATTTATTTATTTATTTTTTGAAAAAGTCATTAAAATATTTATATAATTATGCTTAAATTTAAGAAAATATATTTTTTTCTGTGTTTTATTTTTCCACAATATATATAATTCGACCGAATCAACAAGAAATACTTAAAATATACAATTTAATTACAATTTAATCCATATATCTAAAAACGTATGAAATGGAAACAGATATAACTTATAAATATTAAGACAATCGTTTGTTATTAAAAAAAAATTTTATTTTTTTAAATTTTTCTTTAAACTTCTTTAAATCATTCTAATGCAAGATGTATAAAATTAACGCTCGATCAAGGCATAAAATTTAATATATTATAACTAATTTATTAAAATATTTTTAGTATTCGTTTTAAAATATTTTTCATTAATACTAATCATGTATTAATTCTTTTTATATGCACATTAATATATTAAAATTAAAATTAGTAATAATACCTTAGGTATTTTATAATTCAAAACAGCACATTTTGGCAACAATATATGGAAAAGTTATTTGCAATGTATTTGTTATGGTGGGAATTGATAAAAAATAAAAGTGTATTGAAGAATCGAAAGTGCAATAGGATATTTATAAAGATTGTTACATAAGTGAGCTCTAAACTATGTCGTTTTTATAGCGTTTGGTGTCAAATTTTCTTTCTTTTCTTTTCTTCTTTCCTGCCTCGCGCTCCTCCAATCGCCTTCATTCTTGCTTACCTGAAAGATGAGAGAGAGAGAGAGAGAGAGAGGGAATCAATCCCGATGGATATTGTTTGGCCTTTTTCCGTGTCTTCTTTCATCGAGTTAAAGGAAACGTCTGGGGCCTTGCTCGGGCAGTTGACACGCGGCACTCAATTTTCAAGAGAAATTTTTACAAAATCTACAAGAGTCGCATACCTGCCGTGCACGCGCATTATCTCGAGAGCCAAGGTTTCAAAGTGCGTCCGAAATCACAAATGAGATGCTGAATGCGAGGGAGACTCATCCATAGGTATCGAGCTCCAGTCTTGCGTCCGGGATTTCCAGCCACGTGAGTCGACTGCACACAGAGTTCGACATCAACTTTCCTCTTTTTATTCCGAATCGCTGAATTATCTATGACTACCGTCGGATGGAAGGGTCATTTAATCATTTAGATACGTCTACACGTATACGGAAGAATGACTCCAGACTCCGGTGAATCATCTTTTTAAAAGCTCTCTTTTTCCTCGTCGTTTTTCTACTTTTCTGCTATCAGTTTCAATAAGTTCGTATTTTATATTTTCAATAATCCACATTACAAATTATTAAATAAAAGGTTTCTTTTATTCCTCTAAGGAGTCGCTATATTATTTACTTATTTAATGAGTACATCAACACAACTTATTTTTTCATTTTTATTTTCCATGTAATAAATCATTTAGTATAATTTATTACAAATTCAAATTTGATCATTATATTATAACTTCTAACCGAAAATCTAATTATTCTATTTAGCAACACTTGTTTTTATTGAACTTTTTTAAAGCTATCAATAAACTTGATGTTTTTTATTATAAATAATAAAAGTATTTACTTAGTATACTCAGTAGCTTTTATCTTTATCATAAATAAAAATTAATGCATTTCAAATTTACATTTTGTTATTGTATATTAAAATTCAAAATGCTGAATTCCAAACACAAATGAATAAAAAATAAACATATTTATTCTCATTGATATTGGCTTTTAATACTAACGTTATTGTTATTTCAGATTTAACATAAAAAATTCTATATTTTTGTATCGTTTTATTATATTATTTTTATTTCTATATTTGTGAACGAAGTCCTTACAAAATATAACTATCAAATAATGTAGGAAAATAACAATTTATTATCATTCGTTTAAAATAAATAAATAAATATATTAAAAACAATAAATTCCTATTAAGTTTTATATATTTAATCATGATGATGAATGCTTGAATTGTGGAATTATTTGATAAGTTTCAATAACTAATTAAAGCACTAATCGGTATAATATCATTAATTACACGTTTTTATGCAGTATGATTTTAATAAAAAAAATCTGCAATTCGTTAAATACGAATAAAAAAATGAGTAAACTATGAATAAAAAATTTTATGAGCATATGTACAAGTGTGTCTGTGTAACAGATAAATTTTCTATCCATGATTATTATACATATGTACAGTAGTAGTAAAAGTGAAAGTTATTTTAATTTAAAATATTTGAAAAATAAAATCATAAAATAACAGGAAAATCAAGTTTTTACTTTATATTTTAAAATACCTGAATAATTTGTTTTTGTATTATTTTTTTGGAAGATTGTTGGAAAATAACTAAGTATACAAATATTTTAATGATATTACTATTTATACATAGCGTATACTGTTTCCGACAAAAGCATTTATCAAAAAAAAATATAAACATGTATAATATTATTTTTTCTCGTCAAATAATAAAATATTCTCACAAAATTAAAAAAATAAGTTTTTATACTGATATATGCAATAAAAGTTTTCAAATTATTTATATAAACAAAATTTTAATTCATTATTTTAAATTCATTTTTATAATTTCTTAATATCAAAATTTTATTCAGTTTTCAAAACACCAACTAATATTAATACATAACTATCCATGAATTTTATATATAACAAATAAAATATTATTTATTTTTATTATTATTATAAGGTAATTTGGATAATCTTCTCTTGATAATTTTAAACACAATTTTAATGCTGTGTATGAAAATTTACTTTGAAAATATAAAGATATGTATGAAAATATATAAATATAAAAATAATATCAGAATAAAAATTATACGCATTATGAATTGGCTGTATATTTCTTTAAATGAAATCAAATATAAAAAAATTGCTTTGAATTAATATTTATCGATGATTGTTTAATTAAATTAAAAATCACTTTAATAAAACAGTATAACTCTATTGAATTCCTTGAAAATTCATAAAGGGCCAAAGGCAATAATTAATATGTAATTAATAACTATATTAATACATAATTTTTTTCTGTATTCTGAAATTAGTATTTTCTATTGTATTTTGTTTAATAATCATCTATCTTGACGATATGATTTCTCTGTAGAGTATATTTAATTAAGAAAAATCTACCTCTATTTAAGTACTCTATTCTATTTTTTTCGAATATTACAAGAATTTGCTGTCATTAATATTTAAATATACCCGAATATTACGACATGAATTGTATACTGACATTTACCTTTTCGTGTCTAAGTGTTGTATAAAATATTTCATTGTAGAAAAAGATTTCATGATGAAAACGATCAGTAAATAAAAATTAATTTAATTTAGGCATTTTTTACATAATTCATTTTAATATGATACGATAAGGCCAACTATAAAAAAAATCTCGAGTTTATAATATTAGTCAAAAAAGATTGTGCATCAATATGAATTATTATTGGAATAGCGAAAACCGTATGACGGTAAAATTCAGAAGTAATAATTAATACAGAATGAATCAAATATTATTATTATTGTATCGAAAATCAATTTATTAAGAAATATTTTATTTATTATATATTATATATTCGATTATATGTTAAATAATACTTATATTTATAATATATAGTAACACTCTGTATGCTTATTTTAACATAAGAAACTTAATGCAGATAATTAAAAATAATTGACACATAAATTTATTATTAACATGATTCGGATAGTTATGATGAGAACATATATTAATGAGATATCATATAAGACTTACTGTAAATGTAAGTGGTATTTTTTTTCAGTTTTATTCAAAATTAATTATCATAAACCTTAAATTATATTAAATATTAATATTATAATATTTATTGTTTTATATCTTAATGAATAAAAATTCTGTTCCTAATTTTTTATTCAATCTTTTTGTAAAAAAAAGATGTATTTATAATTTTAATAATAATTTAAATTTTATGACAAAAAATAATTACAGTTAAATAACCATTGCAGGAATTATAAATTTTATTGATAAATTAATATAAGTTAGAAGGCCGCAATGTAAGTTTATAAAATTAAATGTAGAAGAAATATAATAAAAAAAAAAAAATAAATAAAAAACTAAATGTAAATTTACAAATACGCAGAATTATATTAATTATCTTTATCAAGGTCTCATAAATCATGGAATATATTGTGAGTCATAGCAGTAAATTTATTAATATTTAATAATAAGTAAAAATGCAGAATTGGCTTAATTGTTTATTTTCAGATTTGACTGCCTTTCATTTTTTGTTGTCCATGAGTTTCCATACTGAACTGTGGATTTTGATACATACAAGATTCGCTTAGTACCTTCATCATAATAGCTGTTAAGGCTAAAGACATAAAACACATGCAGTATGTCAATTATTAGAGGAAAATTATCGTCACTCACTGACTCAACTATCACTTGCTTATTCATCATAAATTTTATATCTTGATAAACCTACTACTACTACTACTACTACTACTACTACTACTACTACTACTACTACTACTACTACTACTACTTATTATAAGAATTAAAAATTATAATTATTTTCCTATAAAATTTTCCTATAAAAAAAATTAATAGGTACTAAAAATGATTATTAAAAAGTTCCTTTAAAAAATTATACAACAAGAAATATATTATTATATATTAATCAATGACAAGACAAAATACAATTATAAGAACAAGATACGTTTATATCAGATTTTCATTCTAAATTATCGAACAACTTACATAAACAATTAAAACGAAATTGCATTTAAGTTAAATGAATTTGTTAAGCTAATACAAAGATGTAAATGATATTAATTTACACAAAATTCATATACTAATGATTAAAAAAATATATCACTTCAGGTTTCGAACAATTACAATGTCACAAGTATAATATCGGTTTTTCCGATATTGCAATATTTATTATTAAGGTGAGACATTGTTTTAAACTGTTTTTAATATCTACCTATTAAATATTATATTACATTGAATTTAAAATTTTATTATTTTATATCTTAATTGTATAAAATTATATCATAATCTTATTTAATTTTATTGCAGATTTAATAGACGAGATTGTAGTTTAATAGACGATTAGAAACTTAATTTAACAAATTATTATTTCAAATTTTAAATAATATTTATGCTTAGTAATGGCAAAATTGTATTAATTATAAAGGAAATTTCTAATGAATCTAAGTTATAAAAGCGTTTATGATTTTCATCTATATGCTATAATTTTATAAAATAATTAAATAAATACATAAAATAATGATCCATAATTGAAAAAATTCATTTTCAATTAAATGTTAATACGCACAATCAGTATATTTGCGTTTGACTTCTTAATCTATAAAAAAGTATGTGTTTTAACATACTAGAGCGGCGTTAATAAATCATAGTATTAATACGAAAATTATTTTATTTATAAGAAGATTTATGAAATGAATAATTAAAACTTCTTCTTTCTTAACTATTTCTTTTTTTTTAACAACATTCTTTTTAACAAAATAAATAAATTGTATAATAGAATAAGTCTATAACAAATTATTTTATGATTATTGATAAACATTGACAAATATAAATAATCTAAAAAATTTGAAATTTTCTAACTTAATGCCGATATTGAGCGTAAAGTAATTAAATATTTGAAAACTGTAAGAAAAATCCAATTTTTATACAAGCTTTCTTGTACATTATACAAATATTTCATGAAATTTTTTTCGTTCCCTTAAATAAAATAATTTTTATAAAATTGGTTTTTATTAAAGCAATTAGTGTAGGTTTCTATTAAAAAAATTTAATATTACATGTATATATTGAGAAATTAAAATTACATATGTTTATGAAATCTTTTCGTTATTATAAGCTTTTTTAATTTACAATTATTTTTTATATCTTTATGATTATATCTGTGAAAAGTAATTAATAACATTTATTGCTAAATTAAATTTAAGAAAATGCATTGTTTAAACAATTAATAAAAAATATAAAATATAAAAAAATTAATCAGATATAGATAAACTATATGATGAAAAATTATTCCATTTGAATTATTCTTCATTGTTTTAGTCATAAATTTCTCGTAACATTTTCTAGAAATAATATATTGTAAAGTTAAATTTTATTTATATATTATTTTATTTATTTAATAATTATTTTATTAATAATCTATAATATTTATTATGACAAAGCTTAATAAATAAAATTTTAGTTATAAAATATATTATGTTTTATTAATGCAAGTAAAGTAAAATAATAATTACAATACTATAAAAATTTTATTTAATTTGTACAATATTTTGGAATAAATTTTTTTAATTGAATAAGTAAAAAAGAGAACAAATAATTTATTTAAAGAAAAAAAGAATACTTTTTTTTTTTTTAATAAGTAATTTTTATAATCTGTATTAATATTAGCAATTAATTACAATTTATTTATTAAAAATGATATTGGCGTTTATTGATAATTTAAATTTTTTGAATACTTCAATATATGCAGAAATAATATGCGGGATTGGAATCTATTTGTATACAATACAACATAATACAATATTATTTCTGTTATAATAGTTTATCTGCGATTTATATTTCTAACGATTTCCCATTTGAATTTTCATATTATTTACAAATTATATATGATTTTATATGCTAAATAGGGAAATTAAGAATATAGGGAATACTTGTGAGAAGGAAGTCACCAAGAGTGACATGGTAAATGAAAACCGAAACATGTTGCTTACAAATGAATCATCAATTTGATAAAATATCGTAATCTTTAGTAAAGTATATATCTCTTATTCTAATTTACGGATCAATAGCCCCTTGTAAAAGTTTCGACAGACATGTATATCTACATACCCTCATGCGTACGTGAGTACATATGATAAATCGTAATTAATTATAAAAGATTATTTTTTAATATATTTTTAGATTTAAAAAAAAACACTTTCTTATATTTTCAATTATAAGTATTTTTATTATTTTTGTATTTATCAGTAATAAGTAATTCAATAAAAATTTATTACATGAAATTATATTACAAATTTCTAAAGAATATATAGTTAATAATGATCTAGATATAAAGGAAACATCATAAAAATGCTCATTTTATTATTAATAATTTTATTGAATGCATTATTCTAGGAGGAAAATAAACACACTTTTTTTTTTAAATTGAATCTTTATATTACATTATCCTATTATTTTTATTTTTAATTCCATCACAACTATATATATATATATATATGTATATATGTATATATTAAATTCATTTTTCTTGTAAGAACATTAAATACATTATTCATACATTATAAATATAAATGTGTACAGAGGGAAAGATTAATTTTAGTAATATATGAATCTCTTACGAACCTTTCCTTTGTTTTTCTTGATAATGACGTTTTAATTGTGTTTAAACACATAACATAATAGAAGAACGTTTGAAAAAATTTTTAAGAAATACATAAATTAGTCAGCTAAGAAAAACCATAAAATAATAAAATCAACCACAGAAAATAAAATTAACAAAGCAATCATGTCTTTCTTTTCCATAGTTGTTTTGGCAAGAACGTCATTTTCTCCTAGAAACCAATATAGATTTCATGTGATAATTACAAATAAAGGAGTTTGTATAATATATAAAATAAACCAATATATAATTTTGTAATACAATTAATTAAGTATATGTACATCGTATTTGTAATTGAAGTAAGATATTAATATTTAAAAACTCATATTCAAAAATTAATTTTTTAAATTGAAAATTATTTTAAATAAAAAGATTAATAATATAATAAAATAATAATATTTATAATAATAATAATATAATAATAAAATAGTATTTTTAAGCATCATTTGATTAGAATTCTAAATAATTATTTGAAAAAGATTAAACTTGAGTATTTCGTTTACTTTTAACGAACTACAATTAATAAATATTTTGTTTATAAATAGGAATTTCAATAATACGAAACGTAAATCTCAATAAATTTATAGATTTATCTGATTCATATTTCATTCATTATGAATTTTTTTATATTATTTTAAGATAATAATATTAAGAATAACGTAATAATAATTTCTTAAATAAAAAATCTACAAAAATATTTAACCCTTTTAAAATGTTTTTAACAAAACAATTACAAAATTGTACGCATAACATTAAAATGTTAATATTTTGTTTTTTATGATACTATTTATAAAAAAAATTACTAATTAAAAATGAATGAATAAAATTGGCATTAACGATTTTAAATTATAAGTAAATTAAAAAAAATATGGTCTTTGCAATGCATGAAATATCATATCATTAACTTTAACGTGAATTATATAGTTTTTCGTTGGTTATTTTTTTGAGAGTATAAAATTTTATGATATTATTTTTTATCTGGTCAGTTAATTTCTACAATAAATATGTAATAGTAAATAAATTTCAAGTGATGAAGGTGAATACGGCAGTATACATAGTTTACATATTCATGTTAATTATTTATTGCAAGAGTTAAGTAAATATTAAAAATCCGCTTACAGTCGTACACTATTTTTCTGAATGTGTTTTGAGATGGATTTGAGATAATGCATCTGTAGTGCAGAATGTGTATGTACAGTCACAAACTATTTTTGTGAATGTATTTTGAGATCGAGTTGAGATTATGTATCTACGGTGCACAATGTTTAGATGACATTCCCGGAAATTCTATGTATATACAGAGATAGACGCGTTTCATCGCTCGATTGCTTTGCTACTCGACACCTGTAATAATTTATTTATAAAAAAATTCAACACACTTCCATTAACAACAATGGAGCCGTTTTTCAACTCTGAATAGCATTTATCGTTGGCTTTATTCCATAAGTGAGCCTTACAGAATATTCAAGAGATGCTGTGGAAAACGTTATAATTTAATCGCAATCGCCGTTTTTATTACAATCGATTGTTTTATTTACGTTCTGGATGAAATAAGTACTATAACATTATTAGGGTTACAAAATTAATTTTCAAAGTAATATTCTAAGTAAATAGTATTTAATTATTCGAAGTAGCTAGTCTGAAGGAATTATATTTTCAGAATATTAATGATTTCAACTTAAATGCGATAAAAAATAAAGTTATAATAAATTCTTAAGAATATATAATAATAATAATAATATATTTAATTTAATACCTTTATCCTTTATGTAAAAACTTAATCTGTTGATAATATTTTGATATATTTATTGATAAAATAAATATTTAATGAATGATGATTATTGTTAAACATTTACAAAATGTAGAAAATTAAACATATATTTATTTTATCATTATTTATTATAATACAAAGATAGTTACATTTTAATTTTTGTTTTAAATGAAGAAGTAGGTTTTGATCATTTCATCGAAATAGTTCAATTCTGATATAATATGCTTTATCGTAATTATGCGCGTGCATTTGAATGTTTCATAAGAAAACTAGGAATTCAAGCATAAGTGCCAGTAAAGTATACCGGTTTGACTGTGTAACATAATATTTTTTTTAACTTGTAACACTTACAAAACTATATTCCATGATATATTTAATTAATTATATAATTTAAATAATGTAAAATAAAATTTAAACACAAGCTTAATTTGCTTATTGCATTTTTATTTATAAAAAATTAGCAAAAGAAATATTAATAATATTGTTATAATAAACATATTATTTCATATTGAATTTATTGAATAAATCCTTAAAAATCTTATCCTACGTAGATGATTCACGATTTAATACGTTTTTAAAAAATATATCAAATAAAATATCTGAATTTTATTGTAAGGTATAAGAATGGTAATATAAAGCTCACTTATATTTATTAAATAATTAGAAGAAAAATTTTAAGCATAGATTTAAATAAGATCTATTTGATCATTGCAAGGACGCCTTTGATTGGTGAGAATATAATAATATTTTGCAACATGACCATTCTTTAAAAACCACTAGTGTAATAATCACGAAGCTTAATATAATCAAACGAATGAGAATACTTGTAGAAAATATTTATTGTTATTTTATATCTAAATTTATTTAAATCTAAATAGCACTTATTAAAGATAAATTTATTCATATTATTTACATGTAGCTATACATATTAAAAGTTACATAAATATTAATTTTATTATTGCATAAGAAATACAAAATTTTTATTGAAATATACAATTAACAATGTAAGTTTAATAATAGTGTAATATTATTAAGAAAGACTTAACAAATATTAAGAAAAACATCATACGTATACTTATATTAGTCTCTCTCCAAATGCATGAAAAATATTTCTAGATTATAAGCTATTCTTTTAAATTACCTTTTTTTCTAATTACAATAATCTAATTTCTTTATACATTCCTAGAATTTTGCAATAAAGTGAAGAATTATTAGAAAAACGTTTCTATATAGTCAGGAAGAGTTCATCCTATTTTAAATATTGTTGATAAAAATCAAATATAAAAAATACAAATTTCAAAGCTACCTTTAATTGTCGGGAACGTAGCCCCTTATTACCTAATGTACTGAAAGACGGAGTTAAAAATCTAATACATAGAGAGCATAAGTAAGAAGGCAACGTAAACTTACGGATCAATCACATAGGGAATAAGAAAGATTGTAAATAAAACAACCGTGTGACGGTTAGGGTGAGGTCGGGGGGGGGAGTCAATCTTCTAGATATACTCGAGGGGCTGAAAGGAATCGCTGATGTCCCACAATAGTAATCTTAGTTGTTATAAATATTCGTTTGTGGCGTTTGTGAAATTTTCAGCTCCACCAGTTCTCCTAGGCAGCAGCGTATTCGTCTGGCATTTGGGTTATTGGGGCGATTTGGTATACAAAGTTTTTTAGCGTATTTTAAGTTTAACTATCTACAACATGTTTCATGTATGTATATATATATATATATAATTTAATTGAAGATTTTAATTGGATACACCTAATGAAGTAATGTCTTGGATTGTCAAAAATTAATTATGTATATTCATCTACATTTATTTAAATAAATTTATACAAATATATTCTATTTAATAACAATAATTTATCTCGTAAATCAGTAATAATTCGAATATATATTAGAATCTAATAAAATAATTATTTTTACTATAATATTCAATAAATATAATGATGATAATTTCGTAGATTTATGATTAGGGACAATTTTTCTTATATAGAACAATAGATAAAGAATTGAATAAAACATTATCCTCGGAGCTAGAAAAATAATTGTATATAATCATCAACTTTTAAATCACATGGTTAAAAATAAAGATTATCGTGCTTACAAAATAATTGTATTATCTATTTGATATAAAAAATCGAAACTGATCCTTAATTTCTTTTATTTCTCATTCGCAATCGCCCAAATTTTAAATGAATTTCGAAATTTTCATTCAGGTAAATAAAAAACTGCAAGCAGTTTGCATACGAATCTTATTGTATACAAATATCAAAGACTAAAAGTCAATTAGGTGCGGGATTCAAACAGGGAATATGAATTTCTGAAATCAGAAATCGTGAGTTCAGTACTAAATTTCAATGGCATTCCGATTAAGTAAATCAATCCCCAGTATTGGTCTTGTATGGGTTGTACCGAAATTCATTTTTCACTATTGTACTCATCGGCACTAACTCTCTTCCACCACCCGATTTTGTTTTATAAAAGTTCAGTATATATATTAATTTTGTTCTAAATACTCTTGTGATTGAGGGTTTAGGTTTGAAAAGCAGCATTCACATTTAATTTCGTTTAATTAGCCAAGATATTTCAAAAATGACGAATATGCTCGAAAAAAAACAGATTTATAATAATAAAATTATGAATAAAATATTATTGCAATATACGATATACTCTTGTATTTTTTGTAATAGCAAATTACACCCAATTTTTGGTTTTATGAGATCGAGCATAATTTTTTTTCATCGAAATCGTTAATTTCATCTGTGTTACTTCATTCCTCGGGAATGAAGAATTCTTTGAGAAATTTTACTCAAACCACTTTGTGGCTCCGTTTACTTTTAGAAAAAATGAAGTGGATACTTGTGAAAATAAAATAATACACATATTGCTCTAGGCTAAGAAAATTAAATTAATACAAAATTTCAATTTAATCTACTTTGTTCTATTCTACATCTCATTGAATATTAAATGAGATTATGAATAAGATTATTTTGTAATAGATTATTATCGAATAATTTAAAATTAAAAAATTTAAAGAATTAATTAAAAAAAAACATTTGTATTAACTCGAAATTTAGTTAACTTGTTTCATTCAATTACTTAGAACAATATATTCTAGTAATTTTATAATAAATAATAAAAAATTATTAATATTCTAAAATATTTTATTTGACATAATATTTAACATTTTAACCTATAATAAATATCGAAATACGGGCTGTTTTTAAAAATATTACAGTATTTTAAACAAATTTGTAAATTATACATATATAGTTTATATATCTATTATATATGAAAAATCTTTACTGTAGTTCATATTATATATTTTTTTTATGTATGAATCAATAACTGAATTTATTGCTTCATTATATTATCTTACTTAATAATAAACTTTTATGAAAGTTATAAAAAGAATTTTGTATTGATATTTATAGCCCCAACGAATAAATAATATTAGTAATACATAACTGATTTTAAGCCTAACATTTTTTTTACTTATTAGATCCTTATACATTATGCATCTACGTATATAAACTTTTACTTTCTTATATTCTTAATTATCAGATAACAGCTACGGATAAATTAGATCTTCAATTTACGTCATTAAACTCGTGACTTGAAATTTTAAACTTGGTCACCTTGAAACTTTCTTTTAGTAAATTAGTTAAGTATTGATAAGAATTTAAAAACATTAATTATTCTGAAGTACAAGGAACTACGATTTAGAAAATAGTTTTATTAAAATTATTTTATTTACTTTATTTTTAATGCTTCTTACCATTATAAAATATAATTTGAATTACAACAAAAATATGGTATTTTGTATTTGATTCAGAGTTTGAAAGTCATGATGACTAGTTTGTATGATTTGTATGACATTCCATTTGTAATTTTATATGACATTTTTAAAAATTTGAATTTTGCAAAAAAAACGTGAAATTAATTAATAATTAAAATTAACGTTAAAGAAATTTCAAAAATTTACAAAGCTGTACAAAGTTTTCAATTCAATTTTTATAAAATAAAAATATTATTACATTAATATATATTAATATAATACATGGATTTTGAAAATTATATTGAAAATTATTATATATATTAGATAGATATATAACAAATAAAAATTATATAAATAATTATAAAAACCCAATAAAATAGAATTTCATGTTCATGAAAGAGCTTTAGTTATGGAATTATTGATTTAGAATAAAATTTTATAATTACCGATGTATGTTTAATATAAATTCAACTCATAAATATTATTCAAATATATCTATAATTATAAATGTTAGAGAGTAATATATAATTTAAAATCTAAAATTTTATTATAATGATATATATAAAAAAAAATTAAGTTATTAGTTAATTCGAATTTTTTTCTCTTTAAATTCCCATGTATTTTTCATTATCTGCGTGTATTTGCACTTGTGACTTCTTATGTAAGTTTCGAATAAAAAGCATTATTGAAGTATACGGAGATGGTACTCATATATGAATAATAGGCAATATTTATATAGAAGATACGTTTTTTCCTCTATAACTAACAAATATTATATGAATACAAATTTTTTTTTATTCATTATAGTCGTATATAATGATAAATGATTTTTGTTATAAATATTCAATAAATAAATAGTTCTCCTTAATAAAAGTAATTATCGTTTTAAAGATGATTATTCCTTTGTAAAATACTTATAACTTTTTATAATAATAATGCAGTTTAAAGTATAGAAATCTTAACTTCATGAGCCTATTAGCTAAGATAAACATTACATAAACTTAAAAATGAATTTCGAAATTTTCATTAAAATAATTTAACCAGAACAGCTTATAACATTTTTTTATAATTATTTTATAATTTGTATAAACTTTTAACATATATATTTGTAGCTTAATGTACACTTTTATTAATTAAATTATTATGATTATAACACATTGTTTGGAAATAGTTAGAATATTATTTTTATCTTTCATTCGCTTAATCATTCAGTTAAATAAATATAAAATTAATTGCTTATACTTGGAGATGAAATATTCATTGCATATTTTGAAATTATCACATTCAAACTTTTATTTGAAGAATATTGATATAATGTTCATAAAATATTTTCGACTTTTTAATCAAGAACGACAGATTATTGAAAATCATGCGTATTTATATGAGACTAAAAACATGCTCATAATCGGTTTCAGAGCATGTATTGCGACGTCTCGGAACCGTATGGATATTTATATTGCAATTGATGGAAGTTTTTGCATGTACTTTATTAATTATGTAATTGTTCGTACCCATAGATACAAAACTCAATTATCTTGATACTTTTATCATTGCATTTTTCATGCAGTATATCTTTGTAACATATTGTGCAGTAAAATATTTTAAAATAATTTATAAAAAACATCTTTTTTTTAATAATAATATAAATAAAATTTTTTAATTCTTCATTTTTCACCAATAATCCTCTGAAAACATCAATTATTCAAATATTAAACATCAACTTATTGATTAATGTCAGATTTAATTTGCTTTGTATAAAATAAATATTAAAATAGTAAATATTAAAATTTACAAAGTGTATTGTAAATTTATTTTGTATATAATAATATATAACACTAATAATAAAAAAAGAATTTGAAATAATTATGTTTGTAAAGTGTTATTTATTAATTTTTTTAATTCATTTTTTTATTTATTGTTGCTCTTAAGCTTGAAAAAAGAAACAGAATAGAAGTAAATTTTAGATCAATATGTATACATATGTACAGATTGAAAAGATCAAAGTTCTTATACCAAATTTACCTCTGACGTATTGTACAAAAAACATACTTGGTTTTACGTAATTCAAGGAAATACCAGTTTTCTATGAATAAGGTAATAGATTTTTGAAGCAAAATTAAGCCTTGTTGAGCATTATAAAGATTTCCTCTTATTCTTATTCCAACAAATTGAGCATATAATGTTTCTAAACGTAATTTATATATAAATGATTAAAAATGTAAAAAAACCGGTTTAGAACTTTCAATCTAAAATTTGACTTACGAAATACTAGTCATCTTGATTGTAACTAATTTCAAGCATTCTGATATTATGCAAATAAGGGTGCACACAATGATTATTTTATTTTCTATCATTTTTCAAACATTAAAAATGAACTATCGAAAGGATTATTGGTATAAGTTTTAACTCTGCTCTTATTCGTTGATATCAATTAACACACTAGGTAAAATAACTATAAGGGAATGTATTATAATATACTGTATATTAGTATATGCCATGCAAGTTATTATATTACTATTATATAAAAAATTATTCTATAAAAACAAATAAGAAATTTTTAAATATACATTTAAATTTGTAATTTGTAAATTTGTAAAAAGGATTTTTGAAAGTCTGAATGTACAATGAAAAAAATGTATATTTATAGTTTCATATTTGGTATGTTGAAATTAATCTAGACATCTACATTGAAATACATAAAATTCATATCGTTTTTAAATTATTACAGTACATAATGATTTAAAAAAAAAAAAACTAATGAACAAGAAATATTATAAATATAATATATATTATTTAGACATTAAAAACAAATATTATATTCACATTAATAAGAAATAGAAATCAATGTAATGAGGACAAATTATTCGTTGTATAATGAAATTATAATTAAAAAGAATAAAAGAAGAAGAGATTCAGAAAAATCGAAATAAGCGATGATATTTATTCGGAATGATAAGTATGAATGTTAAATCAGTTGAACGTTTGTAAATATAATGATAAATTAAAAAGCAATTATCTCACGTTTATTTCATGCATAAACACAATCAGAAGTTATCCTTCAGTTAAATGCAACTCATTGAAAATTATTCCTTGACTTTTAGTAGTAAGCGAATTTCTCAATTTAATGCAGAAATGTAATGAATCTGTTATTAATAACATTAAATTGTAACAAATATGAAAGTTTATGAGTAATTTCAATAAAATAAGATTATAATAAAAACATTAAATAACTAATGAATGTATAAAATTTGTTATCAATATAATGTACAAAATGAAAAGAGGACGAGCGAGGATGAATACAAATTATATTCTTTGCATAAAATTAATGTAATTGAAGAATTAAATATAGAATTTGTTAGAAAAAAGCTACTGTAATACAAGGAATTGTTCAATAGTTCTGCAGGGTAGATGAAAAAAGCTTAAAAGTGGTAGAATAAATTGGGTGGGAGTGGGTGGTCCAAGGATTGAAAAAATGGTAGCAATGAATGTCTATTGCGAATGGCTGATAAGAGCGCGGAGATAGCTAGATAGGTAATGAGGTAGAGCAAGAGAGGGAAAAACGAAGGTAGGCAGAGTGGGCTGGAACGTGGCAATTGTCAGCGTGGTCTACTCCCTCCTTACGCGAGGGTTCCACGATTACTAAGCGCTCGGTACGACAGGTGAGACCCCTGGGCCTCTCCCAGCATTCCGCAGTCGCACAAAATCATTTTGAGAAGGTGCGCGCATCTAGTCGCGCGAGTGTTCGATCCGAGGCGCGAGACATTCAAGATACAAAAATAAAGAAAGAAAAAGATATTGACAGATAAATAGATAGATAGATAGATAGATAGATAGATAGATAGATAGATAGATAGATAGATAGATAGATAGATAGATAGATAGATAGATAGATAGATAGATAGATAGATAGATAGATAGATAGATAGATAGATAGATAGATAGATAGATAGATAGATAGATAGATAGATAGATAGATATAGATAGATAGATAGATAGATAGATAGATAGATAGAGACAGAGAGAGAGAGAGATAAAGAGAGAGAGAGAGAGAGAGAGAGAGTGCGTGTGTGCATGTGCACCAAGGAAACCGAGGTGCTCGATGTCGACTTTGCACCAGCTCCAGCAGCAGCCAGAACTTGGTCGGCGAATCCGTTCCCGGTAGGCCAATTCTAAAGACGAGTTTCCCTCTCTGATCAGACGCCCACGAGGTAATTCCTGGGAAAGTTCCGGACATAGCTGAGAATCTCTTTCCCAATATCGGAAAGGCTAATTTCGTAAACGTGCTTCCGGTTTTTGGCTTGTTTTCTCCAAGCCCGTTCGTCTCCGAGTAATCGTCTTTCGTCCCGAATGAAACGCCGGTAGACCGAAACTTATTTTTACGGATGCGGATCGAAATCGATTTCGCAATTGGACGTGTTTAACTTCCGCGATGGATTTCCACAGCACTTTGTAGAATTCCATTGTTTGGCACTGGTACATCTTATGTCTCACATACCCTCACAATCAATATGATTTAATTCTAGTAACGAATTGACCAATATTTTCGACGTGAAATCGAGAAACTTAAACTTACCAGCTTTAGAGCTCTTTTACTAATTTTTACCTGAGCGCTCATTAATAAAGTATCCGTCGATTTATTCAGTCTTAGCGACTTTCAATAAAATAGTGTATTAATTACTCTTTTCATTTACTACATTATTAATATTTCAAATTTAATGTCACGTGTTCCCTACGATACCCAGCATTAAAATCTCGCCTAAATTCATTTACTTAATTACCTCATAAATATATTTATTGCACTCAAAATAATTTAATATATGAAATGGTTTATAATGATGGTTCAGACTACTTTATTTTATAATGTAATATTATCATTAAATTTAAATGAATAATATTAGAATTTCATCGATTTTTTTTTTTAGATATTATTTGTTTTATTAAGAATTACTTCTCAAATATAGTTTTTGTTAAAACAAAGAATGATTGCATTATAAATATTATTGTACTTATTAAATTTAGCCTCAAGTACTAATATTTATTGTAATGTTTATACGAAGTCTTATTATATAATGTTATTATATATAAATAAAGATGGATTCTTTTATTTTTTGTTTAAACTCATTAAACTATTAAATTTTTCAATTTAAATTAAATGTTATTTTTAATTGCATTATATAACAATTATAGTATATATAAATATTAATATGTATTCTTAAAAAAAAATCATTTAAATTAATTAAAAAATTAATTTATTAAAGAATATTTACGTTCTTATAAAATGTAAAAGTTTCCAAATTTTTCTGAAAATTTAAATTGTGATATTATTGTTGAATACATTCATGGTATCCTCACTATAAATTTGAGTAATTCATTTTAGTAATATTTACCATTTGTCTTTGTAATTCATATTATATAAAATATTAAATTGTTTTAATATAATAAGCAAAAATAAATACGTAACTTTTAATTGATGTTATCAAAAATTATTAAAAAATTGAATATTCATTATAAACCATGAATAAAAAATATTGTACAATTAAATATTGTATTATATTAACGTTGAATTGTAATTTTTTCATTTTTATATTTCATTTTTTATAATTCATTAAGTTAGAAATCTTTTTTAAATGAAAAATTTATACTCTTTTGATAATTTCCTAATAGAGTGTAAAATATATTAATTGGTATCAATTAATATAATGGTATTAATTATATATTTTTAAAACATCATTCTGTGCTAATTTTTTCAATAATTTTAGAGAGAGAAAGAGATGGTATTTTTATACAGGAAAGAAAACACATGTCACTATTGAATAATAATAATTACAGTTAACGCAGTAATACATTTATTAAATTAAATTTTCTATTGATAATTCGATTGTTTGTATTCCTTATTAAATGTTATGCATAGAAGCCAATATAAAATTATAAAAAGTCTGTATATATTAGCTTATCGAATCAAATGCATTGAAATTAAACAGAAAGTCAGATCATTTTATGCAGCATATTGTCATATCCATTGAGATTTATTTAATCGGTATGCGGCATGAAATATTTTAACTGAGGTATAAACTTGTCAACTGTTGATCAATTCCAATACTTGAAATTCGAAGTTTTTTTATATTTTCCATTCTGTAATTTTAGATTCTGATTTCGATATATTTATTTAAAGAATTAATTGTCTTTAATGTCTAATTATGGAAACTTTATTTAGATAATTGAAATTCAAAATAAAAAAGGCGTGATAAATATAACTTGAATTTTCCAGAATTTTAATATAATCCAAAAATTGTTGTATTATCAAATAAGTAAATTAAATTAGTAATTAAATTTACTAAATAAAGCTCAAAAATCATGAGATAGCAAATAGAGAATATCGTCGATTATTCTATCGAACTATTATGTTAGTTATTATATCAATTATTATTATTCAAACTTAGAGACGTACTGTTGCACAACGTAAAATCAATAATCCGGTGATGCGCAATTCTTTATTTAAACTGCTCTCGAGTTGAAACGAATATAAGACAAAAAGAAAAAATGAAAGGTATAAAGGTTTTGAATATGTAAATGTAAGCACAATAACCAAGAAGACATTTCCTATTACAGAAAAGAAAGCGAAAATGAGGGCGTATTTAGGCTGTGCAGCGGCATCGTTGTTATGGCTAGTCGGAGCGAGCTTAGCTGTAAAATCCGTCGATGTCCTGAGCGGCAGCCTCACATCGGTCATCCAGGAGGAGGAGATCCTGCGTGTCTTAGCGCAGAATAAATCAGGGAGCTCCGAGAACTTCACTTTCGTCGAGCTTGTCGATAGTATGTCCCACCGATATAACGATACCCACAGCGTTGAGGAAGTACGAAATTATCCAACAAATGATGAGCGAACCACGAATCCTTATTACGGTGAGTCCTGTCGCTACTAATTTTTGCGATCGCGCCTTTACGTCTCTGTTCCCTAGGATCAAATAAGTTTTTAAAATAATCAAAATCTCATTCCTGTTAACATAAAACTCTTACTTTTATTTCTATACGTATTTCTATACTCCCTTTTTGTTTACCAACTGTAGCTTTTATTTTTATAAGTTCAATTGAACAACGTTTAATTAAATACAAGACAATGAGACAAACAATAAAGTTTGTTGTATCATTGCACAATTTTAAAAAAGATTATTAGATACTAGTTTTCATATTATGTAGGAAAAAACGAGTTTTCTTAAAAAAATAATAGTGTGTTAAATAAAATTCTTTATTTATGAATAAATTTGCACATATATCAATCTGTTTGTAAACTTGCTCAATTGTTTGCTAAAATAATGTTACAATCAGTATTATGTTAATACATATTTAAAACAGATTTAAAAATCGTTGTAAAATTTGTAACATTATTTTAACTTTTGTACATACACATTAAAGTGTTGAACGTATGCATTCTACAAAAATAATTAAACAGGTTAATGATATTCTTTTCAATTCAATATTTTTTAAATTTACTTTATAACCTTGTACTTTTTTTAAAATGTCAAATAAAATTTTGTAAAACTTATGGAAAATATTAATTGTATGAATAGTGATCCATAATGTTTGTTCTATAAATAGCCATATCTGATTTAATTTGATTTCAAATAAGCACTGTCGTTAAATTTGAGACAAAGGTATAAGCAGGAATAGACATTAATTTCAAATTAACAGGCATTAAAGACGATTTCATATATGACCGTTTCTTTTTATTCATACAAAATTCACAGTTATTTATATATTAATTTTCATTTTCGTAAAAGTATTTTTAATCGATGATCTCATACTGTGCTATTAACACTATTATAGTTTAAATTATAATTACTATTAGTAAAATAACAAATATTAATATTGCTTTAATGTAACGTGTATACATTTATTAAAGTGAATATAAGGACTATTTTAGCATAATATACTTGTGTATCTTCAATAATTTATGAAAATCAATGTATAATTAAAAAACTATTAAAGCTAATAGTATTAATAGTAATATATATATATATAAATATATAATTAAGGAAAAATATAATAAACTATTTATTAAATAATATTTTATATCTACATAAATAAGAAATTTTCATATTGCAATTTATTATTATTATTTATTAAGTTACTTGATAGGTGAGTAACTTTAGTAAATATTCAACCTCATTTCAAGAACGTCATTTTAATAATTATTGATGCAAAGAGATAAAATACGTAATATATAAAATTAATTTAATTGAAAAATAAAGTGAATATAAACAATAATATTCTATTTCATTTAATAATCCTTTAATAAAATTCGAAATTTAAAAAAAATATATTTACATGCGTTTTAAATATATTTGAACATTCTATTCGCTCCTTTTTTGTAACATACATTTGTACAAACATACATTTGTATATCATTGTCAATATTAGCACATCCATTAACGTTTCATTATTTAAAAGTTTTACACTAGCAAAATAGTCGTCAGTTAGTTATGCTATTTACGCCGGAAACATTAATATACTAACCTTTCATATTTGTATAGAATTATGTTACTTCACTCTCATTTTTAAAAAAGAAGAGTTACAAAATCTTGCCACATTAATTATTATAAAATTTTATATTATATTACGTGTATCGCATAAAAATTTAATAGATAAATTTTTTTACAAATTATACAAAGTTTATAAAATACTCTAGATTTATTTATTTTAACATATTTTTACAATCAATTAAATTTTACAATGAATTTTACTATTTGATTGTTAAATATTTTTTAATAAAAAACTTAGTTTTGCTATACAATTCCAAATGGTGGTTTATATAAGTATTTAACTTCAATCCTAAAATAAAATTCTTTCATATGGTAATTTACAGAACAATCATGAACAAACTTTTTTGAAACTACATTTCGCGAATCTTACTACGAGATTAACATGTATTATTTGATACATCTTATCATATAAGAATATTTTATTTCTGCGTCAATTGAAGACTGATGTATACAGGTTTGGTATCGTAATAGAATAAAATAAACGAACTTTTTATAAATAAAAATTTTATAATAAAATAAAAGCTGAAACGATTTTTTTATTTTGTTTTTTATTATTTCTTTGTAGTACATTGTATCTGTGTATGTGGGTGTGTGCATGAGCACGCGCCCATATAATCAATTCAAATCTATATTAGTAGGTTCAAATTTCATTAGCACCAGTACCTACCATATTATCATACAATTCGTTTTACTTAGATCTTCTAACTCTTGATTTACAAATTCTTTTCATCACGAGAGGTTTGCGATAAAATAACGAATAAACTATGAATATGCTTATGTACATTTAAAAAATCCATTAAACATTATTGAGCAGCTATTAAACTAGGATTAGAGTAAGAATAAGTCGATGTACCGTTAACTTGTTATATGCTTCTTACACGGCAAGGAAATAAATAAATATATTTAAATATGTTCATATAATTTGTATATTTTTTTATTAATACTTATAATTCTAATATTGGTGACTGATTCAATTATTCAAATATTGTAGAAATATGAACATAATAATGACGAGATTTAAATTTAACAATCCATACATTTTAAATAACCAACGGAATTTTTTTATATTTTTATATTATTAAAGCAATTATAACCTCTGATAGAAGTGAATAATGTTCAGTAACTATTGGTTCACGGTATCAGATGAAATTTTTCAAATATATCTTAAAAAACAAATACAATCATATATTTTACACGGGTGTAATAAATAACGCCCAGATTACATCAAAGATATTATGAAACCACTGTCAAACTTTTTCAGTTAATTTTACATCAATAAATAATAAATTTCAAATCGATAATTAAATATCATCAAATTATATTTCATATATATAAATTATGCCAATTTATAATGTTTAGTTTAAATTAAATTATTTCAATTAAATAATTCAGTTTAATTTCAATTAAATTAACTAATTAATCAAGGTAATTATATGTTATATAACATTAAAAATTAAATTTCGTTATTAATCAATAATAAATGATATTTTAAATCTAACGTATTAATAAACTGTAATCATTAATTTAAAGAAAAATTAGGTATATAAAATAGAATTTTAAAATGATTACAATTTATATTAAGCAAAAAAAACCATAAAATTAAGAATATTTTATCTTTATAAAATATGGTATTATTTTTCAATATTAAAAATATTAGAAGCTTAAATATTGTATGTATAAATTAAAAAATTATACTTTCAAGGGAATTTCTTTCATTCAAAGAATTATCTATATTTATATAATCCTTAAATATCTTGTAAAAATAAAGTTAATGTAACAGTATGTACAAAAATATAACTATAAATTTTAAGACAATAAAAATGACAGAAGCTGGAATGTTTTAATAAGACATCAAATATCAAGATATAACAAAATTTTTAATTACGAAACAAATAAAATTTCCATATATAATGAAATAAGATACGTTATGTTTAAAATTTTAATAAATTTTCAACAAGTTTGCTTGAATATGAGTAATTGGCATACATTGAAATCGATAAAATTTGAATTTATTCACTTACCGAGGAAAATTCAATTTTTCTTTGAATAATATTATTTACTCATAGATAATATATTTATATATATTAATCAATTTATTTTCATTTTAATCTATGGTTATGTGTAGTTATAAGTTTCTTATTTTTTCAAAATTAAATAAAATTGTTATAAAATCAAAAATGTTAAATGATGTTTGAATTTAGAAATAAATTTAATAAATAAATTTTAATTTTTTTGGAAATAAAATTTTTAAAAGGTTTATGAGTTATAATATTTTAAGATTAATAAAAATAAATTTGTTTTTTTTACGTAAAAATAAATTTAATATTATTAAAAAAATCGAAACATTTAAAAAACTTATTGATATAGTGAGAAAATGTTCAACGTAAAGGTATATTTTAATCTACAACTCTTACTTGTGACCTACATACATCTATTTATTCTAATGAATTTATATACAGAAAAGCAATTGCATCATAGTTCCTAATTTTGATTTTAAATTATTATTTTACTAATATTATTATATCATATTTAAATTTATTTCTTAAAAGTTGTTTTTCAAAATAATTTAAATAATTATATATTTACAAATATTATCTTTACTCAAATGTTCAAATCAATATCTAAAAGTTCAAGTACTTTGTATCATTGAATTTTCACATACATTTCTGATCTTAATAGAAATTGAAAAAACTATTAATTTTGAAAGAAAAAAAACTATTAAAATATGTTTCATATCAGTTAAAAAAGTTATTAAGAAGAAAAGATAAACATTTTTGTCTGAAACTAAATAATACTTTTTAAGAATAAAAATTAATGAACAAATATGTAAAGTTTTTTCTAAACATTTAGATATTATCTATAAGAAGAAATGTATACAAAATGTTTCGAAAGATGATTTGATTTCTATTCAAATGTATTATATAATAAATAATAGCTTGTAATAGCGTATATTTATTTGCTGTCTCTTTCGCATTTAAGTAAAGTAGAAAAGGTAAAATCTAACAATTTCTAAAGTCTAATCAATATTTGAAAAGAACTAAAAAAGTATTTATATCTTGTTTATTATTATTTAGGTAACTTATATATGTTCATGCATAAAAATATAATTAAAAACAAGAAGATTTTACTATATGTTATTATTACATAAATGGTAAATTTTTATAAAAATTTCATTTTACATACAATTAAATTTGAAAGGCCTTCAATTGCATAATTTTTCAACTTGTGGTTATGTTTTATACTAAAAAAAATTTTCTAATAATCTTGAATATTTATAAATTTATAACTTCTAATGTTAATACTTCAGTCCTTAACAATTTGGATATTTTTACACATATAATGTAATTGTTTAAATTTATATGACTGTCATAGAACGATTCATTTAAATGATGAAAAACTGAAAATTTTTTAATCGTTTATTTAATTTACGTAAATCAAACTATTTCATTTCGATGTTAATGTAATGTTTGTTTAAAAGAATTTTTATACTTACTAAATACTTAAATGAAAATGTATTTACAGCTTTTATTGGAAAGAAATTATTATTTTTATTAAATTGTTTTCACTAAGATTAAACAAATATTTATAATGGGGTCTTGAGAAGTGTTAATCCCCTTTAATATTGAAACTCTCAGGAAGATTTTTAAAGTTTATCAATGGGAATAAAATTTATGAATCTTAATATTCATAAAAATATCTTTCGATTGTTTCCTCGTTTCATTTACAAAGTAGAAAACTCTTTAGAGGATCGAAGAAAAGATTTTCAAATTCGCCGGATCATAGTTTAACGCAAGTCACGCAAGAAGCGCCGAACCCCATCACTAGTGCCACGTGATTACACGTAATTGTCGGGTTTACACATAATAGCGATCAATGCGTAATGTCCGTCACTTCATTGGGGATTCGCGCTGTATAGGATATGAGGGGCAGTCGATGCCCGGGGTGAAAGTGCTTCTATGGATAGAGAAGTCTGGACTCACTTTCCTACTCAGACCAATCGATTGTAAATTAGCCTTGCTGATCTAGGTTTCTTTAAATTATACATTCAGAGTATACTCTTTTGCCAAGATTATTCTCTTGGCAAAACTAAGTATTCTGGGACTAATAGATAAATCTTGTTCGCAAACGTTCCTCGGATTCTTCTTTTCCCCGTCGATTATTCCATAACTTCATTACATTATTTTATTTCATTTTTCACATTACAATGAGTTCGGATGCATATTTTTCTTAAACCATACGTCAATACAGTAATGCTTTAGTAATTAAGCAATGACTGTTATACTACATGCAAAAAATAATAATGAAGTCGTGCGTTTTTTATACGTATGATATAATAATAATGATAATAATAATCAATACTAATAACAAATAATAATAATGATCATATAACAACCGGAACCCCAACAATAACAACAATATTATTGTATTCGAGTAGTTTCTATTACAATGTAAGCCCTCAATTGAAAACAACGACATTAATTGAGAAATAATTGATACCCACTGCACATACAAAAGCCAACTGGCTCTTTTTATTTATTTATAAGAAAAATAATATTTATCTTCTATTCCTTTATTCCTTAGATATTTATGGAGAAGAAATTGATTTTGAAGCACGTAAATTTTTACAAATCGTCCCAGCTTTCGACCCTGGTGCTGGTCAAGTTAGCCAAACATGTAAACAACAAGCGGCTCTATTTCACGAGGAATTGAATAAATTTAGCCTTTGGGCTCTCAAAAGTAAGTAAGCTAATTTCTATTTATATTATTTTATTTAATATATATATTATAAAATAATAGACATTCGCATAAAGCGAAACATTGTAAGAAAAAAGCGATAAAAAGTTTAATAAGTATTATTCGTATTCGTAAATAAATATTTGTATATATAGATATGAATATAAATAATTATATAAACAAACCTTGTAGCCATTTCATTCATATTGTATAAGATAATAATTAATTAACATGTATATTTAAAATTCATAAAAACTATGCTTATATTAGTCATAAATGAGAGACATTTTCTAAAAAAACATCTCATAAAATATATAATAAAACGTTCGTCCACCTTGTTTAAAATATCGTGAATTTCGTTGAGCCACCGATTCAATTGAATAAAAAATCGACTTGCTGGAAAATCGGTGATGGTATGTTGCAGCTCTTTAAGTCGCCTCGAGCTTTGTGATTATTTAAATTCCACTGCAAAGCCCTAATCCGAGATGCATAACACGATGACAGCGAGACATGACTAAGCATGAAAAACTATCGACAGAAAAAATATGTTTACTTTTTTGAACTTCTCTGGAAAAAGTAATAAAAACTTATTAGTGTGCATAAATGTAATTGTAGAAAAGTCATAAAGCGGTATAAAATTCTTTTACTAATTTATCGGGCTTCCTTTTATAGAACAAAGTAATATTCCCTTGTTTTTTTCCCTCTTTTTTCCCCATAAATTAAGGAGACAAAGTGTGTTCAGTTCTTAAGAGCTAATTTAAGTTTATTTAATATTTAAGAGTTAATATATGGCAATGTAAACACAATGACTACGTTATAATTACGTGGAAAAAATTTAGGAAGGGATTAATTAGCATATTTATAGCTGTAATAATTTAGTCTCTCGCACATGCATTTTATAGATACACGTGAGCGCATTTTCTTGAATGAATTTTTAACTATCCGTTCACATCGGATAAGATATTCTCGGAAAATAGTTATGACATATAGTTATGATGTTTGGATAGATCGGCTAGTCTCGTTGAGTTTTCTAGGACAAACTCTCAATTTCTTTAAGTATTTTAATCGATAATGCTTTTATTTAACATATTAGCAATCATGTATACTTACGAATACATATGTTCTCTTGTTTATAATTTGAGAGTTGGTAGATTTCGTTTCGATTTCGTGTGAGAGTCTTCTTAGTCGTTTACTGAAATAAGAAGTAAACGTTTGATTTGAGTAATTTGTGTTTGATCTTAGAAATTATAATTAAGGGAGGTAAAATGGAGTGGGGAAAGTTTTGAGATAAAGGCCATTTACTGTAAGAGTTTTCGAACAGTGGCGAGAGTAATGAGTTAGAGGAGTGAAAATTCGGTGCGATAGCTTAAAGCCTTTTATTGGAATACGTGCGCAAACTATGAATGGAGGAATTGAAACGGTTATTGGGGCAGATCGGAGAAACGAGTCAGTTCGAGTAGTTTGAGTCAGTATAAGGCCATGAGTGTAAGGCGATGCACAGCCGAAGGGTGAATGCATCAGGGAAGAAGCTATCTCGGTCACTCGAGGAAAAAGACAGTAAATTTATGAAAGGAGAAGCCGAAAGCGCTCCCAATGACGAATAAATTTCGATGTGCCAACGCGTAGTCGGCGGCTCCTGTTTAATGACCTTTCACAACGCGGTCCTCCGAATTACATAAATCCCCGTTGCGCGCATCGTATCTCGGTATCTGATACGCTTAGTATGCAGTGCGCGGACTACAGATCGCGCGTGCGCATTGTTTACCTCGGGGAAGCGATTTCTCCTAGGAGGCGGGGTACCGACCGTATTTGTCATTTGACGAGGGCCTCCCGAAGTCGCGCGCGTGGCCTTGAGCTTTCAGCCATGGATAGCGGGGGGCCATCTCGATATAAGAAGGGGTACATTGATAAGAATAGAATTATGGGGGAGGGGGTGTACCCTTGCGCACCTCAAGGATCAAGGACTTTGTTTAGGAGATTAGAAAGTCCGCTGACTGTGGATGGAGTGTGGAAATTGAAAAATTCCAAGGGGAAAAGAGGGCCGAGTGCGAACCGCGATATTGACCTTAATGTCATAGAAGAGGAGGAATGCCTTGAATCGTAATAACGGACTATTATAATTGCTAATTCGTAAAATTTGTATAAAGCACATATATACCTGAACAACCAACAAGCTGTATTATACCGCTTGATTAACAGCTATGGATTCCGGCCTCTCCTGAGGCCTTTTACTTTTCAATCTTGGGTATTAGAGATGCAACAACACCATTAAACAAGCATTAATTTCTGACTCATGACATTTTAAAAGCTTTGCTGGCTACACTCTTCAAACTAGTGTTCAACTTTCATTTGTATTTGTATTTCGTATTTGAAACGTATGATATGGTTTTTGTAATCGAGTTTTCTAGTGCACGGTTTTTCTACTTCTTAAGCTTAGTCAAGTATTTGGTGAAATAGTTTTCGCAATAAATATTTCTACTACGAACCTGAAAGTATAGCTTCCTCTATTAACAAATATTTAATGGATAAACAAATAATTTACCAAAATTTTAAAATCATCCGGTAAATTATAATGAAAGTCACTATGTTCCATCAATGATTACGTATTATATTTATAAGCTATAAATTATTCAATAATTATTCTTCATTAAAAATCTATTTATCTTCTCATTTATGATAAGAGTTTTACAATCTACTTTGTCTCGGTAAAACACTTCTAGTCTTCAATTTATAATAATTACTGATTTCGGTTATTTATTGTAATTAGTCATGAGAATATTTATTATTATATTACAGCACCAACTTTATAGCCTTGAAAAGATATGTGGTTAAACTCTTGGAAATCAGCATTGTAAAATCAAATATATTACTTTTAAAGATTAATAGTATTTAATTTAAATAGACGCTCTCTATTTTACTGTCCTCGTTTATGTAAGATTCTTTAATTATTATAATACAGAATTGCGGTATTAATTGCTGATATTAGTACAGATATGTATGATATATTATATCTCTTATTGATCTTTACATTGCCGTAACATTCAATAAATGTAACATCAGTGAAACATCTATAAACATTTATAGATAGGATGATAAAAAAAGTCTATGAATTACTTCATTAATTTAAATTATCTACATGTGTCTTTTCATGATACTGATAAACAAATTTAAAAATGAAAAAAGACGTTAATACGTGACGTGCTTACTGCTTTTGCACAGTATCGTAACGTATGTAATTTTTATATAAGAATCGACGACAGTGTGAGCGACAAAAACAAAGTAGTACAGTTTAAAGTAATAGCTTTAATGAATTTCATATTTACTATGAAAATATCTTTTAAATAAAGACGCAATGAACTATATGCTTGCGCCAATGAAATTATATGAATTTATAAGAATCGTATTGATTATGTGTGCCTCATTGAGAGGATATTTTATTTTTAATTTATAAAATTTTGTTTATAAATTTGAAGGATTAACATAGCCAGTAAACTTTTAATAATATCCTTTGATTCGAGAACTTGCTTAGGAAAAATATTTGAAATAGAAGCTTTGAAGAATAAAGGCTTATAAATGTAATGAATAAGGTACAGATTATATTCAATTCGGGAAAATTCTTTCAAAATATGGGAAAGCCTTTGTTCCGTTCCAATGGACTTGTAATTTGACAAGTGACATCTCTTGCTGAGCAAACGATATCCAGAGCTAGTAGTCGAGCTTGTGGCTGAATCAAGCTCAAAGATATAGACTTTTATAAAAACGACCTATTAGCTTTAAATTATAACGAAAGCTTTTCCGATGCGTCAGATCGCATAAGCAACGAAGTGCGGCTCCTGCAGGAGCGCTACTTTCCGTAAGTTAATGAGGAACGATTAAACGTGTGTCCGCAGTGTTCGATGCAACGGCGAAGATGCCCTCGGGTCTTCTCAACGGTAACGTCAATCAACTCGGAGACTTTGACGAGTGCATCGGTGTCGAGGGGTCCGAGGGCATCCGAGGCCAGTACTGCCTGGCCTATATGCAGCTCGACGTTGAGGGCTCGCGACCTGACCTCCAGCAGCTACACAAGCTCGTCCATTCACATTACGCCTTCCGGAGCAATATATCCGATGTAAGTACGAGCCGATTACGATAACGAAGCCCCGGAGCTCCTGTGCCACCCGCGGCCGATTTGCTTATTCCACGCTCAACTTTCTCGCGTGAATGCGGAATACAAAGACGTTCCATGCCGCTCCCTGGGCCCCCGACCATTTAATTCCATTATCCTGCTTCATTCTTTCTCTTTACTTTCCTTCTTACTCTCTTCTTGCGCAACGAAGCGTCGAGCTTTACTTCAGCCTCGGCTCACTCTCACTCTTCCCTCCGAGACTCGAATTCAAACTCCGGAGGTACTTTGACTCCGCACACTATATTTCATTGCGCATACGACAATGATCTCCCTCGACAAACTTTAAAACGAGCGCTTACATTATTCATCCTATGACTTTTTTTTCATGCACTTTCGATTTTCAATTTCTATTTATTCGAGTGCACAACGCATCCAGGATGAATAATCCTTGGAAACTTTGAATCGAGAAATCGATTCGGATGGATCGAATAACTGTTTCCTTATGATGAATACTGCATTATCTGTAATATATGTTAGATGGAATATTCGTACTTGATAATACGAAGAAAACGTTTTAATGCGTTCGAATCTCAGATCAATGTTCGTTTCAGATAGTCCCTAACTCTGATCCGCTCCTCTTTAACGCTCTTGCGAAATCAAATATTCAAAAATTATACTAGAATACAGTGAGATCCATTCATAAAAGTCGCTCATTAGCATTCCTCTTAAAACGAGCAAATTGAAGTTATCTATCAGGAGCAACCGGTTTCATTATTCAAATAATGAAAATTTATGTAAATAGTCGTGACATGCAGTTCTCTTGGCACTCGAAAAAAGATTACCTCGTATAACAGCCTATGAAATAACGCTAACGTGAAATTTAGTGACAATTCATCGACGATGGGCGGGTCAGGAAGGAGAGGGGGATTATAGTAGGGGGTAGGGGGTAGGGAGTGATATAAATTCTGACAGTCATCTGTTTCAATATTTCACTACATCGACTTTCTGCGAACATCATCTCTGCTGGGAAATCCGAAATACGAGTCCACCTTGGAGATGATGCCTAAACGCGAATCCTCCGGAGAGCATCTGAAATGCAGGCTGCGCGCGACTCGCCGAGCGAAGGCCACTGTGTCGCCGATGTCAATGTTCACGGATGTGCTCAGAATAGACAACGAGGTACCCTGCTTCGCGATTAAAGGAGGCCGCAGAGACAAAGACGAACACCGTTGCTATCACGGAGCTCTTCTCCGTCCTTACGGACATTTTCATATCCTAAGTTTTCAGTTACTTTGAATGGCGGGCGCATTGCCTCCCGCCCGGACCCGATTTTAGCCGCGGTCGCGATCGAGACTCTCCAACTAAATCATCATCCAAGCTCTGATAAACTATTATTGAACTTTTGGCATCATTCTTCTTCAAGCTATCCTAAATCGATGTATGATCTTTCTTCTCGAGATCACACCTCTTTATTAACGTAGGGATTCAATATTCAGAATCAGATTAACTCCGACTCATTATCACGTTAGATATCATGAAACTCCTCATCGCTATACTATACTATACTATGAAATATTTAAGTAATCAGCATTTTCACTATGTTAAACATTATAAAAATCATAAGCACCCAAGCTGATCAAATTACTTCTCATTTAGAAGAAAGAAAAAAAAACACCGGTTCTAGAAAAAATTGTAATTACGCTTGATGTAACTACTTTATTACTATACAAAATTATCAAAATTTTTATACTCGCATCGTAATATTATATTGGTAATAAAAATTTTAAGACTCCTGAGTTCTTGTTTTTTTTTTTAACTTTACTCATTTAAACGTTGTCTTCGTACTCAAAAAATATTATCTTACACAGCTACTTAAAATTTCTGACTAATAATGCTTATATATTTTTACAAGGTGAGAATTCATTAAAAATATTGTATTAAATATGCTTAAATTTATTATTTTGTTAAAAATCATTATTTCCATACAGTAGTTTAAAATGCATCTTTGGTAAAAAAAAATTTTCGTTCTTGAGCTTATTTTTGTTTGCATAATAAGCTCGTCTTTTCACATTATATAAATAGCAACATGTACTAAAAAAGTTATTCTGTAAATACTTGCAAAATTCATTCCATTTCTAATATTACTGTGCTTTTACATTGTATAGGAAAATCTGCTCAGTAAATTTTATTAAAATATTTCATTCATCTCTTTTATACAAGAACTACAATTACAATTAATGCATTTCCCAAGACTAAAAGAGACGTATAATTGTGCACTTAATAGATTATATTTAAAATTTTATTATTTATAATAGCTATTTAATTTATTATTTAGATTACTGAGGAGATTGATCTATTTTTGACTAATCAAAATATGTTTTGCAAAAGGTATTTGAAACATATCCAAAGCAAAATAAACATTTTCATGCATATATATAGGCATTTTATATTATATACTTAATACTATTAATTAAAGATGTCTGAAATAATAGCTTTATTTTAAGGAAAAAAAATATAATGAAATAATTATAAAAATTTGTTGTTAATTATTATTGCACTATTATGTCATTATTGAGCATTTATGTAATAATTTCAGAATATGATTCGGAATACAATTAGGTTGTAGGAATAACGTAAATAGCTTTACAGAATTCTTTTTTAGCATTTAGTGAGGCAGCAATTATAATTTTAAATTTGAAATATTGAAGCCCTGAAGTTTTATTTGAGATTAAAAGTTTCACTTTTCTCATTAAAAATTTCAAAATAAACGCCATTTATTATGTGAAAGAACATTTAAATCAATATACTAGTGAGAATCTTCAAATATATTATGAATCATTAGCTATTCAAATGAGAAAGATTAAAGTTTATAACTCATGCGAATTTCTTAATCACAGATTTATTTCATTACAGTTTATTCTATAAAGTAAATTCCAAAAACAATTTGAACCTATTAGATAAACAATATTTTTTTCGAGAAATAATTAATCTTGTCAATAATTTTGATGTTTGTAGTGGTTGACTAATTGAGAATAATTATTTCTTAATTTTAATAATTCAGTATTTTAAATAACTTAAAACGAGAAAAATTTTTTCGGAGGCTTTGAGTACACTTCATTAAAATTTTTTATTTTGATTATGTTTATTATCAAAACGTATTTGTATAATCATTATGATTATATTACTATCTAAACTCAATAGTAGATATAATTTAAAACGTTGTCTTATTAACATAAAGGTATAGAAATTGATAAAATATTTTTATTAAATTAAAATGGCATAATGGTAATATTAAATGTATGGATATAGTTATACGTATTTAGTGTATACATAGACATTTAAGTGTCTAAAAGGCTTTTAATGGTGTTACAATAATTTAAAATAAAAATTCATATTAAAATTTTAACCTTTACGATGTAAATATTTATGTTAAAAATCGATTATAATATAAAAGATCAATTACTAGAAAATTGTATTCTTTTAGTATCTTTTTTTTTAATAATTAAATTTTGAAAATTTAAAAGTAAAATATATGAAACGATCTAAACTATCTTTAATCAATATTATTTTATTTGTAAAGGAAATATCGAAAACAATAACAGTTATTAAAAGTAAAGAGACAAATTATAACAATAAACAATATTAAAAAGAATATCTATTTAACTGCTATAATTTCATTGTTATTATTAGTATTTTAATGCATATCATGTTACTCAATGAAGAATATGAAATTATTAAAAATAAATTACAGATCGATAATTAAAGCTACAAAATAGGGATTATTAGTATAAGCATTTATAATAAAGAGACTATGGGCGTATTAAATTCATACTGGTTCTAACTCATGCACGTGAGTTACTCAATTCTGAAGCATGTGGTTAGCATTGGGCTTATAATGTACAGAGATCACGAATTAATTTTTGTATGTTCAGCCCGGTCACAGAGTTCCCCGCTTCGGGACCGTTAACTGGGCTGTCTGCGCCCCATCAGGTTGTAGTTTCCGAGACGTTGAGGCTTCCCTCAGGCACACACTTACCAAGCACACGGAGCAGACTGGGCTCAAGATCAAAGTCAAGGTCAACGCAGAAATGTGTCAAGTTCAAAGGACCAAGCCCCTGCCGATCGAAACCATTCTAGTTGGGTAAGACTCCTTTTCATGCTTGCTTTATTTCTCTTTCCGTCTTACTCTTGGCGGCAAATATCTTTTGGCAGTCGGCCTTTCCAGGTCGCTTGTTCTTAAATAACGATTGAGAAATAACGATAATATAGGACACACAATACAAAATTTGTAGCGCATAGACTTGGCAATATCTGATCACTTTTTCTCATTATTATTGCATATTATACTTGGTAAAGCGTGTTTAGTAAACTTTTAAATGTTCGTCGGATACCATGCGAAATATGAGGAAAGAAACATAAATTAATTACAAACGGCTGATATAGTTATTTCCGATGTTGACAATCGAGTGACTAATTTAGTAAATAGTTTCCGTTGTACTTAATCCTTTGAGCTCTGTGATCTTAATTTTTTAACGGAGAACTGTCTAATTTTTGAAATAATAAATATATAAATATTTGATAGTAACAAGTGTACATGCAAATACATGGCAAATATACTTAGATAAAAATTAATGAGAAAGGAGACGATGGGATAAATGGATTAATTTAATAGAATAATTTAATTCTAATCTTTTAGAATTTATTTAAATTTCAGAATTTCGTTCTGAATGAATTAATAAATTACAATTACTATCTTTGTATTTAAAATATTTCTTTTCAATGTTTTCGCTTCTAATACACGCAATAGCTTTGTTTCGAACGATTGCTTTTCGAAGAATTTTTATTTAATTACCTTGACACTAAATTTTAAATATTATTTAATAGCATCTCATTAAAAATTCATTATTATATATATAAACATTATAAATTATATATTATAAACATTAAAAATTATTCTAAAATTAGCAGTTGAACTAGTACCGAATTCAAAATTTGGGTTCATAATGAATATAATACAACTGAATATAAACTATAAAGAACTATAAACAATTGTAGTTTATATTTTTTAATTAAATATTAACTACGCGTAGTTAATATTTAAAAAATTTAACAATCTTGTTGAATTGTCAATAGTACAGGAAAAGATTCTCTTGCATGATAACTTGAATTCTATTAGTCACGTAAACTTTGATCACGGAACCAAATAGGTGAAGCATACGTCAATAATAGAATAGCTAATGAGAAAATCTTCATTTTTGAATTAGTAAAACTTTTATTTAAATGTAATAAATAACTAATGACAATAGTTTGCTAAGCCATTAAAAAATATATTTAATGAAATATAAAATATGTTTTAATTATAAAATCAGTTGAAAGACTCATATTGAATATTGAAATACATATATACAGGTTTAAAAAATAAGACAATAATACATTGTTGATGTAAAAGAAAAATTGATATGAATTGATGTAAATATGATTAATATTGTTGCACTGTTCAGAGCAGAACAGTTATCGAAACTTAATTTATTACTGTTTATTTATTAAAATTATTAGAACCTAGCTTTATATAATTTTATGATGTTCCTCATAAATAAATATTATGCACAATGAGTATATGATTTACTTATGATAGTTAATAATAAATATGCTTATAATATACTGGAAATATGGGCATGACCTAAATTGTATTATCAAAGGAAAGTAATTTTTAAACGGGCTATTTTAAAATATATTGTATGCTCTTTAAAGGAGCATTTATTAAATTTATATAATATGGTTATATTTAAAAGGATGTAAATATTGAATTGATGAATATATGAAAAAAAAGTACTTAAGAAATTTTAATTAATAAAAAATATTTAATCTCAGAATTGATTCGCATAAAATCCATTACAGAATTCAAAATATTAAAAAAATAAAAACTATAATAATTTATAACTATAAAAGATTTAAAAGGAGTCGATTTTAAATTATTATTATATAAGTATATAGCTACTAATAAATAAATAATTCATATAATGAATTATAAACATTAATTGTTTAAATAAATAGTTCATTATTTGAAACTATATAATATTTAAAATAACCTGAATAATTAATGAATTTTTGGTAATAATTTACTGGTGCGTGTGAGGAAATGTTATAATAATTATGCTATCGAAGTATAATTATTTAACGGAATTATTACAAGCCTGCGCGAGTAACACGAGGACGTAGCCAAGTAAGATTGGCATTGGGTTGGCCAGGAACTCCATTATTCTGCAATTGTCAGGTATTTTAAAGTAATTAAGAAATCTCGGATTACAAAGGCAAATGCTGATTTTTTATTTCAAGACTTCTTAAAAACCTAATAATTTTACGTTGGTCCCCAGATTATTCTTCACGTCGGTGATTATTTTGTCTATAATAGCCGGGCTCTGCGATCATTACAATGTTCCGGCAAGTCCGGTAATCCTCGCCTTCTCCCTAAAAAAGAACGTACTTAAGCTCATCTCCCTGGAGCGGGGAGAAGGCGACATCGCATCGGTGCACGGGATCCGGGCCCTCAACGCCTTCATGCTCATCCTGGCCCACAAGAGTATGGCCATCTTCTTCAACCCCTACACCAATCGGACGGAAATGACTGAGGTGAGGAAGCCCTGAACTTTTATTTAATTTATGTAATTGTTGTCCGGTATAGCCGAAATGCGGAAATTTCACTGCTATTGTTCCTAATGACTTCTACAGTCAGGCGAATGGATGTTGAGTAACGGGGGCTCGAGTCGAGGTAAAAACAATCCGTTTCGCTGCGATGTTTTCTTAGTAAAACTGTTATTGTGCACGCGCAAGGACGAATGTTAATCTGAATAAAAGAGATGACGTCAGATAAGCAAGTGCAGACCTATCATCACATACTTATCTGTTATAAAAAATTTATATATTTTTTTTCCTTATTTCCTTATTCAATTACCTTGTTTTCTAACCCATAATTTTTCATATATAAAAAAAAGCAGCTTTCAAGAATCACTTGAATAACTAACTGCATTTTTATTTCTTTATTTATTTTTTGTTCTTCAATTTCATTCTACAGACCATTATAAATATTGTACATAGCAAATAAATGCTTAATTTATTCATTTTGGAAAAGCAGAATGCGCGATAATTTGAATATGATGTTAAATTATTATTGTGCTTGTAAGTCCTATGAAGAAAGGTAATAAGTAATTCAAGATCATTCAATCATTTATATTATCTCGTAAGAATTAACAAATAAATGTGAATTTTTATAATTGCGCGACCAATTCATTGTTGAAATTAAATGTTAATTTAACTCACGCATACTTTTATGCGAATTCTAAATATTTAGCGTACATAATGCGATTAATTAAATGTAAATCCTTAAAGTCATTGGCGAAGCACACGTCTTTCTTAAAAACAATGATTTACGATATTTCCTTTAGTACATCGAATCAATTCTGATCGGATATTTAATAAAAGATGATATTTAAAGAAATGAAAAAAAGTATTCGCATTATTCTAGATATAAGCCATGGACCTCTTCTATTTAGGAGGAGCTTCAGAGCCAATAGATAACCTTTGTGAAATGGAATTAATGTTTGCACAACCAAGCTATTGCATTATATACATCCTTAAATAAGATCCGAAATCATGTCGATGCTTGCATCGCTCTATAATTATAAAAGATTTTATTCTATACGAACGTCGCTACTAAAATGAAAAAATGATAAGATACTAACAATCAACTACATTCGCTCGACGTACATTTTAATACCCGGCATCCTATATATTATTATTCATTTATTTGCTACAGTACGTCGGGAAACCATGGACTGTTATAGGCCGAGCCGCTAGTCTCTATACTGATCCGTTCATCATGCTTTCCGGACTTTTGACGACCTATTCATTTGTTGGAAGACTCGACAGAATCGGCAAATTGGATGTACGAAATGAGTACTTGAGTAGATTACTAAGGTACACTAAGCTTAATACGAAGCTATTACTTAATCGTATTGAGAAAAGCACGTAAATTTTACATAAAATAAAATTCACAATCATGAGAAATAATAATTAATCAAATAAAAAGAATTTAATTTTTTTTTAAATAAGCAATTTTTATTTTACTAAAACTTATATAGGATAGTGCCGACTTTAGGAGCTCTTATTTTATTTTGTACATATATAATGCCTTTTATTGGCTCCGGACCTCAATGGAATTTAGTCGTAACGCAACACGCTGACATTTGTAAAAGAACCTGGTGGCGAAACTTCTTGTTTATCCACAATTACTTTGGATTTGAAAATATGGTAAAATTTAAATTATAATTTAAGTGATCGTTCGCTTATATTTTATTTATTATTTTAATATTAGTGCAACGTCTTATGCTATGATAATTATAATTGTTATTTCAGTGCCTCACACATACGCATCACGTTGGTATTGACACGCAACTCTTTGCGATATCACCTCTGATGGTACTAGCTATTTATAAAAAACCAAAGATTGGAGTTGCCGTTTTAATCTTGGTCGCCATATTATCGACTGTACTTAGATTTTATGTCACTTACTTTTATCGTTTAAATAATTACATATTCTTCGGCACTTCGTAAGTATCCAGTATTGCCAAGAATACTTTTAGAATGTGCTTTTCTATTTTATTATTATTAAACATAATGCACAGACTTTTTTTTTTTTATTTTTTTTTTTTTTCAGAATAAGACAGTTGTTCGACACCGCAAATCTTTCATATATTTTGCCGAGCCACAGACTTACCGTTTATATTATAGGAGTATTTGTAGGATATTTATTAAGAAAATGGCCCAAAAGTGACAGACTTAATAATGTAAATTAAAAATTGACGTGTATTTCATAATAAAATATATTATTATGCTTACGCAAAAACATAATAATTATTTTTGTTTGAATTTTAGAAGACTATTTTTACTGGATGGTCTCTATGTATATTAATGACTATTGGTGCATTTTTTGGACCAGCTGGTATGGGTTCTATTAATTACGTGTATAATCCAATTCATGCAGCCGCATATAATGCATTTGCTCCAATTGGGTGGTGTGCCATTTTTATTTGGGTAACATTTTTATCGCATACGGGAAACACCGACGGTGAGTTTACGAAAATATAACAAGTAAAGAATAATTTATTCATTTTACAGATATTAATTACCTTATTTGTAAGAAATATTTTTCTCTCTCTAATAAAATAATTATTTCTCTTAATAAAAAATATTAATTATTTATAAAAATTATTATTGTAGTTTTAACATTAAAAATGAATACACGATTATATATGTATATTTAAATTCAATTACATTTGCCCTCGGTACGAAATTGCAATTTTTATTTTTATAATTTATAATACGGATATTAATTAAATAGAAAAACCGAATAAATACAAATTTAAATACAAATGAATTTATTATATAGAATAAATTTGTCTACAACTGAAATAATTAATTATCTGACTTCATGCATTATAAAAAAACTAGGAAAGTAATAATTCTCAGATATAGTAATAATAACTAAAATCATCTATTCTCATAATTTTATGTAATATTTGTATGAATGCTAAATAAGAAAAAATTATTTGAACATTTTAAAATACAAAGTTGTTCTTTAATTAATCAATTATTAAATAGAAATTGCTTTATATTTTTTGTTAAGAATGTTTATTAACATTTTATAAGAATTTCGTTTGAATAAAAGTAATAGATCAGTATTATTATGAACTGTTTATAAATGTAATTTTTTAATATATAAGAAAAAATTAGAAAAAAATAGAACTGTATTCAATCAAATTAAAAAAACTTGGATAATAACTTTCTCATTTACAGGATGGTTAAGCAAAGCATTTTCTTGGAAGGGATTTCTTATAACTACGAGACTGAGTTATGCTATTTATTTAACGCAGTTTCCTGTATTTTTCTTTAATGTTGGACAAACCAGAAGTTCAGAACATATTGAATTTATTAGAATGATGGTAAAATGAATTCGAGTACCTCCATTTAAGCATTTTTATAAACTTTAGTGCTCATTATTATTTTCCCTATTAATTTTTTATTTAATTAGTTAAAAATTTGTTTTATTTTAGAGTATTAAAAATATCATGTACATAAAGTATACTTAAAATCCTTGTGTAAAATATCCTTTTACTCATACATAATGCAATTATATTATTTAAACGTCTACAATGGTACTTTTACTTATATGTTCTTATACTTCTTATAACCTATTTACTTATATGTTCTTATACTTCTTATACATACACAAAGATGCATGTTATTTTTTTATAAGCATTTTATCTAATTACAATGAAGCTAATTCATTATAATATTGCAGTTGAATGTAAAGGAACTCTTCTGGATTCTAGCGACCTCCATTATTCTTACTGTATTATTCGAGACACCATTTCAAAACTTAAGAAATCAATATTTTAAGAGGAAGAGCTCGATAACATCAAAACCTTTATCAAACATTAATAATACGATAAAGGAAATGAAAGAAGATTAAATTAGATATAATTATAGTTTTAAATAACAATAATTGAATAATTATATTTTTTAAAATCAAAATGTCTTCCAGTAATAATTCCCACAAGAATAACTGTACATTTATTTTGTTATTAATGCGAATGTAATACGAAAAGTGGAACTACTTTATAAGCCTATAGCATATTGTATCATGTAAGAAGTTGCTGTAAGGTGACGGTACTGTTAGATACTTAGTCACCATATTTGATTCTGTATGTATAATAACTTGTTATATCTAATAGAAATTAAATCAGATTCTTTTACAATTTAAATAATTGATATAGATTTAGTTGACGCCTCGATATTATTTTAAAAAATAATATAAAATATTTACAGTAACTGAAAATAGTAGAAATAGCAAATATCAAATGATCTAACGTTTAAGAAATTTATACAATGTTAACACAATTATTTTGTTTACATGATAATTGACTAAAAATTATTTTAAAATAGCTTATACGTATATTCACTTTTTTATATATTCTGTAACATAAAATTATGCATATTGACAGTGTAAGCCAATTAAATAATTTTAGTGATGAATTTTATAATATTTAGACGGATAAGTCTTAAATGGGTAATGGTAAATGTTTTATCATCAATTTCTCCTTTCGGTTTCTACTAAACTAAGTTTATGAATCTTGATATGTGCAGTGGCTTGCCCTCATATACAATGTATATGAAAATCAAAAGTATATTTATAATTTGATAATACTATAATTTGCCTTACATATATACTGTAAATAATACTATTTTTTTAATACACAATCTTACAGAAACATCTTGTATTAAGTATTTTTTTTCTTATTTTAATCAACAATTAAAATCAATGTTTAAATTATTTATTTAAATATCTTAATATTTCAAATAAAATAAATTGTAAAGAAAAATAAATATCTTTGTCTGATTACATTTTTATTATTTATTAATAAATTTTACAGAATTTTACACAAATAAATTTAAGATATGAAGCACTTATTACATACTATTGTTCGCATATATCACATTAACGAGAAAAAAAACTATTACTCGTATCTTAGTAAATACATTAAAATTATCTTAAATTCTTAAATTAATATTGTTACCTAAATACATAATTTCAAAAAAAAAAGATTTTTGAATAAAAATATATTCCAATTATGATATATTTTACTTAGTTATAACAAATAAGTCTTAAATTCCGATTTTATGGTATAAAGTCATTTCTTTTTACAATTATTATCCGAATACAACTTGAGATTCGATTTTAGGTACTTAACATAATAATAAAACATTCAATTTGAAAGTGAAAAAAAAATTAGAAATATTAGAAGACTATAGGAACATAACGAACGAACTTTTTATCGGCATACGTTTTAATATTTATTGCACTGTTTTGCTATAAAAACTTTTGGAATATAAATTTTCTTTATTAGGGCATAAAATAAATAGTAATATTTTATTTTTGTAGTACATTTAAAAAATCTTTTATTTGTAAATTGTTGTAAATAATTACCAATTTGCTGTTATAAAAATTTCGAACGACTAGCCACTTCTAATTTAAACAGCAGGAAAAGATTGCATATATAAAAGCTAACAGTGCGTTACTGTTCTTAAAGCTATAGTTAAATGCATGCCGGTACGCAATTTCTTATATATAATTTATTGATTACTAATTATTGTTTATACAGTATTTTTAACGTCTAATCCGATTGCTTTTACATTTAACGATGCATAATATTGTAATACAATTACGTATTAGTTGTACGTTATGGAATACTTGGCTGAACAGTATTTTACTGAAAAAGCACGTTCGTATGCGCTTGTTGTAAAAAAATATTATAAATTTTAATAATAACTCAACTAATTTACATTAAATTTGGAAATGCCTGCTAAATAGATATTAACAATTTAATTCAATAAACTTTTAAACTTAAGAAAAGTCTCGATTTGTAAAGATGACTGGGGCAATCAATGACCAAGTGTAAAGTCCCAAACAACCCCAAGATGAGATAATTTTAACCCACATTGAAGCAGCATTTGAATTTAAAGTTTCTAATGATGAGGAATTCGGTCTAAAAATTAAATAAAAGAGTAAATGATAATTAATTAATAGTTATAACCATTTGACTTAATTAAATGTTTAATAAACACGCTATATTGTATAGTTAATACAATTTAAATTTGTCAATTATTTAAAAATATACAGAATAAAGAATAACTGTTCAAATAAAATTTTAATAATCTATAAAAGATTTTAGTTGTGTCAAATTTTTAATGCAATTACATTGATTTTACAAACAAATCCAAGATGTATAATTATATGCTTTAAATACATTTTTAATTGTATTAAAATTTCTTTTTCTTTGCTTATACTTGTTTATAGTTCATTTTACAGTAAAGAATAATACTTACTTATACCAATTGGTAAGAGTCATCATAACATACAGAGTAGCAAGAGCAAACATAAAGTGGAAGAAGCTCCAACTATAGGCAACTCTATCTTCTTCATTGTCCCAGACTTTCGCATTGCCATCTTCTATACCTCCAGTGCGACCCTCGACTGAAACATAATCTAAGTACGTTCGAAACAAAACGGAACTAATAATAAAAAATAATGTGCAAAAGCATAATGTATGCGAATTTTGTGTAATAATAATGAATGGTGAAATAAACATTTACCAAAAAAAATATTAGCAAAAGCAGGCACACATTAATTTCTAATATTAAGTACTGTATTTTCTAGTTAAGCAGCGCATGATAAAACAATAATTAATGAATTGAAAAGTATTAACGGAATACAACAAATAAAAATAAAACGTAACAAATGAGTTTAATATTAGATTATAAGAGCAATATATGAAAATCATTAAGAAATGTGTGTGCCTACCTTCATTATCAATAAGAGACTGATCATCCATGTTACGCACTAAATGCAAAAAGCAATCTTTGTTAGGCTATATTCGAAATATATTAAAATAGCAATCATCAAATTAAATTTATCGAATTTCAAATTAAAATTATGTGCTACTTGTTACATAACTAGAATTATTTTGATGTTCAATAAAAATAAAAAATTCTAATACTAAATTCTAATACATTATATTGATAAATTTTTTAAAAATAATTTAATAATTACTTGTAAGTAGATTTTGTACCAAATTTTTTTTTAAATAAATAATTTTGTTTACACTTAACATTTGATATACAATTTGATGATTTTTTTTATATATTTTATAAGCAAATAAAACAAAATTAGTCATATTTAAAAATTGTAATGAAACTGAAACCCATGCACATTATTTTTATTTTAATTTTTATGATAAATATTAATATTTACCAGCTCCATTGTCTTTAACAAGAACTTTATCTGCCATAGTAAGTCTATCAGATTTTAATGCTGTACGAAGAGAACTATATAAAATACAACTAAACCAGATAACTAATCCAATAATACTTTCTTTATCAAAAGCCATTCGATTTTGAGCAGCTACATCATTTCCAGAAATAATTCCTAAGAATCCAGGATTACAATCACGATCTATTTGAGTAAGATAAATTTTTATATATATATATATATTTTATTTTTGAAAATGAAATTGATACTGCAACATATTAAAAAATTACCTGGACTATTAGAAATACCACTCCATGTTAAATACACAATATATAAAGATATTACAGAAGATTGTAATAAGCCACTACGTGGTTGACGCTGCTGAACTATTGGTAATATTGAAATAATACTAAAAATGATGCACAAGATTAAGTTAATTGAAATGAAAAATTTATTTAATGAGCAATCATCAGTCTGAAAATAAATATAATTAATTTTTTTATACATTTACTTATACATCTCTATATACAAAAATTTGACAAAAATAACCTTAGTGAAGTAAACGTAAAGAAGAACTATACCAGTAATAGCCAAGATATAATTTAGAAAAGTACTTCCAATAAGAGCTGCATACCTACATAAAACTTAATAAGTATAATAGATGTATAAAAAAAAATTTCACTGTAATAAAACATATAATAGTTATTTACCATCCCTTTGATTCAGTTTCCTCATAATTTCCTACCCATGCATTGGCCCATGAATGGGCAAAATCAATAATTAAAATCAGTTGAATCAATATAAATAAGAAACCACCAATCATTCCAAAGTACATCCAAGTAGGTCCAAACGATCCTTCTGGTATAAAAAAAGATCCAATTATACCACCAATAAGTAAAAGATATTTAATTGCCCAAAATCTGTAATATAGCAATTGGTTATATTTTTTACTTCATAATTTGACTATTTTAAATATACCCATTCTGTATTCCAGCTCGCCAATCCTTTGTACTTTTTACTCGAATCGTAATAACTGACATCAGGAAGAAAAATAGTGATATAATGAAGCTAATTCTATATACAGCTAAGTATCCAACAGCAGATTGGCAATCAATTGTAAATGAATTTGGTACATAATTACTGCTATTTGTACAGAATGGCACCTATAAATATATATTTTATAATATAATAACTCTAAATATTAAATAATAAAAGATGCACGTTACCTTTTTTAAGGATTCTTGAAGCCCAGGTGCTAGAGTAATACAAGCAGTTATTGTTCCTAGCATTAACATTAAAGCATACATAATTCGAGTACTTGTACTGTTACGACATGTTGGACATTGTGAGCAGCAAAAACTGCAAGCTGTACTACCGCACAAGCAAGCAAGCTATAAAATTTGAACATTAAATAAATATGATTAAATTAATAATCAAATTAATAATATTTTATAAAAATTGAAATTTAAACATTTTTTAAATCATTTTTATTAGTTTATAAGTGCATTTGAAGAAAAATATATTAATAGATTGATGACTCATTTAGTTTTGTACAAATAATTTAGAAAAAAAATAATATTGAAAATCTATTTATGTTTATCAAATAAAAAACGAAATAATACAAATTAAAATTTAACTGAATTAAGTATAAAGGTTTTATACTTATTGCTGGTACAAGTGTCATACAAAACAAACAAAAGAAAAGATTGTAGAACTATAATATGTATAAGTGTAAAATAAAAATTGTCATTTTTCTTATATAAATATACATATTTCTTAAAATACAATCACATTTTCATTTGAAGTTAAAAAAAAAATCTAAAATAATAAAAGGCATATTTTATTAGATTGAAAATAAATCATGCAGAGCTTAATTATTTAATGTAACGAATAAATATAATAATTATATGGAATAAAAGAATATTTAATTTTTAGAAGAAAAAAATAGAATATAGTAAAAAAATCTGACGTAAACAACTTTCTAAAATGTCAGATAGTATATAGTTGCAATTAACCTTAAATAAAATTAATAGTTTGAAACTACCTGAGCAGTTGAGCACACCAATCCCATAATGATTGTTCGTAGCTTGTCTTTCACAAAAATCTGACCTGGTTAAAATTAAAATATACAACTTAATTAACAACGTATATCAGATAATCTGTAAAACAAAAGCAAAGATAAAGTTATCTGAGATCCGAAAGCAAAACGATTGATCTTTGTATACGAACAAAGAAATTGTCGATAATGCCAAAAATATTAATTTATTATTATGTTGAAGGAATGAAGGAAGAAAGATTAAATTGCGACTCGAGAGTACCACTAATAATAGGCGAAGGGTGTTATAGGATAACTAAAAACATTAGCTCTAAGATATGCATGACAATACATATTCGTCATTCTTGGTATTATTACTGTAAACTTTGTCCCACAGTGTAACCTGACTCATCTGTGTCTCACTGGAATTGTGTAGACGTTTTAAAAGAAAATATGACAATGCGCAATTTGACGAATTAATTTAGCAATTTACATACTTACCTATATGCGCACTCTTTTCAAGCTTTCGATATAATGACAAACTTTAGCTAAAAATCCTATATTTTAAAAGCAAAGATCGAAACTTATATGTACTATCATAAAAGTTTTTATAATTCTTACATAGTTTGATAAGATCAATTTTTTATTTTGTTATTCAAAAGTACAGAATCCATTATTTTATCACGTAGTTATATTCATTACGTAATATTTATAAAAAAGTAGAATACATTCTAAAAACTGCCTTAAAGACGAGTAATAGTAAATAGTAATACCAAACAATAATAATAAAAGTAAAGAAATAATAATAATTAGAATAATGGCAGAAAATATGTAAATACTCGGATAAAGTAATTTATTCCCGAATCATCGTAAGAATAGAAAAATAAGTAACAAGTACATTTTAACAAGCCCTTGGTGCTATTCAATTGATTCCCTTCTGTTTTTACATGTTATAAAGTATTTAGCCAGAGCGTGGAAATATACACGTAAGAGATGAAAAAACAAAAAAAAATCTTTCTCTCTAACGAGAATAGAATTGGGCGACATATCGTTCAGGATAGTGGGATCGCAAATCTCAAATGATGTGCAAGAAGACGAAGACCGGGAAGTCAATTCCACCTTGTCTCAGTTTAGTCCTCGATCAGCTGACGTCGCTATCTGCATCGTTGCAATAAAAAACGAGTGAATAACTTGGAGTCGCGAATAAGCCATCGATAAACTACTTCAGGTCTGTTTACAACTTTGCTTACATTTTTCAATCTGATTAATGAACGGCTTCTATTTTTACGCTTTTCTTGAAAAAAATCTATTCCCCGACATAAGTGACTGATAATTCTCAGTGAATTTGTTAGTTTTCGAAATAATTTATAAATAATATTCTTGTGCCTCTAACAGTTGCACATAACGATTTGTCCTTAAATAAAAATAATTTTTATAATTTTAATCTAACATTATTTACTTTAAAAACGTATCGCGAGCCATGATAATACTGAAATGCAATTTTTTTGATAAATTTTACGGCCTTAAAATTCATTAACGCATTACATTTTTATTGCCAGCAGCTTTAAGATTTAATTTTTGTTGCGCAAAATAGCCACAATACGTACTGCTACTAATCAATTACATTTGTGCACTCGAGTAGGATGTCGATTATGGTATTCTTTTATTTATCTATTACTCAATCGCTTAGACTTATTTGTTTCATTATAAATTCCTAATGATGCATAAAGTGTATCATATATCATATTTAATTTATTTTAATGTCGATTATCGTTTATTGTACGTGTATGAATGCCGGCATTGCTGTAACTAATATTAAAAAATTTTTTTTTAATATGAAGGTCAATTTCATAATTACTATTAGTGAACTAAAATTGGAAATGATGTAAATTATTCTAATCCTATTTCTGCTCATATGCATTTTGCACTTTTGTACTTTTTATCCAGAGTACCATATTTCTATATTTATCTAATTTATTATATATATCATTTATATTATAGAGGTGTAAAACATTTCATTAATTAATTTCAGGTTTTATTTTTATTAAAAGTATATTTAATTTGTAATTAATGAATTGCTACAAAGTTTATTTATTGATAATAATATTATGTATTGCAATCAATAAATTTAAAAAATTCCTAGTTTATCAAGTAATTAAAAATGATAAAATTATTAAATTAAATAATATTTTCTTCAAAAACCAAAATCTATTTTTTAATAAATCATATTCAAATCTTTTTTTTTTTATATTTCTAACAATTAAATTATAAATAAATCGTTAAGAAATTTTGTTCTTTTAGAGTAAATTGCAACTTATTGAAAAGAGTGAAATAAGGCAAGTAAGTATAGAGGTAAAATCAAAGTCCTTGCATACTCTATGTTTTATATATATGGCAAGTGGAATTATTGAAGATAATCTAAATATGGAAGATCTGGAAAAAGGCAAGGCATGGCCTTATATGAATTTTAATTCATTGGGCAAAGCTCTAATTATAAAATTGGCAACTTTTGGTCTAATTTGGGGATTTGGCTTCATGAATTGGAATTTTGTATGGCTGATTCCTCCGATTGCTTATGCTGTACTGAAAAGTGAAAGAAAAAAAGATGGAACTTTACGAAGATTAACAGCTCAAGCTACTGCATTAGCAAAAGAAAAAGTTATTATTGAAAACAGAATTGATGATTTACCAACATGGGTTTATTTTCCAGATTACGATAGAGCAGAATGGCTGAATGGAGTAAGAATGTAAACCAATATATATATAAATTCAATTGAAAAATTATTTTATTAATTATTTTCTTATAAATTTGTAGATTTTGTATAAGCTATGGCCAAGTGTCAATCATTATGCTCGCGATCTACTTAAAAATAATATTGAGCCTACAATTTCTGAATGTCTTGCTGAATACCAAAAAAAAATCCCAGGAATGGGACAGGAATTTTGTTTTGGCAGAATTGTTTTAGGAAGAATAGTAAATAATATTTTAAATTAATAGTTTAAGCTATTTTATTTTTTATGATTGAAAATTTTTAATAGTATTAAATTTAACATAAATTTTTAAGTGATAGGTATATAACATATATATATAAAGTATATTCTATATTTCTAGCCACCAAAAATTAATGGAATTAAAGTTTATGAAAAACATACATCTAGAAACGAAGTAGTACTTGATATGGATGTAATGTAAATATTATAAAATAATAAATTATATTTACACATTATTGCTCAATAAAAAGATAAAAATACTTTTTAGGTATGCTGGAGATTGTGATATTTCATTTACTATGGGAAATTTAAAAGCAGGTTTGAAAGATTTTCAGGTATATACTAATAATTAAAAATTTATTTTACAAAAAATACTCGTAATTATAAAACAGGAATTTTTAAATACTTAATACTTTATTAATAGTTGCGAGGCATGTTGCGTGTAATATTAAAACCATTAATACCAGTCATACCAATTATTGGAGGTGTTCAGGCTTTTTTTTTGAACTGTCCGATTATTGATTTCAATTTAGTTGGTGTTGCTGATGTACTTGATCTTCCTGGGTTCAGGTATTGCATTATTTATAAATAAATATTTTTATATTTTATACTTATAGTGATAATATAACACATTTTTTCAGTGTTATACTTAGAAAGATAATTACAGATCAAATTACTGCTAATGCTGTACTTCCAAATAAATTTAGTATACCACTTTCTGAAGATGTGCCAGCACAGATATTGAAAACTCCTGAACCGGAAGTAAGAATTTTTCTATTTCTATAATGTAATTAATATTATTATTGTAAAATAAAAATGTTATGACCTTTATTTTAGGGTATTCTTAGAATTCATGTTGTGCAAGCTAAGCACCTTATGAAAAAAGATTTTGGGGTGCTAGGTAAAGGAAAATCAGATCCATATGCTGTTATTACAGTAGGAGCTCAAGAATTTAAAACCAAAACTATTGATAATACAGTAGATCCCAAGTGGGATTTTTGGTGTGAGGTACAGATTATTTAATAACCTTCAGATTAATAGCGTTTCAAGCTAATTTTAATGCTTGCATGCTTTAATAAAGTCTCACTTTTTCTATTCTTGTACCGATTCAATTTCAAGATATGGTAAGATATTTTGACTAATTTGGATGCAAAATATTATTCGAATTTTTGCTCATATAAAATATATATGTTTATTTGAGTTTCAAATGTACTTATATTCTAATATATATATATAATATATATATATATATTCATTATTTCTTGGCTTAATAGAATTCATTGCAATACATAAATTAAAAATTCTTAAACTTTAAACATTTTTATTTAAAATTTCATAACTATTGTTTATGCTTTTTACACAAAACTGTCACATTTATGTTATTAATTTTAACAATAAATGTTTTAGCTTATAAATAATTTTGAATAATTTGGTAGGTATGAATGTATGTGATGTCATGTGTGTTGTGTTATACATTAATAGTGTGTCATCATATCCGTCATCGCTCAACAACTTACTGTTCAGATTTGGGACTTTGATGATACCAAGAATGATGAGTGCCTTGGCAGGTATGACAATTTTTATTAATACAGCCTTAATTAAAATTTTAATAAAACACATATTTGCAGCTATTTGTAAATGAAAGTTTATACAGAAATGATAATAATATTTTAATACTTTAAATATATAGAAAATGTTTTACAAAATTTTTTTTAATAATAATATATTAACAAACACTGTAGAGTAAATACCATATACAACACAATACATCCATTAGCATCAGTCACACATTTGTTTGGCATGTTTGTTTATTGAATTATTAAAATTATGAATAACACCACAAAAATATGATAGTATATTAATTATATTATTAATGAGATTACGCATTTTGGTAAAAGTATTTATTAAACGTTGCTTTGCCATGCATGATTTAGTCGTTTATTTATGTTAATGTTTTTAATAATTATTATTAATATATAACACATAATAATTTGAATTAAAATATAATTATTGTAAATATTGTAAATACTGTGAATTTAAAAATAATATTATTTCACTTACACATACAATATTATCCAGTAATTAAACCTAGATCATTTATTATCTTATGATATTGCCACGCAGGCTGTGATCAATAGCGTCCTTAGACAAGAAGTCGAGTTAACAGTTTGGGACTGGGATCCAAATGTACCTGGGGTACACGTTCATGATTTTCTTGGCAGGTAGTAATAATGTATATAGTGAATCAGCTTCATACATGTTAGCTTGAAAGGCCATGCATATACTTTACTCTATATACTGCTATACCTTAAAGTTTGGTTTTCTATAAAACTTTTGAATAAATAAAAGTGGTATTTGTGTATTTATTTTTACAAGGATACTGCTTTAATATTTGTAATATTATGAATATTTTTTATTCTTTTATGTTTCTCATAAATTTTTCTTATGTAATGAATGTTTTCCACAATGACGTTCAAACTTCATATACGAAATGTTTACTAATTTGTTATGAACTAGATTTTCTTAATCATGTACGTAAAATCTGAAATACGTTATCCCCAGGCAAGACTTTGTAACTTTTAATTAATTAAATAATAAGAAAAGAAGCTTATTTATTTAATAGTTCAACATTATAAATTTGAATTGAAATCAGAAGCCATGTAAACTAAAATTTTTTTTATATAATCTTACATAGTTGTATAGATATTAGTTAAAGTATACACATTAAAGTTAATTAATCGCGCAAGGAAGATTTTGGTGATGATATTTTACCAAATTAATTTTTACTAAACATTACATTTTGAATTTACTTAATAATTATATCTGCTCTATAATAAATTATAACTTTCATTTGAAGCAAATGATAACATTTTTAAATAATTACATAATACATAATTTGCTCGTTTGCAATTTTCAATGGTTAATTAAAGGATGTTTGAGCATGTCGTTTAGTGAAAATTAACTAAATCCGCTTATCTATGGTGGTAGTGTATAATGGAAGTGGGCTCAGGACCTTGCAACAAATTGAAGCTCCACCTCTTTGATAAGGATACAACTGGCATAGATGATCTCCTTGGCAGGTACAATTTATTGATCGAAATTCAAAATTATCTATGACTCCTTTTTAACCACATGTGATTACCTAAATTTTCAGATTTTTCAAATTAGAAAACTTAGTGATAAAAGTATTGCCCTGCCATAAGTAGAATCATATTTATTTTATTAAGCTTGCCAAGCAATTGTAAAAGCTTCGATTTTTTTTTTTTGTAACTTTGTATAATGTTTTATTTATACAATTTAATAAATCTATCGTTTAATTAATTATCTGTAAATAATTAAAAGCTTTCGATAAGACAATATAATGTAGAACAAAGTTATTTATCCTTTCATTAAAGATGTTAAAATTGTTAAATTAAAAATATAAAGCAAATTCAAATGATAAAAAATTAATTTATTACAAAAAAACTTTTTTCAACCATTATATAATTATAAAAATAATGTGCTACTATATTTTTATAAACAATTTTTTAAATAATGCTTTAAAATGTTGCATGTGCATTTAGTCTTCTTACAATAAAGCTTTTATAAAGAAATAATGGCTAAGGCTAATGAACTTTAAAATGTTTATTATAGTACAAGTTAAAACATTCTATTACTTTTTTATACTTCAATTTATATATATATATATATATATATATCACGTTATTTTATAAAAACAATAAATTCATTGCAATAGGGCAACGATTGAAGTAAGCAGTGTTAAGAAGAAGGGAATCATTGATACGGTAAATTTAAATGCAATTAAAAGTAAATAATTTTTTATGAAGAAATCTTAATCTTTAGGAAGTAAGGAAATCATAATTCCTTTTTTATTCAGTGGATATCATTGGAGTTGGCCAAACATGGAATGATTCATTTGCGCCTTCAGTGGCTTCAACTTTCGGGCAATCCGAATGATTTAGCAGCTGTAAGCAATACCTGTACAATTATTTATTAAAACTGTTGTTGAAATTTGCAGTTAAAATGTGAAACATTATATAATATTATGTTTCTTTATTTCAGGCTTTAAAAGAAACTCAAGAATTAAGAGTAACATCAATGAGTACTGCCATTTTAGTAATCTACGTTGATTCTGCAAAAAATTTACCAGTAAGAATGTTTTAAATATTTTTCAATATATCATATAATATGAAAATAATTCATTTTATATTAATACAAATGACTGCCTGTTACTAGTGCTTAAAAGGAAGTAAGCAACCTGATGTTTATTTGGAAGCGAGTGTCGGAGGTAAAATTGTAAGGACAAAAACAATGTCTAGATCTTGTAATCCCGTCTGGGAACAAGGTTTCACTTTACTAGTAATTAATCCTGAAACTGGAACTCTACATATAAAGGTAATTGAATTAAAGAAATTGTGATTATTGTATTTCTCGAAACTTATAAGTAAAATATTACAGATTCATGATGAGAAAACTGCTACAATAATTGGAACATTAGCTTACAACTTGTCTTCAATATTATCAATAAATAATTTGGAAATAAAATCGCAGCCATTCGATTTAGAGAAAAGTGGATCTGAAAGTAAAGTTTTATTGTCCATGACTCTAAAAGTAAGCCGTTTAATAAATTATTTATAAAAATTTTTATTATTACATCTATATAAATTACAAGTCACCAATGAATAATTACATGTATAATAATTAATATAATCTTATTACTATTACGTAGATTTTAAAATATGAAGAACCAGAAATTACTTCTGAAGATGATGACAATGAAATACAGAGTACGAATAAAAAACTTGATCATCAAGACTCGACTGTGTCAGGCATCAGTATGTCGTAATAACTAATAATTTAATAGTTGTATATTATATAATATTTCAGTATATTTAAAATTCGATAATAAAATTGTAATTCAGACACAGATAGTCCTTCCAAAATTCAGCACTCAAAAGAGCCTGCTCAAAACTTTGAGGGTAGTACAGTAATTCCAACACCGTCAAAAACTGCTACATTTCCAAATATAGAAGAAGATGCAAATCAGCACAAGTCAGCGTCTGTATCTGGAATATCTTCATTTATATCTTCTCAAAATGCTTCACCTGGTTTGGTTCGCAGGAATCCAGGTGTCACATCTTCAGCTGGAGAAGCGAAACTCGGTCGAATTCAACTATCCATGAAATATAGCATTTCTAGGCAAAAACTTATGATTACTGTTCACAAAATTGCGTACGTATAAAATTTTTTTTAAAAATTATCTCTTTAAATATTAATTTAAACGAATTATCCTTATTCCATTGGAAATTAATTGCAAATTTCAAAATTATTCATATTTTTTTAATAATTTTTAAATTTCTTGTTTGTATCATTTAATTACAAAAGGCTGACGCAATAGTTAAGAAACAAACTTAAATATTTGTTAATTTTTAATTTTAGTAATTTACCTATACTGTCCAATGATCCAACAAACATACCGGATCCGTATGTTAAACTATATCTGTTGCCGGATCGGCACAAGGATACAAAACGTAGAACTGCAGTAATAAAAGATAATTGTAATCCTGTTTTCGATGAACAATTTGAATACATTGTATCCCAAGGCGACATTAATACCCGAATTCTAGAATTATCAATTTGCACGCAAAAAGGTTGGCTCTCAACAAGTAGCAATTGCATCGGTCAAGTACTTATAAATCTATCAGAGCTTGATTTCTCTCAGACTATTACCAGTTGGTACGATTTTCAGCCAGAAACAAAGTCATAGAATATAAAGAAACTAAAAAGAAAGTTTTTTTTGTTTTTCCGAAATTTGAGTTTTTTTTATAGCAAACTATAATCGAATAATTCTCGACAGTTAATATTTTTATAAAAAACATTTGAGAGTAAAAAATTATTTGACAAAGGAATATATATTTTAGAGAACTAATTATATATAATTTTCCAGAACTTTTATGATAATATTTCAAAAAAAATTAGTTCATTTATTTAAAACTTATTGTAATTATTACTTTTCAGAATTTTTTCAAAGTATTTTAAAGAATGTTTATATTTCATGTATCATCTTTATTCTTGAGTGTACTATTTAAAATTTGTAGCATTAAAAGAAATTTACACTTTGAAATTATTAACAGTATAAATTCTCTAAAAAGATATAATAGTTATTCTTTTATTTGAAAAGTAAATAATTTATTACTAAGTAATTTGGAAGTTAAAATATTAGAATAGGTATATTTTATGATTAGTATAATATGAAAATTTTTGCATGTTATTTAATATTAAATGCTTCGTACTATTAAAACTTAAGTTTTAATTTAAGACTTGTTTTAGCAATGACAGTTTTTATAGTTTTTATCTTGATCAGTCTGTATTTAACAATTGCTGTGCATTTTAGTAAATTCTTAATTATACTGCACTATGGCGTATAACGCAATGTACGAAATATGATTAAGCCATTGTTACCGAACCGTCAAACATTTCATACGGTTGATTTATTCAATTAGAAATTTATTATAGCTTTAAAAAGTATTACAAAATATCGAGCATTATTATTTTTTTAACGAATGTACAACTACATAAATTAATTATTTTTGAACTCAATACATTTTTTTGCATTTAACTAGTCAAAGTTATATCCAATTCTGACATTCAAGGATATGTTCAATTTTTTTTTATTATTAGATTTTTACATTAATATAATTTTACAAATCAAAATTTCAAATAAATAAAATAGCTTATAAAAAAAAAATTTTTACAACAAAATTACTTTATAAACTAATGCATCAATATTATTGCGAGTGATTATCAAATATTTATATAAGCGTTTTCTGCTGTATTCTATTTATGTAAAAAATATTAAATGCTATATGTAAAATAAATTTAAAAATTTAAATGTATTTTTATGTTAAAAATAATTTTTACTTATTAGTAATTATTTATTTATTTATTTATTTATTTTAACTGATATGGAATGATTTTTTTATATAAATTGAAGCATCTTATATAATTTCTACATAATATTGATTTTTCAGCCCTATATCCAGTATTATAAGTTAAGTAACTACTCTCTATTGCCAAGGAAACCTAAATAAATAAGATATTCTTTCGAATAAGAACTGCTTTCTGACATGTTGATAAATAGATTTGTTGATAAATAGTGCTTCGATTCCAAAAGAAATTTATTTAGTAAACGCTGAAAAATAAATTTTTGTAATTTCACGTGAAATATTATTGTAATCTATGCGACAATGAGTTCAACGCCTCATTTTCCTTGTTTGCCAGGATTTAGCTTTAATGAAAACGTAAGTTTAAATTACTTGTTTTTTTTGGTTAAAAAAGATTCTATTTTTAAGCTTTCGATTATATATTGATTCAATAGCTTTCGCAATGTAACGAGTTCCAAAGCATTGTTTTATTAAAGTATGAATAATGACGTAAATAAGTTAATTATACTTTATTAAAATTACTTGATAAATTTTATCAACTTTTTTAGTCAAAATTTTATTACTTATTATATTTGAAAATAGAACACGGTAATTCAATTGAATAACATGGGGGAGAAATTTTAATTCTCGCTTAATGAGCTCTGATGAAGAAATAGATAAGAAAATTCGTATAGTCGTTGTAAATTTGCATAAAATAAATAACAATCATTGTTGAGATATAAAGAATTTGTTGAAAAAATACGCATAACCGCGAACCAAAAATTAAAAATCCTATTTCCGGAACGGGAGTAACGACCTTATAACTCAAACGTATCCATTATACAGATTGGCTGCTCAACATTCCACAAGAACCATACGTTCGATAAGATCCATAATAATGTGTATTACCTGTTGGACAAGTCAGTTCAATCGCCGTTTACCCGCTATCCGTCAATTTATGCCTGGGGCGAAAAACCTCACAATCCTCACTGGATAACGTACGACGGTCAGGTACGGCAATAGAGTTTATAGTTTATACAGTTTATAGCTTCTTTGTAGCTCTTACGGAACCGTCTTTTTTTAATGTGTCGATTGGGGATATTCAGGTCTTACCTGATTCGGCTAAATGTAGAAAAGAAGTCACAGCTTCAGGCTCTCAATCTTTAAATTTTTTTCGGGATATTTTTTGCTCAATTACTTTATTACATTAAAAGCAGTAATTACATGTAATTATCATTTATTAAAGTAATTTTTAAATTTCTTCATATTCAATGTATTATATCATATTTGTTATTAATGGCTTCATATCAATCATCAAATTGTTTTATTTTATTTTGGTCATTATTATGTATAATGTATACTTAATAATGTATACTTCAGCAATTATTCAAGTATGACTTAAGATATAGCATTTCTTTTATTCATTTAATATTTAATGACGACGAAAATATTTTGTAATTTTAATATAATAAATAATAATATACATTTCAATTGTTTAACTTTCTTTTGTAAATGTTACTTTTTTCTATAAAATTCTTCGTAGAGACTTAAGTTTAAAGCGTATTTCCAAGAAAGCGTCTATGGCAGACGAAATGCCACCAATGTTCGACTGGTGAACATTAGTTTCTTCCTCGAAGATGGAACGATGAAGGTTTGCGAACCTGCTATTACTAACAGCGGTCTTGAACAAGGTTTTTATTAATTATTGTATACTGAGTAAATAAATGAGATATCACATTTATTTACATATAATTTTAATACAAGATAAACAAAATTTTACGAGATGCATAATTCATATTTTTTCGTGCTATTAGGTATATTAGTGAAAAGACAAAGAATTCCTCTACCGGATCCTATAAAATATCGGTATTACGATATACTTGACTTAAACATTGGAATGGAGCCAGAAATCTTTGGGCGTATTTATAAAATTATCGATTGCGACTATTTTACTAGAAAATTTTTAAATCGTATGGGAATTCCAGTCCCTGATCCTTTATCTGCACCACAGGTAGCAACAATTGATAAAAATACAAATGTGAGTTATATATTATTAAAAAATATATAAAAGTAAATATACCCGAACTAGATACATTTTTTTTATTCAAATTATGCATTAATTAGATGAAAGCAACTAAGGTTCGTTCAGAGAAACACGAATATCCAAGCAAATTTTTTAAATATGATGGAAAAATTTTAAGATTTTATGGCTATTGGGACGACAGTGATTCTCCATATGGACATATTCATGATTTAGAAATTTTTTATTATTTGGCAGATGATACCATGCAAATATTTGATTATTTGCCATCTAAGTATGGACAATCAAATAAAATTCTACTGGTGAAAAAAACAAAAATACCTAAAGTAATTTTCTTATTTATTACGTTTTTTACTTCTATGATCACACGAATGTGTGGGTGTTTGTATGTGTGTGTGTGTGTGTGCGCGCGCGCGCGTGTGTGGAATTTTGTGCGCATTTTCTTGGGTACAAAAACTGATTAATATATTCGGATTTTCCTTTGAATTTCAATATAAAAAAAATGTTGTTTAGTTTTTTAAAAACATAGAACGTGTTGGAAGTAATGATCCAAAAACACTTTTAAATGTACTTGGTGAATCTAGAGGTTATTTTATTACTGATCATTCGAATACACAAAAATTATGCAATGATTATTATAAAGAATACGATCTTATGATTGGAGTACAATTAAATGTATTTGGTCGCAGAGTCGTAATAACGAGCCTTGATAAATACACTGAAGAATATTATAGGTATATTTAAGAATATAAATTTTAAAGTTAAAATAAATTACAAATATTTAAATTATTATTCGTAAAATGTATAAATTTATATTATTATTCTAAGAAAAAAATATGGCTTGGATGATTTTGCACCAATAGAAAGACCTAAAAATCAGAGTAAGGAATACAAAGATAATAGTCGAGTTATTCCACCGTACAATGGTTTTGGTACATATGATGATACACTTGCAAATTGTTTCAAAATCATACCCAAGCGTCCGAAAGTAATAAGCGATAAGTCTTATCAGTACGACAAGTAAGTTAAAAATTTGAAATTCAATTCTCTTTTAATTATTTGAATCAAAGTATTTAAATTTTATTTTCCGAAATATACGTAGATGGTAAACTCGTTCAAATGTCCATGTTTGCATTAATTCATATATTGTATTAATTAATATATATTAATTAAATTATTTATTTAGCCAAGAAAATGATAGACGTGTACTTAGATTTGGAGCGAAAATGATTTCTGATATTCCGGCAAATAAAGACAGAAATTTCATACTAAATGTCTTTCTGTTAGATGGCACAGTTCTAATTGTTGAAACTGCCTCTAAAAAAGCTTGTAAGTAATATTGAGTTATCATTAATTACGTGGAAAAATTTTTATAATACTTGCATTCTCTATGATATTATAACATATTTTTGTGATTGATTGATAGGTCAGTCAAAAAGTATATTTAAACAAAGAATGCGATTTAAATTACCTGGACAGAAAATGTTTGTCAGTGAAAAGCCACAGTATTATGATCCACCACATTTTTTTGTTGGAGCTAATCTAAACTTACTGGGATTTGATTTTGAAATAATAACTGCCGATGAGTATACGTTCAATTATATGGAACAACATCCTAAAGAGGTAATACAGGCATAAAAAATATTATTGGTATTCACTTCAAATATTTCTCTATATTGAAAAATTTAAATTATTGTAAGTTTGATAAAATTCAAATTAAAAATTTGATTTTTATTTTCAATATATCTATGAATAGTCTTTACAATTATTTTTTTAGTAATTCCTATTTTTATAATTTTTATGATAATTTTATATCTAATTAAAAAATAGTATGTGATAGGTTATGAAATATAATATTTATTATTTACACTAATAGTATTTCTATATTAGAAGTAAAGCATTGACGTTATACATCGCGTAATTCTATGTTTCTTTAAATTCTAATAATTCATTATATTTAGAAATTTTCTAAATTTGCTTTCTTACAATCACTAATTCACATATTAGAAATATTATAAGAAAATAAGATATAAGAAATTGTTAAATATATATAAATAAATAATAACTAAAAATAAACTATTTTATAGGATCTAAAGTCCTTATTTATTTATATAAATTTTATTTTTCAACTTATAACTGATAATGTAATATTGAAATTTTACAAAATAAATTTTTATACAATTTTTGATTTTAGTTTCCAACTAGCGACAAAGATTACGTAATGTCTAAAATTAGAGAAGCTCTAAAGTCCGTCTATCCACATTTTATCAATAAATATTCTCCAATTAAAATTAACAATGATCCACCAGTGATCCTATATAAACGTTTAAGGTATTTCATTTTTTGGCAATTGAAAATAAAAAGGATAATAACGTTTTCATTTTACTATCGTAATATTTTAGGGAAGCAATACGTGAATATCTTGGTAATCGTATAAACGAGCATGAAATCCTAACGATTGCTCGTTTTTATGCATTTTCGGAAAAGAAGGATCTGTGCCCCCGTGAATATGTGAGGTATAAAAGTAGTGATTAAATTATTCTTTTTTACATATTTCTGCACATAAGATTTAATTGCGTCAAATAATAATTTATTTGAAAATTCACAAATTCACTATCTCTGAAGAAAGTGTTTCAAGATTTTCAATTTAAATTTAAATTGCTTCGCGGAGTAAATCGGATATAAATTTATAAATTTTTTTATAGTAAATGATAATTAAATTCAATACACATGCGCGCCTGCACACACACACACGCGCACGTACACACAAACACATACATATATATATAAATATATTAAAAAAATTATTATTAAAAATATTATTTAAAAATTATTATTAAAAATATTATTTAAATATTATATAGTATAAACATTTTTTTCATATTAAAAAAAAATTAAACTGATATTAGCAGCAGATAATATTAAAATAGAAATTGTTTAAGAAAATTTTATGTTTATTTTATATTTACAGAGCTGTTGTTCACATGGAATTAATTCGTAATATAGACGTTGACCTAGAAAGGCTAACAGAAGATTTATGTAATTTGGATAGACAAAAAACCGGGTATCTAAGCCGTAATGATGTTTATACGACATTATATGCTAATAGAATACCTTTACCGAAGGAATTAATAAACCTTATGCTTGATCGGTAAAAATAAAATAAAAAAAATGAACTTAATTTAATTAAAAAGTATATTTAAAAATTTTTAATTTTTTTAGTATTCATAAAAATGAAGAAGACAAAATAGATTGTTGCGATTTACTTAAATTTATAAACGTGAAGTTAAATCCTCCTACTCCAGTAGTACCAACTAATGTCAAAGTAATTAATTATAACAAATAATATTGATATTTTCTGCTGAAATTTATTTTTTAGTTTTTTAATAAATACATATTTTTAAATTGTAACAAAATATATATTTTATAAATTGACTTCTTAAACATTTTTATTGAAGATTATAGGCACGAAAGATCCAAATATGCCTAAGGATTTAAGCGAAATTAATTGGACTTTATTCATACATGATCTAAATTTGGATGAAGAATTGAAAGATTGAAAAAGTAATAAATAAATCATGGTTACTCTTTCAAAATATCAAGCAGGATATCTTTTATATTAAAGCCTATACATAGAAATATTTTAAAATAATTCCAAACAACATGTTTAAGGCTTCATAAAAATTAAAGAATGTAATTATTGTAGTTAACTACATAAATGTATTTATTATAGAATAATTGGAATACAATGTCATTTACATTGAAAATTGGTATTTACATTGGAATGATTATGCACACTTTTCTAATGCATACATTCGTTATGAAAAATTGAAATATTATCGACTACTGAGATAATCGTTATATGTATAGTTTTAAATTGAACAAATTCTTCTATTATTCGTAACCAATTATAATAATTTACTTACTCAAAATAATAATGTATATATTTTTTGTAAAATTATGCAGTAAATTAAATTCTGTATAGATTTAAAAAATTTTCTACCAACTGAAATATGGAATACAAAGAAGTTGATGATAATTCGTTTATTAAAAAAATAAATAAAAATTAATTCTACTAAATTAAATAAGCAGCAAAGGTGCATATTATAATATTTTATTAATAATCTATACAATTAGAAAATGGTTTTATTTTTATTCGCATAATAGGCTATAAAGTTCAGTATATATAAAATTTATATTTAAAAACTAATATTATAAAAGTGATTAATTTTCTGTAATTTTAAAATTGATTAATATGACGTAATGCATAACTTTTGCTACCTATTAATTTTACTTCATATTGGTAGGTACGTGGTTTATCGTACAATGTGAATTTACATTCGCTTGCTTAAGGAAATTAAAAGTTATCATTACAGAAGTACTTGATATAGAATTAAGCATGTTTGTTAAATAAGAAATACATAGAAATCATAGGTAACATTTCACTAATTATTTATAAATATTATACTTAATAAGAAAAAAAAGGTTTTGTAAAGACAGTCAAGTTTATACGTAAGTATGAAAAGTGTAAATGATTGACAAAGACTGGAAATTAATACAATTCTTACTTTAGATTATACTTTAGACAGACTTTAAATACAATTTCAGATCTTTTTAAAGTTTAGGTAAATATAATAGATAAATAAAAAGATAATTTAATATAATCCTAGGGCTCGAAGAATTATGATGATAATAAATATGATTTATGATAAGCAACGAAAAATTACAAAAAAACCTATAGTACAAAAATTTGTATAAATAAAGATATAGGATACTACATAAGAAATTTATGTTTTAAGTTCATTTCATTTTGCACACTATTTCTAATTGTTTCATATTTTCATTAATTCAAATGTAATTAAAAAAATATATTCATTACATTAATATAACAAAGTATATTAATATATTTTAAATCGAAAGTACATTTTTTTTATTTATATAAAAGAAAATTTATGAAGGAATAAAATAACAGATGTTTTAGGATAGTAGATTATGCCAAAATAAACAAATTTATCAGTGAGCCAAGATATTATAAATAACATAAGAAATAAAAATTTTAAAATAATCTAATATTAAAAAGTATATACAAGAAACTTTGCAATGTAAATAAATTTAATATTTTTTTATAGGGATACACGATTTTAGTGGAAATTTTCTTAATAGATTATTTGTTATATTTCTATCACATTTCACTGGGAAGTTCTAAATGCTTAAAGTAATTTAAACATCTACAAGGATGTAGCAGTATAAAGTTATAAGTAATTTCATAAAGTAGAATAATCGATAATTATAAAGAATAATAATTTAAATATAAAATTTCATAATTTGACGAAATAACGAAAATGACAAGTAAAAGATATTTTATTCTCTATTTGATGAGAGTCTCCACAAGAAAAAAAAAGTAATAATTTAAAAGAAAATTTGAGGTAAAAATGTTGATCTCTCTTTTAATTTATCTTGACATCGAGATGAATATAATCTAGATTTAAAGGGTTAAAACTGAACTTTGAGTGAAGGATAGAAAACTGAAGTAAGTACTGAAGTATATCTCGCATAGCATGAAGTTAATAGAATTCCCAAGAGCGAGTGTTGTATCGTGCATTTACTGTTCAGTATAAGTGCATTTGAAAATATATAAGTGAGGGAGGTCGAGTAAAAATTAGGGAAAGAAAAATGAAAATCGAGTACGTACCCTCGGAATATCGTACATGTATAAATGAGTGAATGTAAACCGTAACCGTGAAACTCGTAATACAAAAAAAACAAGCCGGGCCACTGATAGAGACTCTCTAAAGGAATAGACGAAGTGAAGCAATGATTGTTTATCCGTTCGGTAAAACAGTCTTCTCATAAAGACGAGGTTTCGCGAAAAAAGAAAGACAGAAAACAGAAAGAAAAAATGGTGGATCATGGGGGTGGTAGAGAGAAGAATAAAGAAGAAAAAAAAGGACAGAATAGAGAAGGGGAAAGGGAAGAAGAAGCAGCGCTCGCAAGAGCGCATCAGATGGCTTAAAAAACGTTTCTCCTCCAATTAATCCGGCCTCCTACTCTGCTCGGCTTCAGTGCCCGGAGCAAGGATACGGCAGACGATTCTCAATTGCATTCGTGGGTGATGATGACGTTTCGGCAGGTCTTGCACTTGACGTAGCAGCAGCTGAAGTACTTGCACTCGCATCGTTCGAGGATCTCTTCGGCCCGCGTCACGTGTCCCCTGCTGCAGCAGAGATACTCGCAGCCGTCGTAGCCGGTGCTACTCCCGTTGCACTGCCTGACAACACACAATGGGCTAATTAGATTTTCGGATTCGCGGTTCGGCATCGCCGGGCTGCTCTTTTCACAGCTCTCGTTTAAGAGTCTCGCCCTTAAGCAGTTGTCTAATTATAGCCTCAAAAGATACTTCAGGAATTTCAGTGGCTCGATGGTCCAGCTATTTTTCATCCTACATTCTAGCTCGCCGAGAGGACGCTCAATTTATTTGACCAGCCAATTGCTGTCCTTACTCATTAGCTCGGCTCACTGGCTACACGGACTCGTATTTATTAGTTACCCAGGCACCTCTCGCCATATTTACTATTTACACGTTGTTCCTATATTCGCTAGCTTCCCGCCAACTAAACTATTATAACGTCACTCTATTTTTTTTAATGACTATCGAAAATTTGTATACATTTATTTTAATCCCTTGCGTCAGTTCAGTAAATATACTTGAAAGAAGCTTAAAAGCGTACAGAAAATGAATGGAGCCTAAATGTATATAAATAAATAATGTTTTCTCGGGAAAGATTGAGATAACTTGCACGTAATTAGCTCTTGTTATATCTTGTTTTTCTATTGAAAAAAAAGTCGACTCCGGCATCTCGAGTGCAGAAACCCAAAGCAATCCAATCACGCTATAGCTAATTTTGTACTAATCATTATAAACACATTTCTGATTTTAATGAACCGAACCGGAACTGTTTAAAATAATTTCACATCTTTTCTGCACGAATGATTTATTATAATGGTATGATTTTTTGCTTTTACCTGTTTTATAATAATAAAAAAAGACAACAGAAGCAATAACAGAAACGATGATGATATTTAGAAAAAGTTATGAATGGTTTTTTATGCGACTAAAATAAAGCCTAGAACATTTCAAAGCGTTTAATATATGTATGCCAGTAGAGTAAAAAGAAATTATCATTTCGTTTTCCCTAAATATTAGCCAACAAAAATAAACAATAAATTTTTGAAAGCTTTGCAGTTGAAGAATGACCTTACGAAGCACTTTCTGATTTCATTAAGCGCGAGTCATTCTTGCGTTGGAACACATTACTCTACATACATAAAATACATATGTACATATATACGCTCGCATGTATTTGTGTGTGCATTTATGCATACATTCATGTATATACTAAAATAATGTTAAAAACATGAAAGATATGGAGTATGAAAATACTTTTAGCGAGTATTTGTAAAAGTAATCAACTAATAATAAAACTCTAATTATATAATGCCATTTTTATGAATATTAGAGTGATCGAGTAAAAGTTGTTACAATAAAGAAAGGAAAATGAACAGAAATAACGATAAATGAGGAAATAAATAAAACTAATACACACACGCGCGCGCGCACACACACACACACACACACACACACACACATATATATATATATATATATATATATATATACACACACACATACATATTGAAAAATAAAAAAGTCTCATATGTTATAAAAATGATCAAATCATCCGCGTAGATTTAATATATTTTTAATATTAAAGTAATCGAGTTTCTAAGCTAATTATCGTAAGTATTGATAAAAGGTAACGAAAGGGCTGAGAATAAAAAAATCGGAAATTAGTAATAAAACCAAATTAATTATGCACAAATAATAATGTGAAAGGATATAGGAAAAAGCAAAATGTCGAAATCACTTTGGAGGTAAGTGAATCTCCAAGAATTTAATAACCTCGACACCTGTCAGATTTCCTGGAATGCATTTGTCTGCTCGGTACCGACTCTAAGGTGCGGGCATTGATTCGCCGTTACGAAAAAAGGGGCTGCCATTCATTAGCTGCGCGTGTGAATTCGCCGTCGGAATGAAAGGAGAAGCTGAAAATTAAGGGAATCATCCCCCCGTCCACTCTCGTCGTGCATAGTGGTCGCCTCAGACGCGGGATCCTGCGTGACCCGCGAAAACAAGGGATAAGGATTGGCTCCTCGTCATTTGTAACTGCCAGGGTGTGCCTTTCAGGGCGGCTGCTTTTGTTTCGCGGGATACTTGTGATGTGAGGGACGCGGGGTAGGTGGAGGACGGGGGCTGACGATAGCGATCCAGGCATTTCAGCGGTTGCGTGCCGTCATTATCGGACAACGAGGAGCTGACGCGCGACGATTACTTTCTTGGGGGATTCGAGGAATGCCAAATTGCACGTTCGGTGCACAGTGAAATCGATGCGTCCGAGGCGAGACGAGGTCGTCGCTGATTTTTCAATTCCCAACATGGGAGTAGGCGAGCCTCGCGCCTTAATGATCCGTAAGCAAAAAAAGCGGGGTCGAGCACCAATGAACTTTCTACTCGATCAATGCCTCATGAGATATATGAAATGCTCAAGCGTACCGCGCGCGAGCGATTCGTATTAATACACTGCAATTGATTTTAGCCCTCTCGTTCCTTTCTTTGTATCGGCCGACCCACCTCATTTCTTTTTTACACGAATCTTCTTATTCTTTACCTACATCTGACCTTTTCTTTATTCTTTAAACGCTGAATATGTCGCCGATACATGCGTACACTTTGTCACACGTATATATGTATATAAGCTCCTATACACCGTACTTCCACACACATTTACGTGAACGTGCACATTAAAAAATATCTTATTAAAACTGTTTACGCAAAAATAAGAGCATTTCAACCTAATCTTCATCAAATTCTTTAAGTTTACATGAAAACTATTACAGGCTGCATGAGAAAAAAGATAACCGAGCTCGCACGCTTAACAGTATCTTCTCATAAATGTACATTCGAGGGGAATTTCTCGCGAATCGTTATGGCTCTCAGTATAAATAAGAAGACCCTTGACATTTCAATTTAACCGTCCTGTCGTAATAATTGCGTTTTCAATGAGTTTAACTATATATACGCACATATATCACGAAGAGCTGAAGGGTTTGAAATGAAATAAGATCGTAATCTTATGTACATATTAAAAATGAAAAAAAGACTGATTGTGATCCTTGAAAGTGATATAGAAAATGACTGCCGTCATTAACATCAGATAGAAATGCGTTAATTGGAATGAGATATTTATTTCAATGATGTTTCGAAGTTTATTCATTAAAAGTCATGCAACATGATTGTACAGATCCATTGACTATGAAAAGCCTTGAGTTATAAACATCTTTATTCATTTGTAAGAAGTTATAAAGTTAATACCATTCCTTCCATCGGTACTCTCATACTTTAACCAAAACTACGAAAAATCAATGTTTCGTGTATTAACAGAAATTAAATTTTTAAACTCCATATATTTCTATTACAAAATTATATTTCTTAAAATATGTTGTTATCTTGTTATTTACAGCTTAAGAAGTGTTTTATAAACATATACGTATAAGTATAAATTAAAAAAAAAAAAAATTCAATACAATTTTATTATTATTATTATTGCGAGCTAAGTTTCCTAATTAACTTAAAAATCATTTCTTTTATAGTAATAATGAAAGGAATGTACGCTTAAAGTTCTTATATTAAAATTTTAAAAAATATTACATTTTTTATGATAAATTATTTTTTCAATTTATTAATAATTGTTATTCTTATATATGTATGTATTACGTAAAATATTAATTTATTCATATATTTAAATAAGATGAAATAAAAACATATATTTTATTAATAATAATACATATCAGTATGTACTCTCTTTTAAATACTTGTAATGAATACCCTCTTTAAAGAAACGATAAACAAATTTTATTTTTTCACAAATAAATATTTTTTAAGGTTTAATAACAGTTACTTTTATACTGATATTTTCATAGAAAAGCTTATAACAATATTTCAGGTGAGACACGTAAAGATACTCGTAATTCTTTGCAATCCCTTTTTAAAAAATGGTTTAAATTGTAAATAAAAAAATCTTATATAAAGCTACAAAAATCATTTCTTCGTGTAGTACTGATTATAAAAATGATCATATAATTCGTCATTAATAAAATTGGTTTGCATAATAAATAAAACTCATTTAATTAAAAATACTCAATCACACGAGTAAAGATAAATTAGGTTTTTAATAATCAAGAATAATATACAAATTATAGTATAAGTAAAAAATGTGAAGTAAAGAAGTTGAGAAAATATATCAAGAATAATATATATATATATATTGTGAATCTCATTGAATGTAACATATTGAATATAATTCACTTATATATAAATAGAGAGGATTACTTGGACATGGCTAGTCATTTGTTACATAGGTAAAATTCGAACGGAAAGTAAGGATAATATGTTAATGAAAAAAGTAGGAAATGAAGGAAGAGGAGGAGGAGGAGGAGGAGGAGAAGGAGGAGGAAAATCAGCGTCCATGGAGAAGACGGTGGTCTATGTTTAAGGAACTCGAATAGGTGATGCCAAGACCGTACTCGCGCGACGAATCTCAAGTCAACGAAGGGCTTCCAGTTCGGCCCAACTTGAGAACAGGTTCCTCAGTTCTCCGACCTCGGAAACTTAACACCGCGAAACATCATAAATAAGGGCTGATACTGAGTCGCGCGCCAAAGCCGTAGCCTCTGGAAAGACGCGCTTTCATAATATGCCAGATGTGTTGCAGGAAAAGAATCCCAGAGTAATCCAACGTAAGCGAGAAAGAGATAAAGGAAGAGGGCGAATGAATGAACGCGATTGTCTGTTTCGCGTGTGTACGCGTGAGGAGGCAGTGATGGTGAGTGGCGCTGCTGCCGCCGCCACTGAGGTAGAAGAGGGTCCGGACGAGCCTCGTAAAACTCAAAGACACGCCCAGGAGACAAAACTCATTTACGATGAAACGAATCTCTAAGTTTTTCGGATCCTTGTATTTTCTTTCTTTCTCTCTGGCCTCGCTCTACGAATACTAGGTGGAAGACCTAGGCTCGCACATGCGCTCCCCCGTCCCCCGTTCTAATCTACCTTTTATATGAGCTCAACAAGACGCTTCCCCGAAATTTCGGTAGCTAGATTTCGATTCGTGACATTCAATTCGACTATTGACGCTCGAATGAGTCAAACTTATCAATGAATACAATATCATACATATTAAATTCCTATGAGAATTCTTTCACGAGTGCAAATCTTCGCTTGTAAATTGTCTTTGCTTCAACAGATACACCTATTTATGTCTTGAGCTCTAATCTCACTAAATCATCCCTAGCCAATTTTCACGCAACTACTTGATCGACGTTGGAGCCACGTCACGTCTCGTTAATAATATTTGCGAGGAGAGCGTCGCCTATAATTAATAAAATTCCCAAATCTTCGATTTAAGGCTTATTTCAGCGGTATTATTTAGGTATTCTGTCCTTTCATATGAATTATTTTTTTCTTCATACGTTAATGCTATTTCGAATACAGACTAGTAGTTGACTCCATTAGAAAAATTTAAAGCCTGGAATTTCAACTTTAACAAGAACAATTTTTGTTGAATGAAATGTTCGCGTAAGAAATTACAAATTAATATTAATATTAATTTATTAATAAAATTAAATCGCCTATAATATTAACAAGCTTTATTAATATATGCCATTTGTAATTTTTATATAAAAATATTGTTAATTCAGTTAATGTATTATTAATACATTGGTAATGAAAAGTTAGAGGAAAATGTGAAGGGACCTAAGAAGAAACACGAAACCGTGGACACACATTATTCTCAACTGATTTGTTGATTCACGAGCAGCGAAAAGAGAATCGGCAAACGTCATGTCTATCAGCGGAATTAAATTATAGTTACGTGGCGCTTAATTCGCGAGAAGCATTTAATTCTGGCTCAATCATCTCAACCAAGCTCGTTTGCCTCGGCTCTTGGAGCGCTTATATGACCGAAAAAGTCATACTCACCCTGCGAAATTTACTGCTCGTTACGGAATTGTATAGAAGCTCGCGGTAGTCAATCGTTGGAATAACTTCGCTTAACGATGTCACGTTATAACGTTCCCGAAATAAAGAGAAATAAACGGGAGTTCATAGTCATTGCATCCAGTAAAAGGACCGACGACGCGTCTCCCCAATCTTAAAGTCATGAGTCTGCTCTTCTTTTCTTCTTTTTTTACAGTATTAATAAATTTATCGCTCTCGTTAGCCAGACGCTCCTTAGTATTCAGTCGGTAGCGACGCTTCAAATAACCATCAACGCGGCTTCCCAATGACTATCAACGACCTCGCCGACGTTACTGATTTAGGTTCTCTTTACGAAGCTTTCTGAATTCGATCATTTGCATTTCATGTATCCTCCTTCGATTTTTTCTTTTAAATGCAAAGAAGAAAGCGGCGATCTGCAATCAGTTGTATGCATTTACACGAGCTAACGTGACTTTCGATACTTCTCGTGATACATTCTGCCTCGAAATATTCAAAATCAGCCAAGCATTATTAATAAGCCAGCTTTCCTTTTAGCATATTTCAATAATTATTATAACAACGGTTGACAATAATAGTATTGAAAAGCACAATACTGTCAATAAAAATTGCGACAATGACATGTAAATTGTATAATGTGTAAGAAATTATGCGAAACTATGTGACAATTATTTTATTTGTTATAATAAATAATTATAAGTTAAATTTAATTAATTTAAATTTATTTCATATTTTCACGGAACTTTATATTATCTATTATATTAAAATTAATTGAAATTAAACATTTTGCTTTTATAATTATTTAACCATGTAAATTATGAAAACTACATACATAAACATAAATAGAAATTAAGGATTCTAAATTTTAAAAGGATTTATTAATAAAAAATCAATCTTAAAAAAAATGAAATTTATAAAAAGATTAAAGATAAATTTTAAGTAATAAATTAATAATTTAATACCAGTATTAAGCAGTGTTTATAAATTTTGTTGTTTAAAAATTAGTTTTTGGTAATCACTCTGTACGTTCTACAACTAATAAATGACCATCAGTGTTTTTATTATTATTTTATTAAACTCAAGATCAGGAAAAGAATTTTATAAAAATATAATTTTTTCATGTGTTAAATATAATTGTCAGAAGATCGTTTATTAGTTTAATAAATAATAATAATGTCAGACAGAATTCAATATTAGATTTACTGTACGAGATACTCATAAAGTAAAATTTAAAAGTATTTAATAATTGAATTATCGAATTACGATATAACGGAAATTTCCTAATCATTCTGCAATACGCTGAATGAGCCACGAATCAAAGGTATGCAAGTAAAGAGTAGAATTAGACTTCTATAAGAAAAATAGAACTGTAGGTGAGCCGAACCTGCCGACGGTACCGAGACTTCCTCGTCTCTTGTCCTCCAGGCAGTAGTCCGCGCTCTTGGTCGTGAAGAGAAGATTGTTATGATGGTAGAGGGGTGGAAGTCGTCCGCTAGTTGTGGGGCGAACCTCTGCGGCGGTCGCGTATCGTCGCAGTAGTCGGGCCCCGGCTGCGGCCGGACCGCTCGAGCCAAGTCCTCGCCAACAGGTCCGCACACTACAAGAGCCCGATACCCCGTGACACTTGCATTCCAGTGACAGGGACTGCTCCACTGCCTAGTATTATTTTAATATAGGTCAGTAGTTTCATGAATTTCATGAATTTTGAGGGTCATCTATTTCGTTTCCAGCCCTTTGACTCTCACTATTATACTAAACCACAGTCGTTTTCTCAAACAACTTTTCTATTTTTTTGATAAAAGAACTTTATCAAGCCAGCTCCCAGTTATATATCCTCTATCTTAAAAATTCACATTATAATTCATATTTTACTATATTCTTTAATTGTAATGCTTCAGGATCATTTTTAATTTAAAAATATTAATGATCGTTATTATTTCAAACACTATTTTTACATATACATTTTTATCTATATTTAAAATAATATTCATTTAGTTAAATATAAATATATTATTACGGTTATTATAAATAGTTAAAAGGATTTTCACATTGGGACTTTATTGCATATTATATTATATATCGACATTATACCGCATATACCTAGTATCAAAGTTATTGTTATTGCTATTAAAATAGTATAGCGCTCGAAATGAACTAAGCGTCAACTGCTAGATATGAGACTAAGACATTTTTGTTTGAGAAGAGAGGAACAGAAAGCGGAGGAGCAGGAGGAGGAGGGCGGGGGGAGGGGTGAGGGTGAGGGTGAGAAAGGATGGTACGTACCCTGCGTCCAGCGCGGTTATTGTGCATATTGACAGCCTGAAGGAATTTAGCGGTGACGCCGGTACCAGAACTCGGCGTCTCTCCTTGAAGGAAACGCTTGGCGATGCGCGAAGCCGAGCGTACGTCATCCCCGCAACCGCCCCACTTGAAGGCACTGCGGGCCGACACTGGTCCAAAGGCCATACTCGCTGGTGATAGGGGCGTCGAAGCTTGAACGAGTGCCGACGGTGCGGGGGGTTCGCGCCGCGGGGGCGTTGCACAGGAACACGCAGCGAGGTTGCCGAGAGCACAGCCCCGTGCCAGGCGCCAGACCACCGCAGCAGCCGACATCGCGTACACGTACGCCTGCTCCTTTGTACCTAGAGCAAGTCGGGGTTGGTTGAAAATATCAGCAGGACAACCATTGATCCTGTATAGCCTGAATACGTGTTCCTCGAACCTCCATTAATAGCCGATCACCCTTTACCACATCCCCAATTCCATCCCCTTCATTGTCATCGTCACCATTGATACATTCACCCAATATTTTACCTACTGCCTTGAAATTCGATCACCACGAATTCGAATAAGGATTACGCGTAATTTTTTAGGCATAAAAGTCTTTAGGTATAAAGGTAAAGGTGCAATCTACATATACAGTTGAAGAAATTTTTAAAACCAGTACTTTGAATATAATAAATTCACCGTTATAATAATTACAAATATTCGTTATTAGATTAATTTTAGAACTGTCAAAAATATATTTTTTACGTATATAAATGGGATATCCTGTAGATAAAATAGATAGATGATAGATAGATAAGATAGAAGCTAAAGGGTACAGGACTGGATATAAAATATATTTAAATGATTCGCTAATGTGATTATAAAAAAGTAGAACCTATTTATTAGGTAGGCTGAGTAGGATCCTTGTCACTCTATCTCGAAAACGGGAAGTAAAATTGCTTACCTGTAATCAATTCGGGCGTAAAGTCCGGTGCTCTTTCAATGCTGCTGCAGTTCCACCTTTGGTGCCTAAACGCCTGCTGGCAGACAGTTGACGTATCCCTTGCCGCCTGCACGAGGTTCTGCATTATATCCGGGCTCGCCCGACAGGCTCTCGCCTGCTTCCGTTCGAGGAGACCGGAAGTGCGTGCCCCGGTGCAAGCCTCGCGCGTCCACTCAAACCCGTCAGCCGCTCGACCTAAAGCACTAGAAGCCATTGGCAGCTTCAATTATTTATGCTCATGACCCGACTGGGTCACGACGTCTTTAACGCTTTCTTATCAAGTTAGCCCTGTTCCTGCACCGCCACGTGGTTTATCGCCATGCGAGACTCGCTCGGCCTTGGCTTCATAAAATCAAGAAAAGATCTGCCCTGTCCACATTGTCCATTAGCGACTTACCATTCTTCTACCAAGAGCCTCGAGTATACTGGAAATAAAGGATCCTATAAGTAATAGGACCGACACAGGTCTACACCGGCTATTAAGCCTTTGAGCACCGCGTATACGCGACTATTTCCGAGCCACTTTCTCAACGTCGCCGACCGCGTTTTCTGTGCCGAGTGGCGCGAGGCGGGGTTGGAAATAGGGGATGTCACCATGAATAAGGAGAGCGCGCACGCGACCCTAGTAGTACAATCAATCTGTCCGAGAACGTTCTCGAAAATGTCTTTCGAGACATTTCGAGTGCTCCGCAACGGCACTAATATCTGTCCCAGAGACCCTTACATCTGATCTGCGGCTTCTGACCTTCGATGGACTCCAGTCATAAAGCGACCCCGAGTCTTCAACCCTGACTTACAAGCTCGCGGCGTTCGCAAAATGCCCCTCGCTCTGTGCGCCCTGCTCGACGTCTCTCTCCGGCTTTTCGCACTCCACCGATGTCGATTGCCGGTCACGACCGTCCGTCCAGCCTTTAACATCTTTTTCTGTTTGTATATCTTGGGTACGCGCGCCACGTGATCGCCCCTCTCTTCGATAGATTTCTATCCGCTCCTTAAGCTAAGGCTAAGCCGACACTTGCCTTTTATTTGGATTCTAATATGATTAATGTCTCCGCCATTTTCCTCCGTTCAGGCTCTCATAAAGAGAATACGAAAAATAAATAAATGATATAAATTACCTCTAGAAATATTCAGGAATTACAATGCCTTTGAAATTGCTGATGCGATTGTTGTTGTTTCTTTTGTTTATTATTTAACTTGTACGCCTCCGTAGAGAAATTTTGTATTCGACGAGCAACAAGTACCATATTATGGCTTTAAAGTGACCAGATTTGCATCGTCTTTCCATTATGTGCAAACTGTACTATAAAATGTTATTTATTATCATTGGATAAACGACCTTACCGATCTAATACGCAACTTTTAAAATAATGTTATTCAATAATACAATTTTTTATTATCGTTAAAAAATGCCTTTTAAATCTAAATGAAACAATTTTTTTGTTACCTTTTACGCAAATTGAGGCGAAAGTCATGTATTGTGTATGAGGATAAATCATACAACATTTTATAATAAAACTATATTGTAATCTACGCCCTATTTAGAAATATTTGGTGAGTAGTAAATAAATTTGAAAAATTTGTTCAAATATAGCCGATATATAATGCTATAAATAATGTCGACATAAGTATTCGCGACGATTTATTATTATAATCATATTTCCTGGTACTTCTAAAAATAGAAGTGAAAGAAACGACAAAAGCAAGTACTTATCTTGTTTGTTGAAAATTTACAGCAGAAATTAATATTGCTGGAAGCTTACAATCGCATTTTGTAGTATAAAGCCAAGATATCATTGATCACGCAGCAAATTATTAATTATTCCCGTAACATCTAACATATGTCAACGTCAACGACAATATGTCAACGTCTACAAAGAAATTTTCACAATGTTAATTCTAGAAAAATAAAGTAAATAATGCATGGAATTAATTATTTGAAAATACAATCGTTAAATAAAGTTGATCGCTGCATTAAGTCTTGCATCACTACAAATATCAGAAAAAAGGAAATTGCTGCATAAAAGCTATGATCAAATGAAATAGTTATAAAAAGTATGAGAGAGAGAGAGAGAGAGAGAGAGAGAGATTAGCAAGGGCAACTTTGTATGCGTTTCCATTGGATTATATATTTGCCTAGAGAATCTGTAGCGTATATTTAAAAAAAATTAACGTCTGCTTATAATAAAACTTTACTCTCATTTTGTTTTTTTCTTGAGCTCATACGTGTATAATAAAAAATAGAAATTAACATGACAATCGAATGAATCCACTCTTGTTTTTCCCTTTCTCTTCTTGTGGTAAAAGCGTTCAACGACTTAATGGCGTGTGTGAGGGCGCCGACGGCGACTGCGACGGTCTGGTGATCTTAAAGGTGTTCGTGGTGCCGGTGGCGGTGCTGTTCACTAAAATAATTTGCTCTTGTATGCGGCTACTCTCCTGGCCTTATCCTTTCAGAAGTGATTTATTTTCTCGGCGCTCGAATCGATCCCATCATAATTACGGGAAGGTGCGCAACCGTTAATTCTTTATTTTAAGCATAGAGCTTAAAATATTTTAAGCATTAGCATAGCCGGCTGCTCTTGTGTCAGACACGTCTACGTAGGGTGCAAAGGGGGGAAGTTAGATCCTGAGAAAGTGCGAATTGAGCTTTTTTCACGGATTATAATAATAAAAAATAGCTTTAATCTACGACTTCGTACATTCGGCGACCTGACAGCTGTTCAAACGTATTCAAAATATAGTTTAGAAAATAAAGAAAATGTTTGTTGAAGCTATTATTTTTATTCGAATGTACACCTTGGATAACAAAGTTTTAAAAGGAATATAAAATTTGCATAAAAATAATATAATAATCCATTCTTCTCATAAAGATTTACGTAATGAAAGTTTAGCCGAGATTAAATAAGAAAGAGCATTCATTAATATTGTGGAAATAAAGATAAATGATGAGAAATAAAGGAAAGTGATTTCCTTGACAAATCCAATACCCATTATTCAAGCGGTCAGGCATCATTTTATCATTCGCTAGTATTATTAAAATAAAATACAATTAGTATAGATCAAGTGAGGCGAAACGCGAAGGCTTAAAATTCTCTTCGAGTATTTTGACTTCTTTCTCTGTTTATATATCTTTCACGCGTTCTCGAAAATAATAAAAGGGAAACATCCATGTTGCTGAAGTAACCCCAATAACCCTATGGAAAGTAATAAATAAAAAAAAAAAAAACATTTAGCTGGATTTGGTTCACTTGCTATTAATATTATTCGAAAAGTGTTCATCGGCTCATTAACGCGCATATTTTCACGAATACATACTATTAATCGTTCCATCTAAGGCTCTGCTGTCAAGATACCTTTCCCGAATTTTACGATACCAAATCCTGCCTCGAGGGATGATGATCTGGGATCCGGGAGCCGGGACTAATATCGGATCTTTACTTTTCACCCTCTCCCTTGAAACTTTGATTGGCCGTCGATTAATAATGCTAATCCACTGCAATACCTGCTTTTGACTAATGTCCTTACCACGTAATATTCACCTTCCATCGCGGCAACTCAACGTTACCGCGTTTTTTATCATGACCCATAAAACCTGCTTGGATTATTATAATTAATACGCATATATAATATATTCTACGAGCTCAAGTTTCATTTAGACACAACTTGTTAATTTCTTGAATAATTTTTAATTACAATTATTATTACATTATTATTACATGGACGACGTAAATCATAATTTCGTTGATCCCGTAGAATTTGAAATGACCTAAGTGTGCTGGTAATAAAAATTATTCGTTTGCGGACAATGTTACGAATAATGGCACGTGTTTATTAAATACTTTTATTAAACAAACGTATAGTAATATTCAAACTTTCCATTTACATAATTTATTTATCAAAGACATTTTAACTGAATGTGAACCAAAGATTTATAATTTTTTTACAAAAAATACTTAAACTACAAATCAGTTACCTACTCATGATAAGTAACGAATACTATAAGATAAAATTTAAAAGTTTAAAGTAGATATTATACCGAAGCTTCACTTTTATAATTGAAGCTGCAATCCGACAAATAGATGTACCTAATATTTTTACGTGAATCCCCTCATTGAATTTATTTTCTCAATGTAATATACTTATAAGATTATATTCATAGAGTATTCTTACAAGTGAATGAAATCTAAGGAAATAATGAGACTTCGAGTTGTTAGAAATTTAAAGAGTCTTTAACTTAAAGAATTTCAGAAAAGAAGGAAATTAGATACTAAAAAATTGAGCGCTAATGGATACAATTACAATAATAATCGTCATCGATAAGCAGGTAACAAGAAAATAATTTCGGATTACAAGCCAGGATATGCCTATAAGGCATCGGCTTAATTTTGTGCAATGGAAACACATGAGCTAGAAAATACGGACATAATCCGCGGACACATACGAAGAGCAGAGGAGAGAAGGTTAAGTAAAATCTTTGATTGCGCGTGTGGGCTCGAAAATGGAGAGGGGATACCGGGTAAGAGTAATTCCCTAGCATTAAATAAATTTATAGAGACATAAGCCGGAGCTCGTCGGCAGTCAAAGCGCCAAATGAATTTCATTATACATTATAATAACGAACGCGGGCCCGTAAATTCCCCAGCCGTTAAACGCCCCCCCCCCCCGACTATATCGCGCGCGCGCGCGCTGCGCTGACAAGCCATTGTCTGTTAAGACGAGGACCGTGTGAGATATTGCAAGTCTCGGCCACTCCGTGCCACTCCCTCTATTCCCTCCGTCGCCATCATCGCTGGTCTTTATCGCCTAATGCTTCAATAACTACAAGTTAGTGATTTATGTCGTTGTCCGTTAAATTTTGGCGCGAGCCATCTCGGGATACCGTTAGCCGCTCTCTGCCTCCGAATGCGCCCACGTCGAAAATTCGTCGATAATTACGCACTCGCGCACCTCTGTTCCCTATGATTGGCAATGACGATGGGAAGTTGAAAAGTTACTCTTCTCTCCGAATAACGTCCCCTCCGCACACTATTGTTGATTTTCACATAGCTTCACAATAGATCTTTCAAGCGGAGGGAGAATACACGCGGTAATGCTATGGATAGCTATAGAGTGGAAGAAATAAGCTAGTTGTAGACTCTTCATAAATATGGTTCAATTAGACAAGGCTTGAATCGCAAATATTTGGATAATTTAGTTTCCATTTAATATCATATAAGATCTTGGTCACAATAATAAATAAGCATTAAAAGGTTTAAAGGTCAAGAAGGTATCTTCTTCGAATAACTTCGAAACAATATAATTTATGAAAAGCCGCGGGATAAATCTGATCTCTCGAGATAAATTTTCCTTAATTCAACGATATTGTTGAGTTCCGGGATACTTTTGTGGCTATCTGAGAGGAGAAATCAATCGAAAGGGTAAAGGCGACTATCTGATTCATTCTCTATACTGCGGGACTCGAACGAGCTCCAGGTATTATTGTACGATAAAGACTAAGAAGCTGATCCTCTACAATGGAAGAAGTTGTTGACACATGGCCGGTATAAAAATAATCTGTTTTCTTGTGGGGCGAAATAGCTGGGATGAATCGATATTCGCAATCGCACAGCGCCGTGCGAAACAGAAGAAGGTAATAAAGGCTAATGAGCTATGGCGAAAGAATAGTCGAGTAGAAGAAATTAAGGGAAATACTCGGTAAGAGATAGAGAGAGAGAGAGAGAGAGAGAGAGAGAGAGAGAGAGAGATAATGAAGCGGAGGAAGCCCTTAAGCTGTCGTCGAGCACCTAATCTGCACTGTGTACGTATGCCTACGTAGTTACGTATAGGCAGCTAATGTATCCGATTCGGACGAATGGTTTTTTGCGCTTTTCATTCAGCGAGTAGCGGGGGGAAATGAAAGAGAGTCAACTGTTACCGAGATTACTCTCGACCCGCGGAAAATCAATTTTCACGCTTCGCTCAAGAGTGAAACGCCAGGTTCGCATCCTCGGGAGTTACCGAGCGTCCAGATACATAGCCAGATACAGTTCCGTTACCGACTCCTTCTGCTCCATTACATGATTGGCGAGGCCGATCTTTTTTTTACTATTCTTTGTTCCCTTCTATCCTGTTGCATTATTTATTGCCTTTGGTGATTGTATATTTTTTTGCTTTCGGCAGTCCCCTGCCCTCCTAATAACACAGTCTCGTAAGGAATTTTCGATGCTACGTCCATCACTAAACAAGGCTAATTGATCCTTCATTCATTAGCTTTTGTTAATCTTGACCGATACTCGAAATTATATCCCTGGGGCTTCCTCGATTTAAGCAATTGTTATAAATATTATTATAACGGCGGATTTTTCAAGTTCAACGAGTTGGAATAAAGATTAAGTCTAGAGGCGGTCAGTTATTATCCGTGCGCTTGAGAAAAGAAATGTCGCTTTCAAAGCTTAGGTTGTTTCTTACGCTCGACGAGGGCGGTGATTTTACTAGTGAAAATTAGTAAAACTAGCTAAAACTAGCTCCAGATGACAATGCTGCGAAAGTTACCAGAAAGGGTATCGCGTGAAAATATAAGGAAACATAATAAGCTGACGGGACGGAGATAGGACAAAAGTAGGGAGTACGCTCGAGAGAAGGTTCGTTGAGGCCGAGGCATGACTTACGAGGAGCTCCGGGCAGTTTCGGGAGACCGGTTGAAATACGCCCCCTCCTTAGCCGCTCGATAACCTTGCTACCCACAGTCCCATTCTTAATTTTTTTTTTTTAGCTCTTTTGTTTTTTGCTTTAACCCGACCGCGCGCATAAATCGAGAACTAAATATAGGACTGCGGCTCGCGAGCGCCGAAAATTTTAATAGAGATGCGAGTGTACGATATTTCATTTTTATCTATTCTTTGCTCTCTTTCGGTCGTTTTAATTTTTTTTTCTCCTCCCCGCAGCATGAAAGTGCTCTCTCTCTCTCTACTCTCTTCATCTTTCCATCTCTCGAACTCTAACTTTCAATGAAACGTCCCGACGATTTTTGTATTGCGACGCTTCTCGAAAAATCGTCGACGCATCTTTATTGAGACAAATAATTGCTAAAAAGGTGAGACGTCAAGTGTCATTTAATCCGAAACGCTATAAAATAAAATAAAAAACTTACAGTAAGCCTTTGAAATATTACTTTCTAATTTACAGGACCAGGTAAAGCAAGGAATTATTTCCTTATAACGCTATATCATACGATAAACGTAATAATGGAACGAGAGCAGAAAAGAAAGGAATGAGAACTCGAATTCGAACACCGTTCAACTTTAAGCACTTTTATCCTACATATTGTCCTTTAAAATTTATCCTTTTGATCCGAAACTCTGGCAAATAGAATGACATTAGAAGTTTTCTTATTACTTACACTTCTTATCATTCTATTGGCATTAAATTCTAATGTTTTATTTACATTTGTATTGTTTACACGACAAACGGATAACATTCCACTGTCGGTACCGGTATTCGGTTTTTCTATCAAAGCTAATATAATTAAATAAATATTTCCGAATGTCATCTTCTAAATTTTTGTATTCTAATTGTTGTGCGAGATGAATTTATTTAATCAAATATTTTCAATTTTACATTAACCGTTACTCACACGTTTATACATTGTATAAATTGCAAACACTTATGTGATGATGAAAGAGGATTTCTTATGCAGTCGTACAATAAAGCATTATTAAATTACATGTAAATCGTATACCTCTGGTAGATTAGTGTTTCTAATTAATTTTATTTCTCTGTTGTAATTATTTGTAATTATTTGTAATTATTGTTGTAATTATTCTCTCCGAAGATTATCTAGTCAACAAAGTACATTTCAAGTATAAGCGTACAAATATATAACAAGAAATTTACACATTATATTGTATCTGCACATTATATTCAATATTGTATCAAAAATCCTCGAGTAAAAAATAAAGTCTTTCCTTTCATAAACATGTATATAGTATAAATATTATAAATGTCATTATATATATACATAAATTTAAGAATGTATTGACATGTTAAGAAATGTACAACTAATGATTGATTATTTATTTATATTTATTATTTAAAGGAAATGTGTTATATATGATGGCATTTCTAAAATAGTATATACCAGAGCTCGTAATACACGTCCTAATAATGACCTAGTCGAAAACGACCTTTTTTTTAAAAACGACCCTGAGCGTGAAGTTGCAAATTATAAACTCAAAAGTGTGTAGGATTCACCAGTTTTACGATACCCTACGAAATATTTATATGAAAAAGAGCTCGGAATAGAGGCTAAACAATGACTGTGGCAAGGGGTAGACAGTAATGTCAAAATTTATCAAAAAATAATGTAAATGAATGTCGAGTTTTTAGATTTTTCAGGATCACTTACATTTAAAATAAATAATAAGCCTTTGGTCTCTAGTAATAAAGATGTTTGCATTAAGAAAAGAAATCTAACACCAAAGTCGCGTTTTTCTTAAAGCTAGTTTTGTCTTTGTAGCTGCGAGATGGCCGGCATTAATCAGATTTTCCTAGATTCGAGAATAAGAGAAGGATTCCTGGGAAAGTGCTGCAGCCGAGGGAAAATATGTTGAGAGGAGTATGGATGAGAAGGATTTGCAATGGATCTAACGTTTCCTAGGCGGTAAGTGCCCTTGCGAAATTCCAAGTGGCGAGGAGCGGCTGATCGTTCCTGGTGATGATCGGCCCATGTAACGATAAGCCGAAAACAAGTCTTCCAAAAGCGAGAGGAGAGAAGGCGACGAGCACATAAGCCTTTATCCCGAATCGAAGCTCGCGATCTCCCGTGCATTGGGTCTCGATTCATACATAAGCAGCCACTCGAGAAAGAAAGCGGGGCGATAGCTGGATAGAGATATAGATGGATAGAGAGATAGAGAGTCGAGCGTGACGGATTGTGGGGCTGAGATTGGCGTAGTATGAGGGGGGGGGGAGAATAAAGAATTATACACGCACTAGGCATTGGGACAAGAATAAATCAAAATCCGCGCAGGACCCCCTAATCATCTTGTTTTCCGTGCAACCCTTTGCACCGAGTGGCTTCACGAGTTCTTTCTGCCCCCCCTCGACCCCTCCCTACCTACCCGCCCGTCCGCTGCCCCCTCTAGCCCTCGAGCGTTTCTTGCCCCTCCTCCATGAGCACCTTGTGCCACTCTTCTTTGTAGCCTACCGGTTCGCGCACACGCAAAATCACCATCGGCCATCGCCATTCATCATCCTAGCCATCCCCTGTTTCCGGTTTCATTGTCTCACGCGCCTCCCCTTCTTCGTGCGCCTTACTTCTCGCACGTTCCCTCTCTCTCTCTCTCTCTCTCTCTCTCTCTCTCTCTCTCTCACACACACACACACACACACACTTTCCTGATGTCCATCACACTCGCCTCAGCTCCTTTTTTTTTTTACCAGTGAAGCCCGCGCGAGTTCTCCGACACAATTGGACCCATCACGATCCAACGTGTTTTTACACGCACGCATACCCAGATGAGCGTGGCTATCGTCTCTCGTAGCCAGTGTTGTTGTTGTTGTTGTTGTTGTTGTTGTTATTCTTCTTCTTCCCTTTCTCTGCTACCGCTATCCCCTTCCTCTCGATCCCTTCACCATGCTCCTCTTCTTAGTCTTCTTTGCTTTTTCACTTTTTAACCCTCTTTTCCTGTTCCCGTTTCCCTTCTACGTCTGTACTCGACACGCGTGGACGTATTTCTAATTTCGAGGAACCGGTAGAGGAGAAAAGTACCAATGGATTATTCGCACTCCTAACAACCAACGTTTCTCTATCTATTTTCTAAAATAACTGTCAAGCTCTGCTCGAAGGGTGAACGGAGACAATAAGCCTTCGAAAAAAAGAGAAAAAGTGAACAAGATATAGGGTTGGAGTGCTGAAATGAGCCGAGTCGATGAAATACAAACAACTCTAACTTTACTCTACTTAACCGCTACTTCTTTTACTGTAATAACATTGTACAATTGGACCATAATTTATTCGTTATTTAATTAATATTGTTAAGATAATTTGAAAGTTTTTCAGTCAATACAGTGATTTTTAAATTGATTTAAAAAATTGACAATAATTTAACGAGTTAATTATTTTCGTTTTTTAAGCTAAATGCTAAACTATTATTTTCAATTTAATCTCTAAAATAAAATAACTTATTTCTACTTGTCCATAATTATAAAATATCGACTGAACAGTCTGAGATCCGCATTGTTACGTAACGCTCGGTATTGTATGCGATGCACTATGTAAATACTTGAATCGGGAGTCATTTGGCTAAAATTTCACGTAAGAAGCTAAACGTCGACACAAAATAACTACGTCGGGTTTGTTTTATTAGAAAAGTAAGAAAAGGAAATAATTGTACAAGAGCTTGAACGAAGTGCTCAGAAACAATGTATGAGCAGCCGTCGCCTATAATTATAATTATAAAGATCAATTCTTTCCACGTACATACGAGGTACAACGAAGATTAGTTTGTAGATGAGAGCATTATAGGAATCGGGCTTAATTGCCGAAAGGAGCAGATTAATTTATTTCCTGGTAGAAAATCATTTATCTCCAGGAAGTGCCGTCGACTAAGTCTTTTCAAAGGAATATATATTCTTATTCAGAAGAATTCTAATCAGCTTTAAATTGATCTGAGTATCTATCATGCTGGATCGGGACTAAAAACTCAAAACCTGATGCATTAAATCATTCGAATTCTACTGCGTGATGAATATCGACTCCTCACTCGGATTTCATAGCAGTAGCCTTGGAAGAAAAATAGCAGGTTATCCTGTCGATTATATCCGAAGAAAGCTTCGCGCCTTTATATACAAATGTTGTGGCAAGAGAACTTGCCTCGCATTAAGGAAGCGGTGTCAATCGAAAAATCCAAAATTATTTATACTCCGGACAATCGGATCAATGCATTTTCGTAACCCTATTTATTATCTCTGAAATCCGTCCATCGCTTGAAAAAAATCTTTCTAACGAAAAATGGATCTTGCATCTCAAACTTTAACAGCCCCAATAATCCGACCACGAGTAAGGCTAACTTGCACAATTAAACCTGATCATCGTCGTCGTCGTCGTCGTCGTCGTCTTATTCCAGATTAATAATTTCCAACAAACGTTCTGAATAATTACACGTTAAACAGAAATTTTCGTTATATTTTGTTAATAAATATAAATTGAGCTTACATGTTTTAACACATTTCAATATTAAAAACCTGTATGAAATAGTCTTTAAATCACTCAAAGCGACAGATAATTATTGTATGAGAAAATTTATTCACTATAATGACAATTTAATAGCAGTTATTAAAAATAATATCGTTATTATATTATCATTGTCACATGTTATAGATACGAGTCGAGTACAAGGTAATGATTTAATAGCTAGTTACTTATTTTGAATTGTAATTCATATGTGTTACTAAAAACTTTCTGATCGGTAAGTATGATTATTTTTTCTGTTGTTTTTGCCTTCTATTTAGAGTTGAAAATAAACTATTGTAACTTCTAGTGTTATAATGATTTGTTTTGTTATGATTTGTTATGATTTGTTAATTTTAAATAAAGGATAAATTTAAAAAGGCATTAGTTATTGCGTAGTAAATGAATGTAAGTAAAACAATGTATTAATGTATAGAGTTGTGAGAATAGAGCATTTGACGGAGTGGGGAAGGAGGAAAGGCATAAATGTGGATGATTGTAAGCGCGGTGAAAAGCGATGGAAACCGACGGTAGGAAAAGCTTTCAAAAAGATTCTGAGATTCGTAATGCTGAAAGACGTTGGTGGGATCGCGAATTCTTTGAGGATGGCAAGGGTATCGGCGGCGGTCTCGGGGTCTCCGGTATAACCGAGTTCCGGGTTCGAGATCGCGTACTTACAGCCACTTGATGCACGCGGACTCCCGGAGCAGGAGCAGGATCAGCAACAGCGAGAACGGCGGCAAGAGCGAGGAAAGGCCGAGGGCGCTTCTCCTGATCGGCAGCATCTCTTGCGCGACACTTCCAATATCATGACCTGGTGGTCCTTTTAGGGGTGATCGCTGGGGCTCCGGTGGCCGCGCCTCATCCTCGCGAGCGCGAGCCACGGCCAGGACGGAGCGCGCTCAAGCGAGCCGAGACGTGTACGCGCGTTTACAGGTGTCCGGCCGAGCGAGCAAAAGTTCGCGCAGCCGGCCCCAAGGGAAGGAAGGGCGACCGCGGCGGTTTCGGCGGCGGCAGCGGCGGCGGCAGCGGCGGCGGCTCCGTCCACAGCGGTGGCAGCGGCCGTCGGATCTGCCGCTAAAGTCACCGACACCACCGCCATTGCCATCGCCACCGCTACAGCCACCGCCACCTCCACCATTACCGCCACCGCCGTCGACGCTCCCGCAATCCCCGGCAGGGGGCAGTTCATTGAGAGGGCGCCTCCTCGCTAACCCCGCCCGAGCAAACGACCTTTACGCGCCCGTACCTCATCTCCCTGACCAGACTTCGACCGTGGCCCTCTCGCGACGTCCTCCCCCTTCCCCCAACCCCATTCCTCTTCCTTTCTAGTTACCCACCCGATACCCGGAACCGCCGCCCTCCTCGACCGCAGATCGACAAACATCGCCAACATACATTCTTCCCTTCGATACTCGCCGACCACCCTAATCATTCCACTCGGACTTCTTCTTCATTAACGCCATTAGCATCCATCATTTATCGTCCGCCTCTCGCACTTATCATTTCCTTCCGTAATCCTTCCTTCTTTAAATCAACCGCTCCATGGACTAAGCCTTCGATCATCGTGGCCAACGAAATGCCCCCTCTTTTACTTTAACACATTGAAATACTTGTCGTGAATTTATTGCTTGGATTTGTTAGGCCTGCTCGACTACAAATTATTTTCAGTATACATCAAAGTCTTCAAGCTCGCTCCCTTTCCTTTACCATATGTTTGAGAGAAAATGTTTATGCCCTGTTTGGTATTAAAATTAACTAATTAATTTTAACATTAAACAAATTATTGAAGCAACTGTTGATCAATTTTCGAGTCATTGTACATTATTTTTAAGATTTCAGGACTTTCTAATTTTGTAATCCTTAATAAGATTGTTAGGCTTTGAATTGTCTTAGAGTTTTCATATATCTCATATACGAGTTCTGCCTTGTTTTCTTATGAGCAAATGTAACGTATTTTATAAGGTTATACATTTTTCAAAGTCGATGATTTATTATATAGCAAATAATTACTCTTTTTAATTACTAAGAACCTAAATTAACAAGCTATAGATTAATGAGTTAGCAGTTGGTATTAATGATAATCAATCTTAAGCAGAGAAAAATAGAAATTAGACCGGAGCTATATTTCATTAATAGAGAATTTCGTAGTACTTTCGTGGTGGAGAGCACAACTTTGCAAAGAATGAGTGTTCATTTTTCAAAAGAAATTTATAGATCGGTACAACAAATTATGAGTGGAAAGCGTATGAAAAGTTCGAAAATTGTGAAATCATAGGTGCCAAAGGCGTGGAACTCCGAGTCAATTACCGACTGCACCTCAATACCGATGGTAATAGATGTCTTTTCATGCTAATGCTGTGAACCGAGAACAAAGGCTTAGGAAAATCATGGTGAAGGAGGGAAGATAAGGCGGATAAAAAGTTCAAGAGAGCGTGAGCTTTGCCAAAATTTTGGACCAACCTCTCGGCACTTGCAACTTGGATCGGAAGAGGGAAAAGAAGAAACACCTCACGACAATATGATAGATATAAGGCGGTAGGGTGATGGGCGGCAAACTACCAAAAACTCTTTCTTCAGGTATAAAAGTATCAAAAAGTAGGATGACACACAAAAGTCGCCAGTCGATCATTAGAAGCCAACAAGCGATATGGTATGGGGACGCGGAGGCGGGAGATAAGGAGAAGAGGTGGCGGAGGAGGTGGCGAAGGAGGTGGAGCTAGGTGGTGGAGCTAGGTGGTGGAGCTAGGTGGTGGAGCTAGGTGGTGGAGCTAGGTGGTGGAGCTAGGTGGTGGAGTTAGGTGGCGGCGGTGGTGGCGAAAGGGGAGAAACTGTAGGAGGGGCCGTTGCATAGCGGATGATCGTCGGGTTCTCTTGCATAGTACCTCTTCGGAACTTCGAGCTCACTCTCCACTGGCAGTGTCAGGGGTGCTTCCTAGAGTGGAAAAAGGCCACTTGACCTTTACTACTCGTGTGCTTTTGCCACTAAAAACTTTTGCCCAGCTGCCCTCTATTGTACATATTTATTAAACGCGACCTGCCCTTTTCCTGGACCCGCCTCCCCGTCGTCGTTATTATATACGTGCGCTCCTCAGCCGATCTTCCATACCTCTTCCCACTCTTTTTATTTCTTTAGTCCGCACTGCCTAGCAGAGCTGTCAGAATTCAGAGCTCAAACATCATGTGCGTATCAGCCCAACTAAACTTCCCCACGCGCGATAACAAGTTAACCGCTCGGCTAATTCCCGGCTCTCTAGCAAAATATTTAATCTTCGTTCAATGAGCAGTGCACATTGGAAAGAATAAGAAAATAAAATAGCTGATTTTCAATTACCATAAAGCTTACACTTAGCTGCGAAGTCTTCGAGCTCGATTTCTCTTCAATTTATTTTAAATATCTTCGGAACGCTCTGCCCAAGAAGAAGAAAAATGATTAATACGCGCATAAAGTCTACCAATACAGCTGAAAATATCGTGAGATTGCAGTTGTACGCACACACGCACCAGCATATTATTTTAAAAGAGTGTATTTGGTCGATCGTGTCGAATAGTCGGCAAGTGAGTCTTACAGATAAGTTAACGATGCTATGAACATCTGACGGAATATTATTTATTGACAATAGATAAAACCGTCGAAGAACAATTGAATCTTAACCTCTTACTTCATGCCCACTTGAGGGAAAAATTAAAGCTACAAGGCAAAAAGATGTCGGCGGACTTGAGAAGATTCATGAACTGAAGAGAATGAAGCGAAAATAAAAAATAAGCAGCAGCTCAAAAATATAATAAGCAACGACGTATATGCATAAGTTTACGAGAAAACGGCGACACAATAGATATTATTTAACCATGAATCGCTTGATAACCTGAAATTTAACAACAATATATTAGAGAGAGAGAGAGAGAGAGAGAGAGAGAGAGAAATTGAAAATAACGAAAATAAAAAGTTTTTAATAAAATATAGATAATAAAGTTTTTAATAAAATATAGATAATATAGTTTTTAATAAAATATAGATAATAAAGTTTTTAATAAAATATATTAACACTTATGTTCTTTTATACTTATAAATTAATGAGAAAAATTTGTAATAAAAACCTACTGGAAATATCTTTTTTATTTCATATTGTAAGAACGATCAAGTATTAATTATCGATACGAATAGTTCATGTCATTATAAAAACACAGTGTGATCATTCTCGGCTTTTGTTGAACAAAACGGCATTTCAGACAAGCGGTAACAATAAATAATCAATTAATTATTTAAAGTAAGGAAAAAATCATCACTAAAGTTAAATACAATATAATAAAATTTCTGCATATTTGCTATAATTATATAGTTTAAACTGTCAATTATTAATTAAAAAACTTCTGGACCAAAGCTCTGATAAAAATCTTGCATAAAATTCAATGTTTTTTTTTATAATTTAACAGATTAGAAGATAAGATTCGAATGAACAAAATGATGAAACAGGAATTAGAAATAAAACTTCAGTTTATGAAATTTTATTAAACAGAAACTAATATATATTATACCGAGTCGCTTTTATATATAACTAATATTTTTAGATATTGTTGACTCATACAAATATAAATACATCTTTATTAATATGTATATAAAATGTAACGACTGATTTTTTATATATTTTAAATACGAAAAAAAAAAGTATATTAATAAATAACAATTACATAAGAAATTTGAATTTAATTACCTAAATATTAAAATATTAAGAATATTTTTAAAAATTTAAACAATACTTGTATGTAATAACATACAAATATAAATTGTATAAATTGATTTTCAACTTCATATGCAAATTTAAAATATAAGTTTTTTTTACTAATATTTAAAATGCATATTAAAAATATAAAGAATTTTAATTAAATTCATATTTCATATAACAAAATTGAATTTCTCTTTGACGCTTTAGAAGAATTAATTCACGTGATATAATATTATTACTATTAAATATTACTATCCTTACTTATTATATTCAAACATTACTCTTTTTTTATTTATAAAGTGACAATGTTAAACAATTAAATTATTTATTATGAATTAATTAAATTTATATAAAATTATCATCTGATTTAAGTAATAAACATTTCATTATTAGGGTGTATGAAGTATACAAAAATAAATAATATAATATATATACAGACAAAAATAATTAATTCTTTATTTCAAATTAAATATAATTACAATACAAATATTTAATATAAATGAAAATGAAACATATTTTACGCTTTTCTGTGTAAATTATTTTCATTAATTCATGTAAAATGTATTATTTGATTATTAGAAATAAAACTAAATTATTCTACAGTATTTTTTAAGTACAGAAAGTGTAAGACTTCATATTAAGTTAATAAATATTAAGTTAAAGTGTTTTAAAAAACTTTTATTTATATGCAATTTTTATCCAATGAAAAAAAGGTCTTTAAAATTTTATATTGAACTGTAGGTAGTTTGTTTTTATTTATCTTCAATAGTAGCCATTCAATAGTATAATATAAAATTATACTCTATTAGTTGACATAAATTTTCTAAATAATTATAAGAAGAATTATAGATTATATTAAATTATATATGAAATTAACATTGAAAAATGAATAAATATACATAGCGTTATATTATGTAAGTTCAATTTGTATTTTCTGCCGAAATCTCATAAGAAAAAGCATTATTGATTAATAATATACGTTCATAAACAATTGTTTCATAAACTAGCAAGATAAAAAATTTTTTTTTTATTCATATTGAGATAAAGCTAGTATATTTGTAAATTATCTGAAATCACAGGAGAAAGAAGCATAAAGAAAATAGTATATTGTATATTAAATTATTTAAAAGTGATAAAAAAGTTTTATTCATCTGTATTTATTGTGTAAGCAAAAATTTTTTAATTATTATCTTATTAAATAAATGTATTCGATAACTTTATTTACAAAATGAATTTATATTTATGTATCTATTAATTATCTAATAATAATATTTATTTTTACGATAAAATAAATTTTTCTAAACTGTATAAATATTAACCTTACTAGGTTAAACGAATATGTTAATAGAATAGACATTAATATAGTTAAATAGATATATTAAATATGCAATAAGTAAATGTGTGAAAAATTTTATCTTTGTTAAACTGTTTCGAAAAGTTACGATATTAAATAATACAGTTCCAAGAAGAAAAGGAACAAATATATATAGGTTATACTTAAATTTCCAATATAATAAATTTGAAATAAATGTACCTTGTGTGCATTTAAATGATCATTATTTTTTTTTCAAATGATTGTGATTACAATTATATAAGTACAAGATATTAATATTAATCATATAACAATCTTGTATGGTACAATTTTATTGACAATTGCGTATATGAAAACATTTATCGATCAAATTCATTTTTGAAAATTAATTAATTATAGGAATAAAATGTTTTAATTTCATAAACATTTACCGTATTATTTTATTTTTATTAATGAAAATAATGTTTTTTATGATTCCTATATTATTGTTACTTATTATTATTATTATTGTTGTTATTGTTATTATTGTTGTTATTGTTGTTATTATTATTGTTGTTGTTGTTGCTGTTATTATTATTATTTAATACAAAAACTGTGATTAATTAAATAGCCGTGTAATTGTCATTATTAATGTCTTTTATCATTTCACATAAAGTCGTGTATGCAAAATTTTTCATTACAGGTGTATAAGAATAAGTGTCGCCTCGCTCCCTCTGCTCGCTTAAATGTTTTTACGAGGTTCCTGGAAAAAGCAAGAGGGATGACCTGAATAAGAAAATGACCCGATTTTCGTACTCTAGGTTTCTTTCATACGCTTTATGCAAAATCTCTTGGCTTCTTTATGGGCTCAGATATGTTGGGGAGCACGAACTTGTCTACTTTATCATCACATAAATAAAGGCTAAATAAAGGCTAAGCCTGAGAATATTATTTAGTTGCGGGGGAGGAGGCAAAGGAGTTATAAACACTTTGGTGTACTTTCCTTTCCAGGTAATAAATAGATTGGAATAATCTTCTCGAAACAAAGATCTGACGATTGAGGGTCTCGTTTTAACGTGATCGCCCTCACCCACCCATCCCCGTCGGCCCCTCTCCCCGATCCAGGCGCAACGATTCCTTGAGTGACAAATCTACGCCCAATTGAATGCGATCGGAATCACTCGGCATTCCGTAATGTGCGGATCCTATCGTAAATCATATATCCCTGGCAGCCGCTGGATCAAGCTCCTGGCTTCTCTTTATAACGCGCGAACTCACGCACGTAGGCACACCACCCTCCACTGGAGGGACTCTCCGATGGTCTGTAGATACCTAATTTCCTGTCATTATTTGCAAGGACTATGAAATATCAAACAACAAACGATCTTTAGACAAATACGGTAGCAGCTGCCGCCGTAGCTCGACTATTAAAAGCGACTTACCCTGACCCCCGCGTACCACCCTCTTTTGACTTTATAGTGCCCTTCACTCCCCCACTCGCTCTCCTTCTCTGCTTTCTCCGTCTCACTCACTCAGACATACTCTCTCTCTCTCTCTCACTTTGGCGATTTTAACGTACAGCCTTTCATCCTCTTCAACAGATTCTGCGCGCAAGCAAGAGCCAAAGGCAAGTTTCGATTAAATATATGCGCCGTCTCGTCAATTTTGTTTTTAGCCTTTTGTTTCCCTTCAACTTTTTTCTCTTTCCACATGTTAATCATCATTCGACCTTTTCTTCTTTACAAGCTTTATTTTCGCATTCAACTCTAAGCATTATATACAGTACATTTAATGTTCAAGCGATTTTTCATACTCATTTCTATGCGTACGTCAATGGATTCTCATTTATACCTTTAACCCTATTTAGCCTTTACTATTTTCCCTTTCTTTACTTAAAAAACAAAAAAACAAAAAAACAAAAAAAAAACTACTAAACATACGTATTTACTCGGTTTCTCTACGTATTTTTTATTATGTAATCTACGTAATTTCCAAACTCTATTATTTGTCGGTCTAAGCTATTAATTCATTTAATTTCATTAAAGAAAATAAGGCTATTTTCCTACATTCATTGTATTTTCTTAAAAAAAAACTACATTTAATATAAGTAATAGTGGACAATTTAAATTTGTTTGAAATTTTAAGTAGTTGTTGTTATTAATATATAAAAATTATTCAATCCATTTTCTTAATTTTTTCCTCATCTATTTATTCTTTTGTTCTTCAGTTAAATGCTAACTCTTTACCGTTAACTTCTTGAGTTGACGTATATATAAGTATATATGATTCTACACGTAGACATATAATTTACGACACAAGATTCAAAATTTACTTTTATCAGGTGATTTTCTTTTATGTCATATAATTTATAGTTTTGGTAAAAAATATATGTATATACATTAAGATTTTATTATAAATTTATAATCGAGATTACTTAATCCTGAAGATTATGAATAATTACCTGAAATTTGTGTTTTTTTAAGCTTAAAATATTATTTCGAAAGGATCAATGGTAATTTAGAATTTGAAGATTATAGAAATCGATTCTTGATGAAAAATATTAAAGATAAATGATCGGTAGACAGTCGATCAAACAAGGTAAAGCACGATCAAGTTGTTTATCGATAGTTGTTATCAAGGTTTGGTCAATTGTTGTCACCCTCGACATCATGGACAAACGAAAGAAAATCTAAGCCGTGTAACAATCATAATGTTTTCAAAAAAGCACGACTGAGGGTCGGACAATGAAAGCTTGAAAAATATGCGCATAAATAATGGTAGAGAAACAAAGGGTAATAATAGGCGGACATGGCATCGTAGCGAACCTGACCGAGCCATTTCCGAAATCCCTCCGGCGAATGAAATTTTTAGGCCTATTGCATTCACAATTTTATTTTCTTTATATTAATTTTGCATAAAATCGCAACCGGATTTATAGCATACGTATTCACGCACAATGTGTATACTCCAGTTTACTTGGCTGATTTCGCTGTATAGTATAGATCATGGACTCTGTAACGGCCCTTCATTATCCTCTGAAAATTAATGTCCTTCTCGACCACGATCGACTTCCTTATTAAATCAACGCGATCTTTCTAAAATCCTTTTCAAGTATATTCCGATGCTTTTTCAAAGTCCTTACACTCTATGCTTCACATGCGGATAATGTATAGATTACAAGTTTGATTCTTTATAAATCCTTAATTAATAGTCATGAGAATTTAAAAAGTCCGCCTTTTTATTAGCTTCGCCTAAACGGAAAGTATTATTCAAACGCTTTTATTAATTATATAAAATAACACTCTTAATTTTATATATAATTAATGATTGTTAAGTTTTTTCGATGGAGGATAGGAAATAGTCTCCGTATGAGAATTTCAAACGCTTCTAACTTATCTCTAATTAAAAATATTTTATATTGAGCATGAGAACAACATTTTTGTCACATAAGTTATATATTTTACTATAAAAAATAGAATTCAATTTTTAGGAAATAAAATTTGAAATCGTTTACGTCCGAGTATAAATATTATCTAAGGTATGAAAAAATTTCTTTTCGAATTGTCCCTTACTCGAGCTATTCAGATTATTTACTTGTTAAGTATTTTAAAGAGTAATTGAAGCGGTTATTACGATACTCACGAGCAACGCATCTTATACAAATACGTATTTATATATTTATACATATGTATATATATACGTGTGTATAGGTATATAAGTTTTGTTGTGGAGCAATTAGTGCATGAATACACAAGGCTCAGAAGAAAAATGTAGATAAAAATGAATCGAAAGATTAATATCGTTAATTTTATAGCAGAATGTATATTCATGTATACATGGTATATACATAACCGACTCGACTGAAATAAAATAAATATTGTGAAGGATGCAAAATGAATTGCACGGCCGTAAGGGAACGAGCTCGAGCGGCTCTCTAAAAACTCTCAAGTGCATTAACATGGGAGGGTTGGAGGATAGGGTTCGAGCCTCAATTTATTTAATTTCTTGCTAATTAATAAAATGTTCCGGGATAGGCTCGCTCGAGGAGAAATTCTGAAGCCGGAGGAGATACCGTACGAAGATGCTCCTGTTGAGAAAACCGGTGCGAACTGTTGAGGGGCCGCAAGCCATCGAGCTTATCGGTCAGTGAGAGGGGAAGCTGAAACTCGATGGGGAAGATTCGCGCGACAGGGGTCGAGCCGTGGTGAGGGGCGTCTTTTTTCAGGGCACCAGGATCGTTGAGGGGTGTCAGAGATCGCTCGAGTCGAGTGCATCATTACCTAAATCGCAGTTGAGAAAAGTTAGGGTGATCGGGGTAACGACGGCCGGCTGCTCCGAAAGCCTCGTCGCGCATTGATTAACGTGCCGGTGCCGAGGCGAGCTCGATCATAATTTCATGCGCCTTGGCCGGACATTAAAGCGATATCAGCGCGACGCTGCGTCTTCCTCGACGAGCTTGTGGCACCAGCAGCGGAGCGGATTATTGGGGGGGGGGGCAACAAGAGAAGAAAGTGAAGGAGGAGAAGGCGAACCGCGGGGCAAAGAGACGCTCGCGAGCGCTCGCCGATCCTACTTCATCTGCATAATCCCTATACAATGACGAACAAAGCGGGGGAGCGGAGTTTCTTGCCCGACTCGCTTCCATCGGTCCTCCCTTCTACCTCGCCCCGGCCCGTACTGACGCTCAACGACTACCCCCCCCCACCACCACCCCCGAGAAGGAGCTAAGAGTCTAATTAACGGCGGAAGCCGGCTTATTATACGTCTGATACCTCTCTGGCCAACTAATTATCTTTCTTCCAGCCTGATTAACAATTTTTCATTTTCTCGCCTCAATGCCGTCATCGTCCATAGCCCCCCCCCCAACCACCTTCATCGCCATAGCAGAGGGCGAGCCGTATTAATTGATCGCGCGTTGCTCCGCTCACCGCACTGAAGCCTCATTTAATATGCTCTTTTTATCCTATCGAGGATTTTAATTTATTTATTGCGATCCATTAAGGCCGCAACAAGCCAGCCCCACAATGCCGGCCAATAATAATTAAATGATGCAGTGCAGGCCCACTCCCACACAGAGCTGAAAAATAAATGAAGAAGGCTCGTGAGGCCAAGAGGGGAAATACTTTGAAGGTTTTCGTCCGCGCGAGGCTTAGCCTGCCAACTCGAATATTCCTCCCGCTGATCCTATGCAACGGGACTTTTCTTTGTGAATCTCTTCCGTCAAACAAATAGAGAGAGGGGGGAGAGGGGGGAGAGAGAGAGGATAAGAGGATAGTGTACGTCATCGGATTTTGTAATTCAGTAAGCGAGAACGCTTTTAATAATTTCCCTCTAATTCTCATTGCCCTGAAGCTGGCAATAGGTAATTCGCATTTACTATTAGCGACAAATCTTTAAAAACACCAGTTTCATTTCAATTAATATTAGCGTAAATGCAGGTTTTATTTACTTAAATACCGTACAAAAATATCATAAAAGCCACCAACAAATCAAATAAAAGAAAAACACCTTGACGATATAAATCCGATCTGACTTCGCTCCTTAAGTGAACCTCAATCAACTTGCTACATTTTTACTGCAAATCCATTTGCTGCAACACTCATTCATTTACTTTGCTTTGTCAATATAATAATTTTAATATAATTTTTTACATAAAAATTAAATATAAACCTTTCTTTCTATTTAAAGTAAAATGTGATGAAATTAAGAAGATGTAACAGTGAAACATAATGAATCATTTTATAATGGGTGTCTTTAGGTCAGCTAAACTGGATTTATATCAATTTAAAATATATTATCTGCAGTGATATCACATTTACATGAGCTAATATCTTTTAATGCTATAATGTATTAGAATTTGAAAATTTATACTCTTATTATTACTTATAATTATTACTCTTATTTTTAATTGAAATTTGAAACTATAGTTACTTTTAAATTCTTAAGAAGTAATATAAATATAGTTGTAATACTTATTCACAAGTATTAAATAAAATTTTAAGTAAATTATTATTTCATATAGTAAAATAATTTGAATTTATTTTGTAAATCAATATCTTTTATCAGAAAAATTAGTAAATTTATATATCTGTAAAAAAATTAATTATTTTTAAATTTTCTGAAAAATATTCTTATATAATAAAATATAAAAATTTGTTTTAAAATGAATACGAATAAGGTATTTTTTCTGTATATTTTCATTACTTTCTTTTCATTTAAAAATTTTCTTATGTGTAGCAGAATTTTTTAAATTGATCTTATTAATATTCATAATAATTATATGCATATTATTAAATTTAATGATAATCAACTTTCTTTGAAAAACTATTCAGCAAATCATAATAGAAGTTATATTATTTAAATATTCATTTGTAATAAATAAATGGATCAAAACTTTTCATTTAATAAAAATATGATTTATAAAACTTGTGATATTTTTAATAAATCTTTTATTGCATTTATGTGCTATAAATGATAAAGAATAAATTTTATAAATCCTTTGAATATTTAAAATTAAGATATTAATTTCATACTTCAAATAGAATTATCTATATTTCAAAAAAATTATGCAATTTGGACGAAGAAAATATAATTATTGTGCAGTCATTATTATATATAAAAAAAATTGAATTGAATATTTTCTCGATTATTCATAATATCTGATAAATATACATTAAAAAAATCTAAAAAATCTAAAATTCTCTTTTAAATTTAAAAAAAATATATTATCACTATTTAATTATGATCAATTAAATAATGATAATAAAAAAAATTGAAACAATTTTTTCAATCCAATATAGTATTAATTATTTTTATTTTAATCTTTATTGTTTTTGACACATTAATTAAACAGAAATAAACTCTTTGAAATAACTAAATAAAGAGAAAATAAATGAAAAATCAACTTCATTAAAGCTGTGAAAATATTTATTAATCATTATTAATAAATTATATTATTAAAGTACATTGATGAATTATATATACATATATTTGTAGATTTATGAATATAGTTCGTTATTTGAAAATGAGAAAGTATGGGTAGTCACAAAAAATGATTCTATAAATGAAATAATAAATAATTATTTCATTTGCTAACGTTCAAGTGTATAAATTCCAACTAGATTCAATCTAAAATTTATAATTTTAGTATAAGTTTTATTCAATAAACGAACTTTCATCGCTTAACCAGGGCATCCAGGTGCCATTAAAATTGGCTGGATTCGAACGCGGATCGACAATGATTTCTTTTTGCGGCTTCAATACTTTCCAATACTTACTGATAAATGATTCTAAAACACTGACAACCTGTAGAAAAAAATTATTCAAAATTATCGTTAGGTACTTATTTCGTGATATAAGAGGAACGAATTTTTATTAAATAATACAGTACATCGATATTAGTATCAGAAAAATCTAAATTAATTTTTAATTAATAAGTTTTTACACTACAGCACTTGGAAAATAAATAGTTTTTTCAAAGAGTCTCGCCCGTAATCATTAAAGAATACTTATGGTTAAATTGTAACAGTAGAATATTGCTGGGGCGGTATCTTTATTTTTGTACGGATAGGGTGGATCTTATTATAATATTATGTTCAAGCTGATAACTCTATTAGGATTGTAAATATCAAAGAGCTTAAGCAGTTACTAGCCATTGTACTTCTTATGAAACTTTCTCTCAATATTCTAAGTGCAAATAATATAAACTTTTATATCTAAAATTTTCTAATTCTAAAATTGTCATTGACTTAAAGTGAATAAATATATAACTGAAAGTGTAAAATGGATAAAAACATTACGTGTTAAATGTCTTTAAACTGTAATTTAAAAAAAAGCCTGCTTTTTAATATACATATTCTTACCGATATCTAAGTCAGATACGCAAGTGATATTTTCGAATATAATATATAAAAAACAAGGATACAAAAACTAAATTATTTGTGTTAAATTTCTGAGTAGCGTTAAAAACTTATTTTAATTTAATTTCAAATATAATTTATTTTTAATATCAAGTTAATATACCAAAATAAAAATTCTTTTCATTGATAAAAATCTTTATGTTTAAGAAGAATAAGAAAAAGATAATGAAATACCTGAGGTAATTTGTTTGATAAATCAGTCGTCTCACAGGGATCATCTATCACATCGAAAAGACAAAGTTTGGTGCAATTGGCGTAAGTTGTTGAATGTTTACAGATTAATGTACTTTTTTTGCGCAAGGATTGCACTAGTGAGATGGATGCACTAACGAATCCGGGCAACTGATTGATTGCCATCCCTGCAGGCGAATACAAAACTTTCTGTGGGTCATAATCTGGATAAGATGGGTCACTTCCGCCTTCTCCATAGTAATCCGTCCCTGAGATTTCTGATCCTATATTTATAATAATTATCATTAACTCTCATGCTTCCAATAATTCGAAATGTTTTTCTTTTCACATTATAGCATTCCTTCTCATAGTGCCATGCATCGTCTTAAAAATATCTGTACGATTATGTTTTTGGACATTATTAATCTATTGCTTTATTTTTTCAATTTGCATTTTTTAATCCATACTTTATTATTAACGTATATTTAAAAATTAATTTAATTTAAATGTAATACGAAAATAATTTACGACTACGTAATTATTTTTTGTTCTTTTTCTCACTGTTATCAATATGAAAAAGAAATTAATTACAAGTTTGATATGTGAGAGCTTGAGAAAGTCTAACCTTTAATGAGTTTGTATCTGCCGATAATTGCAGCCCCTTTCTTTTCCAAGTCGTCGATGTTCACAAGCAATGAAGATCGAGACGATTTAATGCGCCCGTGCACAATGGCTGGCCACTGATTGACTCCATCGATGTCGTTTCCGAGATCCTTGAGATTTCCGCCAGCGGCCGCGTATAGCGTCGGAAGCCAGTCAACGATGTGAATCGTCTCCTCGGACACTCGTCCAGGTGATATTATCCGAGGCGAAAATATACAAGCCGCACCACGCACCGCACCCTCGAACAAAGTGCTTTTAATCTGCAACAAATTATTCTTCTTTCACTTCATAGTCTTTTACCTTGATAGGATCGTTCCTCTAAATAAATTTATAATGAAATGTATTTTATCTATGAACTAAAACATAAACAAACGGTTTATAAATACTTTTTTAAACGATTGATTTTTTAAAATAAAATTAAATAATGACTAAATCCAGTAATTATCAATAAATAGAAATAATTTTATAGTTATATTATATAATGCTTTTTGATTTAAATAATCGATATTTTTTTTAAATAATGTACTATTAAATAACATTTTAATAGTCTTAGAAATCCAATATTTACTTTATTAAAGTTGCTTCATTAAAACAATTTTCAAAAATCATTTACAGGACCTACTCGAATAATTGTAAATGCCATACATTTTGTAAGCAACAAGAGAAAAAATATAGAAACGATGTAGTAATATATATTATATTATAATATGTATGATATAGTACAAATAATTATATATTTTATCGCATAATCAATCGCATAACATTTAATAATTACGATATATAAAAATAAATGCAGTATTTAAAAAAAAAAAGAATGCCTCAGAAATAAAGCTCTAATCTATCCTAATATTAAATTAAAATTTAGAATTTAAAGAAGAAATAAAGCTGAATTTGAAAAAACAATAAAAACGTACGCCACGAAGAGGATAATTAGAGCCGTCGTTCGCAAATAAATTAATAGTAGGTGCTCCGTTGTCGCTCATAAAAATGATAATACTGTTTTGTAACATATCAGCATCACTAAGAGCCTTTACTATTTGTCCCACGGAATCATCCAAACTCTTTAAAACCCCTGAAAAAAAATAAAACCTAAAATTTTTCTAATATCTTAATTTTCATAATCAAATGTTTCATAATTTTGTAAGAAATAAAACAGTAAACAATAAATATTAATGCGATAAATATATTATTGAAAATATTAATGAAATTTGATAAGAGAAAAGTTTTTTATTATTTGTTGGCAAATAATTTTTATAAGTTTCTATGTTGTATTATAAATTTTAATTTAACATTTTATTCTGAAGTTATGTAGTATTATTTACAAACTCTAAATGCTTCTTATAAATAATTGAAATCTTACAAAATATCATCCAGACCGTAAGAATAAAATAAATTTAAAAGAATAACCAATTTTCTTATTATTACACATACGCGCGCGCGCACACACACACACACACACACACACACACACACACGCATATATATAAATTAAAGTTAATGTCAATATTAATCCATAAAATTTTAAAAGGAAGCCATCAAGTGCAATAGTAAGCTAATAAAAATATAAATAGATTTTAAATGGTTCCGTTAAAAATACAAAGGCATTCTTATGTATATCATCAGAAAAAGAATCCTACAATAGTTACAAAGGTAGCATACTCACCAGCATACTTCCGACGAAGTTTTTTTTTAATAAAGGGAAAATCTTTATCCACTTGACTTAAGTCGGGGACTTCGAGTGGATCATCTACATTTTGATTCGCGTGAACTGCTAGATGCGAGACTTCAAGGAATAAAGGCTCGTCATTTCCATTAGAATTTATAATTTTTACCGCTTCTTTGATGATAAGATCATTAAAGTAGCCTTGATCCTTACTTGCGCGCAAAGATTCAGAGTCGTCACGATGCAGATCATTACCAATGTATATCTATTTACATAGACCAAAATAGTTTTAATATGACTTCTCATTAATGTATTTAGAATTTTTTATAAAATATTTTATATTTCATTTCATAAATCATTAACATTAATAAAGATAAACCATTAATAAAGAATTTTAATTGTAACAATCGCTTGAAGTCTCTATGTTACTTTCATTAACAAGTGCTGTAATAATATTTTATGGTAGCGATTACGGCAATTACATTAAAATTGAAAGGCTAAAATATTTGAAGGAAAGAGTTTCAGATGATTTAATTCATATTGCGTATAAATAGATAAGAGTAGTCTAATGAAGCATGCGGTAATGAATTATAATTGCAGCAGGACGATATACCGAATCGGAGAAAAACTGGAAAACTGTATGGTTGACGTAATTAATCAAGCCATTGTAATATCCATAAAATTTGTCGAAGCCTCGACGTGTAGGTGTGTGATTTTCCGTATAGTAGCCAAGATGCCACTTGCCAATGAGATGCGTGGAGTAACCGAGTCTACGCAGGTGTTCAGGCATCAAGGTCCTGTTTAAAGGAAGACCCCGAATCTCTCCAGGAATCAGTGGGAAGCCTTGCATACCTAAATGAAACAGTGAACAAAGCATCGATGTAACATGAATCACAACATTGACAGAAGCGATGCCTTGACCTTTCACTAAGTATTAAACTCTAGAGCTTCATTTTTTCTATTTTATCATTCTAATAAAAGCACACGCACAAGAATTTTATTAAAGTTGATCATGTCATAATCTCGAATGATGCTTGAGCATCAAATCATATTTTTAAATACGTCACTTAATATAGTATAGAAATATTTTTATTTCGATATTTACAACTTAAGAATTCTTAACTTTATATATTTTTGTATGTTTGTTTTTTAAAAACAGACAGTGGCATATCTTCATAACTATTTATGATAAAATAAAATAACTTGGTACATTTTTCATCTAATATTATCTAACGGCAAGTAGAAAATTAACGAAGTTTTAATTTAACAGTTATATATATATATATATATATTTGACGATGCATAACTCTAAAATTACCTTTTTGTATTATGACTCGAATGCAAAAGTTATTAACTCATAAGTGCAATGTGATGATATAAAAATAGGATAAAAACTTTAATCGATCAACAAGGTCAATCATATTCAATTTATTAGTGCCCAGCTAATTAATACTCTGGCATGCGAATAATTAATACGAACATTATTACGTCATCGGCAACTACTTTTTCTATATTAATGCTCAATGAATTCTTTTTAAATTTTACAATTTATTAGCTGGTGTATCCCCATTAAAAAAAATGATTCGTAGTCTTCATAGTTATGTTCCCATCAATAATTGTTAATTGTTAATTAATCCGAAAAATTATTAATAATATTAATTTTTGTAATTGAATGATATTAGGCGTTCTTCAAAAGAAACGTTAATTAATTACCATCTCTAATAGCATAACGACTAGTCATTAATGAAGATCTAGAAGGTGTACAAATAGGCAACACGTAATGTCTATTTAATATAACTCCATTGTAAGCAAGAGCATCGATGTTGGGCGTTGGTATCTGGTTCGATCCATGAAAACTCACGTCGTTCCATCCCTGAAAATTTTTTTTTAAACTCTCTAAAGTTTTACATTTATATAATTTAATTTGTAATTACAATTTTAAAAAGTTTTATTATTTTACTTTATGACAAGCTTCAAATAAAGTAATAAAAATCTGTTAGTTTGAAAAACAGAATAGAATATACTTAAGAAATATACTTATAAGAATTATAAAATGGTGATAGAAAACAAATTGTTATACAGCAATAGTCATTGGCATATAATGATATATTTTAAATAAATTTTTATTTATTTTTTTTATTAAATACACAAATTTATCCAATGTAAATATAGATTAAATATTTATGTTTATATATATATATATATATATTAAAATATTACAGTAATAATTATAGTAATAACTTGTAAAATTATTGTATTTTAATAATAAATACTACAATCTAAACCATTAAAAATATTTAGTAATAATGTTATTAATTTAGTTTAAATTTTAAATAGACGTTTAAAAAAGGAAAACTAATAAATAGTTGAATATGTAAAAAATAATTAATCGAGTGATACATTTATTATCTGATAAAGGTTTAAAATTGTATAATTATTTGAGATCTGTAATAATAAGTTATTCAAAAAATTAATATTATACACTGTTAATGATATTTAATTATAGTTCTATAATTATAAAAATAAGGGAGGTACTTATTAAACAAATAATGATGTGTTATCTTAAACAATAATGATTGCAGAAAATATTGAGTAAAATGATAAAATTATGTATTCAAAAAGAACAATGATCAAATAACAATAACTAAATAGATTAGACCTTATCTTTACTATAATGAGAACTTTATTAATAGTTCATGACTATGTAATAGTATAAGCATTTTAAAAATTTTAAAAGCATTTTATATATTTTTAACTATTTTTAATATTTTTACAAATATTACAGAATCAATTAGAATATGGTTTTAAATAAACTTAATATTCCTTAATAATGCAAAATTTCTATTATATTAAGTTATAAAATTTATAGAAATTAATGAAACGAAAACTTCTTTAATACTGGATTTTGTATAAAAGTGGAAATTTTTTGGTGCAATACTTATTATTAAAAACAGAATTTAGCTTACCAAATCATCGGCTATTATGAAAACTATATGTGGTTTTTTCTTTAGAGCACAAGCACTTATTTCATTATTTATAAAATAACAACTTAAGAAAATTAAGAAAATTGCAAATTGAGTCATTTGATTACACAAGATATGCATTTTGATGATTTTTTAATTTTTGCAAGAGAAATATAATCAAACAGATCCTATGGATTCTATATAAATTCAAATTACCAATAAAATATTACTCATGAGACATTAATAAATCGTTGAAATAAACTGTCTGCATTAATTCCCAAGAAAATACTGTTCAATGTAAAGATACATAAAAGTATAAATAAAATCCCTAGATGGCAGTTATTACTACTTTCCATTAATACACTTATAAAAGATATAATTTTACTTTAGCGATTTACGTTATAACACCACAACTATGCACTATATCTAAACGGATTGTTTTTTTAATTTCTGACTCTGTCGGAAACTTTTACAATATATTCTCATACAGGTATCAAAATAATCCGCCTAAAGATAAAATAGAAGATAGCATATTTTATTGCAAAAGAAACATTGTAAAGTTAACTCTACATATATTTTTTCTTTTGGGTACGCAACAATTTTTATTGCATGAATTATATTTATACCGTCGGGTATCCTTAATTTTTAATAGCGTATTTCTATAAATTATTAATTCATCAATTAGGTACTACAAATCCTATAACGTTGGCGACAAATCATTTAGAATCGTTCAAAAATAAAAAAAAAAGAAGTTATTGCACATACAAACTAACGTTAGATTAAAATAAATAGAATTTAAAAAAAGATATAAATACTTATAAATAGAGTTCATAGATATATAAGTAATTATTGTACAAATAATATTTACTAATTAATTAATATAAGAGTTGTTTTTATCTGATAATAAAGGTAAATTTAACTATCATTATTATCCATAATCTAAATGATTCTAATGGTCTAATACTTGAATTAGTTATGCAATTACTAATATATCAAGATTAATTTTTAAAGATTTTTAAATGTTAGAATACCATCCGCAAATATTATATATATATATTGATAAATGTAATTTTGTATTAACATTGATTGTGCATAAATCTTTATTAATCTTTATTTCAATATTTCTTATAATTCTCAGATTTGCATTTGATTTCATTATTAAATAATTAGTATAGAGTATATTTATAGTCATTTAGTCCTATAGAATCACTATCCAGTGAGGCCTTAATAAATATTACATAATATTTTAGATTACAGTGAAACGGTTATTGGAATTTTTTAAAACATCAAAAGAATCGCAATGATAATTTTATCCATTAGAGTATCGGAGTCTAATAAATACAAAAAACTGCTATAAAAAACAGATGTTGTGGAAGTATTAATGAAATAGATAATATGTCTTAAATTTATTACAAAGCATGAACACATGTCTATTCATATAAACCACTCAAATACGCGCGAGCAAATAAAACCACGTTTTTTTTAATAATGATAAATCGATATTTTAATGGCAATATTAAATTTAGATGTTTAAGTTACATAATTATTATCTTTAAAGATAACTATTAAATTGAAAGACTAAAGTTATTCAAAATTAAAATAGTATTTGTTATTCATGAAATCATGTATTCCCTGAAAACCAGACTAAGTTTTTTTACGTCTATATATGTGCGTGGGTATGTGCGCGCGCGCGCGCGCGTGTGTGTGTATTATATCATCAATTATCTGCAGAATTGCAAAATTAATAAATTGAATTTGAAATTAGTTTTGCAAATTATCGTCTTTTAACTATAGTCGAAAATATTCCAACGCCGTTCTCGATTTATGTTTGCGATATCTTTATATCGTTAATAACTCTTTACAATGAGATAATTAGCTAAAATACTATCAGCGAAGCGAATGAAAAAACTAATAATAAATCGATGGTAACCTACTTTAACTAACTTCTAGAGATTTTAGGTAAAGATAATGTAGGTAATTAACATTATTTTGAGATAATATACTTGATGCTATAAAACTTCATGGCAATACTACCAAGGTATATATAATTTAGAGCTGTTTTACTTGTAAAATAATACCAATATTTATCAATCAATAATTTTTAAAAGTATTAAATACTTTTTTTCACATATAGACTTTCATGTCAGATTTAATATACTGTAATTTCAAAAATTTTTTGAATAATGATGTTATTTGAAAAAGTAATACACAGTAATTATTTTTGAAAAACATAACTGAATTTTTTTTCAAATATATACTTATATTTAATGTATTTTTATTGCTTATATGTTCACGAATCATTAAAGTTAAAAAATTTTAATTTTAATGGCTCAGCACCATGAGCAATAGCAACAACCAAAGATTGTATTTGATATTTATATAAATTTTATATTAAATAAAAATTAAATAATTAAATACATGACAGAACACAATGAAATATAAAACCAATTGAATTGAATTGAATTCGGTAAATATTTTTTCATCTTTATACAATTTAAAATATAAAAAATATATCTTGATTAAACATAAACTACTAACTTTAAAGCTGACATCCTATTAATAATTTATAGCTGTAGAAAAATCAAGTATAGAAGAGTAATAAATAAATAAGAAATAAAAAGGTTTAATGTCCACAATCATAAGCTTAGGTAGGGTAAGTACAATTTATTTTTAAAATTTTATTAAAAAATTGACCAATTGAATTTTTATGAATACATACGGTACAATATTGGAAATTTACTTTTTTTGTAATTATCTTTGATGTAAATTCAGTTTATATATCATTTTTAGAAAATTTTATAAAACTTAGCTTTTCTCTGTTGGTTCAAATGTTATTCAAAAGTTGTCTTAAATTATTTAACACTAATAACATAAATCATAATTTCTAAATTTATATTATTAGAAGATATTAATATTGCATTTAATTTGTATACAAAATTTTTAAAAAATACTTATTTTTAACGTATTTTACGAAATAACTAATTATTTTATCTATAATAATCTTAAAATAGAGTTGACTGAATATACTGAATATATAAAATATACTGTTGAAAGCTATTAAGTTTTCAAAATCTTTTATCATACATTATTTTAATATACGGAAAATTTTAAATATAATTTATGAAGAAAGCAATTATTATATTTGAATTTCCAGATTTTCGTTTAGATTTCAAAGCTTATTATGTCTTTTTTTTATTAAATTATGTTAATGATTTAAATATATTATATTAAATTTAATGTTCTTTTTAAGATTTATAATAACTTGTAGAACATTTATAATATTTAATACAAAATTATATATTAAAATTCTCCAATTATATATTCTTAAAAAAATTATTTTATCATTTTTTTATATATGAAAGTATTATATATATATATGTATATATATATATTTAGATAGACTTAATTATTAATAAATATAAACTTTAAAATAATCTTATTATAGGAAAAGAAAACAATTTTTCCAATTATGGAATCTATACTCATTTATTATGCATTATATTTTTTCCTTATTTAAAGTCAATAATTCACTTTTTTTGTTATGAACTTATTCAATTCTTTTATTTTAACTAAAAATTGTATATGCGCATGATAATTCGTTTAGTTTACTTTAAGATTTAAAATACTTTTAAACATTAATTTGATAATAATATATTTATAAATAATTTACTTATTTAGTTGTTTTAAAATGAAAGATTATATTAAAGTTACTACTCATACGCTACATAGATATTAAAAGAATTATCCCACAATTCTACTTAAATAAATTCATAATAAAATTTTTTACTTTGCAATGTCTGTAACATAATTGAAATTCAATAATGAATGAAAGTATTTCTTAAAAAATTAACTTACTTACGAAATAATACAAAATTTTATTATATCCATATACATAGAAAACAAAAAAATTCCAAGCACATGTTGTATATAGAATCTATATAGGGTTTAAAGTATTTTTTATTTATAAAAAAAAGAACAATAATACAAATAATTTTTTTCTCTAATGTATTTAATTGAAATAAAATGTTACTAAAAGATATTAATTAATTTCATATAAACCATAATGTTGTGAAAATATGAATGAACAAAATAATGTATATTGAAATTTTATAATTTTTAATTAGAATAGAAGTACAATAAGATGCATTTACTTAAATATTAGACAAAAAATTATTCAATTTTCAAAATAAATCTAAATAAAAATGATAATGTTATTTTCGATATTCTTCCATTTGACCCATCCAAAATTAAAAAAAAAATTTGTACGATAATTAAAAATTCAAGATAGTGACATAATGTAAAAACATTCCAAATCATTTATATCACATTCCAAAGAAACATATTTTAATAGATACATGACGGATTTATAAATTTTAGTTGTATTAAAAGTAATTCGAAGATTGTAATATATATATGTATATACATAGTTAAATCCAGAAAGTAGTTTAGCACTGCAATTTTCATAATTTATTTTCTGTTAATAAAATTTTAATTTAAATTCATATTACAGTTATAATGCAATGGGGGTGCTTCAAAATATTCAAAATAAATCTAAAACTATAAATTAATTTCTATTCTTAATTCTATTGTCTCTTATATAATTAGTAAAAAAAATAAACTACTAATTAAAATTATTTATATAAATTTTCTATTATGAGACTCACTATCATTAAATTAATTAAATAATAATTTGAATAATAAATGGCTCTTACATAAATTACATTGGCTCTTAATTTGAAATAATAATCTATTGCAATTATTCACATATAGAAGAATTAATTCAATTCTATAAGTATAATTGATTTACATTAAGAAAAAACAATTAATTTTATAAAGTTTTAAATAATGAATTTAAAAAATGACGTAAAAAAATTTACATGATTTTCCATATATACTATTGGACGGAAATTATTTTTTATAATAATATAATTATTATCAATATTCTACCATTAGTTAATTATTTATATACTAAATCAACTTACAAAGCGATTAAAAATTTTTGAATGTACGAAAAAATCTTTTCCTATTAATACTAAATATTATTATTATTATTATTCTGTTATATCATATTATATTTATAATCTAATAGAATTTATAAAAAACGTATGAATTATTTAAATCAATTTCTTATATAGGTAAATATAACTTATTCAAAAAATGTTCAAACTCAAACTGTAATACCATTATCTATATGATTTATAAATATATTAATTTATATATAAAAAATACTGATATTACACTATTGTCTCATAATTAAAAAATGTAAACTCGATTTGAAAAAAGATTTGTGTATATATTATATATATCTATTTTATGGAAAAGTGCGTAAACAACCTAGAAGAAAATTTCTTTTTTATAATGCCATATTATAACGAAATAAGGAAACTTTTTATTTATTTCCATCGATTAGGGATTTCTTGTTTGAAAATTTGTAGCCGATGCACGATGCACCGCGAATGTTAAGCCTGTCCTCGATTGGACAAGGATTCGGTTGCCGTGAACGTAACTGAGATGACAAAGATACAGATTCCGTAACAGGATTCGGGAGAACAGAATTCCTGGGCGACCAATAATACGGGTGATCCTGAAGTCAGATGAAGATGCGGAGCCCAGCTATGAGAAGGACGAGACCGATATGGGCACAGACAGCAATGGTGGAGGCTGCGTTCGGGTACGAATACACGCTGTCGTAAACACTGAGCCATGGCTGCCACGTGTAATTCCAGCGGCGCGGATCCGCCATATAATCAACCGGCAGCTGCAACTGGCTCACTAATACATTGCCGTACTTTTCAAGGTACAGGTCCAGTTCTGCTACCCACTGAAAAATAGTTTTTATTTATCACACCTTTAAAACAAATTTATTCAACAAATACATATAATTAATAGTTGACATTTCTGGAGTTCTTGTCTCTATGTCCTTTACAACTACGTGTTCATTATTCGATAGTTTCGATTAATTAAAAATATAAACTTCTTCAATGATTTCATAAAATACATCTTGTATATTCAGATTAGTAGGAGCGGTTATTAAAATGAAATACATTTATATAAAACTGAAGTACTTAAAATATTATATGGGCTTGAACTAAACGAAATGACATACCCTGGGGAAACTCTTCGCAATATTGTTCGTTTCGCAGGGATCGATACTAAGATCAAATAGGCATTCGGTTTCGTTGCATGAGGCGAAATTGTAACGATTATTGTAATACAGATTAGTCATGTTCGGCCGACAGTGAACCGACGCCTGACTTTGAAGTTGCCACATAGCACTTTCTTGCGTCACTGGTACTCCAAGATGTTCGCGAATGGCGTCAGAGACCGCACTTCTCAAAATCTTCGTCGTATTGTACGTGAGGGAGTTATGCCCTCGGCCTGTTTCTCCTTCCACATTGTCATAATAGCCACGAAATAGTGATCCTGAAATACATAAAAAAAAAAAAAATAGATATTTAAATATTCTTATTCGCTATAGTTCATCGTAAATAATTAAAAATTCGTTAATATTGAATTATATTGCTTACCTTCAACTTTTTCATTTATATTTTATAATGCATTATTTTTTAAATATCATTGTTATTTAATGTCATTAATATTAATTATATGTTCTTAAATCACCATAATTAATAATAGTAAGTAAAACTAGGCTAAATGTGTTAATAACCTATGACTAAAATGTCAGCATTAAATTTAAGGATTAGTAATTCAAGTATGATTTGAAATTTATTACGATTACTATTATTATGTCGATAATCAAAGTATCAAAATCAAATGATCTAACTAAATAAATTGAGGGTACGAAGATGAAAGAAGATGAAAGAAGAATCGAAAAGGTCAAGCAATCCTATTACCTCGAACAAGTTTGAAACGTTGATAAATGGCAGCTTCGGTTTTTGTCACTTCATCGATATTCAGAAGCAATCTATCGCGTACGTTCCCAGTACCAATGCTCAAGACATCCCATTGATTGACACCGTCAATTGGTCCCAAATCTCTAAGGTCGCCGCCAGCAGCAGAATACAGAGTCGGAAGCCAGTCGACCACGTGGAAAAGTTGATCAGAAACGCGACCCTTGCTCAACAGCTTCGGGGACCAGATCGCAGCCACTCCTCGTACTCCACCCTCAAAAAGCGTGTACTTGGTCTAAAAAGTTAATTCAAAAAAGTTAATTATTTATAATTAAAATTACATTACTTTAAATCAAGTAAATAATAAATTATAACCAACAAAGTATTTAAAAAATTATATATTTAATCTTAAAATAATGAATTGTAGAAATACAATTTTTATCTATTCAAATAAAACATTCAATATAAATAAGATAAAAATCTATTTAATTCTAAAGATTTTGTAATATTCAAAGCTTGACAATTCACGTATAAAAATGACTGATAATCGGTTACATATTGCTTTAGAAAGAAAAAATTATTACTCACCCCTCTTAGTGGCCAATTGGATCCCCAATTTCTAAATTTACCGATTGGTGCACCTCCATTATCAGATAAAAATACAATCACAGAATTCTTTAGCATTCCTCTATCACCTAGAGATGAAATAATTCGACCCAATGATTCATCTAATCTTGTTACCATTTCTATATGGGAAAAAAATTTACAACATATACATTTTATTACAATTTAATATAAGCTATTATATTTCTATTATTATATAAATAAATGTATTAAATATGGCCTAACAATATTTATTATATATATGTAAAGTCTATTTATGTAATTCAATATTATTTCAATAAAAGATTGTAATATATTTTCCATTGCAATAATTGTGCAAAATACTCTTATTAAATCATAACATTAAAAAAAATGCTTAATAGAAATAGTATATTCCAACTCAAAATTTATGAGATCTAAAATAAAATAATCCTAATTTATATAAAAAATTTACAATTAATAATCAATTACAAAAATCGTGTTCAAAAAATAAATAATATTTATTTATCCAGAAATTATGTTTAATTTTTACAAAATTCACGAAAAAGAAATTTTTCAATATTACAAATTATTTTTAAATAACACAAATCTTGACAAAAAACTTTTTTTAATGGAATAAAAACTTATAGATTTGAACATGTGATGTGATGAAGTGAACATCTGATCATCTGTGAATGCTTTGTTAATATACTTTTTTAATATGTGACTATCAAATATCATTAAGTAAATTTTAATTCGTCTAGATCTCAAGTATAAAAAAAATCATTTTAATAATATTTTTTTCTTTTAGATCAATTATACGGTCATTATGATTCTGGTCTGAATTTAAAGATGATCGGAAATTAGAAAATTGCCTCTCATAAAGAAGTAAAGAACGTTTATTGCTTACAGCTGCACCAAATAATAATTAATATTAATTTTTTAATTTGAATAATATATTTGTAAAATGAATTTTTGCATTACTTTTAGTAAATAATTTTAATAATGAAAAAATATTTTTGCAATTATATTTTGTAAATTATTCAAATCAAAAAGTTATATAATTCGATTGATTAAATATAAGAAAGTTATTTTATAAAATATTAATTAATTTAGTTATTCTTTACTTTTGTCAATTCACTTTCACAATTATTCAGTTTTTTCTTCACAAATTACAACGATAATTTGATTTACTATTTGAATTATTGACGATAAATATAATCGGTTTTTTTTTCTGATCTTCAATAAATAAGGTGTTTCATCTTTCTTTTAAATCGTACTGTACAATGTCTATAAATTTATCTCTTGTATGTCTTAACTGAAATAAATACAATGTACATACGATAATTTCTCAACCTAATTCATGATTCACACATTTATATAGATCATTATATAGATACTTTAATCCGTTTCTTTACGTTACTAAATTATTATTACTAAAATATTATTATTTTTAATAAAAGCAACAAAACTAAAAAAAAGAACATAAATAAAAATAAATGAAAAGAGACAATGAAAAAATTTTTATTGAGCATCTCAATATTCAAACGTTGGCACAAACTGTATATAACATTACTTAAAATGAAACTAAAGCAAACAAAATCATATTGTTCTAAATGGATCAGTTATTTTCTTTAATAATATCTATAAATAAATAAAAACTATAAACGTGAGAGATGCAAATTATTAATTATTTTTTTGCATAAGCAATAAAATTAAATAAGAAAATGATATTAAATGGAAAAGTTGCCAGTAAACTTAACAATATTTGCATATTTAACAATCCGTTATAGTTAATTTTTTAAAAATCTGCTTAGTAAAAATTAAGTTAATCGGGCAAGAGAATGACAAAAAAGTAAAAAAAAAGATCATAGAATACATAGTATTTCTGATTCTGAGAATCGATGTCCGTTATTCCCAAAATCAGTACAAATGTGTATATAAGCTTCTGCAAGTATGTATATAAACTGATAAATTTGAAAGCAGCAAAAAACAATTTATTATTTATAGCCCATTTTAAAACATTCTGTCTCATCAATAAATTACATGGAATTTAAGTTTTATTTGTTCGAACCGTAAATACATAATAATAGTTATAAGTTAAAATTATATTTTATTCTTTTAAACATTTGTAACTATAATTTTATTTGTTTTATATACTTTTTATTTACGCACATGTATCGAAATAAAATTAAATTTTACAAAAATATTTTTAAAAAATCGATATTATTCGTATCAATATTATAAAAATAAAATATTGAAATTTTAGAAATTCTAAAAAAATTTAGATAGTTAAAGGATAATATTATGATTATAGAATATATATGGAAAATTGTGATTATGTATAGAAAAATTATGATATAATATCTTCTATATTAAAAGTAAAAAATTTTAATACATTTTTTAACTCTATCCAATATTTGTTTATTCACGAAGTTAACGATAATATATATATAATATTCGCAACCGTTTTCAGTAAAAACATATGAAAAATATAAATTTAAAATAATTATAAAAGACCTTTTATAATTTGGTATTTCGTATTTATTAAATATTCTCTAATATTTATTAAATTACCTATGTTATATGTTCAAAAAAATTTTTAAAAATAAAAAAAAATCCTAAATAATCGTTTAATAATAACTTGATTATATTAATTTCAAGATTGGTATTAGTATCAAATAATTATAGTATTACTAGCTAAAAGGTCATACATATTTTTAATATAATATATAATTCTCCAAATTTTCCAGAGTGAAACTTTACGTTATATTAGCTATGAAAATTCATGTAAAAATAATTTGTAAATACAAAAAACTTAATAAATATAATATTTCAATCTTATCTATAACTTTTTATACATATAAAGTGTGTAAAGTTAAATAAATAATAAATTTGATGAAGAATTTTTGCCTTTAAATAATTTTGATAAAGCTTACTTGGGTGGAAAGCTAATAAAAAATTAAAAATGAAAATAATGAGTCTATTAATACAAATGTACGCTTTATATGAATGCATTACAATGAAATTATACATACATTTCTAGTAACTAAAATTAACTAACCGTAACTGTAGAACTTTATGAAAGGAAATAATCAGAGAAGAATGACGGAAAGGGATGAAAATATGTTTCATAAATAAATAACGAAAAAGCGTTTACTGTAGACATTTTAATTTTAGGTTTTATAAGATCGTATTCGAAAGTCAAGAAATTTTAATAATCTGGTGCAGCGAAATTATCTGTGACAAAAAGAAAGTAGAAAAATCTACAATAGAAATAAATAATTGACACTAAGTAGGCATAATTCAACACCATCTTACGCTTACAGCCGGAGTTATACGTATGTAAGTATACGTATATATGCATACATGCATGGGTGTCTGTATGCACTTATTTTTACTGCTCTGTACGTCTGGATTTCATCGATTTAATCCTGATAAACTTAAGTAGAGGAAGCAATTTCTCTTAATATACACGCAAAAATAATATTTAATTTTTCAATCATACGTATGATATAATTAAATTTCGTATAAAAATGTGGAGATTACAAAAAAAAAAAAAAATGCGAGAGAGAAAAATAATGAGGATGAGCGACACATGTATAAGAGCATTAATAATCTAAGAAAGAAATGTGAAAACGAATCAAGTGGAAGGAAACTTACTTGCGTAAGCCCGACGGTTTGGGTCGGAGATGTGTCTAAAATCATCATCGTAGTCGTTCTCGTAAGGTACATCCAGAGGCGCGTGTGGTGCCAAGTGGGAGACCTGGAGGTAGAGCGGCCGTAAGGGATCGTGTCGGCTGATCAACTCGATGGCGCTCGAGGTAAAGAAGTCCGTCGCGTACTGGCCCTCACTTCCGTAAGCCGGCCTCTCGTTCGAATGCATGTCGAATCCCGACATGTTCTGCTAAAAGCGCAGCTTTCCATTATTACGTATAATATAAAATAAAAAGTCGTATAAAAATCTCGGCAGATTAATATTCAACCACTTACTCATGGAATTCACTTGCGGATTTGCATTGAAAATCTTATTTACGGAATATCAAGAACTTAAGGAGCTCGTTAGTTTCCAATACCACCAGAACCAATTGGCTCTATACTAATTTAAATGTCTTCATCGAATCGGATCGATGAACATTTTTTTCAGTTTGAAAACGTTGAATTAATAAAACCTCGGTCAATAAGAATAATAAGGGGGCTAAGTGTCTGGCGTTGGTTAATGCGAGAGGAACAAATTATTAGTAAAAGAACTCACCCCTTGAGAGTAACGGTAATCGTAGTAGCCAATATAGCTGTTGTAGAATCCAAGGAAAAAATCGAAGCCCCGATGGTTGGGCGTATGCTGAGGGGTATGGTATCCGACATGCCACTTGCCCACGAGTTTCGTGTCGTAACCCAGACCTTGCAAGTACTCTGGTAAGATACGCACGTTCAGTGGCAGTCCTCGGGGCTCTCCACCAAGAATTCCAGCGCCTTGCATCCCTGATCATTAAAATTTTCGTCAGTAGTAGTACTACTACTACTACTATTACTACTACTACTACTACTACTACTACTACTGCTGCTGCTGCTGCTGCTACTGCTACTGCTACTGCTACTGCTACTGCTACTGCTGCTACTGCTACTGGTACTGCTACTGGTACTGCTACTGGTACTACTACTACCACCACCAATACTACAATACTACTACTACTACCTCCAATACATCAAGCTTTCTTTTTTAATGCTTAGCGTTTTTCTTATTTACTGTTCTTAGGAATTGTAGGTAAATTGTGAAATATTATTAGAATTAAACGCCTTTTAATTTCTTTTCTTATTTATTAACTTATTTATTATTTTCTTTCTTTACGTACAACTACGTGATAAAAATGCATTTACACATAAATTAAGATTGAGCTTGGTCTACTAATTCAAATATGAACGCTTAGTATACGAACCCATTCTAATAGGATATTTTCCTGATAGAAAAGCCGTTCTCGTTGGTGTGCATGAAGGTTGAACGTAATGCCGATTCAAAATAATGCCATTGTAAGCTAAAGCGTCGATATTCGGTGTCGGAATTTGAGTCGAGCCGTGAAAGCCTACATCATTCCAGCCCTAATATAAATATATATAAAAAATGTAAGCATTATATTACGATGAGATGCGCGACATTATTTAATATTTATTTTCATTTACTTTCCCGAATATATTAATTCTTAACGACACAGATGCGTCTTTGAAAATTCATTGCTTTATTTATTACAAAAATTAATGAAAAATTTATGAAATTTTACTATTTTTGTCATTTATATTTATTTTTTTCAATAATATGAATTCCACCTGGATAATGCTTCATTTTAGTTATAAAATTGTAGCACAAGCTATTGGGTGTAAAAAAAACTATAAATAATGGTAAATGTAAAAGAAAAGGATTCCACGCCTAAAGCCCTGATAAATACGAACGTCTTATATAAGAAACAATGTTTATACGACAGTGGTCTATTTAACTTTTGACTTGGAGGTCCCGGTATTTATGAGGAATCCTAATGAAAACAAGTTGTTACGAATTAGCGTAATTCGAGGAAATGGGAGGAGGCTGAAGCGAAGCGGACTTTTGAGATACGTTTAAGTCGCTCGAAAGAGAAAAAGGAAGGAAAGAGAAGCATTTTGAGGCAGCGATCGTACATTTTGGATGGTATTTTATTTGGTATACTAGACAGCGTGAGTCATAAGGCGAATTACTAACGGCCGGCTGCATCCTCCTTTGTGCGGAGGCGGAGGCGACGCGTTAGCTGTTGTAATTGTCTCAACTAATGACTACAGTAATTCAAGACAAGCTCCTCCCCGGCAGAGCAATAGTATTACATTAGATTAAGTATTATGGAAAAAAGGAAGGCGGAAATAACAGCCACGTATGCTTCCAACTATTATTCGTGTTATTCGTATTATCCCCCCCCCCCAATCACGCACTCTCTCTCTTTCTCGCGCGCGCTTATGCTCTCTCACACACTCCTCATGGATATCTAATTTAATCTCCATTTAATCAATTTAATTATCCCTAATTAAACCAAATAACTAAACCAATGAATGACTATTTAATTTCATTTTTATTATTTATATGGAGAAGCAAGATACTTTTAAAAACGTTATTAATGAAGATACTGCTTAAGTGGCAGCGTCTTTCCATTGTAAACGCTTAAATTATAATTACGTCAATTAGGTTAATCAATCTTATTTCCGATCGTATGTAAATTCTTATTATAAAAACATCAATGCGCAACATTGATTTTAGCGTTATTGTAATAAAGCAGCCGTTAAGAAACAATCTTTTTACAATGACTTTTAATAACTCATCTATTAGGATTTTATAGAATAATATTCAATAAATAACAAAAGATAGTAAACCGTGCCATAGGGATAATATTACTAAACTGTAATAAATTGCACGTGTAATAAGATTATAGCCGATCCTACTGTGTGAGATGAGCCGTAAAGAAGCAAGAATTAGAGTATCCTTGAAATATTCAGAGCGTATAAAATAATTCGTTAAGAGCGAATTGTCTTAGTACATGTTATCCAGAAGTTCTTAGCACTGATGAAGCGCGTCCAGTTTATTCCATCAGTTCATTAACGGCGGTAACGTAATGGCTCAGTAGCATCAGGAGAGACGGTAAAAAAAAAATGAGCGGATAATCGAACCGATACAAATTGCGGTCCAACCAGTCACCCACCAAGTCATCGGCCATGAAGACGACAATATGCGGTGGCGAGTCGAATTGACTAATCGCCGGGCCCACCAAGATCGATATCCCCACCAAGGCTGCGTACACACGGATCCTTACACCTCCTGTCATTATCTATTCCTGTAGACGATCCTTGAATTCTTGCTTGCCAGATCCTCACTCACGTGGCCCGCATCTGTCCCAACTCTACGATAAATCAGCTATTTTAATTTTGACCACCTATTTTGTCCTTTGGGTATTTATCTAATACTTTTTATCGAAGCTACGGCCAATATTTACTCCAGCAAGTACATCGCCTTATAATTAAGAAAGAAATTTACAAAATCAAATTTTATTATTAAATAATAGCAAATTCAAAAGTATCTCATTCTTTAATAACGCGTTTATTAATTTAACTTTGCATAACACGTTTTAGCCCATGACCAATATTTTTATAAAATTGTCTTCTTCACTGGAAATTATTGTCTTAAATTTGAGTTTGTATCTTCAATTTATATCTAATTTAATTGTATATAAATACATGTAAAAATATAGGCACATAATGTTAAATTACTTTGTGAAATGCATTACTTATAAAGGTTAATAACATGTTAGGATATAATATGGATATACGGAATAATCAATAATTAAATTCGATAATTAAATAATTATGCATATTATGTCAAAGTATTAATGCATTTTAAACATAAATCAAGCATACTGCCATGTTTCTATTTTATGCTCGTAATAAATGAGGACTAACCGAAAAAGCGCTAATCCTTACGTCGGAATCTTCGAGGTATAATTTGAGAAAATAAATGTTACACAATAAAAATAAATGTGAGTATATATAATATAAATAAAATTGAATAGCATGTAGTTGAGTGATTGGAACATAAATTGATATATTGCTTACCAGAGCTTACTGTACAAATGTATGCAAAATGGATTGCACTAGTTCTGGTAACTTGGAAGGATAAAAAGACTATGTCAGCGCATCTCCATCGACGGTCCCCCGGACTGAGAAGCTTCACAGTAAATTAGGCGAGCTTTATATAGGGCCGGGACTTGACATTGCAGCCAAATGAACTGGGGAGGCTGACGATTGCGCGTAATGAATCTCGAGCGCTCGCCACGCGACGCCCAGGTCAATCGACTGCCGCTTTTCTCTGGACAACAAAGCTCATTCGGCCTCTTCAGAACCGCGAGCCTTTCTTTACAGACGTGAGAGTACGAACCTGGAATTCGAGGGGTTCGACGTCTTTGATGCTTTAAAAATGCGATTTACAATAATAGGCTTGGGGATGATGCTGCCTTTTTCTTCATTTTCTCCTTATTCTAGTACTAATATAACCTATCTTAATCAATCATTTTTTATTTTGACGTTTCTTGTTCTGATATACATTAATAGCGATGATAATTATACGTACTGCATAATGACTTGTATATTAGTATTTGCATGATAATCCAATGAATATATTCATTACTTCAAATAATAATATACACAAATATTTTTTTTATTATTCATAATGTACTAAATCTATATTTAAAATTATATTAAACTGATATTAATAAATATCACGTGACTATACAATTATTTACTACGTTACTATAAACATAAGTAGTTATTAAATAGATTCGAACTATAAAATCGATTATATAACGAGTATGCCAATCTCCAATAAATTTCATTTAGAATTTTATAAAAATTAAATGATAAAGTTATATAGTAGCAATAAGTAAACAAGATATTGAAGGGAATAACTTTTTTAAAGTAATATTACTAAACATACTGTGATTTGATTAATTATTAAACAAAAGACAAATAAAAATATTGTTTCTATTTCTTATATTATCCAGTATAACATATTAAACTTTACATAATAACGAAATTAGATAAACAATTAAGAATCATTTAAAAAGTTTTTAAAGTATATTTACAAAAACATTTAATTATTATTTATAAAATTACAATTTGAATTGAAATTAATCGTTAGAAAACATTAGTCATGATATAAAGGAATATGTTAATATATTATTATAATATTTTACAATACATTATATTTATTATATTTTAATACTTATCTTGTTAAATAATTGTGCTATACATATTTTTTGGAGGTCTGAAAATAAATGAATAAACTTCATTTTAATGACATTCTATGACTTCAATATACTTTCTAAATAAAGTACATAAAGTAATTCAAATTTTTATATTATTTGCAAGTATCCTCGTTCGTTGCAAATTAAAAAGTAAAAATTCTTATAAGTTTCTACCACCTCGTATTCCAGAAATGGAAAGTCATATAGTGCAAGTAAACTTATCCTCTCAAAAACACACCTGTAGAAAAGTTGGCATGCTGACATCAGTGCCTCTAATGTACATTATATCAGTCGTTCGTATCGTTTTACCAAATTAAATAATCTAATTGAAAAAGCTATTGGGCATAATTATTTTAACTTACTTTTGTCATTATCCTGTCTTCCTAAGGAATCATAACTCTTTGACGGCGTAAGTAGATATCGAAAGTATAAACAAAATTGTAAAGAAATACCATTAAAATTAAAGTATTTATTGTCACGTTTAACTACGTGTATAAAAATAACTTTATAATTGAAAAAAATATAAAAATACATGAAAAAAAAATTAAATAAATAATGTTATTATTCGAAACTTTACTAAAAACAAATAAAGAAAACCGATTAAATGCATTTCGACTCATTATGTGTATTAAATATTACTTAAAATTTCATTTATTATTAAGTATTATACAGATATATGATTATAGTATTATAGTAAATATAAAACATAAAATTAAAATTAGGTGTTTAAAAAAATCGCTGTAACATATTCGGCTCTTTTTTTTTAAAATGTCCAAAAACAAAATTATCATCTAAAAAATTTAATAACAAATTATTCATTATCAATAATTGATAAATTTATAATAATTAATAAAATGACATCTTACTTTTTTGTTTGAAATTTACTTGCGAATTGTCATTCAAATTCCTCGATTCTTGCTCATTTGCAGATGGTAATAATTGTTTCTCGGCTGTAGGTTGTGTTTGAATAGGTGAACAAAATCTTTCTATCATTTTTTCATAACTGAAATCACCATCATCTGAATTCAAGTCCGAATCTATAAATAAAATATATTTTATTATAATAAAAATAATATTTTTAGTAAAATTATTTTAAATCACGAAGAAATTGTATTACTATATTATAAAATATTACAGTAATATAATATAGTTAAATAAGCTAAAGTATTCTTCCAATAATTACTTTTAAAGGAAAGATACTAAAAATGCAGAATAATTCATACATAAATATATATAATACATATATATATTAATATTATATATATAATTATAAATAATATAATTAATTATAAATATTTTTTTTATTCAACGCATTTTACACAGACAACTGATGACTAAAAAATACACTTTATATATACTTAAATAATAATAATAATAAATAATAGAGTCAAAAGAAGACTCATACAAATCCAAAATACAAATACAAAATACAAACTTCATACATATATAAATCTATATATTTACGTTCGATTTTAAATTCCTTTAAATCGTAGTAATTATGTTTACTTAATTTAATTAATTGTGCTATAATTATAATGTACCAATTATAATAAAAATTATAAATGATAGTTATAATTACATTAAAATATTAATAATTTTCTTAAAAAGGTCGATCAGAATTGAATGTAATTATGCAAAATAAGTATTAAAAAAATATATTGCTCCTGCAACGAGTAACAATAATATTAATTAAATTCTAGAATGAACTCTAGATTAATTCTAGAATTCTATTCTAAAAGTAATCCGAACGGCGACACTGTTAATATTCATTTCAATTAATCATAAGTATCAAGTAAAAACTATTGTATGGTAGAATGGGAAAAATCTTTAAAAATCTATAAATGCAAGAGCTAAAAAGAATGCAGTCCCTGTCAATCGTTCTGCCCTTAGAGTATTTTCTTGCTACCATTTACTTACAACACAAAATTATTTTATAATTAATTACCATAAATATATTTATGATATTAATATATACTATAAACATTCTTAGCTTGTGTATAAAAGAAAGTGTATTACATTTATGGATGGTAAAAATATAAACTAAATTATAATTATAAAATTTTTCAAAAATATTCTTTATATATAATGGTTCGAGTAAGATTTGTATTTAATTAAAATTAAAAGGCCAATAAAAATATACAAGAACAGTATTTTTATTAAAAATTTCATAGAACTCAAGCATCTGTATTTTGAAAGAAATTAGGTATATTAAAGAAAGGTATATTATCTTGGAGTAACTATTTTTATTTACTAGAAATTAATTACTACATATGCAATAATTTTATATGATAAATGGAAATTTATTTAATTGGAAAATAAACAAAACTGATCTCACCTGCGTAGAAACGTCTAGCTAATTCAAAACTGCCACCAGCTTCACTGATCTCGCTCCCCAGAATAGCCGATATGTTGTCCATACTCATATCTACTGAGGGTAAAGTCGCAGAGATTATACTAGTCGACAGATTGTTTAAACCTGAAGAATTAGACTTCAAACAATTTTCCACGCAAAGATCTCCTGTAGTGAACTGTAGAGCACCTCCTGTAGTCGGTGTGTCTCCTTCCGTTTGAATCGTGGTAGTTGTCTGGACATTAGGTTCCGTATCTTTTATCATCTGAGATATAAAAAAATATCGCTCATATACAATATTTGTGCGTAATTCCAAATATTTTTTATTATATATATCTATATCTATATTCTGTTTTTTTAATTACGTAAAATTTTTAATTATCCAGTATATCCAATCAGCCGTTTAATCGTTCACAATAATTTAACTTGAATCTAATTTTCTTTATTTTGAATCTAATTTATTATGACGATAATATAATTTTATAAATAAATTATAAGCCCTCAAAAGTTACGTAATTTATTGAAATAATAATAATTATCAGTAAGAATGAATAAATGAATTCTGTACGTAATTAATGTTATGTTATTTTAAAACAAACGCTAACAAAAAAATTTCATTTTCTTCAAAATTTTATATTTGTTTTATTATTAGCGAAAATAGAGATATTAAATATGATTATAAATAAAAAATGTATTTAAATAAAATATTCATTTTTAATAAGCTAACATTATAATTAATATGAAGAGTAATTATATTTCAATAAATATTAGTGTTTATAAAAAAATGTATTATAATAAATTTGATAATGTTTGTAAAAAGTTATAATAATAATTAAACTCAAAAAGCTCGGTTACATACTTTGATTTTATAAAAAATAAATGTTTAAGAAATCACAGTAAAAGTATTACAAAATGTAATTAAAAGACACTTTAATCTTTTTTAATTATAAAATATTATATAAATGTTTCAAACTTATAATAATAAAATAAAACTTCTTTTAAATTAAGATAATTACATAGTAGTACATTAATTATAAAATTTGTTACGTCATATAATGAATTTCACACTCCATAGAGGACTTCATTCAATTATTTAACGCTTAAATTGAACAAGTTGTAAGCAGAAAATTTTATATGCCTCATCGTTACAATTGCGAATTTCAAGACCATGAATTCCTTTTTTTAATGATTAATTATGTTTGTATATATTTAATATATTTGTATATTTAAATGCTATAAGAAATAAAAATCTATTGAAAAATTAAAAATATTTGTACGAAAAAATTGGATAGAATTTGATAAATGAGTTCTTCAAACTAAATAACTTAATAATTACTTTAGTTTTAATTAATATAACATTAGCCCAATTCTGATTTTTGAACAAAATAATATCATTAATATAATTTCTTCTTACAAAGTATTTGTAAATTTGAGATTTGAAAAAAATTTTATATCCCATATTTTTAAATTTTGATTGTACCTATAATCAATACAAAATATAATAACTAATGAAATGATTACTAATTTAAAAGATTAATTAATTTAAAATTTTTCTAAATAAATTTTAAATTATCTAAAGATGTTAGAGTTATATTTACAATATAAGTAATTATCAAAAATAGTGAGAATTATTAAAGAATTTTGATATATATACATATATATATATATTTTTATATATAAATTCGTAATTTTTAATAAATTAAAAGTAGACTATTCTTATAATATAATACGAAAATTCTTTATTTTATTATTAAATTTTTAAACAAATTTAAAAAATTATAAAGTATGTGTTAATGTATCGTATGAAAATAATTATTTTATAATAATATTTTTTTTAAACTTATTCATAGATATATAACTATATTAAAAATAGTAATATAAAAAATTATTATATTTTTATTTAATATAAAAGTATAACAGCATTTAAAAATAGATTTATGAATAAAAAAGTAAACCATAAATTTGTAAATTTTATAAAAAAAAAATTGAATTATGTAGCGTTTCTATTAAAATACTTTATCAAATTTAAATATTATTTTTATGTTCAAAATTATATATTCTTAATACGTACGTGGTACTGTTTATGTATATTTGGATAATTCACAACTTCACACTTTTTAATATGTGGTTTATTAGTTTGTGGAAACATTAATGAATCCCCAGCTAGATCCATTTTATCTAATTTCGGCCTTGGTGATAATTCTCGTTCCTGATGTCGATATGACTGCTGCAGTACTTGATGTTGAAATTGAAGATATGTCTGTTGACGTTGATTAGAACGGTCGTCGATATAGTTTTGCTGATTTTTAGATTGATAATGAATTTGCTGACCCTGTTGTTTATTTTGCTGGACTTGCTGTTCTTTCAGCTGATTTTGTTGTACATTTTGTTGTTGTTGCCATTGCTTCTGTTGACCATGCTGTAATGTTTGATGTTGAAAATGTAATTGATGATATTTCTGATCTTGATGTTGTTGTGGATGCGATTGTGGAAATTGTTCTTTCTGTTGCTGCTGAATTTGTTGATATTCCATTTCTTGTTTTTGTTGTTGGTTATTTTGAACTTGTTTTTGTGACTGGTTCTGTTGAATTTGTTTTTGTTGCTGCTTTTGTTGTACTTGTTTTTGTTGTTGGTACTTTTGCTCTTGATTTTGATATTGATACTGCTTTTCTTGCTTTTGTTGTGTGTACTGCTCATTATGTTTTTTTTGATGATGCTGTTGTTCTAGGTTTTGATGATGACCCTGTAATTCTTGATTAGATTCATTCTTTTCTACTTTTTCTTGTAAAATAAATTTGGCAATTTTAGCTGGAGAAGGTACCGGACGATCCGAAAAACTGTTTAATTTTGAAGTTTCTATATTTCGAGATTCATCTACAAAAAAAATTTAAATCGGTATATTATCTTGGAGTAACTATTTTTATGAATTATAAAAATATGAAAAGTTTAAAGCATTGACAAGAATGCAATTGTGATGTATATTTAGTATATATATATATATATATATATATATATATATATATAATGCTATCTAAAATCTATAAATATGTACAAATTTTTATAAATTTTGAGTATTTCATTTTGTCGGAATTTAAATTCAGTCATATGAATTTTAATTATAAATTTTTATATTTTTTAATTTATTATATACGAAGAAACAAATATAATATCTAATTTACATCACATTATTATAGAAAAGGCTCATTATAAATAAATTAGCCCACTAATTTATATATTCTCTTATGCATGAACTGTGAATATAAAATTATAATATTATTTAAATTTAGTATATTCAATAAAACTAAGATCAATAATTTTAAAGTAAATTTACATTAAGACAATTACATTAAAAGATAAGTGTGCTGAAAAAAATAATTATTAACTTACATCTAAAATTTATATTCGGCTTTAAATGAAATAAAGTAAATAATGTATATACACATAACACATAGCATTACCCCATCTTTGATTCGGAGAGTTTTTACTGTTCAAAAGTTCAAAATTTTGTTTTCTTTCCTGATTCGAAGTTGTTGCCTGGAAATAAGTCATATTTTTACATGCACGTAATATAAAACATTTATTCAATATTCAATATTCATTTTGAACTACCTAACATTTCTTAATATCGTTAATTAATTTAACATAATATATTATAATAACTGTAAAACAAAATCACTAATAATTAATATAAGATAATTCTTAAATTAAATAATATCAAATTTAAATATTATTATATTTAATATTTGTAGTTTAAATTAACTTACATCTGAATTAATATTGAAATTTCGATCAAATTGAAGTACTTTTTTAAAATTATGCAATTCATTTGTTTTATTGAATTTATTTGTTTGAATATGTAATTTTTCAATATTAAATGAATTTTCATTAGAAGTAGTTTTTACTTCACTGTCACGTTTTTTTATTTGTTCTAAACCATTTAATTTCATTGTTGAATTAGATTTTTTTAAAAAAATTTCCATGTCTTTAAAATTATCTACTTCCATTAGATTATCATCTGAATTGTTTTCATCAAGTTCTACAATTACATATAACATAAAAAAATTATCAAATGCTAGTAAGGTACTAAATAAATACATAATTATTATCTTAATATCTTAATAATAATATCATATATTATGTTAGTATATATCATTTATTGTATAGTATTGTAAATTTATATTACTCTCATTATTAACTATCTAGTTTTTAAATTATTTCAAAATTATATTAGAATAAAGTTTATTCTAATATAAACTTATTAGAGTAATATAAACTTAAATTAATATAAACTTATTATTGAGACATTTAAATATCGCTCAATATACTAATCGCTTAAGTCATTGATATTAACCTGTAGGTTTTTCTTGACTATCAAGTAGCTTTTTACAATGATTTGTTGCTTGTTTTAGTTGTTCATCATTGTTCATATATTCTTGTTCTAACATGTAAGAATTTACAGAATACGTATCTAGAAGAAATGTTTTTTTATAAAATATAACCACGTTCCTCATTAATGCGATAATTATTAATAAATTTATTATGAAATAAATTTATACAGCAAAAAATAATTCAAATACACTGTAATTTTATTGATCATACAGTTCACTTTATTAATTTTGACAATAATTCAATTATTATATTAGCATAAATTACAACTAATTAAATTTTACATATTTTTAAAAGCACGATTTTATTCAATATTCTATATTTAGAATAAGTCCATTATTATAATGATAATGACAATAAAGAGTCAGGCTTTCTCACTATTAAAAAATTAATTTATGTTTTGAAAATTGAAAATTATAATTTTCTTGTAAATTTTTTAATTTAATATTACATAAAAAAGCTATGTATTACATTTATTATATAAAACGTACTATATATTACATAAATGTAATTATATAGTATAAATATATTCATAATTTTTATAAATATATTTTTATTACTACTGAAAACACGATTATATATATATATGTATGTATATATTTTTTAATCATAATAATAGAAGTGTTATTTCAAATATTGAAATTCCTACCCATATTATCATAGTTTGTATTCCGGTGAATAATAAAACGAGATAAATCTACTTGAGGAAATTGTTGGGGTTTAATCGATGTCTGCTTAACTATCAAATTTAAATTTTTCATTTCCTTCGGTTGCTTTTCTAAATTATTAATCTTAAATATAAATATGTATTTTTATATTTCTTTTTATTATATAATATTATTTATGAAAATTAATTAAACAATATTTTAAAAATACCAACTTCCAATCGTAAATTTCGTTCTTTAATTTTTAGTTTATTAAAATTTTCTTTTAATTGTGAACAACGTTTCTCCCTTATTTGATGCTCTAAATATAATTTTGCTAATTTTATCAATTTTATTTGTTCTATTTGTTTATTGATTTTTTCTTTTAATCTAATATTGCATTGGATTTCGTTTATTTTAAAATAATCTAATTTATTTTCAATGGTAATTTTCAACAACCGTAATTCAGCTTTTCGTTTCTCCTTTGCTAATGGTAATTGCTGATATTCCTCCTATTAAAGAACAAATTTTGTATTATATTTCATATAAATTAAAAAAAAACTTATCCATCTAAAGGCACAATATTAAATATATACAGAAATAAATAAATAAGGAATTAATATTAAATATTAAACCTGATATTTAGCCCAAACTTTTTGTTGTTCCAGTAGCAAATTTTCATATTTATCTATTATGGCTAATTGTTTTACAGATTCACTATTTTTCATTTTTTTAACCGATTTCAATTTTATACTGACAATTTTCTCATATTCATCAAATCTTTCTAAAGTTAATATGTGAGTTGCCTCTCTTTTCATAGCTTCGTCAAGTTTAGTTTTTAAATCTCGTCTAGTCCTTAATTCATCTCGGATTTTTTCTTTTATAATTTTAATTTTATTTTCATAAACTTAAGACGTATAAAATAAAATAAAAAAAATTTAATAACTCCAATATTTTTGTAAACATTTGTTTTTAATTATTCGTTTTTTACCAGTAATAAGTTCTACCAGTTGGTCATCATGCAGCCCGTCCATTTGTTTGGTTCATGAAACTTAATATCCTAATAAAGCTATGAAATTCTCGATTGTTTATAAATAAATTTTAATCAAAACTAATGCTATCAAATACATTAATAAATTTAATACATAAAATAAATTTAAAATCGCTTAATATACAATTTTATATATACTACAAGCAACCATAAATTGCTTAAAATTACATTGGAATTATGAGCTTAAAATAATTGAATTAAATTTAAAATACCGTATTATTATATAATAAATGCATGATAAGCTTAGAATATAAATAAATTTTTAATGCACTTGAAAATGTTTTAAAAAAAGAAATCTTTATTTCAGAAAATTAAACTGAAATACTTAGATTATTAAAAATTTACAATTATTAAAATCTAATCAAAATTGGTTTAAATAAAGGTTATAACTATAATAAAATTTAGATACTATACCTTTTAACAATTATTATAAATGAAATAATTATTATTCACTATTCGAAATATTCGAATAAAATCGTTAAATATTCAAATAATTAAATTCAAATAAAAATAATTAAAAACTCAGTGTGTGATTTCATATATAAAATATGCAGATTACTATTATAAATGATGGTTTATTTATTTATTAATATTTTTTTTTATCTCAAAAAAGTGTACTTGTGAGAATCAAATTAAAAATTTAAAGTCACTGTTGCTATAAATATTTATAAATATATAGTCGATAAAAGCGATTTTGTTATACCTATTATAGATGTCAGTACTATTTTACAATTATCAAACAATAGGAAAATTATCTGTAGTTTATGCGAGGGTAATATAGTAATATGACATATGATAATGAAAGCACAATTATCTCATTTATTTATTTGTTTCAAATTTCGATATTTTTTATAAAATATTTGCCTTCTTTTTTAAATAATATAAACAAAATTTCGTTTAAACAAATTTATATAGACCTAGTGAAATAAATTATATATTTATTTCAATGCAAAACTGTTTTAAATTTAAATACTTATCGATTTCAAAGAATTCTAGAATTAAAATAATAATATCTGTATAAGCATTTTTCATAAATTGCCAATGACATAATTGTAAATTATACAATTTGGTAGTAAATTAAAAGTACTTCTCAATATATACATTCTGGCGGGTGTTTTAATAAGTTAAATTAAACAAAATTTTAGTTGATAAATCGATAAACTAAAATTATAAACATGTGTTTAAAAAATTTTTTATATAACTTAGGTATTTTTTAGATAATATGATTTATTGATTATTATTAAGCTACAACTTAATATACGAACGACTTATTAGAACGAAGTGAGTGCCCATATATGCTACTGCAGATTTAATAACCTATACAATAGCAAATCTCTGTATAAATTGTAATGTTCTCGACGAAGAAGCAACTGATAAAGAAGACCGGAAAATATGGGGTTGGACGCTTAGATTATTTAGAACAATTAGTTAAAGAATATAAATTAACGAAATCCCGAGGTATTTAATTTCAAAATTTTTTATTTTGATAAAATTGGTTATCAATGTTCTGTCATGATAGTTAAATACTTTTAATACAAAAATAGGAATTTGCTCTTTTAAAATTTTTCTAGTTTAAATAGTTTTATAACATTTTACGTTGCTTTTAGATGCCAAAGAACAGATAATAGCAAATTTAGCGAATTTCGCATACGACCCAATAAACTATAATTATCTTTGGAGGTTAAAAGTAATTGATCTATTCTTTTCTGGATTAGAGCATAAAAATAAAAATATTGTTTCATTTGCTATTGGTGGGATCTGTAACATATGTTTAGGTAAATTTCTTTTTATTCGTTTCTCATATAAAATTAAAAGAAATATAAAATTTAAATTATAATTTCTCAGATCCGTTACATAAGCAATACATTATACGAAATAATGGAATTCAAATAATTTCATCGTATTTATCAAGACCAGAAGAGTCTATAGTATTATCAGCAATTACAATATTAATGTACTTAAATATCCCTAGTACCAAAAGTATTATAGCCTCACCAGAAAATACTGAATTAATGTTACAATTTTCTAAAAGTATAAATCGTCGTATTAAAAATTTAGCTATTATCTTTTTGGAAGATCTTTGTGGAGTAAAGGTAAACCAAGAGTCTGTACCAACTTTAACTTCAGATCTAAATCCAACTGCAAGTAGTAGTGAAAGTATAATTGAAAAGAGTAGCACAAATGTTAATATTGATACAGATATAAATATATCTAATACAGAAAGTGAGAATAAACACGTAAGCACAACTACTGATGAAATTTGTAGTATGAGTACAAGTACTGCAACCTTTTAAAATATTTTTATTGTTAAATAATGAAGAAAACAAAAACATTTCGCACTATGTTAGCATCTGCAAAAAAATATTGTACAAAAATTGGTTCAAATTCTAATTCAACAGAAAATTTAGAAAATCTCAAAATTGGTAATAGAGTTTCTATTCAAAGAACAGTAACAGAAGATGATGTTCTAGGATTTGCAAAATTAACGAATGATTATAATCCAATACACATAAATTCTAAAAAAAATATTGTTCATGGATCCTTTTTAAATGGCTTATTATCTGGAATACTTGGCACAAAATTACCTGGTCCTGGTACAGTTGTTGTAGGACAAATCCTGAGATATCCGAAACCATGTTATGTTGGAGATATTGTCGAAATTTCAGTTGAAATTACTTCTGTAAGAAAAATAGTTAAATGCAAATTTACCTGTGTAGCAAACACTGAAAGAATAGTTATGGAAGGAGAAGCTAAATTAATGATAAATAGCAATATAACTAATAAAATTATATTTACAGAGTAATTTAATATAAGAATTTTTTTTTTGAGTTGCAATATAAGTTTATTTAAATTACATTGTATTGACAAAGTTGTATACATAAAAGTAGGTCTTACCATATATATGAAGATGAAAATTACATCAGACAAAATTATGCACACCCAGCAATCTTGATGTCATACATATTGATTTCATCATTTATTATACAAACATTTGTAAGAGGATAAAGCAAGAGAAAAGTAACGATTGAATCAGTTATATTTAATCCAATAAAGCTATAACATTCTTCAAATTAATATAGTAAGTATATTTTATTTTTTTATTTGGAAAAAAGAATTCTTGAAACAAATTTTATAATAGAAACACATACCGTTTAATTTTATTACATTTACGTATTAATTTAATTATTAATTAATTATTTTATATATTTTTTTTATTAACTAATATTTTAAATATAATTTTTTAAAAGTTTTGTAAAGTTATTTTAAATTTAATATCTCTATTTTTAATAATTTTTTATTACATTTACTAAATTTTTGGAAATTAACATTCTTTATAATTACCTGTTTATTTTTAAAAATATTATAAAATAATATAATCGTTTTCTAGAAAAGTATAATCAAAATTATATTTTCATTTTCTAGATAACAATGTATTCAATCTTCATTTTCTGCTTATTAAATTCATTAACCTTTGCTCTGGATGATAATTCCATCACAGAGAGCACTTCTCCAACAATAACAACAGAATCCTTAATAAGTTCTTCACCAACAGAAGCTCCTGTTATAGGTTGTACGTGTGGAGTATTTTTAAGTGGTCAATTTAAAAAGGGAAGTAAAGAGCAACCTAAAGGAAATCCAGCTCTTCTTCATGAACATCCTGACATATTTCCTTGTTCGAATATAGGCAACAAGATGTGTACTAATAAATGTTTGGATGTTGTAAGTGTAATTATATTTATTAAATTTTTTCTTAAAATTTGAAGAATTTATTATAGAATTCACATAAATTTTCTAAATTAATTGATCAATAATCTATATTTATAAAAATGATGTGTAAGATAACAGTGATTTTTTTAAAATTCTTTTCATATTAAAAAATGCTTTTAATGGTATATAAAAACGAAATATATTTGATCAAAACTAAACTTTCTCATTTTGTAAAATAATAAATATTTAAAAGATTTATTCAAACTAGTATTGGTAAATCCCTATAATATAACTTTCATATATTTCAGATTGTTAAACATTTACCTAATAGTCCATCTATCCTTTGTGGATCAATAGACAGAGATTGTCATAAAGAAAGAGTAAGAGAAATATATTTATTTATTTTTAATTATTGTCGATTTGCAATACTGAATAACTTTTTTTATTATATAAGCGTTGTTTTACAAATTTTAAAGTAAAATCAAAATTTATTTTTCAAAATCTTTACTTCAAAATATATATATATATTAAGAACAATTTTAGAATTTATCGACATATATTTTCATAATTATATAAATACTTTGGTTAAGCAAAAGTTTATATATTATTAAATATACAAAATAAATATATATTTTATATCAATTTGAAATTTTTTATAAAATAATTTTATAATTTAACAATAACTTTAAAATTACTTTTAATTACTAACAATAAGAAAATTAAAAATATTAGCCATAATATAATGTAATATATCAATATAAAAGGCAAAAATATATTTATATTAAATCCATTATATAACGAAATTTAATAATATAAACTAAATGTTACTTATTTTCTAGTTCCTTAATATAAATATTTTGTCTATTCAGGCGTACTTATTCGTAAAGAACTGCAAAGATGAGTGGGTAAATACAAATCTTTCTGCTGGTCGAGAATACTGCTGTAAGGATGGTTTTCCATATAAATGCTCCATCATAAGCTGAGTCCTCGATTTAAAATAAATATTATTTTTTTATACTGTTAGTAAATTTAAGTCGCGTTTCGATAAATACCGTATGCTATATAAAAATAATAAATAAAATTAGATTTCTTTTTTAAATACTTTCATCTTGATTACCTATTCACGTTAACACGCTCAATTGTTTAAAGTTCTCCATATCTTTTATTAATTATATTAATATTTTATTCATTCTTTTATTAATATTATTAATAATATCTTTTTAATAATATCTTTTATTCATTTTATTAATCCCAGGCATTTATTCGTTCATTACGTATAATAAATAATGCAGGTTTATTATACGTAATAACGTATAATTATGTATAATATAAGGTAGGATACCTTAAAATTAAAAAATAATAAATATGTATCTAATCGAATGTCTAAATAATGGAAATTTCAAGATTGTTAAGATTTTATCATTCATTTAATAACATAAAATAAAGAAGAAATATGTAGTGAAATAAAAATTTGATTGTAATTAATATTAATATGTGTAATATTAAAATGTGGTATTATAAAAATATGTAAAATAATTTATAAGATGCAAATGACGTTCAGAATGTTGAAATTTTCTATAATTACGCGAAAATAGAAGATAAGCAATCAGTCGATAATTTTTAATTTAAAATTATATGTATACAAGAAAATTTTTAAATTTATAAACTTATAATGATAATACTTTACTATATGATAAGAAATAATGTTTACGAGAATTAGAAATTTGTAATAATGTTGCGGTAAACTATACGTGTAAGTACATATGTAAGACAGTGAAGAATCAAAGAGTCGGAAAAGAAAAAATTGGAATTCCCTCGAAAAACGGCTGAGCTTGTTGAACGTAAAATGCACGCTACTTGCGAACAATTTCCATCTAAATATAACTGCGAACGCTAGGGATGTTGGCTCAGCCAAGAATACGAAGCTAGACGTCGACGTTGACAAAATCGGCGGTAATAGTGGCAGCTGACATGCGCGTCTCGTTCGGAACGGATAAAAAAAAAGAAATTAAGGGGATTATGGATGGATCGTCAGTGGCCGACGATATTATGAAAATCGTTTAACCGGAATCAGTAATCCCCGGATACAGCCCGGACTGGGGAACGAAAAGAAAGTGAATGTGAGTCAAGTTCGGTTACGGCTGGCCTTTGATGAGAACAATAATGATGAGTCGACAATTGGTGGTTGATCTATTTTTAAATTGCGAAATACGATTAATAATTTCTCCATTCGTATTCGTAATCATGGTTGTTTTGTGAACATGCCTAGCCGATTCCAAATCCACCGATAAAATTTTTGTAAAGTTTTAACCTCCATGACTCTACTCTGACTAGCGATCGAGGAGATTTCGGCGAGACTCTCCGTGCCTTTGTAATTTCTGTAAGCGTCGACAAAAATAACGTCTCCCGTGTCATCGTTGCGTAGTCTGCTAAGTAAAGTGGCAAGAAGTTGCGTCGATTCTAGTGCCTGTTAGGAAACATTCATTCCTTTTCATTCAAAAAACTTTCATTATTTTTTTTTTAGTTCATTATTATTCATTAGTTTTTTAGTTTTTTATTCTTACTGTCTTACTTGGAATAATACACAAACTCTGTGACGCATTAACAAACAAAAAAAAACAAAAAAAATCAGATTATTGTGTGTCGATCAAATTCACTATTCCGTACGCTTTGTTTAAAACTTGCTCGATAATATCGCACCATTTGTTTTGCAATAAGTCGTATTGTATGTGTCAATATAAGTATTAAAATGAACCTTGGTAATGCAACATAATGCTGTAATAAATCATGATATTTAATTAAAATTTATAAATAAATAATGAATACTTCGTGAATGCTTTTAATTATTAATGAACATGAAGTCAAAATATTCGAGAGTACTCAGTTCAGATGTTATGCAGTAAACAAGGTAAACAAAAATTGGTTAAATATTACGCTCAATACGCAATTTATTCGGAGTTTTATATTCTTTTAAGTGACAAACTACGTCATTATTTGGTATTTTTAATTTAACTAAAAATAATCGTTTTTAATTCTTGTTCTTATATATACATATATATATATACATATAAGTAAGCAGTTTAGTTTCGATTTGACGTTTTATATACCAAATTAAAAAGGTTTATGCAATTGAAACAAATTTGATGAGTCAAATAAAAATATTATTAATAGATATTTATTATATCTATAATAAATTTATAGTTTACTTTAGCCCTTTACTTTGTAATTATTTATTTTAGTATAAAATAAAAATAAAGTAATATAGCAATCATTTTTAAATCGAATGTTACTAAATTCTAATTCAAATATACAAAGTACTGATTGTTTATATTTAAAAACAAAATATTAAAACATCATAACAAATATTTTTTTAATTTCTGATATAGCAATAAAAATGTATTACATATATATATATATATATATGCATTTCTGTATTACAGTTAAAATATTATTTGCGATTGTAAGTTTACAAATTGAGACTACAACTTTAAAATGAAATATAACATCCTAGTTCATTAAAAATATTTTTACTTTTTTATTAATTCAAATATTTATAAAAAATTGTAATTAATAATAAATGAATATTGTTAAAAATTCAGTAATATTGATAATACGGTTGTATATTTTATTTGTGCATAAATTAAACAGAAGAAATTATATTTTTTTTTATAAATAAATTTCAATATTACTAACTTATAAAAATAATTGAAATAATAGCATACTAATAGATTACACATAAATTAAATATTAAATACTATTTTATTTAAAATGCATGATTTTAAAATAAGATTTAATATTGAATAGTAATATAAAATAATGAAAAGTCCATATGTAAATAAAATTTCTTAAAATATAGTAAGTACTTGAACATTTGGATATTGGATTGCTAGAAAATCATTCATTTACTTATACTTACATGATTATATTTACTTATAATCTTCATTATTATTACTTAGAAGTAAATAATGTTATAGTATTTACAACAATGCTAATGGAAAAGTTGTGAAGGAGATGCATCGGATCAGACTCTCTACATCTTTGATTTTTCAAAAGCATGTGTTTACAATTTGCTAAAATAAAGTGATCCATACATTAGCTAAGAATAAGAGAAGAAAACTTCAGGGCAATTCAACTAAATTATTAAATGCTATTAAACTGAGTAAGAGCCTTACGTGTGAAATAATTTCTTTGTGTACATTATGTTTTAGAAGTACTTAAATTGCGCAACGAATTCCTAGGCTCAATATATAAAGGCTCCGAGGTTTTTCGAATTATATGTTTTAAGAATCATTAACCAAGAGCGGAAGATGTGTGCGCGTCTGCTGGCGTGTCCGTTGTGCTCGCAACCGGGTTTCCTAACACTAGACGCGCTGCGCGTCGGCCTCGTAAGCGTCGCTACACGTCCTCTCGCTTGTCCTGTCTGTAATGAGGTTCTTCTCGGTATTGACAAGCTCACCATCCATCTGTTCGGACACACAGTCGCCCAAGGGAACGCTGTTGTGGGAGGCGGCAACGAGTCCGCTAAAATGATGGAAGTGACCTCGGTAGGCAACGGTAGCGTTCAGGCAATGGTACGCAATGCCCAGGCAATACCACTACAGTCTTGGAATGTCCTCAATGCTACCCAGGCGAATCTCGAGTTAACTTGTAAGCGACAGTTCGAGGAGTCTTCTCGGGAGACTACAACCGGTAGTATCTACATACCTATAGATGAGATCGAGACATTTAGGAACTTGACTGGTCTTAAAGACGATGCTGGCAACCTCATACCAGTTTCTGCTGGACAGGTATTTTATAGATTCAATAGCTTCATTTATTTAAAACTATAGAAAGATTTATTATACAAAATACATTAAAATTACTTATTGGTTGAAAGAAGTTTCACCAATTTAATATTCTGCAATGAATTTAATTATTGAATGACAATAGTAATAAAAATAAAAGACTCAGTTAAAGATTAAAATCTTTATTACATATTTAGAATTCAAAATCTATTTTGTACATGTAACATAAATTAATCCAAATTAATTAATGATACAAGTAATACTTAGCTTTTAAGTAATTTAAAAATGATTGTGCTAACATTCATATTGATAAAAAAAATTTGTTCTCAATGTATATAGAACGGAACTGTCGATATAAAGGCACCGAGCCAGGTTATTTTGCTTCAGAACGTTCAAACACAACCAAAAATATTTTCAACCAATCTTATCAACCAAATTAATCAGTCATGTAATACGGAGAACGACAATGTTGAAGCAACAACGCCTGTAGAGGAGCCTATCGATGAGACGGGCAAAGAATCCTACACACATGTAAAATGACTCACACAAACTTTTCGTTTCTAAAAAAGCAAATATATTTATTATTTTTAAGCCCGTTACTTTGGGTTACTTTTACGTATTCAGAACCATTGCTATTATTTATAAAATTATTAAAATATCTTGCTAGGAATTTGCTTGAGCGAACATTCAACGCTTATATAAATTTAATATTAAAATTTTTTATATCCGTATGATTTCTTAGACCTCGTGGTCCAATAATATCGAGTGTAAGACTTCTCCGTCATCTGAATACACACCCTCGTACACAGACAGACTCGCAGACTTAGTGAAAAGCTCCCAGATAACAGCCTCGCCGTTAGGAAACTTCCACGAGTCCTTCGATTGCCCGAATCCTGAACCTCCGTCGAAGATCGTAGATAAGCCAATTATAAAATCGACGAAGATTGTATCGGCAAATGAACGGACCGAGCGTTGCAATATCTGCGGCTTTCATTTCACTGACCGAAACATCCTGGTCCTTCACAAGCAACTCGCACACATGCCGAAAACGAAGGACCTCAATGTTACCACCGAAGACTTGATGAAAAATTATCCTTGCCATCTCTGCACCAAGGTTTTCAAGATGAGAGGCAGCCTCATGGTTCACATGCGGGTCGCTCATCCGGGGGTTAATTCCACAGTTACCCTCAAAGGTATCTATAAGCAAAATTATTACTTGCTTCAATGTCTATTCAGCCACGCAACTGTATTTTATATTAACCAGAGTCATAATTATTACAGACTGTCATAAAACTAAGCAGGACAACGATACATCGAGGGAACAAAAAGCATTCTCGAGTAATGAACAAGAAGGTTCCTATAATTGTCCTACGTGCGGAAAGAACTTCAAAAAGGTAGTTACGGGTAAAATTTTTATTTTATTTTAAATACTACCTTTGCTTAGATACAGAACTTCTACTTTTAAACAATTACCAACTTATTGTTATTCCTGCTTGAATAAAAATAACAGTAAATTTTAAAGTATTCGTTAGTTTCAAAAAGAATATTTTTGTAGGAGCAACACGTGACGCAGCATTTAAAAATTCACGAAGCTAAACAATGGGAATGTGATGTATGCAGCAAAATGTTCACTACAAAATACTTTCTTAAAAAGCACAAAAGGCTTCACTCTGGTGAAATGCCCTATAAGTGCAATATATGTGACAAGACATTCACGTTCCAACAATCTTATCACAAACATAGGCTTTATCATAAAGATGATAAACCGCACTCGTGCTCTACCTGTGGTCGTTCCTTCAAAGAATTGTCCACATTACATAATCATGAAAGAATTCACACAGGGGAGAAGCCATTTGCATGCGAGACGTGCGGTAGGATTATTACATCGACACTTTTTTCGTGTGTACTGTTTACTTCTTTAATGTTACAAAAGGAATGCCATCCATTTATTATTTTCAGTTTTTACTAACATTGTTTGTCTGTAAAGAATTGAAATTAAATTGCTTACATATAGATAAACCTTTATAAGGTAAGTTATAACGATTATGGTTTTACTTTTTGTTGTAGTTAATAAATAACTCATAAAAAATTATGGTTTTTAAGCTTCAAATATTATAACATTAAGTAATTGTTTGCAATAGTATTGAATTTTATTATGCGTTACTGGTAACGAAATAAAATTAAGTGATTACATTTTTTAATTGTGAGGAAATTTCATTGATATAATATTCATTATTACATATATATTTAGGAAAATGTTTTCGACAAAGAGTTTCATACTTGGTACATCGACGCATTCATACTGGAGTTATGCCTTATAAGTGTACTATATGCGGAAAAAGTTTTAGATATAAGGTAATACATTATTTATTTAAAATTACATTTAATTAAAAATATACAACACGTACTCTGGTACAAATCGTCTTTAACTAGCACCTTATAATAATATTTATTTTTACCTGTCTGAAATAATTATAATAAATCATACATTTATTAATAATATTTTATGATAAAATAATAAAGAACTATTACAAATTTCTATTGCATACATAATGGATATAAAAGAAATTAATTTTATAATTATCTACAAAAATATTAGTGAAGTTGCTAACGTTTTTGATATAAAAATATAATTTTTGTATTTATTCTTGTTATTTTATAGTTTGTATATTATTATTTTAGATACATTGATTATACGAATTGCATATTATTTTAATACCCAACACATTTTTTAAATAAACCGTCCAAATTTACTATTATTTTTGAAGAAGAAGATACAATTTGGTTAAAAGAAATATAAATTTTATTACATATATATATATATATATATATATATTTCTATATGCACATGTATATATATGTGCATGTATTTAAATATATATATTTAATATAAAATTAATTAATATTTTATGATTGTATATTTAAATATAACTTTGTATTTGACTAAATAACATACCTTATTTATAAAAATTGAATGGTAATGTTTTCATTATCAAATTATCAAATATTAAGGAAAAAAATAATACATAATTTTTTTTGTTATGTAAAATTATTTTACGTTCAAAAGCTGCAAATCTGTAATAATAAAAGAATATGCTGAACAGGTCAGTCAAAGAACTCACAAATGTCAGCAAGAACCATTCGAAACGAATAATTTTATTGATGATTTATTGGAAGAATCTACAGTGAAGATAACAGAAGAATTATCAGCTCAAGATAATCAAACAATAGATGCAAATGTAGCAAACGAAGAAAATCAATACGTTTTCGTACTCAATGCCGATGGTCAACATATTCTAAAAAGAAAGTTAGACGTTGAAAACTCGAACAATCAAAATAGTTTAGATAAAAATACTGCTGAACAAAATGTCAAGGATTTAAATCAAACTAGTGAGTTCGCCAATAAAATTTGGAATAATGAGAATACTAATAAAATGGAATTTCAAAATAATTATACCAAGCGTAATGAAATAGCTTCTAATGATAAAAACAATTCGAATGTATGGCACGAAATCTCCAACACTGATAGTAATTCTGATAATAACATTTCCAATAATATCAATATGAAAGAAATAAATACTCAATTTTCAAAAAATATTTGGAGCCAATCAATAATTCAAACTAATAAAGCTACTTTTAACAAAGCAAATCTGAAAATTGATTCAAATACTAAAAATGATTTTTTTTCTATGGTAATATCTCCTATAGAGAGTGAAATATCGTCTCCGTCCACAGAAATGAAACACTTAAGACTGTCTTCACCGATTAATAATCAAGAAAATTATGCATTAATCAATAATAACACGAATGTCGTCTTAATGTCCCACAATAGTACGGCAGAAAATTTTAATCGGAGCAATGTTCATTTGTCGACTCTTCAAACTATAAATGAAGATTCTCTTAAAGAATTGTTAAGTGGTATTACTGATAAATAGAACATAGTTTCTGTATTCGTAATAGTCTTCTTTATACATAATAATCTCTTCATTCGCAATTTTTTTAAATTTTATAATTTTTAATTGTTTAAGTTCATATTTTCCCATTACTACATACTTTATTTTATAGAAGTTTATACAAATTTATTCTATGTAATATTTATCAAATATTATTATGTTATGCATACATATTTATTATCATAACTTTTTATCATTCACTGTATTGTTTTTTATATTCCAGTTTCCAAAAGTCTTATATTTATTAAACAAGATTTATCTAATCTAACTTAACGTGTCAATTAGTTAAAAAAATATAAAAATAAATTTTATATTTTGATTATATTATTTTTAATAATATACAATTTATTTATATTATACCAAAATGTGAGACTAAATTATAATCTAATTTATTTAGTAATTAAATTTAGAAACTAATAATAATTTATAACGGTAATCATTCTTACCCAATAAATGTTGTTTGATAAAAGTTATAAATTGACAATGCAACTGTAAAAATATTATTTTTCCTGCATTGATAATTATTTACATTTTATTATTTTTAAAACGGTACTTATATTTTTTAAGTTTTATAACAATGAATATAACCAAAAATAAATGGTTTTAAACATGTGTCTTTTATTTATGAAAATCTATAACATAAGAATATTGTTGCAAGTTATAAAAAATATATTGTATTATTGAGTAGATAAAATGTTAATTAAATCCATAAAGAACCTCAAAGTTAAACTTGAATATTTAATTGTTCAGAACTGTAAAATATTATAATATCCAAAAAAATTTGTAAGACGATATATTTTAGTTTTTTTATGGACGAAAATCGAGTTGCTAGAAACAAAAATAAACTATTAAAACAATTTATTCAAATGAATGAAAACTTTGAAAACATTTGTACACTAATTTAAGACAACGTATCATGTTTATATTTAATTAGAATTTTTTATTAACATTGAGACAGAATGTGATATATAGATGAAAACGAAAGAAGACAACGAGCAATTACGTGAATATTTTATAACTATTAAGTCGTATACTTTTTTTTTATGAGAAATAAAATATCATAAAATTTAATATTTATTGTAAAATTTCAAAATACTAATTAAAGATTCAGTTATGTTCAATCAAAAAAGTGTGCTATGTTATGAAATATTTATGAAATTTTAAACGTGATATAAATAATTATTAATTGGATTATTTCTTATGAAAAATATAATTATTTCAATAATATATTAATTCTATAATGATAACTAACTTATATTAGATCTTATGTAATAAAGTAAGCAAAAAGAACTTTGACAATTAGTGTTTACTATACTCAATGTTATGAAAAAATATTTTTATATTATTTTATAATTTATAGGTAACCTCTTTATCATGTTTTGACACGTTAATGTTAAGTGGGAATAATAAATAGGTCATAAATCGCGCACTTGTTTGAATATTATGATGGATCCGCCACGCGCGGTGTAATACGTAATCATAATATGTTGAGCTTTATGGTTTTCATTCGCTAGCCATGAAAAAGTGAAAATCTGGACACATTAAATTGAATAAATGAAATCTTATCTCCATAAAATGATAATTAATCAATGAATGTGTGGTAATTACGTATTTTACGAATGTAATGCAGGCTTATGGGATTATCAATTTGCATTGGGCAAGGTAAAGAAATTTTTGATAATTATAAGTTTTTTTCTACTTTTAATTGTAATGTTTATTTAGTTATAACTGATAAAGACAAAATCAAAATTACTACATGGTGATAAATTTATAAAATATATGTTTTCTATTTAACGTTTGAAACTTTATAATTTTAATATTTTTTAAAAAAATAATAGAAAAGAACGCTTGAAATGGAGCATAATACTTTTAAGTGGAACCTGTTTTATTTATGCATCAAGAACATCTGTTCCTCTGTTAGTGCCAATAATTGGCAAGGAAAAAGGATGGAGCAAAACAGATTCTGGAACTATACTTGCCAGCTTTTTTTGGGGTTACACAATGACACAAGTATTAGGTGGATATATAAGCGATCGTATAGGGGGTCAACGTGTTATGTGGATTGCTGCAGTAGGATGGGGAATATTGACTTTTATATTACCTGATATTATAGAATTTTCTTCTACATCTGATTATACTATAGAAATAATAGCATTTGCTCGTATGATAAATGGAGCATTTCAAGGTCTGTAATATAAGTATCCACAAACTTTACAAATATGCTTATTGTATTTTAAAAAAATAAATCTGGTTTTCATAGGAATGCATTTTCCTAGTATGATTAGTTTGACAAGTCAACGTCTGACTGAACCTGAAAGAGCATCTTTCTTTACTTTAGTAACTTCTGGCTCAGCATTAGGAACTTTATTAACAGGAGTTCTAGGATCTTATGTCTTAGAGCATTATAAACATTATTCTGTTTTCAGAGTCTTAGGTAATTAATTTCACTCAAAATTAAAATAATTTAAAGAAAAAATTAAAATTTTTTAATAATCATTTTGTTGAACTATCAAAACTAATAATTGCAGGTTTTATAAGTATTGCCTGGACATTTGTGCTAATTTATTATTCTTTGCTGATGAATAATCGTGTAACAGTTAACATGCAATCAACTAATAGTAAATTACCAATTAAAGAACTTATTAGAAAAGCACCTTTCTGGTAATCATATTGCAAAAATATTAATGCACTACTTTTTCGTTAAGTATTCATCAATATTGTAAATAGCTAGAGTTTTATCTTATTAAAAACTTTATTTAGTAATTTTGTAATTTAAAATCTTACACTATATAAAAAATTTATAGGTCTTGTGTGATTGGTCATGCGTGTCAAAATAATTGTTTTTTTATTTTATTATCTTGGATGCCTACATACTTTCATGAGACATTTCCTGATGTTAAGGTATTTCACTATTTTTACAAAATTTTATCACTAACTCTTTCTAAACGTTTCAATTAAAAATTTCAAGAGCTGGGTAGTAAATATGGTACCATGGCTCGCTTCAGTACCATCAATATTCTTGGGTAGAGCTATCTCTGAAACACTAATAAAGGCTGGTTATTCCGTGACAGTAACGCGTAAGATTATACAAACAATCTGTTTTATCGTACAAGCTATAAATCTTCTTTTTTTAGGTTTATATATTATTTCACTGAAATTGATTGTCAAAAAAACATTTTTATTAATTTAATATATTTTATTTCGCAGCTGCAACAGACACATCAATAAAAGCAATTTTATATTTAACTTTAATTATCGCTGGTTCTGGTTTTCATAATAGTGCAATTGTAGTAAATCCATCAGATTTAGCACCAAAACATTCTGGCAGTGTTTTTGGATGTATGAATACCATTGGTGCTATTCCTGGTAAACATATATTTATAATTTTTATCTATATATTTATTATTTTTATATATTTATAATCTTTTAATTTTATTATTTTAGGTTTCTTAGGAGTTTATTTTGCTGGACACCTTTTACACCAAACACACAGCTGGGCTGTCGTATTTATTTATATGTTTATTGTAGAAGTAATAGGAGCAGCAGTTTATCTGATGTTTGGTTCTGGCCAGGCAATTTTATAAATAAAATATTTACACAAAACGAATTTACTGTTAGAGGGATTTAGACATATAAGGACCATCTAATTCATAACCCATTTTTCTATAATAGTTTCTGGTTCCAACACCTGTAAATACAGTTTTATAAAGTTAAAAATTATAATGTTATTATACATGAATATTATTAATAAACTATTAAATACCTGAAATTACAGCGATCTTTGTAGATCTGTGTTCTTCTCTTGCAACTTTTTCAGCTTCTTCCATTAACAGCATACCATAACCCTGATGTTGAAATTTGGATGGATCATGAGCATTTACTGGTACAACACTCCCATATACATGCAATTCTCTTACAATAGAACAACGACCTTTCAATTCAACTCTAAAAATTAATACGGAAGTTAATACTTTTAAATATAATTATACATTTTTGTTCTGCAACAAAGACTAAATACATTTCAATAAAAATACCTGAAGGTATCTTCTGAACACTTTCTAAGCCTTAATAATCCAATTAAAATGTCTTGTAAGGGATCCTCATATGATAAAAATGTTTCCCACCCATTATTCGAAACATAGTCTCTACGAATCAATTCAACTTCGTGAGGTTTAATTTTATTATGTATTTCTTGAATTCCAACTTCTCTTGTTCTAACATCCCTACAACTAACACCTAGTTCTTCCATTCTTTCCAAAGCTAATTCGCGTAAATTACCATGTTCTACTCCTGAACTGCTCAATAAAAATATAATAAATATAAATATTAATCATTCTTATTGATTGAATACTCTAAATATTACCTTACTAAAGGCATTGGAATATCTCTTTGCACTCGATATACTCGCATCCACGGTGGAACAAGAGCTAAAATTCTTGCTATAAGATCAATAAGTACATTTGGAGGATAACTTTTATATCTTCCAGTTTGCCACAGTTCATATAATCCAGTACCTCTAATAACTAAAGTTGGATAAATTTTTAACCCATCTGTTCTGAAGGCTGGATTTTCGAAAAATTCCTGCATCAAAACAATTACAATTAGAATTATATCATTTAATTAAATATATTACCATTATATTGAGTTACTTACAATAAATTGCTCAATATCTCGATCTAATTCAACATTTGGCAAATTTGGCATCATATGTGCTATTACTTTAAAGCCAGCATCTTTCGATAATTGAAAACTTTCACAAACAGCACGAACTGTATGACCTCTATTAGTATCTCGAGCAACATCTTCATAAACTGATTGAACTCCAATTTCCAATCGAGTACATCTGTAAATTATCAAACAATAATTATTCAAAATCAATTAAATTTTATGTAAACATTTATACACTAACCCATAATTTAACATATCTGACAAATGCTTTTTAAGGCAATAATCTGGTCGAGTTTCAATAGTAATTCCTATACACTTAGTTCGACTACGTTCTGAATATTTAACAGCTTCTGCTACATTATTACTTCTATGACCTGATAATGCATCATGCAAATTTCTAATAAAATAATCTCTGTAATTTTCTGGTAAAGACATAAATGTTCCTCCCATAACAATAAATTCTACTTTATCTACACTATGTCCTAATTGTTTTAACTTGATTATAAAAATTAAAATTAAATTAAAATTAATATTTTTTATTAAATTATAAAAAAAAATTATGAAAATTTACAAACTTGATCAACTCGATGTCGAGTTTGTAAAAATGGATCATAACGAGCACGTATTGCTCTCATTGATGTTGGCTCATAGCCTGTATAAGATTGAGTAGAATATTCAAAATCTGAATCTGGGCCACCTGGACAATAAACACAAATATTTCCTGTCATATTAATGTGTGGGCATCTATGTGGTTTGCACATAACAGCAACAACTGCAATCTATAAAATGACATATTTAATTAATTTCAAAAATAATATTTTTAACAAAAACTTACCCCACTAGCAGTTCTAATAGGTTTTGCTTTAAGTTTTGGTAACAGAAGATGTTTTACATCATACGGTACAGCAGCAATTATATCAACTAATTTAGGTGAGGAGGATAAGCCATATTTAGCAGAAATTTGAGTCTTTAATTTATTTAGATCTACATCTTTATTTTCTTCATATGCATTTAATAGTTCTCGAATAATTTCACCTATCGTCATCATCATCCGAACATCTTTAGTTTCAGTAAATTCTAAAAGAAAAAATAATATTAAATTGTAAAGTGAATTAATATAATAGTTATAAAATGCTCCACGTTTTCAATTTCAAATCAACATTTATAGGTTAATTTAAATAAGTATAAATATTAATATCGTTAAACTTAATAAATGTTCACTACGACTATTACCCTTTTTTTTTCCCATGATTAGTTAATGCTGCTGAAAAATGATTAATTGAAGATGTAAAAAATCTAGTTTATATAAATCTTTAACTTAAGCCCTCCAAGCTTTTTCATAAGACAATAATAGAAGCTACACAATGATCTAAATTGACCTAACCTATTAATACCGATCAATGTTTTATATGTATACTGAATTTTGTCACGGATAATTACTTCTGCCGAGATAATCCATAACTAGATTTACGATTCAATCCGACTATAGCAACGAAGTCAAAATATTTGTAATTGATTTAAACATCCTTTTTCATCTAATTAGTTAATTATTCGATCTATAAGATTGTTTACAAAATATTACATTCCTGTTAATTAATTCAATAAATAATTTCATTACCTTTTACTTTATTTTATAAATATTTCGTAATATGCTCGATGGTAATATAATAGGAAATTATCAAAATTCAAAAATTTGTAAAATTAAAAGGTAAAAATAATGTACTTGAGAATTTAAATAAGTTGTTGAATTTAATAAATATTGTACGGCATCTTGCAACTATTGAAATTTTTAATTTAGATACATTAAATTTCATCATTGCAATTAAATATTGTATACTAAACAAGAGTATTATTCGTTCCACTATTCTGCCGTATTTGTAATATTAAAAAAATTTCAAATATATAATATATTGTTTGTGTTATATTATACATATTATATAGTTATATTGACTTAAGTTTCCATGCGCTAAATAGTTATATTAATAAAATTAATAGTTAATACATAAAAATATTGCAATTTAATACATAACCTCAATTGTATTGAATACTTAATAGAATTATTTGATCAGTGTAATTCATAAAATTAATTTTCAAAGAATATTTAATAACAAGTATATATTTCTTATTTTTATTTTCTCATATAATTTAAACAATTTTATTTAAAAATCAAGTAATTTTTTTAATTTGTCTACTTATATTACAATTTATTTTCAAAATAATGCAAAATTATTTACAGTATTCAGACATTTTTATTAATATTTTATGATACAAATAAATTTCTATAATCTACTTACATGTTTTGAAACGAAAAGTTATATTTTATAAAATTCTTTGAATAATTAAAAATTATAAAATAACTTTTTAACAAATTTGCTTACTTATTTCTAATAATATTTAAATTTGATTTTTGCAATGACAATTTACTTTTAACTACAAATTAATATATTAATTTTGAAACAGGTTATTATTTTAATCACCAGAAAGATTTTAAGTTGACAGGAAAAATCAATATAAGTACTTAATTTATTTAATATTAAGAATAATAAAATTCTTTAGAAGATTCTACACATGTTTAAAACATATTAAAAAGTAACTTATATACAGAAAATAAAAACAAGATGATAAAATATGAATTATTTTTAAAAAAAAAGAAAAGTTCATATCCTATTCATTTTCACAAACTTTACAAAGGTAAGAAATTTTTTATAATAATCTATAATAAATAAAAATAATAAAAATTTATATTAAAAAAAAAAAATACTGAAGTAATAATTCTTAATTGACTGATGGAAAGATTTTTTAAACATTTTCCATAATTACATTAACTTAATTTTCTATAATACAGAATTATTACACTTTTATTTTTTTACTAAAGAATATAAGTTTTAGTATAGAAATGCATGTTATAAATTTTGAAAATAACATAAATATTTATGTTAAAATTTTTTATTTTATAAAATGAAGATCCAAATCTATAGAAAATATAAATTAAGTTGATAATTTAATAATTTAGAAATCCTAGAAATTTAAATGTATTACATGCTTTACTAAAATAAGCAAATTAATTAATAATCAAAAATAATTATACTTTTTGGAAAAGAGATTGCAGCATGTCATAGTTATAACTATGTTGTTCTGACATTTTATAACTCAGAAATTAATTTAAGTATCAAAAGATAAAAATACATTTATAGATTTTTATAAATTTATTATCTGTATCTCAGATAATTGGCATTTCTTATTTTGTGTTAACCTTAATTGTTGAATTTTAATACGTTTTTAATATTTTCAAGATTTGTAGTGTTCATATATAGCACAATTAAGTTAATTTTATCAATAATAGAGATCCCATCGTCCTTAAATTTCGCAATTGATTAGGTACAAAAGTTTAAGTTTTAATGAAAATACATCAAAATTAGAAGCACTGTACTAATAATGTTTTGATTTTGTAATAAAGCAAATACGAAATTTTGTTTAAAAAATGAAAATATAAACTTATTTTCATTTGTATGTGATGTGTGTTGAAAAAGGAGAGAAATATTTAATGAGATAATATAGCGCATACATATATATATATATATTAATACGCTCTTATTTAGTTTCATAAAATATCTAAATAGTAGAAATCAGTTTGCATGATGAAATAGAAATTATTTTTGTTTCTGTTGATATTCTTATACCAATATCCGTATCGAAATTGTAACAAAAAATTTAAATGTATTTTAGTTAATTAAGAAGAAAATTAAGCGAAAATTGAACAATTAAAAAAATTAATAAAACAAAATATATTGAGCCGAAATTACGAGGGGGCGCTGTTATCTACAGAGCAAAAAAGAAAAACAGTTAGCTGAACTAAATGAGGAAGAGAATAAAGAAAAAGTGATGACATAGCAGCAGCATGGTGAGGCGTGAGTGAGAAAGTGTGACGGATACGGATATAACATTTAATGTATTGTTCATATGAAAGCATCTACGTATACAGGACTGATGCATTAGTGAGTTGTATAGATACGCGCGCGTGCGCGGGAGTTTTTTTGTACGGACGTATATGTATATATAATTGGACGTTGGATATTGGAGAAGGGAAGGGATGGGAACCATGTAAGAAATACATATGGATGTCCAGTCCTCATTCTGCTTTGGTTGAAATTCAAAATTACCAAACTACACAGTTGTATCTTTGAAATCAAATAGCGCGCGCGCGCGTACGTACACGAGCTTCGAGAGCTACGCGTGCAACTCGATTATATACGTACACCTACGTATGTGAATATCCATATATATATATATATATATGTGTGTGTGTGTGTGTGTGTGTGTAAATTGTGAACTGGTGGGAGGCTAGATAGTGAGAGAGAGAGAGAGAGAGAGAGAGAGAGAGAGAGAGAGAGAGAGTGAGTGAGTTAGTGAAGAGACATTAGACATTAACAATAGTAGCTTGCAACAATAACGCATTGTAAAATGCGTTGTACATTAAGAGGCAGTTAGGTGCTTCACGTGTCATCTCGGATTCGTACGGAAAAAGATAAATTGGTGCTCGTAATTGCTGTGAGCCGTTTTGTTGCGCCGAGGCAAAAGTGAAGATATAGCATATCTCTAAAGTTCTGCAATCTATAATACAAAGAGTTGCGTAATATTGCAAAACAGGAGCGTGAGACGGTGGAGTTGCGACGTGAGCCGAAGACTAGTGCTGTACGAGTTGTCTGCGGATCTACAGGGGAAGAGGTGGAATAGAGAGCAACGCGTTTTTAAAGAATCCCGAAGGAGCCTCGCCTCGCTCCTTTTAATCTCAGTGAGTACCATTGTTATGCCAATAAAACTGAGCGCCGACGATGGAAGGAGTGCGCTGCGTAACGGCCACGAGGGGCAGAGAACGGAGAGCAAAAGGAGTAGGCTCAATCGTGCATTAGACTGACCGTACGATTTTCTAATTCGTTGGCGTTCGACCCTTCGCAAATTTTACTCCTGCGCCTGCAGGTTTCGTGGGTGGCTGATAGGATTGGCGGGGCCCGGGGAGGAGGGGGGGGGCTGACTCTCTCAGTATTGGAACGCGCGTCGGAGCAGAGCGGGACGTCGAGGGGTGGAGTCGTCTGGAGACCCGGGCGGGGGAATCACGAAACAGCCGATAGATGATCGGTCGGAGGGAGTTCAGGTTCGGGCCCGAGCACGGAGGGGGCCCGGAAAGTCTCGCATAACGGGAGCGTCAGGTTTGTTTCTCCCTGGCGTGTGCGTGCGGTGCGTGCGAATGCCCGTCACAAGTATAGATAGGTAAAGTGACGGCTCGTCGGTCCGCGTTTCCTGGCGCGGGGGGGGGGGTTACTAAAGAATGAAAAAGAAAAAAAGTCCGCATGGACTGATAGAAGAGCTTTTTATCGAAAAACAATCGACGAGGAACTTTATCGAGGGAACTTCGTGAGCCAATGAGAGGGAGGGCGCGCGCAGGCTCCAACGTTAAATGGAAACCTGCTACTCCCGACCAGAGAATCGACGAGCTCCCCATGCTTCCACAACAGCTGTTTCGAAAGCACCGTTGCCACGTTCCTCTCGAGGCTCGCTCCGCTGGTCTCTGCTAATGCCTGCTGTTACTGCTCGATGTTGCCTCGACACCTCAGCGACCTTACGAAATGAGCCTTGAAACTTGTAATTCCAAACCCCTCTGACTCCTGCTTTTAACATATGCCTACCATATATAAAGTTCCATCTAATGCTACATTCTACTTTATTAATATATCAAAAGCTTCTTCGACTTTTAACTACTAAAGGCAAGAAAGAATGTTCAACTCCCTCTTCCATTGTTGTTCCTTGCTTATAGTTCAATCCGACTAACCCGATTAATTCTTGATAATTCTGTTTTACCTCTGTTCCATCCATATTTAGCCTTAACAATTATAATCTAAATTCCCTACTTTTTCTTCCAAAAGTACACTAATTTATAAGATTCAAAAATTTTACCTTCTACCGTTCAATAATGAAATTGCCAGATTGTCCCTCTTAAAAATCAAAGCGTTTCATATGTAATTCATATATGTAAATTCCTGTATTGACATAAGAAGTTGTCATTTTTCGCATTTTCAAGCTATTACTTTACCTACATCTTCGATTTCCGGATTCTCAAGTATATAGGTACGGTTTCTTTTTTTAGGATCTTACTACATGTCTTACCAACAGATATAGAAATCAAATTTTTTTTTCTTTATAGCCCGTTCAAAATGTTACTAATATTTACTACTTTTTACATCTACAACTTCTTTTTTAGAATTACATTTTTACATGTTTAATCGTTTTCGAATCAATAATTTTTTCTTCAATTTTGCTTGTTAATTGCACAATATAGGACAACTAAACATATGTATAAAGTCATCTGTTTCGTAACATGAATTTAAAATACGATGGAACATAATACAGATGAAATAATAACTATTCAAATCATTATTAACTACTTAGAACATTTTAAAATATAAATGTATGATGCTTTTGTTTCTTATCCTATAAGAAAACCTATTTTTTAAGATACGGCAATATTATAATTGATTTGGGAACAAACATTATTAATATTCATTTTTGAAAAACAATTTGTCATTGATGAACAATTAATTCCGAACTAATTGTTTTTGTTTTCTGATATAATCTTATTCAAAAAAATAACATAAAATAACATTTAATGTTTTCCTTTACAGTTTAAAGTATACTTTATCATAATGATCTAAATTGTATGAGATGAATTACTTTTTTCAAACGATTATTAGTATTATTGGGTTAATAGCAAGTAACATTAGTAACGTTTGGCAAAATTAAATATATTAAAATTAATTTATTAATTTTATTAACCATTTAGATTTTTTGTATTTTTTTATTTAAACTCATACGATCTTATTTATCAATTTAGTTCTGCCTTTATGTTTGAATTTCCATATGTCCATTCGCATGCCTAGTTCTTTATCTCCACGTATGAATATATGCATGTAAGTTTATACCTAAAAATTTGAAAGAAAACTCGACTAAAATCCAACGTCTAAAAGTAAATTACAATGTTTTTACGTTATATTCTTAGAAAAAATTTATAAGATTGTTTTTTAGTTTATTTATCTAACAGTGATATAAATATATACGAGCATATATATATATTATATTTAATTATAAGTTATCAAATCGGCTTTTATTTAATTGAATAGTATAACTAGATATTAATATTTTTCTTTTCTTTTTATAAGTAATGCTTAAAAAATTACAAATAGATAAATGCTTTATTCTTGTAAATGTACATCATTCCGTTTTGAAATTTACATGAAATTATTACTAATTTCTGGTACAATTTAAAATTCATTATATTTATCATTTTAATGTATTTTCAATTCAATTGCTATTATACATTAATTATTTTAAATAAGGAATAAGTTTATAACAATCAGTAAAATTTACGAAAATAAAAAATTATTTATTTATTTCACAATTATTTATTTCTCTACTTTAATAATAATAAAATCTAAATAAATAAGATTCTAATATAAATACTCTAATTAATTCAATCTATTTTTTAATACAACAATTAAAATTAATTAATTTTAATTTATTATACTTTAATAAATTATAAACAATTAATTTATTAAAGTATAATAAATTTTATTAAATGCAGAAATTATTATAAGTATAGTATAGTCAATAAAAGTTTATTCATAAAATATTTCCTTCAAACATTACTAATTTTCACAGTACGAACAGATTTCTTAGCACTCCCGCCTCTCCATTCTTCTTTTCTCTTTTTTTATTTTTAAAAAAATTAATTTTATTATTAGTATTTATAAATAAAATAATTACATAATACTTTAGCAATTTCGTATTTATATGTATAAATTTATATACATTATATTAATATAAATATAATATACAAATATAATAAGTCCTTTTAATATTATACATCTCAAAAAAAAATTGTATTTAAATGCCTTATTTTTAAAAGTATCTATTCTTTTATGATTTGGCATATAAGTGTAAATTATCTTTTGAAAATACTATAAAATATTTTAAAATTATAGTATGATAAATATAAAAAATTAAAATATACAGTGGTGACTTATTAGTACGCAAGGTTTTTATATTTTTATAGATATTAATATTATATTAATATTATTTTATTATATTTAAAATTTTTAATATTATAATTTAAGATCCAAATTCAAGATGTAAAACAAAAAATTTTAACATAAATTTATATGAATGTAATAAAAATTGAAGTTAAAAATATATGATAAAGAAACTAGTTTCGATTATGATCAGTCATTGTTTTTAGATTAAATTTACCAAAATTGAAGAATATTTTTATAATTTATTAATATACATATAAATTTGAAAACATAAAAGAGCCTAAATAATTAAAATAAATGCCAATGTCTTTTTGTATTGTAATAAAACAAAATTTATTACAAATAGTTTTTAAATGTAATTATTTTATCTATTTTTAAAATCAAGAATTTTGTGTAGTTACTTATTTATAAATTTATTTTTGAAATATTTCCTTGTATTGAAGTGTGTGCGTATATTTTTAATCTCCAATGAACAAATATATTTTAAGATGAATAATGAAAATAGATATTTGTAGTGATATTTTGTTGAGATATAGTTGCTGAATGTAATAGAGTAGTTTGTATATTTCAATCTATTACGCGCATGTTATATGTAATTGAAACAATATATAAACTTAAATTACAATAAAAGAAATATCAAATACATTAAATACGTATTAGTACTACATTATATGCTAAATTTTGTATTTATAAGTATATATTTGTATGAAATAATATTTTAGTATAATTTTAAATTAAATAAAAAAGAAAGAATTATAAAATTAAAAAAACGAAAAAAATATATAGATTTTCTATCAACTTTCTACTAATATTTATAACTATTTTTAATTTAATTTATTATGAAAAGTTTAAATAAATATATATATATATATATATCGATAAAGACTTATAATAATTATTAATAGAATTATTTGAATAAAAATACATTTTATTTAATCTGGAAAAATATTGCTTTTATTAAATTTATCATTCAAAATAAGTTAAGATAATATTAAAGTGTCTTTTTCTGGAAGTAATTTATAAATAGATTATTAAGTAAATCAAAATATTCTGATAAAAAATGTTTGACAATAGAACTTATAAAAAATTTTGTAATGATACTTCCTAAATTTATTTCGAATTTAATTAAAAATATTATTTGATACAAGAATAAATTGATTTACTTTTGTTTCTAAGCATCTAGAGAACCATTCAGAAACATTTAATTAAACTCTAGTAAAATTAAATTAGATTATCATTATATTGTAATGCCTTATTTTAAAAAAAACAATTACAATATTTGATTTAAAATGAGCTTTCAAATTTTGGATTCTTAGTAAAATTATTTGCTTTAAAAAATTTTTTAAACTAGCATTTACACATTCATAAATATTATTGATTTTATAAGGTTATAAAATTATGTCACGATTATTGAAAATAATTGTTAATCGGAAACGAATTGACTTAAATATAAAATAAGTATTTGTTTTCAGATATAACTAATTTATGGTAGTAATAATTAAATTTTTATAATATACTTAACTGTATGTATATATTATTATTATTACTCAAACATTAATAATTTAAATCCAATAAAACAATAGTAAATGAATCTGTAAAAACACGGGAACCTTAGAAAAAAGTAGATATCAATACAGTATATACTGTACTTAAATATGAATTTATTATTGTAATTTATTTTTAAACTGAGAAGCTCATATCACGTTATCATTATTAGTTAATCGGTTTAAGCTTACCTTTCGCCAAAGTTTTGTAAAATATCATAATTTTACTACATTATGCTGTTGTCATATTATTCGAAAATATTTAAAAATTATATGTAGCGAAAGAATTCAAGTTCCTTTGGAGTCTCGAGTTTCTGATTCTTGGCAAGTATGTATTTGTAACCTCGTGTTCCACTCATTGCATTATATGCACGTGCGCGAGTTAGCACGGAACCATCTTACAGTATTATCATTTGTTAATGGTTCACCAACAGCTCAATATAAAAAAGTACTCCAAGCACACGTGTACGAAACGCGAGTATTATAAGAACTTGTAGATTTATACGTTATCCTGTTTATTATATTATTTAGTTCGTTGATAAAGTAGCTAATCTAATAGATATTAATAAAATTTAAAACAAAATTTCTGAAATTTATTTTCATTTACTTTGGCATGCAAGCTTTGGTATAAAATGTACAATTCATTTATTTCTTACTAATACATTAAAATGTGATTATTTTAAATCCTTTACAATTATATAGTAAAATTATAATGCTATAGAAAATTTGTTATATTCATTATTGCATAAATTATTATATTCATTAAAATTTTGATTTTTGAACATGATAATTAAGTTTAAATAAATAATTTTATATATAATAACTTATGCAGCCTTTTTAAAACAATATTCTTAAAATATTAATTTTAATTGTAAACATAGGGTGCAAGAATAAATAATTATAAATATTTTCTAATATTGAAAATAACTTACATATATTATCGAATATTTTATTGAATTAGTAATGCATATACCATCAACGGTACAAATGCTTTTAATATTTTTTTATATTCAGTTAGAAATTAATAAAAATATAGTATATAAAATTAAATTAAAATGAAAAAAAAACCTTATAAAATGATTGATATAGAAATTATAGAACTTTAAATTTTATCTGATTATACATTGCAGAATTCATTAATTCAACTTACATATAAAATGACTTTCTTACGATAATTGTTCAAAACAAATACATATTTATTTTTGTATATGAATAAGAAATCACATATTTCTTTCATGTAGAATAAATGTAATATATTTATAAGAAGATCCTTAAAATGTGTAAAATATTTGTTGAACGTATGATATATGGTTTTAATTAGAAAAACAATTTTTTCAACGTGTAAGAATTAAATTTATTTATAAGTATTTTAATATAAATAAAAATAACGAAATTAGAATGAAAATATCTACCGATGACATAAATATATGTACGTGAAAAACTGTTCAGATTTTTGTAATTCATAACAACTCTTTATTTATTCCCTTTAACACTTTAAAAATGATGATAGTTCGCGGCTACGAAGAATCGCATTCGGACTTGGCAACGTTGCACTTGTTTTCCTTTTCTCAAACCCTATTTACTATCTCGTTCGCTCTTCTGTTCCTTTCCAAATCATTTTTTCTTTTTCTATCGCTCTTTCTCCTCCCTGTGGATCGGACGTCGATCATGCTACTGCTAGTTTTTTTGAAGTTCAGTTCTTGACTTGTTTTGTTAGACCTTACTCTTAGCAGAGTACATTATTTATTATCAGACAATGCGTCGTTGAAAAAGGACAAAAACTTATTGAAAAATTAATACTGGACAATTAAGAAAAGGGTGTGAGACGACAATTATTTATTGAATGACGTAAAAAGAATTAATTTATCTTATATGTAGTTTTAGATAATGAGTTTGTTCCTATACTAAAGAGTGATGAAATGTAAAATTATAAGAGATTGGTGAAATGCAAATATTCGGAAGTACTAGTATTTGAATTCTGAATACGTAAAAACATCGAATTTTATACCACGATTTCATGATATATTCATTAGATATATTCATAGCAATTCATAGGAATACCATGAACTTGCACTAATATAATCTTTACTATTTTTTGTACATCGCTAAGCTAGTGCTAAGTCATTTCTATCCCGACCGAGCTTCACTTACGTTATTGTTTTTGTTTGAATCGTATTTTGTATACGAAGTACACATAATTAAAAATTTTATCTTATGATTCACTGAATATTCAACTTTTATAGATTGAGAAATTCATGTCATATAGTAAAAAGAATAAGAAGACACCGCGATAAACGAACGCAGCTCCTACCAAGTTACTATTATACATTAATTCGTATAAAAGTCTTAGTTGACATTACGATTTTCTTGAATCTAAAAGAGCGTTTAACTTTATATTATATATATATATATATATATAGAGAGAGAGAGAGAGAGAGAGAGAGAGATATTGAGAGAAAGAGAGAGGGGTAGGGAGGGAGAGAGCGAAATTAAGAAGCTGACAAAGGGTATTGGATCGAGATATAAAAAGAGTGAGACAACGCGCGAAGAAAGCTCATCTGCCCTTGGGGAATGAAGACGACAAAAAGAAGCGATACGAGAAAAGAGATTGCTGAACGCAGATTGCAGCATTGAAGAAAATTAAAAGAGCCAGTTGTGGGTGGAGGGGGAGAAAAAGAGAAGACGTTAATATTAGACGTAGAAGCGAACTTCGGTGGTAGTATAAAAGGCGATGGTGATGGCATTTAAAAAGGCGGGTAGTTTAAAAGCCCTGAAAAACCCTCTCCCCGTTGACAGCCGTCGCCCCTCCTAACAAGCGCTACACGCGTACGACCGAAAAAGCTCCGATCGTTCTCTATATCTCTTTCTCCCACCAGCAATAACGTAATTCCATTCGCGCATGTAGAAGCATGCACACGCGTACCGCATCGTCGTCTGTATAAAAATGGGGGCGGAGCACGAGCTAAGCTCGACTGCGGCCTTCGGCCGCGACCTAACCTAACCGTGATGCTATATAGGCGCACCTACACGCGTGCGGTTGAATAGAGTCGGGGAGAGGGAGAACCGATGCATGCACATGCGAAGACGGCGGCGGGGACGATATAGTCGACGACGACGACTATACGAGAGCATTCGAGAGACTGTTAACTGATCTTGTATGGTCGAGAGCGGCTTTCGCCCAATTCGAGACTCGTTCTTGATGAGGAACAGGCTCGCTCCCGGAATAGCTTATTTTTATTGAAAATTATGAGGTGGGGGAAAGGCACTTTGCAAGTCTTTTCGGTGGAACGTGCAATGGAATCATCTCACCCTTTTTTCCCTCACGACCAAATTATTTATCCATCCCTCCATCTTTGTTTGACTATCTGCTTGTTTATTTCTTTCTTTGCCTGTCTTGTCTGCCATTCCGCTTCCAGCTCTGTTGTCCCTCATACTGATTCAACTACTCTTTCCGACAAAATTATCTGAGAACATCTTAAAATATTGGACTTAAATATTATAGCTGTACTTATTATACCAATGATTACCGGAAGTATTTTTGGAAGGTTTTAGTTTGCTATAAGACTGCTTGATACACTAATTTACATTAGATTGAATAGTTAGATTTAATTATTGCACTTTTATGTTTATTTAAACTTTGCCGTTCTCCTAACAAGTTGATATCGACGAAATTGAAACGACAAATATTTTTATAAATATAATCTAACTTAAATTAAATACCTTCGCGACCAAATGATAAACTTGTTGACCGTTTTTTTCGTATTCTTACATTTGTTCATTTTAGTTAGCAATGGACTCCGACCACTGCATTGTCTTCTCTCTCTCTCTCTCTCTATCTATCTATCTATCTATCTATCTATCTCCCTCTCTCCCTCTCTCCCTGTTCTGTCTATCTATCTATCTATATTTCTCACATTTCTTTCTCCATACGTTTACTTCATTCGCTGTTTCTCCTCTTTTATATATATGTAGAAGAAATGAAGTGAATATGAACCCTAATACTTAGTTGTATACACCCAAATTTTGGTTTCACTTTTTGGTATATGCGTGAATATGAGAGCAGTAGCACTACTGAAAATACTTATCGGTAATATAAAGAAAATTCTCTTTTCGTGTTACTTATGTCCAAATGAACTATGATTAACATAATGATGAACATAAAAATATGTTTATGAAATAATGCATATTTTTTTAAACAGAATAGAATTTTATTTATACAATATTTTATTAATACTTTTTGCGTAAATATAATATAATTATTTTCCTCGAATTTACATTTAAAATCTAAATGTTACATGGAAATCAGTAATTTCCAGGAAAAATATTTTAAAAAGATTATTTACAATCAATAGTAATTATAAACACATTGTCTGGTTTAGTACAGAACATTCGAAAATAAAAAAAGTTATTTTACCTTTATATCATATATATTTGGTTAACATACGACAGCTTATTTATGTATTAATTATGTATCTTGTCTTAGGATCATAATTATTTCATGTATAATTAATTTTTACAGATAAAATGTATTTTATTTTTATTTTAAAAAAAATTAACCAAAAAATATGACAGAATGCAAGTAAACATAATATTATTTTATCATAGAAAATTCTGAATATTATTATACAATATGAATTTGTTTATGTTCTGTCTCAAAAAATTTAAAATCTGTTCTTTCACTTTAAAAAATTGAATTAAAGTATTATAAGTTTTAAATTGATGATATAATTAATACAATAATTAAATTACATTCAAAATTTAGTTTAAATGATTCGCGATTATCAAGTTAAAAAAAAACTATATGGGCTTTTTTAAATATATATATATATATATATATCTGCTTATTCATATAGGATCGGTACAACATATCATATTATTACTGTTTCGATTGCATGCTGCTTTAATAAAGGTTATAATACATATTACAATTAATATTGAGCTAAGGAAAATCCATTAATCGAGTATTAATTTTGTTTGATTATTAATTATAATTAATATGATATCATGTATCGCAAAAATTTGTTATTATAATATATTGTTGTTGATTATGCATTTAAAAAATAGTTTTAATATTTGGTAATTATATTTTTCAATAAATTAAATATATTTAAAATTGATATTTTAATTATCGAAACGATTTTTTTCAAATATATTTTTGTTGAATATATATAGAATTATTAGAAAACTTTAATCTTCATACTTGGATATTTATAGTTTTTGTTATCGAGATTCATTATTTCATTGAATATATTAAAATTATGCAATTGAAATTGCAATTTCAATGTTTTTCCTACGAGTTTAAGATTGTATTGTATTTAAAATATACTTGTACATTACCAATGTACCATCCGAAAGATTACTCAGAAATAGTCTACAAAATATATAAAGAGTAAGATTAATATTTCTAAAATATTGAATTTCACTTGGATATTCTTAACAGTTCCTATAAACCATACGTAATTACTGCTATTGTTAAATAAGACCCAACTCATTATATGATGTAAAAAAAAAAAATGTAGATCAAGTCAAAACTTTACGCCTGCTTAAAAAATTCCTTTTTAACGCTTTCACTATAGAACTTAAAATTGATCGAAAGTCGAATATAATTCTGAATTCTTATAAATGAAGTCACTTCATGCATATGCAGATAATAATCTATTGTATTTGTAACTTTAAAGAAATAGAAAATGAATGGAAAATATGAAGGCCATATTTTATAAGGGGAGATAGTAGAAGTCAATAGACGATTGGTAATAGATAATAGTGTAAATTTTTGCATAATCCTCTACCAATCAATAGTAAGATCGAGATTTTGAAGATGAGTTTTGAATTTGTATTGTCTTGCTTTCGAGGCGAAAGAGTGTTATTTGTACCCGCACTCGGTTACAACGCATCCAAATGCAAACCAATGCAAGAGAACACTAACGCATAGCGTATGAAGGTGGGGCCAACAAGGATAACATAACCTATACTTGATCGACGAGGCGCGTAACGCTTCTCTCGACCCACATGTATTCATCGTGAGTCGCGCGTGCAGGGGAAACAAATATATGCAATAGGCATCCTCGAGAACAGTGCACAGAAAATCAACCTAGTGACTGATTCGAATTGAGAAATACTAGAAGATTATAATCGAATAGCTAAGCTCGAACGAGCAATATGATTTTCGAAAATGCACCCTCTTACATTAAAATGTTGCGACGAGAACATGTTTCGACAGGCTTAGAGACCCTACGATCGAGATAAAAACTGCAAAAAAGAAAAGTGGGGAGCGGACAAGTGAGAAGAAAGGTGCAATAGGTCGCGGGTGGAATAGAGACAAAGTCAAACGTGTTTTCATGAGAGATATATACTCACGAGTATAACATGCCCACCTCCGTGCGCACATAGCTATCGATGAGCTATGCGCGCGCACTCGCAGTTTAAAACGTGTGCCGCTGTCATCGTGTTGTTGCTGCTGTTAGTGGTAGTACTAGCGGTGGAGTAGCGGCGGCGATGGTAGGGTGGTGGTTCTGCTACTGCTACTGCTACTGCTACTGTTGTGCTGCTGCCGCGTCGCGTCTCTCGTGTTGGAGCTCTTAGAACTGTGCGCACGGTGTAGCCAACATTCTGTTAGCTGTTACGAGCCAGGTCACACCTCTCGTTGACGGTGTGCGTTTTCCTCAATTTTGGGTGTTTCGTGTGGGGGGGGGGGAGGTCATGATGGGACCCACAGAGCTCATAGGGTAGAGTTGCTCGAGGATGCTATGAAAACGGCCTGTAAATAATAAAAAAAAGTGACAGTGCGAGCAGTTTATTGTTATTTATTTTCCTTGGATGGTTCATGGCGGTGCTGTTACTCGTGTCAACTATACGTGCTGACGACAGTGTCGAGTATGCAGTATTAAGTACTGCGTATCCCAACGAGCAAAACGAAAGAGTAGTGGCAAAAGGGACGGTTAAAAGACCACTCACTGGTCGCCATATAGAGCTAGACTTTGAATTTTACTTCTGTAATGCAAAAGACACTAAATTTATTCTATATAAATAATGCTGCGAGCGTGTTTTCCATCATTCAGGTAACGAAACATTGCCATTTCTCTTTTAATTGATCCTGCGCTCAGTCTTCTCTCAATTTTTAGCCTTCTATTATTTAATATGATTCCGTACACCAAATTTTTTACCCACCATTGACACACTCGTTCCTCCGTTTTAAAGACATTAATTATAATTAAACGAATTCTCCTATTATTTATTTGATAACTCGTATCTCATTCTTTATTATCGTACGCCCGTACGCGCGCGCGTGCTCGCTTCCTTCTATTCGTCACTTTCACACTTTTGTGAGAAATATCGTTTTGGACCTGGTTACGTTGCGCGTCGTATTGGTTTTGATGGCTCTGAGGAAGGTCGATCTTTGGACGATAACTATTGGCTGGGATCGCTAAAAAAATTTTACTCTTTAGCTGGATAAGTATTCAACAAAGCGCAATAAAATATAAAAAGAAAGAAAAGCTTAAGGATAAAATCCAAAAATGCATAGAGGGAGCATCGATATAGTGAACAAGACAAAGCTGCTTGAAAAGCAGTAGCTAGGCGAGTGTCTGCACGTATGTGTTCGTCTCTGCGTCCGTGTATACGTGTGCATGTGCTGCGTGCGTGTGTGCGTTTGTTCTATCATTCTTTAATTTGTCTTTGGTTTGATAGAGAAATAAGGAAACAAAGAAAAAATGTATTAAAAAGTGCAAAAATGTTAGGAGGATAATGCTGAGCCTTCATTACTCAGTAGGCAGGCAGACTACAGCAACCGAAATCACACAACACAGTTCTTTAAGTAGAGTGGTTTAGTCGAGAGTAAATGTTGGCCACTCTACCTACCACCTTTCCACCCTCCCCCGCTCTTTCTTTCTCTCCCTCTTACGCGTCTATAAACGCACCCATCAACTCCATTTCACTCTTTCATTCGACGCAACCATATACGCATACTAACCTACAAACTTATTCTTTCAAACTCATGCGTACTTGGCTGCAACTCCTTAGACCTTTATACGCTGTTTTCAATCGTATGGAGAAAGCGAAGGACAAAAGTGAGTATTTAAAACATTCATCAATTTTTGTTTGGAGATGAGAAATTATTTTTTTCAATATTTTCTAAGTAAACATAACCTCTTAACAACAATTTGTCCACGATAATTGTTGCGATTAGATTCACCACTGCAAAAAAGCGTAATTAAATGCGTAGATTCTAATTATGTCTTTTCTTCGCAAACGCTTGCTTTCAATGCAATCAAGTTGAAAATAACATCGATTTTAAACATTTCTTTTAAACATTCGGATCGACATAGTGCCAATGCCATGCAATGAAGAAAAATATGTTACTATTCAGGAGATTAAAATCCCTAGTATTATAGCTTATTTGGAGCGTTTGTGCGTTCCCTTGGATCTGTGTTGGTTATACATGAATACGCGTATGTGCATGCGCAAGAGCAGAGAGAGGTACGCCAGATCCTGCATTAGTATGCGTTTTGTAGAAACTCGATTGTACACAACTCGCAGTAACAGTGGTGTGTTGCATACTCGCCTTTGTTATCGACGTGCACAGGGACATCTGTATGTAAGTGAACTTTACTCTCTCCAACTGTCTGTTCTGCCTGCTTGGCTGAGTGTGTGTATCTATCTCTGCCTATACGCTCATATGTCTGCTACTTGCCTTTATTTGTTTTGTCAATTCAACAATATGAACGGGAATAATAGTTGTGAGGGAGAAAGAGATATTTTAAATTTTAATATCATTTCTTTCCCGTGGTAGCTCCTCTGCGTGACAGACCAGTTGAAAGTCTTCTGATGATGGCGCAGTTGATCATTCTAACACAGAACAGAGGTATAGTGACTTTTACAAGTGTATCGCAATGCGTATTGTACATACATTCTCTTCCAGTTTACTCTTGAGAATTTTTTCTCTCTGTTTCGAATGTTCTTTTATTTTTCCGTCTATATGTTTCACTCTGTTTTTAAATATTTGTGATAGATTTTTTTTTCATATTATATTACATAGCTTCGTGTTTCTCTCTGTCTTTATCTCCCCCTCTATTTCACAGAGGCACGCACGCGCGCACGCACACAAATCTTTCATTTCAATATTTCGTGTGAACTGTATTCGAAATCTATACAAAAATATAGATAATACGCATAAAGATGTTCTATAGCATTCTTTGTTATTTTTCAAATCACATTTGTACGTCATTTAATGTAAGTAGGATTAAGCTTAGTCTGAATTTGGATTATATGGAGATTGGATCGATTAAAATGTATAGCTATTTGTTATTAGATAAATTAAAACATCATTTTTATACTATTTAAATTTTGTAAAAAATTTAAATAATGAAATAAGGGATAAATTTAAATACATATTCTATGTATACATAAATACGTTTTCACACATGCTAAGTACATATTAAGTACAAAATTAGTTTTAAGATATTTTACTTTTGACACAGGTTTTACAACTCTAATTCAAACGAATATTTCTATTTAAAGTATTTTTAATAACTTAAACAAATTTTTATTTCAATAATTTCTTGATTTTAACGAGTTCCTGATTTCAAAATATTTTGTTTTTATTTAACTAAACGTATTGATCGGATTTATTCATTGAGTCAATACGTAAAGGCAATTTTTTACTACCCCCCCCACAACACTTTTTTAACGAACCAATAATTTGTATTATTGATTAAAAATTCTAATTCCATGAAATGAAGGATTTGTTAAGTAGATTAATAAATTAAAACAAAAAGTACATTTTTTCTTGAAACATTAATTTACATTCCGTATTAAGTTATCTTATTAGTATCATTGCTGAAAATAAAACTTTAGTAATATATGAAATTTTTTTGATAATATTAAAAATTTCCTTTTTACGAACATATAATTATTGGATTCAATAGTTGAAAATTTATTTAATTATTTAAATTGAGTATTAAAATATTTTTATAACATCCGGTAAAAAATATATTTATAAGTAATTTGAGAAGTGAATAAAATCTAGGTTATTTATTAATGAAATCAATCTAAACATTAAAAATAAAGATGGCATTTTTCTGTTTATTTTATAATATTTCAGTGTTATTAAAAGAAATAAAAATTAAGATAAAGCCAAATTAAGTATAATCGTATTAAAATAGATATATATTTAATATTTATAAGTATTTTATAGAAGAATAAACTATATAAATTCAAAATGAAAATTTTAAATTGATCTTTATGAAATGAAATGAAACAACGTAAAATTTTTTGTTAGAATATAATTTTTAAATTAATTCTTTTTATTTACACCTCCAACCACATATGCATAACGAGCTATTTCACTTATGCTTAAAATATTTTTTTAAACAAGAAAATCTTTTGTATGAATCACCATTCTGTCGGGTATGTAAGCATACAATCAGAGAAATGTTTTCAAAAGTTAAAAATTTTTGAAATGTCTTCGTTTTTTTTTATTTTTTATTTTATTTTTTTAAATTATACGTTTGTTAATATAGGAACAAAAATTTTTTTACTTTGCTGCCAATTTCAGCTTGCACTTTTCAAATAATTGAACTGTTTACTTTAATCTCAAAAAATCATCTGTTTGTAAAATCTGTCATAAAATAAAATGCTTAAGAATCGTTTATTTCACAAATAGTAAGTAAAAGTCTTTACATTATGGAATGACAAAATTGCTCATCTCTTGTTGCACCTTCATGTTTACGTGTCGCCAACCATCAATAGTACTTTCTAACCTTTCAAAAATAGATAAGTTAAATTTTTCAAGTAAACAAGCATCTGCCAAAAAATTGTAAAAGATTAGATATAATCGAAGAAGCATTTGAAAGGACACAAAACCGACTTTTCAAGAAGTATAAATTCATTTCTTTTCACGATTAATTTACTTACTGTTCTATATGATTGAGAGTTCTTTTCTGGACACAAATGTATACATAATAACGGAATCTCTTATTATGTGCTCTTTCGTAGAAAACTTTATAATTGGTTCCATATTTGTGTCTCTCTTTTAGTATTTCTTGAAAGATAATGAATGCATATATAGACAGGTCAAAGGCTTTCTAAGAATTGTAATACTAGATCATAGATGGAACCTGCATAGGTCTATCGTTTGAAAATTCGTAGTAAAATTACTATAGGACCGTGAAGGGTCCAGCATAAAAATTATGATTTAATGTGAAAACTTTACTACGAAACATTGAAATAACAAATAATTATATGCGATATGTTAAATGTGTATTTGAACGGCCCTTGTAATATCCTTTACCTATGAATAAATTTGGGTATTGACAAAATAAATTTTTTGAAAATTTTCTTAATATTTAAGTTTATAATGATTTTTAATAATTATTATAAAAACTATTGTTTTTTTTTAATAGGTAAATTTATTAAAAACTTTTTTTATAAACTTAAATGCTTATTTAAAATAGTGACTAGTTAATGTAAAAAAAACATTACGTCATATAATTTTTTTTTATTGTTTAAAACATTTATATTACGTACTTTTTATAGTTTTATAACCTTTTAACGATCATTCAAACATAGCTTATAAATATTTTTGTTAAAATATTAATATTATACTTTAAGAAAAGTATAATATAAAAGTATAAGTATGATGTAATGATGATATTAAAAATGATTTATATTAAATAGCCTACGTACATATAATATTATACAATGCATTAATGTATTCATAAAATACGTATCTGAATATTGATTAACTATAACTAATAAGTTAATAAAACATATTATAGTTATTAAGTGTTATTAATGGACAACAATAATAAAAATATAAATTAAATCATCGAATAAGAATCGTAGTAAATATGAATTTTTAATAACATAATTCCAACAATTATAAAAGAAATTGATTTTATTTTTAAGGTATTTTTAAAGCTTCGTATTGTCTTATGTCACAAGTTGTGAAGCTGTAATCAAACTAAAAATATATTCTTCACAAAATCTATAGTTAAATAAATAAATAAATTGCGAATGTCTATTTTTTTCATTTTTAATTAATATATCATTGTTTTTTACAGATAGAATAGTGGCATGAGTCGATTAATCTATGGCAGATCAACAAGATCAGTCGTCGTCCGGGGGGTCTGTAGAGAAGGCCAGTGCTTCAGCAGACACCTCTAAGCTCAAGGGGAAGAGCTCAAGTAGTGGTGGAGGCAGCGGTTATAGGAAGCGTCAAAATAACAACGCTGTGCAGATTACTTGTGAAGAAAAGCGACGGAGACCAGCGATCGGTGATCCGCAACCACCGCAGGCGCCAACCTATAAACACCAACGCCCTGTCGAGTTCTCCAAAGAAGAAACTAGAGCAAGGAATGACCGACGAAGCAATGGAGCCGGTTTAGAATGCTTATTCGGTAATTTCGATAATTATGGTACTATTCACTAAAATAAACTAGTATTAATATATTCACAAGCACTTAGCTTTATGCAATTTTACTGTGTGGTTGGTATATAAAACAATATCGATTTTAGATTAAAAATTTTTTTTTCCTTAACAATCCGCTTAAAATCATCGCATAATATATAAAATGTATAATATATGAAACTTTTAGGTGAGAGTATAGTTCAGAGCTTTAAGCATTCCAATATTTATATAGTTTTTATGTAAATTTAAATATTTCTTTGTTACTAGTTACTGAGGGCTGAACAAATCTAGATTCATGCAAACGTGCTTTTAAGCCGTGAAAAATAATAAGTCGTACAATTTATTCATTAATAAGGTTTTAGTAAGTAATAACATTATTAATATGAAGATTGTTTATCTTATAAACAGATACAGACTGGAAACAGCAACAAAAAACGAACCAGACTAATTACAACTCCAGTGGAAATAGTACAAGAATACGCACTTCAAAACATAGTTTACAAGAATTTAATTCAGGGCCCATCGACTGTGTAGCTTTGCGCACTCGATCTCGCACCCCTCAAAACTCGCATATATATTCACAAGGAATCAACAACAGTTTTGACTCAACATTGTCCAGTGGTTACGGAAGCAGCAGTAGAAAGTCTTCATTCATTAATAACAACTTAACTCCTAGTACACCACTTTCAAGTCATCCATCAACATCCAAAGGAAACAGAGGTCAGTTAATTTTTTCTTTTTTCATAAGTAATTTATAATGTTGGTATAATAATGTAATACTGTAATAACTCAGATTGCAATTAATTTAATTACCAGAAATTAATTTTAATATGTAATTTATATCTCATCTTTAAAATGCAATTTTCAAAACTAATATTATATTTAATTAAATAAATTAATCTGTGAATAAAAATTTAGTAAAAAATCTTTATAAATATGTACATATGTATATGTATATATATATATATATATATATATATATATATATCTAAATATTTAACGAATTCAAATAAATATAATTATTGAGTTATAATAGTAATACAATAAAATAAATGAAACGGTGACGGAATTATACGACTGAACAACTATAAAATTCTTCATCGCCCTACATCTTTTATCCAAGCATGACTCCTAACTTATGATAGATAAAATAGGGTGCACAAATATTGGTTTGGAGCTTTTAATCGTTTTGCCGAGAAAAACCTATTTGTATCTATTACTAACTAAAATTAATTTAAAAACGCAAATCACTGTACACAAGCACAGGCACTTATATTTCTACATTTTTAAATAGCTATAATATTTGATCGAACGTTAGGAATTTCATTATAAAATGCCATTAAAATATACCTTATTTTACAATATTACTTACAGCACCTGACATTCGATAAAAAAAATTATAAAACACATTAATATGTTTAATAAATCACTAAGGATAGTTTAAATCACTAAGAAACAAAAGATTTTAAAAATGGCATTAATTATAAGTAATTGTGGTAGTGGTTTAACGTAATCAGGTATAACTGCAAGGGCTCGTATGCTTTTAGGGAGTAAAAAAAATTTCGAGTGTAATACATTAGTGTTAGGATAATTTAAATAAATAAAAGTGTCAAATCGGAATGTATCACATTAGGCACGAAGATGAGCGAATGTCTGGAAGGATTTGTGTCTGCTGTCAAAGCGCTTTTTCCTATATCAGCACAAACCTATCATCAAGAAGGTAAGCCTATCGTATAACGACATTATAATCACAATTCCTGTTCTATATTTTTTCCTTTTATGTATTGTAAGTAGTAACTATAAAATGTAAAAAAGCAACTTATAATATGTGTTGCATATACTTAGATATTAAGTTTATAATATATATTTAAATGTATAATAAACATATGTTTAGTGTCAATTATAAAATAAATTTAATCATCATTTAAATGGTACGTATTATTTTTAAATAAAATCAACGATTGTTAACTTAATTTGATATTTTTGTAGTTACTCAATGCTAAAAAAAGAAATAAAGCATTAGCTTTTTGCATTTTTATAATTACGGAATTTATAAATAGTGAATGAAAACTCATACCGTCAATAATTGAATGTACTGTTTATAAAAATTGGATTATTTTATTATTATTTTTATAATTAATTGTTTTTGAAACATGTAAAACTTTATCTGGTAAAATAATATTAATTAGTACATTATAAAATTATTTGTGTTGCAACTTAGAAATTTGAGCTTGTTAAACATATTACATTATTTTTAAAAAGAACAAATAATACTTACTTTTAATTCCTTATTAATTAAATAAAATTAAGATAGTAAGCAATGTAAATAGCATACATAGATGAAATAAATTTATTTATGTAATGTTTATTACAAACACATTTTATAATTTAATTATTTTTTAATGTTAAGAGTTTCAAATGCATCAAAAATTTAATTTAAATCTACATAAAAATATAAATATTTTTTCAATGAATTTGTCAAGCAAATAAGTGTAGTTATAAAATGAAAAATTTATTCATAATTAAACTATCACCATTAGTTTAATACAGATAAAAAAATATTAATTTTACAATAAAACATAAAAACTTTTAGTTTAAATTTGAATTAAAATTATATTACATAGACCAATATTATTTTTAAAAATCCAGTTGATGTTAATTAGAAATTAGTCTCAACAAAGCACTAAAGATTACATAATACGTAGAAGCTTCGTATAATTAGTTTTTAGCAGTGTTGAAACTAAAGAAAAAATAAATTATTTAGTAATCTAGTCCTACCTCATTCATTTACCAAATCATATTGATTATATGATACACTGATCGATGCTCGATGCACATGTTCCTATTAGTTACTATCCATTTAAAAGTAATTTTATAAAAATAAAAAAGGATAATATTTATAGGTCTTATAGTCGCATTGATTGCCATTTTTAGTATTATTGAGGTATCAATGGGATATAAAAATTATTACAAATCTTAATAATAATAATAATAATAATAATATTTAATATTAGTTAATGTTGATAACATAAGAAGTATAATCAATTATTGTTAAGGTTTGTAAAAAAGTTCATATAGAAGTATCGTAATAATGGAAATGGTATTCCGATAAATATGCTAAATGTGTGTAAGAACAAAGAGTATTCGCTCGAAAAGATATAGATGATAGACATATGTTATGGAAAGGAAAGAGGATAATGTACTCCAAGGGAAAAAGGCGCAACCAAGCCTCGTCTAATGCGTAAATCTTGGTCCATTTTCTATCAGGTTCAAAGCTCCAGGGTGTCAGCAGCTGCGCCAATAACGTAGGCACGAGCTCGGTCGGAGTCATCGGTGGTGGTGGTAGCCTCGTTGTGGTCAACAGTAGCAGCAGTCACAGTCATAGTCACGGTTACAGTCACGGGGGCGGCGGAAGTGGCACCAGCAGCAATATCAATAACAGTTTCAATAGCCTCAACAGCGGAGGCGTGGGCGCCTGTATTGGTCAGTCGTCGAGTACGAAGGCCAGCATCAGAGTGGGTAACGCAGCAAGTAACTCGGCGGAGAGCGGCGGGGGCTCGTTGACGACGGCACATGACGGGGGAGCAGCGGCAGCGGCGGGCAGTAGCGGTTACGCGACGACAACTGCCGCCGCCACCACCACCACGACGACGAGTGCCGCCGCCGTTGCAGCCGCCGCCGCTGCTGCTGATGCTGCGGCGGCAGCAGCAACCGCGGCCGCGAACGTCAACGCAGCGGCAGGGGCTGACAACGGGAACGTCAACGTCACCGGAGGCGGGAGTGGTGGAGTAACCGCCGGCCTCGTGGTACCCGGAGCTGGTGGGGGCGTCGGCCTCGGAGTCACGGCGGCTGCATCACCACCGGCGCTCGCCGCCAACTGGGCCGCAGCGGTCCACGCGACCGCGCATCCACCGCCTCAGCACAAGCATCTGCTGCGCTCGCGTGTCAAACTCTGCAGCGAGCAAACCAAGGACCTAAGCACCGGTAGCGTCAAATCCCAGGTCAAGTACCACAAAAAGGACGGACTCAGCGGATCTTGCTCCAGTTCTAGGTTAGAACTATGCGCTTTCTTATTTTTCATTTTCTCTACTTTTTGCACGCATACATGCACTCAAACAAACACGAACCATCCTAACACATGCCTACTTTTTTGTTTGCTTTACGGTCACTTTAATACCTCAACAAAAAGTCGGGAATTGGGCGCTTGTATCAGCTGATATTACTGAGGGAACTTAGTTATCTTAACTGTGCTCAATCAGAAAAGTTGTATGAAAACGTGTGCGAGCTCACGTATATAGTACGGTACCTATAAAATATTCCATTGCTTATTTTCAAATATAACCATTTTTAAGTAATTAATAGAGGAACTAGGTTGATTAGTTCCAATACTACCGCTGCATGGGCCATAAAATCTTCACTGATTTTTTGGACGGCTCTTATTTGTTGGCTATTGTATCTTTCTGCAATACCATTTATTTTCTAAATAACTTAATAAATAATATTTCATCGTCATACGTATTGAAAGCATATAATTCAATGTTACTGAAATTGAATTTTTTCTATAACTTCTCAATATTTTACGTGTCGTTTATTAATTTTGAACAGATAATAAATTCTCATTTTATCAGTTACTGTATTACAATATCTAATTCACAGTATTTTTACACTAAGTTCGATTGCCTTGTGCTTACTTTGAAATGAATTGGCAACACCTGGGTGCACATTGTTTTTGATTACTCCCTTTAAATGTTGGCACTATAAAGGCGATCTAATTTAATATCTAATGAGCACCTCCTCCTTACCTTCGTTTTAACTTACTTATTTTGATTTTCTACATATCTTCCTTGTGACTGGTACAGTTATTTTATAATAGTACTGCTAAATAAAAATTATGGTCTCAATTCTTTTTTGCTTAGCAAATACATTAAAACCGAAATTAAGAAGATGAATCACTTTAAATTTCAATAAATTTTTTAAGAATACTTTATTATACTTTTATTTTAGTTTATTTTATTTTAGTTTAGTTTAGTTTAATTTATTTTATAGTAATGTAAATGTAATGATGTACTTATGACTAATGTCACTTTATGTTCTACATATTAAGTCAAGGGAACGAAAAATTTTTATGTAACATTTATCAATTTTAGCTTCAGTCATATATGTGTACATAAACACTTTTAAATTTCTTTTTTATCGGTTGAAGCCATGCTACAGATTATAATAATAAAAATTTCAATTATTTTGTTTCATTGTACAAGGTTTTCAAATGCAAAAAATACTTATAAATTACAGATCATTAGTAAAAAAACTTTTACGTTGTATGATATACTAATTATATTGCAATGTATGAACAATGTTATATGAATCAGTATGCAAAGAATCCTAAACGCATTTCAAAGCTCGTTATAGATAATACATTACGTACTTTTTATTTATAGTACAAAAGGACGCGTAAGAAAATAAAAGTACGAAAGAAATTAGAATCAAATTATATTCAAACGTTCTATTAAAATTTTTTTTATTTAATTATTATCGCTTCTACAGTTTTCATAAAAGCAAATAAAAAAACACCTTATTGCGAACACGAAAATAAATTTCAAAGCGAAAATTTGTATCACTAGTCAATTATTGAGGAATGTTTTGTATTTTTTTCTAATTTTCAAATATAACGAGATATTTACTCTGGATTTACTTCTTTTATGAAAATGCGTGCACGCCCAGTTAGAGAAAGAGAGAGAGAGCGAGAGAGAGCACAGACACTCGGCACTTCAGTTTACTAAAAAAATTAATTAGAAATAGTCAGTAATTGTGATTTACATTGTTTAAATTTGAAAGAAAAATATAATTTTGTAAAGAAAACCATCCAAAAAATCTATATTTGTTAAAATTTCAGTCTGTATGATGTAAAAAAATTAAAGTTTAAAGGCTTTTAATACGTACATGTAAAAAAATCTGAATAGAATTATCATGACTATAGGATGTAATACTGCATTATAAATATCGATACAATTTAAAAAAGCTTTAGTAAAGATTGATATATTTTTTCGCAGGCATCGATCCTCGTCGCGAGCCAGAAAGGCAGTGATAGAGGGTAGCGCAGTTACTGGTAGCGGGGTCGTCGGCACTGTTGGCAGTGGCCTCGTCATGTCGGGCAGCGACCCCTTAACAAACGGCGGGAGCGGTAGTAGCAGTAACAACAACAGTGGCGGTGTGACGTCCAACTCTATAGCGATGACCGTAGCCCCCGTGGGACCGCCAGTAGTCCCTCCGGTAGCCCCGGGACTTGTGGTCTCTGGTACCGAGGAGGAGACTATAGCCCAAGCGACCACGACCGGAATTAGCGGAAGTGGCGGACCTTCCGGATTGTCGGGAGCTGGTGGCACGGTCGCGGCTGCTGACAGCGAAAGTGACGATGGCGAGGTCGGCAGACTGCAAGCCCTCCTGGAGGCTAGGGGCCTGCCACCCCACGTGTTTGGCGCCCTCGGTTCACGCATGCAGCATCTTCTCAACAGAAGTATGGGTGCGAGTTCCGGTAAGTCTTACTTTCTATTATTCATTATTTTGGTTCCTCCTGAAGTTGCTGCCGCTTTTATTTTTATTAAAGTCATAGTTAACTAAACGTAATGTCTCGTAATAAACGTAATAAACAGATTATTTAAGTTAGCATTTAAATGAATCATTAAGATAAAAAAACAAAGAAACAACAACAGCGCTTTATAGAGTGAATCGTTTTGATAGTTACATTAATTGAGATTTAACTAAGAAAAATGAATAGATCTCAAAATGATAATAAATTGTAAGCAATAGAAAAAGAGGCACCTTTAAGCGTTTATTATTCCTATCTAAAGTCATAACAAATTTGAGAGCTTGTACACATACAAATTATATTATCAATCTTTTTCTTGTTTTCGATTGGTGACTATTTAGATATTTAACTGTCGATTTCAGCTGCGAAAGCCCAGCAGCTTTTGGCGGGTTTGCAGGCGGTCGATGACGAGGGCGAACAACTTCAAGCGGTCATTGGTATGGGTGAAATCCTTGTAATGGGTAACGAAGACACGCTTACTGGTTTTCCTGTGAAACAAGTGGTCGCTGCACTTATCAACCTCTTGAGCATCGAACATAATTTTGTGATAATGACGCACGCCTGTCGAGCTCTTACATATATGATGGAAGCTCTGCCGAGATCCTCGACTGTCGTTGTTGACGCTGTACCCGTTTTTTTGCAGAAGCTCGAATCCATTGAATGTATGGATGTAGCTGAGCAATGCCTTACTGCTTTGGCCATGTTATCTCGAAGACACAGTAAAACCATACTTCATGCAGTGAGTTCTTTTGTTAATGATATAAAATTATTGTTGTACAAAAAGTTTATAAGATTTCTTAATTAATTAGTGCTGGTTATTTTTCAAATTTCTAAATTTCAATTTTATTACATTGATACAGCAGCATATATTTTACAAATTAATATATAAAATTTAAACTATCAAACTAACAATTTACTTATTAATCTTTATCAATTATATATTTTTTCATAAAATAATGTATTTACTATCGTAAATAATATTTAAAATGTCAAACTCGACTTGTGTTTATTTTTCTTTTCTATAGGGTGGCGTCTCAGCCTGCTTAAAGTTTGTAGACTTCTTCAATATAACCGCACAACGTGCAGCTCTAACAATTACAGCTAATTGTTGTCAAAACCTACACCCCGATGATTTCCATCTTGTCTCGGATAGTTTACCGCTTTTAACAAGTAGATTGACCAATCAAGACAAAAAGAGCGTCGAGTGCGTATGCCAGGCATTCAGTCGATTGGTTGACAGTTTTCAACACGACGAAGTAATGATGTATAAAATAGTTAATGCTGAACTACTACAAAACTTGCAACAACTGGTAAGTTGAATAATTTGAATACTTTTTAATTTTATTATTAATAATTGAAAGTTTTATAAACATTATTAAAAATGAAAAAAGAAACTTCAATTTAATATTATTAAATAATAATTAATCATTAGTATTAGAGTTTAAGGGAAAACAATTGTTGTTTTAAGTGTTAAAAGAATTTGAATATTTACTGACTTAAAATACAATTTATTTTTAATTATTTAAGCTTGGTTTAAATTATAATATTATATTGAACTGATAATAACTTTCGATGTTTCGATGTTTGAAATACCATATAACAATGAAAAACTTAATTTATTTGTTTTATAGTTGATGATCACACCTCCAGTTAATAGCATTGGCAATTTCATAACTGTCCTACGAATGCTTTCTGTGATATCTAATCGCTGTTCTGACTTGGCGATACTTCTTCTTCAGCAGAATATAGCATTTACACTAAGCTATCTTTTGACTGGTTCTTTAGATATTAAGATAGACGATGTTGAGTTGGTACCACGGTCGCCGCAGGAACTATTCGAAATAACCTGCCTCATTGAAGAGTTGATGCCACCGCTACCAACTGATGGCATCTTTAATGTAGATAGTTTACTAGATAGATCTAATAATCAACAAGAGACCGTTCAATGGGAATGGCGTGATGAGAGACAAAGTTGTCATCCATTTAGTACTATTGATTCAAGAATTATAGAGGTAATTTGAAAAGTAACAGTAAAATTATTAATGTATGAACATACACTGATTTTTAAGTTCTTAATTTTTTAAAGAACATTTTTATATATATATTTCTTTTGCTTTTAAATTTATGGTATTAATTATTATGCTATTCTTAAGATCAGAAAGTATATTAAAATTCGAATATAAATTAACTTTTATTTAACTTAATTAAAAAGCAAAATTCAAAATCTTTAGATTCTAAATCTGAAAAAACTTAATTTCATGTTTAAAATATTTATAAAAAATTACCCACTGTATCTTGTTTAAATCAAAAATATGTAAATTATAAACAAAAATATTTTACAAATATTTTACTACAAATTAAAATTAAAAGAATTAATATCTGAATATCTGAATCTGAAACATAAATATTAATTTTAATTTATGTTTCAGATGGCTTTTCAAAATGGCGAAGAAGAAATTTGCTTATCTACTCTTGGAAGAACGTACACAATAGACTTAACTGTGATGAAACAAATTAATGAAGATATTGGAGTTGCGAGAAGTATATTTCGTAGAGTTAACACGCAGCCAACTGAAGGTGATAATGTTCCATCATCAACAACGTAAGTATAAATAATTTTTAATTTATGAGTTTAAAATGAATGTTTATAAACTTATTACTTATAGCAACTCTTACGTCGTACCCCTGGTAGTTAAGATTAATGAGTGGGTTGTGAATTTTATACGAACACTGTTTTCTGTGTTATATGAAGTTTACAGTAGTTCAGCTGGACCAGCTGTTAAGTGTAAATGTTTACGAGCATTGCTTAGAATGCTGTATTACTCTTCAAGTGATCTCCTAAAGGTAATTTTTTTTAATATTCAATTAAATACTTTCAAAATATCTTAAAAATGTAATTTTTAATCGTATGATTCTGATGATTCAGGAAATGTTAAAGAACCAAGTTGTTTCGTCTCACATAGCAGGAATGTTGGCTTCACAAGATTTACGAATAGTTATTGGAGCTCTTCAAATGGCAAACATTCTTATGACAAGATTGCCTCACGTATTTAGAGTTCACTTTCATCGCGAAGGAGTATTGTATCAAGTACGTCAACTAGCCGATCCAGATATTCCTCTTGGAATATCGCCACCCAAGTGCTCTTCTGGTAAGCTATTGACTTTCAATATTGAAATTAAAGTGAAAGAAGTAGCATGCTTCTTCTAAACAGGATCTTTCCTTGGTTTAAATAGGTACATTACCAAGTCCTCAACCAGGACCATCAAATACTCCCTTATCTTCCACCATGACGTTGTCCTCTAGTAGTGCTACGTCTCCCGTTGCTTCTCCAACAACAAATGGAAATATTCTATTCGGTACAGTTGCTAGTAGCCAAATGAAGCCAAATCTTGCTGCCACAATGGAAACTCGCAGTAGAAGTGATTTAAGTATTAATGTTGAAGATTCAAGTACACCACCAAATGCTCACTTGTGAGTATCTCAAATTATATTTAAATTCATATAAAGCAAACAGTAATTTTAAGTATTATATCAATTGCACTAACTTGAGATGCACGGAAATTAATTTAATAAGAAATTATGCATCATTTTTAAATAAATATAAAAATGTAGAATATAAATGGAAATGTTTCAGGAGAATCGGTGATGTATTGAAAAGAAAACGACAAAATAAAAAGGGCAGATTTTCACGATTAGGAAGTGGAGCGCCTCAACAAACGCAGCAGCCGGAATCGCTGTTTACAGGATTTACACCCAAGAACAGTCGCTTTTTAGGAAATCTTAATCCAGCTCGTTGGGGAAAGAAATCATCATCACCAAGCAACGCGAACGATAAAAGAGACTCAAATTCGTCTACAAATCTATCCAAGCCACCAAGTAATCCAAGCTTAACTGGCAGCAATCGTGAAAAGGCCAAGGCATGGGTTAGGGAGGAGGCGCAACAATTTTTAACGAGGTATCAGCTAGACGCGCCTTGCACGCATCCCGCACTCACGGTACTCTCTAGACTCACCGCCGCCATACTACGTTTGCAATCCAATGTAAGTATTGCATTTATACCGTTTGATGTGCAAATTAAAGATTATTAAAGAACGCTCAACGACCCCTCTTCCGGATATTATACTTATATTTTTCAATTTATTATTTTTTGTTTTGTTTTATTTTAGTTCATTTTCATTTATAATTCTTTTACAATTATTTCCAAAAAAATTATTATCAAAATCCTAAATGCAGTACAAATTTCAAATTTTATTTCTTAATTTCATTCTGACAAACAATTTATTTCTGTTTTTTATTACATATATTAATATTAAAATCAATTTTAACAAATTCAATTTATTTACTTTTAATTATTATACTAATGATGATCCATGGTCTCATTAACATTTAAAACTATGTGACAGCTTTCTTTACTAATTTTAAAATGAATTTTCCGCAGTTTTTAAAAATGATATTGATTATTAACAAAAAACTTGTATATTGAAACAGGACTTAGAAGAGATGTTTTCTGCACTTACTGAACTTCGTGATGTTGTTTTGGAGAGTGATATTTCACCATTTGAAATGAATCACAGTGGCCTCATTAAAGCTTTACTTAACTACCTCACTACACAAGATGCACCTAACAATCAATATGATCGATTAAAAATGTTTTGGAAATTGTTCGCAGAGTCTACTGTACGAATTAATTACATTAACCTAATTAACATGGTAAAATTAAGATTATAAATATTGACGTTCTTAATATGGTTTTTCAGATACTAAAAGACAACTTAACAAATTTACATCCTGGAGCATTTGGCGCTTTAGTTTCTAAACTAAATAGCTGTGTTTCTCAGTTAGAGCAATTTCCAGTAAAGGTGCACGATTTACCAGCTGGTTCTGGAGCCGGTAGAGGTGGAACAAGCGCTTTAAAATTCTTTAATACCCATCAACTAAAGGTATAAACGGACTTTTTCCATTTACTTTTAATCATATACTTGAAAAAATTATTTATTTATAAATTATTGTTAATAAGTAACTTGTAATATAAATCATATTTTTTATTTAACAGCATTGATTTTTTTTCTCATTATTTAAAAATTATAGTAAGAATTATTATTAACTAAAAATATAATTTATACAAATTAAATATATCTTTTATAAAAGCTGTTATAAAATGACAATAGACTAGTGAAATGTTATTTTTAAAAAAAAGTAATTAGATGAATTATTTTAATTATCTTAAGTTAAATAGTTAAATTTTTTTATGGATCAACCATTAGTCGAAATTTTGTTTTTAATTGACGTAAGTTATTATAAATTCATTAACTGAATCGTATCACAAATTTCAGTGCAATCTTCAACGACATCCAGATTGCAATAACCTTAAGCAATGGAAAGGTGGGACTGTTAAAGTTGATCCACTTGCTCTTGTACAAACTATTGAACGCTATTTAATGGTTCGGGGATATGGTAGAATACGAGATGCAGATTCGATGGTTAGCGACGACGACAATAGTGAAGATGATATCGATGACACTCTCGTAAGTGTTTCATTACTTATATATGTATTTATATTAATATATTTATTTTGCAAATATAGGGTAAAAATTGAATTAAAATTATAAAAAAAAAAAAAAATTTATAGGCCGCTGTAGTCATTAGTCAAGGTTCAGCAAAGCACAAATTACAGTTTTTGATAGGAGACGAAATTCTTCCATTTAACATGACTGTATATCAAGCTGTAAGACAGTTCAGTTGTTCTGGTGTTGATAATTCAGAGGCTGATGCCGATAGTGAACCTCCACTTGGTCATGATGCAGTTTGGGTACAAACTCATACAATATATTACAGGTAATATCTTACTTTAATATATTTACTTTAAAAATTTACTACATTTTAATGTATAGTGATTATATATATATTTACGGGGTTTATATTATAATATTTTGATATTATATAACTTTTATATAAGTTTATATTGTATAATTTATTCACCCCTTATTAATAATTTAAAAAATATAGTTAAATAAGTATATTAGTTCAATCTCTTAAAAATATTCTCTGATATATAAGCAATAACCATCATACGATTTTAAAATTTACTTAAACTATATATTTCAGTTTAAATTTATCAGTTATTTTCTATTGCATTTATTTTTTATTTTTAAACTAATATAAAATACATACGATTTATTATAGAATTGATTGCTTAACAGTCGTAAGTCAATAGTAGTTGTAGCTATTTATAGATAAGTAATAAGTATATAACTAATTATAAGCAATTGCTAACAATTGTTTTTTACAAAGTAATAATCTTGAATGAAATTTGTATTAAAGGTTCAATTATTATAGATGATTTTACACTTTTACATTCTTCAGCTTATATGTATATACATCAGCTTATATACATTCAGTTACCTACGAACTAAATATTAATCATAACATTAATCTAAAGAATTTATATTGATACTGTATGAGTTTTATTTTTAAAATATCTGTAAATAACTTAAAAAGTTATCAAAAAATAATTAAAATATTCATTTATTAAAATGAATATAAAAAATTAATAATTTTACATATTAATTATAGACCTGTTCCCGAAGAGGAATTATCTACTTCATCAAAACCAGGTTCCAGTTCACAATCAAGTAGTCGCAAGGGAAAAGGCAAAAGTACAAAGATTAGCTCAAAGAGAAAAGAGGATAGCCTGTGGCTTGAAGGTATTATACCTCAGCAGTGTTGTTTATTGGGGCCATTTTTGAGTTCCAGTTTACCTCCAATAGTTACAATTGGTGATGCTTCACTAGATGGCTTGTGCCTATTACGTTTATTATATGCTCTAAATCGCAATTGGGGAGTATTATTCCCTCATGTCAAGAATGTCAATCTCTTATCATCACATGACTTCATTAATAGTAAAATTGCAGCTAAAGCTAGTAGGCAACTCCAAGATCCATTGGTCATTATGACTGGAAATCTTCCATCTTGGTTACATCAAATAGCTTCAGTATGGTGAGTACAAATTTGATTTTCATTACATATAATAACTGGTATTCTTGGATAATCAAAAGTCTTTCACACTGTCAATTATCTATGATTGATTTTTATTAGAATAGTTGTACCTTTTATATATTTTAAAATATTTAATTATTTCCATATATACACGTCTTCTTTTTAAAATAGTCAGTATCAAAAAAATAATACATTAATTAGATTATAAATAGATAGTAAATAATATTATTAATCAGATTTAAATATATATACAAATTAGATAAAGTGAAATACACATATATAATCATCTAGATATATAGAGAAACAATTTTATTTATATTTTGTTTTAGCCCATTCTCATTTCCATTTGAGACAAGGCAACTGCTATTTTACGCAACATCTTTCGATCGTGATAGAGCTTTACAGCGTCTCCTCGATTCTGCCCCTGAATTAAGTGGTACAGATAGTCAGGAGCGTGTAACACCAAGATTAGAAAGGAGAAAACGAACGATATCGAGAACCGATATTCTTAAACAAGCTGAGCAAGTTATTCAAGATTTAGCATCAAGCAAAGCTTTATTAGAGGTGCAATATGTTAATGAGGTAAATTATTTTATTTCAAACCTTTTATAAGTAAATTTAAATAAATACATAATTTAAAAGGCTATTTTTTATTATTACTTTCTTTTTAATATTTAATTCATTTTATATAACATAATATTAATAATTTATAAGACAATTAATTGATTTCTATTTCTTTATTTATATTTTTAAAATATAGCTATACACAATAGTATAATTTTTTTTTTTTTTTATCAGGTAGGGACTGGCCTTGGACCCACTCTAGAGTTTTATGCTTTGGTATCACGAGAATTACAGCGTGCAGATTTGGAATTGTGGCATGGTAGCTTAAATCCGACAGAACAAGGCTATGTTTATATCAATCAGGGATTATTCCCTACTCCGATTCCATGGAATACAAAAGTATCACATCTTGCCAAACTTAAAACAAAATTCAAATTTTTAGGAAAATTTATGGCTAAAGCTATTTATGATTCCAGAATGGTAACTTCCTATATAATTTTCTTATTCATATTTATACGAATAACAAATTTATTTGTAATTAAAATTTATCAATTATTTATATAATCTTACATTATTGTTATTTTAGTTGGATCTCCCATTTAGTTTAACATTTTATCGATGGTTATTGGGTGAGGAACATGCACTTACCTTAGCAGATCTCGCTTATGTAGACGCTGATGTTTTTCGTTCACTTTGTAAATTACAAGATGTGGTAAAGCGAAAAGAAGCTATTGATAGAGATCAATCATTGAGACCTAGTGAAAAAACTCAAATGATTGAAATGCTAGATTTAGATGGTTGTCGAATTATAGACCTTGGGCTTGTTTGTCAACTTCCTGGTTATGACAATATTGAATTGAGAAAAGGTGGAAGTGATATTAGTGTTACAATATACAATTTGGAACAATATATAAAGGTATACATATATAGATATATATAAAAAGGATTTAATTTTTTAAGTTCATAATATATTACAGCTTGTGGTACACTGGTACCTTTATGAAGGAGTTTTTAGACAAATGGAAGCATTTCGAGAGGGTTTTGAATCCGTTTTTCCACCTGCACAGTTACGACTTTTTTTCCCCGAAGAATTAGAAGCAGTATTCTGTGGTCATGCACAAACGGGTAGTAAATGGGATATCAAAACATTGTCCGAATGCTGTCGAACAGATCACGGATACACGCCTGATTCACGAGCAATTCGTTTCTTATACGAAGTTATTGCAGAATACAGCAGTGAGGAACAAAGACAATTTATTCAATTTGTCACTGGTTCACCGAGGTTACCTGTTGGCGGTAAGCACATAATTTTTAGTGCATCTGTAATTTAAAAGCATTGTTTGTAATTCGAAAAAACAAAAAATTATTAATCTGTTTTAATTTCAAAAGCATAATAATAGCTTTCATTTTAAACGTATTATTTAAAAGTATAAACTTACTTTAGTATTTAATGGTATAGATAACAATAATAGCTATTAATGTTGATAAATTTTTAAATTATTATTATTGTGTTAATAAATAAAAATAAGTAGACATACAAGTAATAAAGAAAATAAATGAAGAATGCATTTTAGAGACAGAAAAATAAATTATAACAATCTTCAAATATTAATACGAAACTTGTAAAATCTGTTAAGTATAAATTTGAAATTAGTATTGTCTATATTAAATTATCTTTTTTTCTTTTAATTTTTAGGTTTCAAAAGCTTAACGCCACCTTTAACAATAGTACGGAAAACTTTTGATTTGTCAATGAAACCTGATGAATTCTTACCATCAGTAATGACTTGTGTCAACTACTTGAAATTACCCGATTATTCCACTTTGGATATTATGAGAGAAAAACTTAGAATAGCTGCGCAAGAAGGGCAACATTCGTTTCATCTTTCTTAGAAAAAGAAGCAAAATTTTCTTGTTTTATTTTCACTTTGGTTTTACTTAGTGAAAAGCGTAATAAACAATCTATAAAAAAGAAAAAAAAATTTAAGTACGAAAGAAGCAGAATCCACATAGATGAAAATGAATCTTTTACAGAATTTACAAAAAAATTTTTCTTTTGAAACAAATCAACATCCCTGTTCTTGAATTTAATTTCCCGTCAATATTTCATTTTAATGAATTCCAATTTAGTGTTCATTTTTGTATGTGTAATAATTTAAAGTTGTGATATATAATAATTTTATCCGACTAAACAATGAAGAGTAGTAAGAGGTATTTGAGAATGGAAATATGTTGATCGTGAGTCAGGTATTACTATTATGTGATCTGTCTTATAAAGTAATGATTTATCAATGATATATGTGCTTGTGGGAATGTATCTGTGTAAGTGTGTAAAAGAATGAAAACGAGAAAGCAAAAGAATGAGCGAGAGGGAGAGCATATGTGCGTGTTTGCGCGTGTGTGCGTGTGTGCGTTGCAAATAAAATAAAGGAATTAAAAGCAACAAAAAGATAAAGTTGTACATATGAAGTATATTATCTCGACATAGTTTGATATACACAAGTCTATATAAATACTTTATATAATAGTGAACGAAAAAAATCGGTACCACTCAATATAAACAAATACTAATTGAACTGAAAACTAAGGTAAGGCAGACAGGATGTTTGCTAGGTGTAAGTAAAAAGTTTTATATCAACGATGCACCGTGCGTCTCTGTGCATCATCGCCCATTTTCCCTACTTCGTCGAGCGAAATGTAGAAAAAAACGTTCTTCGTGGTGAAAAAAAATAAAAGAATATTTAAAGTGTGTGCTACATCGAGTTAGTGCATAATTTACAAAGGGATTGTAAGGACGACCAAGCCCAAACGTACATAATATAATTATTATATAATAGTAAATGATAACGTGTCTCTTGTTCGTTGTTCTTTTTATTTTTGTCTTTCTTTTTTGTAATCGATCTCTTGCGTATACATCATCGCCGATTTCTCTGCAAATTGCCAAGCTACATTAGCGCGCGAATAACCGCTACACACACACAGAGCAAGTGAAGAAGAGAGGCACTCATACATATGTAAACACACAAGCAAACACATGCACACGGACAATGTGCACAACTAAAGTACAACACAACTATTTTTAATTTTACTCTGTGTATCACTATAATTATTTGATATTTCTATTATAGATCAGATAATTTGATGATTTAGTTGTGTAAGGGTGCGGCCAGCATCACCAGACCATTATTTACTGTACATTGTAGCACGATTTTGTTAATACTTCTTTATCAACTGATATTAAAGTAAAATTTTTGTTACAAATATAGAATATAATGTGTGCTTAGTATGAATTTTTATTGCTATAATTTAAATAAACTAGCGTATTATACTACAAGTTTGATGTGGATTTACTATTAAGGGTAAAAAACAGTCGCACTCTTGATATAATGATGGTCTGATGATGTATATGACAATGTTTATTTACACTTACAATGTTAATAAATATGTTATTGTATAGTCATTCAAACAGGAGACATACAATTATTTTTATTACATTCTGATAAAGCGAATCTTATTACACAAATAATGAAGAAATGTACACTTTGAAAAGAGAGAAAGAGAGAATGAGAGTTGGGGTGATAGTCGAACCGTTGTATGAAAAAGAAATTCTAGCTAAAGTAGAAAATAACGAAGTTTACATCATATTAAGTGCGTGTTGGTGTGGATTCGATCCAAACCTAATTATTATTAATTATAAACGAAAGTTATATTTATATCAATCCTTTAGCATAAATGAGTTTCATTTTATTTACTTGGATTTTTTATTACTACTTTGATTCCTTTACTAAAAACAGTAATACCAAAAATTTATAAATATCAATTTAAAATAAATATGAATAATATTTTTATTATTTTCATTTTATTTTTCTTAAGGCACCGACAGATAGTCAATATTGAATTATAAAATAATAGTATTCGATGCAACAGCATTTTTTAATTTGATTTTCAGGTTACAAGTTGTTCTTTTAAATAACATGTTCGACCTCTACTTGATTTCATTAAGCCCCAACAACGTTAATTATATTTATAAGACCCGTTTACTGGAATCTCATTGACAACTCCAAAACGATGCTAAAAAAATTTATTTAACATAAAAATTTTATTTTTGCTTGATTTATGCATAATTTTTTTATATCAATATATTTTAGTGGTTTCACTTTTCTTGACTATATGAAATGCCATATCTATAAAAAATATTTCTTCTAAGCATTACGTTAAATATGAAATTATAATGGAAAGAAAGTTTAATTATTATATGTGCCGTAAAATAATATGATCATGAGGAAAGAATTATTCTCGGCAAGTTAGTGTAATATACTTTTTTTTCTTAAATTTCATCAGTTATTACCGAACTAATTTAGCTTATCCACATATGCACCATTGTACGTAATTACTTACTTCGTTGGTCATCCGACGTCTCCGCTACGCCGATCAAATTATTAAATTTCTTATATTACCTTTATTTTTTATACGCAACCTTTTACTATAGTTTTACTAAAACTATATTGGCTTTCTTATAACCAAGTTACGATAGAATACATTCGAGTCAATATATTCTATTGTTTTTTGTTTCTTTTTTATAACTAAAATGAAAATAATATTATTACGAAGATATAATGTAACGGTTAAATTTTATTTTCCAATTATCTATTTTTTCGTGTAAATAAATATTTTACTGCATGAGGTAGTTGGGATTGACCTATTCATCTTCATTTACAAAAATCATCAACGAGAGATCTACTTATTCTACAAAAATTTTTGTAGATATTTTGTTTTCTAATTTGAAAAGATTAAATCATTGCTTGCTTCATTTTTATACAGCCAGTTATTGTTTTTATTTTTTATTGCATGCTTTTCCCGTACTATTTAATAAAAAATATATATATATAATCATAAATACAATTTATATAAAAATTTAGAGAAATTTTTGAACACACTATCTTTATATTTATTTATACGATTTTCTATCGATACATTTTATTTTACCATTCTCAATCGATATTATTTTACACCTTAATTTTTCTATTTATTAACTACCGTATTCAATGACCATAAATATGTATTATATTACCATTACATATATTGATATTAAACTTAAGCCTATTTTTTATCCGAAGCTGCATTTTATACACCAAATATACAAGAGACAATATGTAGTAAACGTTGCATAATAAAAAAGAAGAAAATATTTATGACCAGCCGTTATAAAATTTAAGATTTTAATATATACAAAAAACCATTGCATAATATTTTAAATCGTTTATTTTATTTAATTATATGAAAAATAAGAATAAATATTTATTTATTAAAAATATGTTTTCTAGTAATTGTATGCAAAATATTTAATGATTCAGTATTTTCGGAATATAAAAAGTTTAATCATTTTATTTTTATTTTTACATAAAAAGTATTTTATAACTAAATTTAAGCTATATTAAGACAATTGTTTGAAATTATTATATATATTTAATCATACAAAGATCTTTAAAGTATGTATTCTAATAAAAATTAGTAAAATATTTATTAATTTCTATTACTGTTCATAATATTTAAAATGATTAAAAATAAATTTTTAAAAATTGCTGTCATAATTTCTTATATAAATTTAATATTTAAGTTTTTAAAGTTTTTTAGGTTAATGAAAAATGTTTCTTAAAGAAATACACGTTCTACTTTTATATAAAACCAATGTTATTATTTATATGAAAAAGCAATACCATAATTCATTATAAATAAATAATAATAACCTATATAAAATAAATACATGGTAATTTTATATTTCTTTTATATAAACTTGAAATTTTTTTGAAATGAGAATTTTTTCAGGTATTTATTTTATAATCTGATGAATCTGTAAATGTAAATTGTTGACAGTAAATAATGTATTAATATTTACAGTAACGTAATGTAAAGAAAAGTAATTAACAATTAAATAAATTTCTATAAATAGTAATTATATAAATAGTTGTTAATGTGTTAATCATTATAAATATTAACTATAATAATAGATTCAATAATGCATTATTTTTAATACTTTTCTTATGAATATATGGCATTTATTGTAGTTAAATAAGCTGGAATGCAAATTTATAGTTTATTTTTATAGAATATTTATTATTTTAAAATTAAAAATAATTTTAGTTCATTCAATATAAGAACATTTTTTAAATATTTCTATGTATTTTGTATGTTTATTATTGTATTAGTAAGAGTATAATTTCGTAAAAATTCTAAAAAATACGGTTTTTAATTTAATATTTAATTTAATTATATAAAAGATTAATAGATTTAAGTTATATTTTTAATAAATCATAGTGGTAACATGACCAATATCATAAATATAAAAATATTTTCTGATAATTCCGTGTAATAAGCAAATTGTTGAAGTATTAAATTTTTATTGATTATAATAACATTGATAGCCATCCAAGTATGAAACAAGTTCCTCCGATTGGATTTAATATATTGTAATTCGAATTACCTGTCATTGAATAAAAATAAGAGGTTCCACAAAAAAGTATTTTACCTGATAACATGAAGAAGCTGGCCTAAAAGAAGTACATACTTATGTTAGTATTTCCAAAATAATTAATGTTGTGCATTAAAAAAATATTAACATAATAATCTTTTTATTATCACTAATGACTATAAAAATTAAAGACTACTTGTTTTAGGTGTAAATGAATTTGTTATAATAAAATTAAATTTTTTATTATTTTTCTGTGTATGTTGATTAAAGTAAAATATTTTATCCACATTATTTTATGCTTACCAAATAAGGCCTGCGGCACATTGGTAATCCTAACATTGCAAGAGCATGTATAAAATGATATTGGGAAGCAATATTAAAAACATGTTTACGTTTTTCTGCACCTCGAGAATATTGTTCTAAGACATTAAGTACACAGTTTATTAAAATGATTTTAAAAACTATTAGAAAAAATTGGAGATATAAATCATTTAATTTATTTACTGTGTCCATTATAAGCTCCTAAAATAACAGCTAATGCCCCACTGACTGCAGCTATTTGAATAAATGGACCTGTTTTTCCTGCCAATTTCCATAGTGGTTCCTTCATAGGTAACATTTTACTCATTGTTTGATTTTGGGGCTTCAACTTTATATTGTTTAATATCTATAAAACAATTTAATTACTGTATAATATTGAAGAATTAATTAAATGAAAATATTATATAATTTAATATAAATTAGAAAAATAATATTTAAACAATTACGTATTGTCATATATTGTTTATATTTCTTATTTGTTTAATTTTTAATTCTAAAAAGATTATAAGTATTTAAAAATGAATAGCTACTAATTTTTATGTAATTATTACTATGAACTTTCACATATCTATATATTTTAGAGGTTTTTGTTATTTTCTACCAATTAGGGATGCTGTACATCACAAAATTAAATATTTATGCAACTTGGGATGGTAAAGTATTACTTACTGCGTTCGAGTTCAGGGCATTTTGCAAAATCGAGAGAGCTTGCCCGAATTGTTCCATTTTAACTAACCTTTAGAAAAATTGGGAGTCATCTTAATATTATATTCGAAATAAAATTCTTTGACTTGCAAGTAAAAACAAATTGCTTCATTTTTCACTCTTGTGTCAAAGCTTAATATAACGTAATATGTAGTTTGAGACAAAACTAAATTTGTTTATACTAATATATAAAATGTTGCATATTTGCAATACCATCCAAACGAAACAGAACTGAGAAATAGAATGAATTCTTTTTAATTTCTTATTCTTTAAAATTTTTTTCTATTTTTGAAAAATGATTTTCGTTCTGTAGGTCTGATTCAGTAAATGTATTTGCAACTTTGTTTTAACCTATCGGATTCGGGTTAATAATAATTTTAATTCAATCATATTTAAGATTTACTTGCATATAATAATACACATAAATCCAAATCGTTAATAAAAAAAAATTTGAAATTAATGTTATAATAATAATTTATGTCTTGATTTTATTTGTGAAAATTCAATATTATTAAAATCAATTAAATAAGATTCTAGAAATACAAAATTAATTATTAAAATATTTTAATGATAAAATAGTAAATTACCTAAAGTTAACAAGTCCACGAGGTAGGTAGTACTTTTGTAAAGTTTTTCGCCATTCGTTCGCATATTTGATTCAGGCTCGTAAGTAACCCAGGCAGAATCCGATTCATATATCCAATCGAGTTGATCTTGGATCATAAGGACATTTAATCGCGGGCTATCCAAATATCGAAGTCCATCGGTGTTTCCATCATAAACATGATGCACAATTTTCTCCCGTTACCGAATCTGATTTATATTATAATTGTAACTGTCTCTGACAATAATAATTACCTAATAAATCTATAAAATTTTATATATCATTGCCTAGCACCTCTAGTTTATATTGAAATTATTTCTTTTCTTGTAACACATTCATAATAATACACTTAATATACATTTTATTTATATATAGTAAATATATATAAAGTAAATGAAATTAAATTAGGAGATTAAATTTAATTTTTAATAATCAATCGCAATTATTATATTTTATTATTTATTTAGAAGCCTTTTTTAAGTTCACAATTAGTTATACAATTTATTAATTGTATTACAATATTACTGTTACCTTTATATTTTTCTATAATAATTTCATTTTTTAACTTAAATTCTAATTTTTTATGAAGAAAAAAATATATTTCTAGAAATTATAATTAATAAGATCTAACTAATAAAAAAATTTTCTATTTTATATATATATATATACATATTTATATCATTTCGCTTTTCAATTAAAATTTTTTTTTTAATTATGAATTATTTCTTAATATTTGCTTTTTCTTTATTACAGCTATATATTTGATGTGTTATATAATTTTATTACTTCTATTATTAAAATATTTTCCTACAGCTTAACTGGTATTATGTTAAAGGAATGTGAAAACGTTCTTTAATTATTTTTTTATCAAAAATTTTTATCTTTTTTTTACAATTTATAAGCATATAAAATAAAGCATATAAAAATAAAAAGGGTTTTTCCTATAAAAGGTAATACATTATTTAGTTTATTTCCTGTAAAAGCATAGTAATAATATGCTCCACAGTAACAAAATTTTCCTGATACTATACAGGTTCCAGCCTGAAAATATAAAAAGAAAACTTTTAATAATAAATTTGTCACCACTATTTTAAAATTAAATATTATAATATTAGTATAAAGTTAATTATGAATTTAATTGAAAGTTGCAATTATAATAAATTGGAATTCTTAAATATTAAAATATCATACCATTAAATGTAATCTACACATGGGTAAACCTATCATTATTAATGCATTTAAAAAATGATATTGTAATGCAACATTAAACATCGACATTCTTTTTTTATATTTCAGTGCATTATAATCTAAAACATTAAATCAATCATAATTGTTATTTAAAATTTGGTTTCAAATAAATTACGTTAGCTATATTTGTTCAAAGACTTTACATTTATTATAATAAGCATCAATTAAAATTGCTACCACTCCACTAAATGCAGCTAATTTAACAGAATAACAATTGAAATTGTAATACACAATTTTTACAGGTTTGGATGTTAATCCTATCGAATTTATAACCTAAAAGTTGTAAATTTTTCAAAGTTATTAATTGATTATAAAAAAATTTAAATTGTTCATTGATAATTTTATAAAGAACCTACGGAAGGTATTTCTTTTACAATTTTTTTGTATCCTGTTATAGGATTAATGTAACCTGCATAATAAGCGATATTTTGCATGATTATTTTTTTATCAATAAAAAATGTTAATCTAGTCTTATGAATATGCTTATAATTATAAATAAAAATATTAAAAATAAATTAATAATAATTTTTTACGGTTACATAAATGTACTACACCCGCACTTGAATCGTATCCAGATCTATTATGTTGTATTCTTAAATACATTTAAAATAAATTAAAATAAATGTAAATAAGTTAGATTCAAAAATAAAAAATTTATAACCAAGTATCCTTATAATATTTTTGTGCTCTCCTAGTATGTTTAATAATTTCTCAATTTTTAAACAAGTAAAAAATGTAAACGAACTTTTGATGCATGCAAATGTTTATATATACTTATACATTTACTTCCTTTTTTTTCAATACAATACAAGTATTTATATGTATGTAAAGAAATATGTGACATATAAATAATATAATTAATTATTGAATTATATATTATTTTTCCGTGTATTTATTTTAGGCTTGTATAGACATATTGAGCTTACATAGTACTTTTAATTACTGCTATACGTAAAAGCAAATATACAGTCTATACAGACTGTAGAACATATACTGTGTAAAAAACACATTCTAATTATGTACTTAAAGCTTTCTAAGTGTATTTTTAAATAGATATTGTTTAAATATCTAAGTGTAGGCTTTAAGAATACATAGAAATAGAATCGAACTGAAATGCTTTTAGAATTAGAATAATTATAATAATGATAATGATAATTATAATAATGATGATAACAACGATAACAAAAAAAAAAAAATAATAATAATTAAATCTATAAATAATAATATAATAGTTGCTAATTTATTTTTTGTTTGTAATTATTTAAAACTTATCCGACTATTTATAAATTATAAAAAATATCTTAATAATAAATATTATGAATAAAAATATATCTATTATCGTAAAGGTTTAAAATTTATTTTCTATGATATCTTATAATACATACAATATCAACGTTTTAAAATTCATAAAATAAAATATATAAAATTTAATAATATATTAAAATTCTTGCATTAATGCGCATAATGATGCGACATAAATTAAATTCACCCAAGCAAGTACAGTTGCAAGTAATGTATTTAATATAAACATATGGCGAACATCCGTTTCGGATTGTCCTATAGTCACGTATATTCTGTATAATTAAGAAATGAGATCGTCTTTTCGAACGTTTCCTTTTTAATATTAAATGGGATTCATCCCTCTATATCTATCACTATATATAAATACGAATGAACTTATCGATTATCTAGTAATGTAGATCCTATTCTTTATACGTCGTTCCTAGGATAATATAGTATTTAGTTGTAGGTGTTTCAAATGGGTATCATAAAAAATGTAAATGTACTTATGATAAGAATATATTTATACTGTACGTAGATGAAGTCGATCCCTAAGCCATTAAAACAAACTTTTTAATAATTTATTAATAGCAAAAAATAAAACCTGACAAGTTTTTAGCCAAGAGCCATTATGATTTATAAACAGATACCTGGTTCAAGTTCCGACATATCCGATTAATTTGTTCATTATTGAAGAGCAGACTATGGCTAAAGCTTACGTATTAACAGGAATTGACCAATGAAATTTTGTACTGATAATAATATGTACAATTGGGAATTGCTAAAAACAGTGGTTTGTGTATGCATATCGACGGCACGAGAAACAGAGCCCAGTTCCATTAATAGTCAATCAATTGTTTTTAATTGAAACAAGCATTTCTCCTCAATTCAATATTTCTCAGTCTCAGTATGTTACAGCTCTTGTACGTTTTGAATCAACATTTAAATTAACATTTTACTAAGAAATAATTAAGTACCTCATAGATTAAAATTTTGCTACTTAATAATTTACGAAGCAAAATCATTTCTTTGGAAATTGTTATTTGATCCTTATCATTTGAAGAAAAAAAATTAATCATAAGGGGATTATGTTTATTCAAACAGCTTAAATAGTATATCGCCAACTGTCAAATCTGCAGACACGATGAGAATGCAAGTAAACTAAGTGTAATACAATCCCAACTTAGGCTTAAAGTAAAAGGGATATATTAAAATTAACTATTAAAATTTTTATTATTTTAAAGTAATAATTTCATAATTGCATAAATAAAACATTTTCTTAAAGTTTTATACAAGTTGAGTTTTCAGTAAGAACTTAAAAATAGATCCGGAAATTCATTAATTCAAGTGACAATAAATAAATATTATTTTTTCTTGTATAGATCATTCGGATTGAAGTGTTGCATTAGTTATTAATACGTCCATTGATTAAAAATAATTAATAAAGAGCCAGATTTAGATAGATCGACTATAATATAGATAGATCGATCAAGATAAAATGCAATTTCAGATAACATGTAAATTTCATATTATCCACTAATTTTATTATCAACTACATTAACATAATAATAGTTGTTGCTCATATGTTGAGCATCGACGTATCCGTGAAAGAGTGTAGGATTTGTGTTATAAAGGTAGTTACGTAGTGTGGAATTGTCGAAATAAAGATTGAGAGTTGATGAGAGTAGTTAATGGCTGAGTAAGTTTGGTCTGATACAGCCGTGAGACAGGGGGGGGGGCAGTGAATTTTTGGTCCCGAGTTCTTGGCATTATAAAATTCGTGGGGGAGAAGGGATAGAGTAGATGAGAATCACAATACGGTTGAAATAAGAGTTGGCTTATGAACGCACGACTGCTAGGACAAGCGAGCCAAGTATTACATTCAAGCGGTGTCGGGAATGCCGCTTTAGCCTACAGCGCATGCCTAAAATCAGCCCTCGTGAAGCTGCTGGAAAAGGGTTCTTTTCCTCGGCGGGTCGACGAGGCTTCAGGTAAATCAGGGAAATTTGCGCACCGGTTGGCTCGCGTCTCCGTAGGTGCTGGGTACTAACGGCCCTGACACGACTTCCTGGTACTGTCCCTCGGGAGTTCGCGGGAATCCGCGCGCAAGCTTCAATCGTCTTTTAAATTCAGTAATCGAATCCGTATATCGATTGCATAGAGAAGGACGTGCCTGTCGGTTTTCGCGGCGCAGGGGAGCTTTCGAGGAGATTGCGGGCGGTAGGTAATTCGGCGATGCCGCAGCGGGAGGTCGAAGAGCTGGGGTGGGCTCGATCGTGGGGCTGCTAGAGCTTATGAGAGAAGCTAGCGCCGTCATAATTTGATAATTATTTTCATAATTTAATTTGACGACTGCTCGCCTATACACGTAGTGTGTAGCGCCCTAAACGAAAAAGGAGGTAACGACTGTGGCAACTGCCGCGGAAGTTGTCGTGGAGGAGGAGGAGGAGGTGGCGCGTTTGTGTTTCGCGGTGACAGTATTGGGGGAGAAGAGGAAAGGTCGCGAGAGGAGTGGTGAGGTTAAGGACGATAACGGGGTAGGCGGCGCGGTGGTGAGGATCGGAGGGAAATTCGTCCGCGCGACGCGCGTACGCGACGGTCGACGAGAGCGGTGCGACCTGCCAACCAGCTCAGCGAGCAAACGAGTTTCACGAGCTGCGGCTACTGCTATCGCTGTCGCAACTTCGTCGTACGTAACAACGCCAGTACGGGGTCCACTCGCATCACGGATAATTGTTCCCTTTGCGTCGTTCGTTACGCGCGCACATTTTAACATACCACGCTCCCCTTCCCCCCTCTCTCTGCCGCATTGATTCTTCTCATTGTAGAGCCGCGCGCTGTCGAAGTCGACGGTGAGACGAGAAGTATTTCCGACGTCAACCGTTCGTAGGCGATTCCTTAGAAAATCGGCCCAGTAGAGGACAGCTTCGAAGACCGAGTTCCAAGCCTTTCCGCGCCTTCTCTCTATTTTTCGTGAGCGTAGTAGCCGCCGCCGCCACCGCCGATAACGACGCAACGACGACGACGACGAAATCGAGAATAGAAAGAGCTGGGGCCGTGTGCGTTTATAAGTCGTGCCTCTGCGAGCGGGTGCGCGATTATTAGCTACTGCTATTGCTAATACTATTACTACCACTACCATTATTAATATTATTGTTATTACTACTGCTGTTACTACTTCTAAACTAAACTATCGCGATTTGTTCGACTTTGACTACATCTACGTCAACGACAATCGACGAGCATTACTAGTGTTAGTTGCGGTGGTGGTGGTGGAGGTGGTGGTGGTGCTGGTGGTGGTAGTGCTAGTGGTGGTGCGTTCGTGTGTCGCTCGTCTGCGCGGCTGCGCGCGTGTACCTATTGTGCGTGCGGTGTGCCCGTGAATGTGTATGTACGTGCACGCAAGCCACCGAAAGCAGAAGTGAGAAAGGAGAGTAAGAGGAGAACGGCAAGACGACGACAACGACAACGTCGACGACACGAGCGAGTCCTAGAATCGCTTATAATACAATCAGGCGCGTCTCTTCAATCCCAACTGGTATCAATGTTGTCTGGCAATGGTGTGTAAGGAGAACGTGGTATCATGGTTTGGAAATCTGTCCAGGTGAGTTACGAGCTAATTCCGCGTACACCCGTTCTAGCTTCTCTTCGCGTTCTCTATTAGCGCGCGCGCTCACGAATCTTATCAGTCTGTCTTCGTCTCCGTATTTCTGTCTGTACACCAGAACTGTCGGAGAGAGAGAGATGGGAGAGGAACACGTCATTTTGACTAGATGGAGAAGGACGGTCGAAGATAGCACGGAAAGGTAGAAATCGTGTTGCACACGACGACAGCGTCTTGCATTCTTTCGACACGCGAGGGACAAATATCTTCTATATTATGGGGAGTGGGCATTAGCACAATTGCAATTTGCTTACGCTGATCTCTCGATCTGTGCCTTTAATTATGCCATACCGTGTGCGTCCGTGTGCAATTACAAGAGGACACCTTTAACTATCTCAAGCTCAAGCGCTTCTGACCCTTCTTCCTGTCTCTCTCTCTCTCTCTATATATATATATATATATATACATATATATATATATATATATATATCCCTATATATGTAATATATGTATCCCTATCTCCGCGTACAACTCATTGCTCTTCTTTCCTTCTAAACTGGTCTCATTCTCGTTCCCTCCATCTTTCGCTCTCGCTTCGACTGCCCTTTCCTGTCTCTGAACGTCCCGCTTTACCACTGGTTTCTCACTTATTCCTCCCAGCCACCAGTCCCCGCTATCTCCCTTGTCCATCTGTCGTTCTTTTTTGCTCTGAGCTTTCTAGGCATCATGCGCTTTTCCGGATCTCGTGCTTCTTACGTTATAATTTATGCCCCATATACGCTGGATGAATGTTTTAACAACTAGGATTTTTTGCATCGTACTCGAAATATTCACACCAATCAATATATTAGCTCCTCATCGATATTTTACTCTGTGTTTCCTTTAATTATGTACTTTCCTCCCCAAATGGATTCGTATTTTACTACATGTACGTATACATTCGAAATTTATTTAAAACCTCGTTTTATTCTCCAGTGTAAATGGGGCATTTGACCACGACCATATTTTACAAGAATTTTGCGTTATTGTTCAATTAATTTATATCTACTACTGTATATTATAAACTATTATATCGATTTTCTTTTAAATTCTTCTCTTCATTACTTTTTTTAATTACATGTCTACTATAATTACATTATGGTTTTTTGTCCAATAAATTTATATAATAGCCATAATGCTGTAGTTTATGCATGTGTATGCAGTAATGATGCTCGTGTAACGAAATTTTTAAAAGTTCGTAGCATTTGTAATCTTTAGAAAAAAAAATGTAAATTACCAGTTGTATATTTAAATATAATTTTTTTTCTCAATAATAAAAAAAATTATAAGATTGGTATTTTTGCTTTGTACCTTTTCTCATAATCAAATTAAAAATCTTATTTAAAAAAAAAATAATTCCAAACAGCCACAGATATTAAATATCAAAATTAATTCCTCTTATTTTGTAATATAGTTCCACTTTCCTAATCATATTAAATCGAAAATGTGAAATAATTTTAATATCCTTATGAAATCTATTTCAATAAATTTGTATTGTGTCCTTATGTAAGTAACCTATTCTAATATGCTATCATGAAATTATTTTCAATTTTAAACATAGTTAATATAGATCAAATTCCAATATAATTAAATATTTTTATCAACAATATTAATGTCACAAAAATTTAACATAAATGCTTCTTACTTTAAAAGTTTCATATCTGCTAAACAAAGTTATTTAATAAATTACAATGTAATAATTTAATAAGAACATTGCGGAATTATTAGATTCAAAGAAATTTTTACAATATAGACTTTTGTTAGTATATAGTGTGTACATGTGACTATTAAATACATATGTCAATACTTAAATTGTTTGTTATTTTTCTCTATCACATCAATAATAAATATTAATTTTTCACTATTCTATTTTAAACTTATATTTCATTTATTTTTGTAAACAGAAACTACTATTTAAAGTTGTATAAACTTAATATCAATTACTAACTTCGTCTTTATACAATGTTTATCTTATTGCTCTATAATACTTATCTAAATAGTATGAAAAGTAATAGTTACAATTTAAAATGTCAGCTTATCATTAGAGATATACTATCATGTCTTTCTGTAGTTAACTTGTTCTTAGTACAAAAAGGCATACTGTAAATGTAATTAATTAAAAATAATAGTTTATTTTCAAAGCTATAATTTATATAAATATAAACTGTATACTAAAAACAATTAATTTTTTTTAATTATGCTTTCATTTTAATAATATTCTACCAATATAAATAATTATAAAAATATTAATATTTTTTATTATAAAGTATTATATTAGATATGAAATAATTATTATTAATAATTAATAAAACTATTATTTAATATATTCTATAATTATATAATAGTTTATTATAAATATTTTTGCAGTTATAAGCGCATAGATGTAATGTGCACTTTGTTAAATATGTGCCTGCCGTTCGAAGTACGGTATCTAGGTACTTGTGTGGAAGATTTAGGTAAGCGAGATTATAATGTCTTGCGTGACACAGAGCACCGTGCCAATAATGTTTCTGACTTGACTGAGTTAACAAATCTCAGCATGATTGACAAGCGCACCAGGCGAATATTAGCTTTGTACATGGCGCTACTACACTCCTGCAATTACTCCTGTGCAGTGGTCCTGTATAAAAATCTATCGAACTTTGACTTTCAAGAAATAAGCAGTCTGTTGAATGGGACCAATTTTACACAGGATGACCAACCTTTAGAAGAGCTGCTTCTACTCTATACAATGGCCCTCAATCATCCAGCCTTTAATTATGAACAGAAAAGTACATTTGGCAATATTTTCCTTAAATTACAAAAGGAAGAAACCCGTTTCAACATTCCTAAATCTGGAACTGCTTCTTTTAAATCCACACAAGTAACATACAATTTCATACTTATGTATTAGATTTTTTATTAAATTAGTTATATGATTCATTTTTAATAATTTTATTTAGAGCTGTATACCCTGCATAAATCAAAATGACAGGATGGATCCAGATATATCATCTAATTGTGTTGTACCTCCTCCATCTATACAAACATTTCAAGGTAAATTTCATATACTGTATATAATTCATATATTATATAATTAGTACTAATACATGCAGCAATATTGTAAAACTAATAATTTATGTAATATAATACTTTACTAAAGATTTATTTTAATAGTACTTTATATTACTTTAACATAATATAAAAATAATATAATTTTACAATAATATATGATACAATTTTCTGATTAAAATTTGTATGTGATCCTTGTTTAATTTAATATATTTATTATATACAATTAGTATAGCACAATAAAAATCATTTAATTTATATGATTGTATATAAAAAATATCTCGATATTTCTTAATTTTTTAATTTCTTAATAAATTGAAAATTAATTAGTATAAAAATTTTCATTTTAATTATAAATGAATCATTCTAAAATATTATAATCATATTACATATATCTCTACATTTTAATAGTTTAAAATTATACAGTTGAATTTTGAATTGTAAATTCAAAATGTATTTACTTCACACATATTTTTCTTTTATATACATTTTTGCATTTAATAATATAAATGTATTTCCAGTTTATAATGTTTTTGGTAAAACATATGCAAGTAAATCAATATAGTTAAAAATCATAATTATTACAAATTTAAGTACATAAACAGGATGAATTTATATATTAAATGATATATAATGAATTTTAAATCGATAAAGACAAATATAATACTTACAAAATGTCTACGGAAATTTGCCTTACCTGTTTATTGAAATATCAAAAGATTATAGAAAATAACTCGTCTTGAAACAGATTTACGTAATAAAAAAGTGATTGCTTAAGATATAAATAAACCCTTATATTATATATATAATTTAAAATTATTTAGAAATAATTGTTGTGAATTTATTTTGTGAGTTTAGCAAAATACTAACAAAATGTAAATATATTAATTCAACATTCATAACATAAGGAAAGACAAAGAAATGCTTTAATATCTTATCAGTCATTACGAAATATTGATATTCATACATAAATATTCAAGCAGAGTAGAACATTCGAGATAATTAAAACATACAAATATTAATGAAATTTACTAAAAATGTAAAATACATTATAAATGACTTTACATATGTATTTTAACATTAACACGGTGCCAACATGCAATGCAAAGTATACATCGATAAAACATGTTTATTAAAGTTAATGAAAACAAAAAAAAATTAAATATTGCAGAATACAAGTAAATATCGTTTAAAATAATTTTTCCTTGATAAATTAAAAAAAAAATAATTATCAAAATATTCGGGTTACATAGATCATGTTAAAAATAATTATAAAAGCATTCTCTATAAAAACATATTACAAATTTAATACAAAAAATAGATTGTTAGGGATTTGAATAATGGAAGAACCGATTTATGTAAAACGAGCTATACATATAATTAGATAATTATGAATTTCAGGTGAAATGCAAATGCGGGGCAATACGATGATCGCGGGAGTACCACCGGGCCTTGGTATGCCTCCTCCGGGTCTCTGCATGCCTGCCCCTGAGCAAATGGCTATGCACGGATCGGGTCATCCTCAATATGTTCACGTCGGTTTCCCATCTGTGAATCATATGCCACCCTGGCCAGGTCAGCTTATGATGGCTCACAATCAATTCATGTACCACCCGAACGACGTTTTACCTTATCCCACCTCTCCCTTAGTCAGCCGACAATCCTCGCCTTCACAATCTCAGTCCCATAGTAGGAGTAGTTCCCCGACAAGTGGAACCTTGCATCGCAAGTCCAACAACAATAACAACAACAACAACAACAACAACAACAATAATAACAACATAAATAATAACGGTAGCGCCTCCAGCAATAGTGGGCATCAACAACAGCCGAGAACATCCTGCCAGGTTACCCAAACGACTTCGAATACGATGACTACGTCGACCTCGACCTCTAATAGTCAGACCAACATCACGAGCTCTACTGCTCTGGTTAGAATTATTGTTTTACGTAACATCCCTTCACTTCGGTTCCTTCTCTCTATCCAATAATGTGTTAAAAGCTTTACGAATTATTTCAGTCTAATTATAAAATCTGATTCGACTACTCATTTCGTAAATTACAAAATAAATTTTTGTTATCTGAAGTGCTTTTTTCGCCAAAACATATTTTTAAAATTTATTTTAAATATAATCTGTTGTAAATAATTCTTGTTTATTCTTGCAATATTGCGTAAAATGATTTATTCTGCGACGGCAGAATATTGAAATGCAAATTGAAAAGATTTGCAAAAACAAAAATGAAATCATGAATTCTGTAGGTTAGTAGGATATAATTAATTTGTGATGTAACAGAAATAATATTTTGAACAGAGTTCATCAATGTCATTGCCTCTGCTGTCGTCGATGGGTGCGAATAGGAGTCTTCCTGGACAATCGCAACAGCCTCAGAATCAGACACTGCCACCGCTTTTGCCGTCTCGACCTCTCGTGCCAATGAGTGGCGTTGCTTGTTACAACAGACACAACAATGTGGATATATCAACAACGACGTCGACAAAACAACAACCGCCGCCGCCACGGCTGAAGTCGTCGGTACCTAGTGACTCGCTACGCGAATTGCCAAACAAGGAGATGCCTAACTTCAAGGGAAATTTTCAGAACTGTTCTAGCAACGAGGTTGGTCATAACTCTAAGAAAAGTGCCGAAATTAGATGCAAAATTAGAGTCAACGGAGAGGGTCCATCTCGGGTGAAAGTTCATCGCTTTAATTATGTAATAGATCGCGATTTTTGCGACCGGTTTATTAGACGAGTAATATTGGGTATTTTTCATTAACAGATTAGGAGACTGAGTGATGAAGATGTATCGAAAGTCGATATGACCTCAAATATACTGAATAATATGAAGACACAAGCAACAAATGGTTTAAATCAAACTCCCGAAAAGAAGCTGGAAGTCCCGAATAATATGCATTCAACGAATGAATCTATCGAAAACGAGGTGTGTAATAGCAGTAAAAAGAAACACTAGTGAAATATTTCTTCTAACTTTCGGTGTTTTGAATCATGAGACAATGTGATGACTTTTAAATTTAAATTATTGTTGATATAACTGCTACAAAAACCTTGGGTTAAACTTGTAATCAAAATTGCAAATCGCATTTGGGGTACACAGTGAATATTTTAATTTTTCGTAGCCTTTAAGTATTTTACAACCGGTAAACGGACGAGAAAAAACAATTATATCTAATTATTATAATGAATTTTCAGCTTTCTCAAATGGAAAATATAAGTGACAATTTAAATGCTAAGACCGGGACGATAACAGAGCAAGGAATGATAAATTATCATCATCAAAATCATACAGCAATGTCGAATATGAGACGATATCCACCGCCACTGGATCCTTCGCAGATGCAAATGTTCCCGGCGCCACCTGCTATGTATCCTACTCAAAATGCATGCTACGGCTGCCTTACTACGGTTCCAATGACTGGGATTCAAAATCGGTTTTCAAGGTAATTATTTAATTAAATATTTTTCATTATATTAGTGTAGTTTTAGATGTGGTTTTATCAAGCCCCTTTTAAAGATTTTTTTATAATCTACGGTGTACAAACTTTAATTTTGTTATAATTTACAAATTTTCAAACTAAATTACAAACTAAATAACAAAGTTAATTACAAATTTAAAAAATTACATCTATTTTTCTTATAGATGTAACGGACCACAAGTCTACTGTTTAACGCAGCTACAAGCTCTTCGCCTCGAACCGGAAAACAGCAGGCATTGTTCTCAGAGCAGCAGTTCCGATAGCACCGGAAGTCGTTCACCTCCTGAGACACCACCTGCGGCTCCCTGGCTCAGCAATGATAACGGATCTTCGACGAACAACGATCATCAGCAGCAACATCCAAGCAGTGTCCCTCTACCTCTCCATTCCATCCCTTCAACGCACTCCGTCCCACCACAGCAGCAGCAGCAACAACAGCAACAACAACCGCCATCGAATCAAGAGAGGCACCGGACGCGTAAGAGTCAGGCGCACATGATGCGACATAAGAACCACTCATCCGGAGTGATGAATGGGGGTGCTCCACCTCAGGCTCCACCAACAAGCCTCCAGCCGTGCATGAGCTTTCCCGCGCCACCAGGGCATACGCCAATAACGGCTTACCTCCCACATCACGCTCACTTTCCAGCTCTGCGACCTACCACCGGTATTTATTCAAATTTCACGCACGCCTACGCCAGGCCAGCGCCCGCCAGCTACCCTACTCTAGCCTATCAGCCCAACGGCGAGATGATGTATCAGTATCCTGGACATCCTCCACCAGGCAGTAGCAATGCAGTCGCAGCAGTTACCGGGACTCCACCACCGCCGGGAGCGGCGGTAGCAGCGGCCGCCGCTGCTGTAGCTGTCCAGAGTACGCCCAGTCAGGTTCAGCAGCAGCAGCAGCAGCAGAACTATGTGCCGGCGGCTCCCGTAATCACGTACGCACCCGTCAATGCCACACCTCCCAAGGTCTCATGTTATAACTGTGGTAGCAGCAATCACGTGGCGCCGGATTGTAAAGAACAGACAATGGAGGACATTACAAGAGGAGGTAGGCTATTACCAGAGAAAGTGGAATAAACTAGAGCTATTTATGGCTACCGATAAGGGGATGGGGGTGAAAAGGGTACTATTATTCTGCGAGCGAGCGTGACAGTGACTCGGCAGACTAATTTATACGTTCCCTCGCTCGCTCTCCGGTTATTTGCTCTTTTACTGCCTAGCTCACACACACACACACACACACACACACACATATTCCCTCGTTCTTTCGCCCATTTATGCATTGGTTCATTCATTAACTCATGCATCATTTTAATTGTATAGAGGACGCTAAAGTGATACAGAAGTCATGAATTTATTATTTCAATTAAATACAAGCTTCCTAGAATTAAAAAACTAGATGATTTTGTAGAGGCATTAAAAAAGTATTTATTTATTTTATTAGTATTGTATTTATATAAAATCATCTACCGTAACCGTATTATTTTAGGCACACGATATTCAAGGTTATTTATTTAAAATATTTAATGCGATACAGAAGTATATTTTAAAGTAGTTCCTTTTTTCTACTTTTCTCATTTTATAAATTATAGAATGTTTCGTACTATACACATTCACTTAATATAAATAATTACGATTCTTATTTAACAGGCGGTTTAAATTTTGTACAGATTTAATAAAAAAAAAAAAACAAAAATTTAAATGAAAACTAATTTACTATTTTATATTATTGATGATAAATCCTATTATTGATCGTTTGTATTTTGTTTAATGTTTTTGAAAAATATCAGTTTATTCTTAATAAATTTTTTTTATCAAAATAATTATAATATATTACTATTTTCATACGATTATTAAAAAAATTTGAGAACTTATATAAATGGTTTCAAAATACATATGTACTTATTAATCTCATACAGTAAAGTTGTAAATGTATGTTATTGTTTGATTTCATGAGACGCAATTATTATAGCTAATGATAAATTTAAATAAGATGATATAGAGGGTTGATTAGAGATATTGTATAATAAAGGTCGTATATATATATATAAAGATAGGATGATTGTGTGACACGATTTCCATCATATAATTAAACATCTTTCATAATGAGATTAAAATATTCCATTGAAATAACATTAAAAAAAAAAAATTACGACCACTTGAAGTTACTGTTATTTGACAGTGATAAAAGACTATCTAAAAAATACAAAGATATTGGATATTATTATTAATAAACTGTTATACTGTCTGAAATTGAAGAAAAACACTGATGATAATAATTTATATAAAAATCAATATCTTAATACAAATATGTAAGAATACTAATTGCATAGGATATACGATATTTTTTATCTGTATCCCGAGGATGAATGTAGTATAATTCATTAGGTTAAGGGAAAATTAGATAGAGCTAATGATAAGAGTGAGTGATGGGATCGTAATTGAGTCTTGAGTACAAGAAGACAATAATAAAGTCAGTAGTGAGCTACTAATGAGTTCCTTAAAGATATTTGTAATTATCGTAGAGGCGATTGGAAGTAATCCAACGTGCCACGACGAAGGAAAGTAAATTTCTGTTTATGAACTCGTGGCTGGTTTTGTCATGTTTCAGCCCATTACCGGTTGGAGTACGGGACAATGAATCTGCCGGGTGCTGAGCAGTGTCAGAGCTCCGACAAGTGATCCCCTGCCAGGGAGCATCCGAAGGCACCCGAGGCCTACACGAAGGCCGCCGTGCACGTCTCGAGGCACCCGCACGCCATCGCCCAATGCATAATCCTCATCTTCGCCGTCATCGCCGATGTCCCCTGCACTGGTATAATAACGAAGCGTCCTAGAACGACTATTTACATATAATTGGGCGCTCTAACGACTAATTCGGGCGAAATTTGCTCGTTGTATAATACAGCATCGTGCCTGCGCGCACAAACACGTACATACGCACACACGTGTACATACGCAGACGCGGTTTTCCATACATAAGCACGCACGCACGCACGCACGCACGCACGCACTAACGCACGCTCTAACGCAAGTACGTACAAGCACCTTTCTCAAGAGCCTAGAACTCGTCTGCTATCATTTTCATGTATTTACTCTAAATATATTTACTTTTTCACATCTTTTTTCTTCTCTTTTTCACTCTTTGTCATTCTCGTATATCACCTCTTATGCATTTCGTTTCACCTTCTTTCGGTCATTCACTACTTATTATATTTCTTTTACTAAAAAGAGTTATTCTCTTACTATTCATTATTCAGGATTCGAGCTATATGTATACTTTTAGAGATTCTTATTTATGATATACAGAAATTATCGCTGTTGTTATCAATACTATTTACTTTTATTATTATTATTATTATTATTATTATTATTATTATTATTATTATTATTATTGTTATTCTTATTATTATTACTATTATTATTACTTTTACTATTATTGCTATAATTATGCAACTAGTTAGTACGATCATTGAAAACATTATTTCTATTGTTCATGTAGATATTCACGCATTGCGTATAAAACATTAATAAACAAAACAGAGGGTAATTTAAATTAACCTTAACATTTTGCTTTTTTATGTATTAATAGTAAAACTTACAAAGATTCATTTTTTTATTTTTTTTTCCCGATAAAGAAGTTAATCCATAAGAAAGGTGTCATACGCGTACAAGAGGTGTAAATTCCGGTTTAAAATATGCTGGCTGTGTAAGTGGCTAATATTTCACAAATTATCGTTGCGTACGTGACTGAATTTTTTTTTTAGAATTAGTTTTCAATAGAATGAAATTTATATTTATTTATACTACAATGCATTTTTAAAATGAAGTGCGATAAATATAATCGGGTTTTTAATTAATTTTTGTAAATAATGCAATTTGGGGTAATTCGTACTTTTCGTTAAACGTACTTACGTAACGAAAACTTTAACCTCTTATTTGTAGCGGCACCTGTGACCATATCGTTTTTTCGCTGTGTGCGAGAGAAATATAGTCATTAAGAATGAGATAGAAAAGAAAAGTATATAAGAGACAGAGTGAAAATAACTTGATGTGATAAAGAACGAATGAGAAAAATTATGTACAATAAACATTTAAAACGTGTAATTTACGAAACAAAATAAAATATAATAAATGTCACGCTAAATTTATGAACATGAAGAATCAGTCGCTCTCACTGAACTAAATTAAAAATAATGAAAAGAATATATGAAAATAAAAACCATTTATTATAATTGTTATCAATTGAAACCATAATCATTGCTACCACCGCTGCTGCTCTTGCTCTTATCACTATTTCATTAAAACTTGTGTAAATTTATAAAAACATGCATATGCACAAACCACTTGTACATTTGTATGAGTAATCGTGTGCACCTGCACGTATTGACAAGAGCACACTCGTTCGCATGTACGCACACACATTTACACGTGCGCGAGTGCATGCACTCACAACACAAAACAAAATTATATGCATATTTTCCAATTCTGCGTATAAGAAAAGCCATAAGTGTTCGATTGTCTAGCTGCCGTTGCGCTCTTAAGTGTGTTTAAATTATAAGCAAAGTAATAAGATCATAATATAATAATAAGAAAACGAACATTAAAAAAGGCGTTAAATATATACTATCTTGCTTAAACCGATGGTTTTTGTTTTCTCTCCCAAAAAAGTTGGTATAAAAGTAAATATGCAGTTCCATCGGATAAATTTTAGCAATTTTATACGGAATATTTAATATTTGTTTGTCCTCATCTGCAGGACAGATTTTCCGTTTATTTTTCAACAAAAAAAAATTAATAAAAAAGAAGGAAATCAAAGAAAGAAAAGAATATACTAATATAAAACAGTTAATACTAATAAAAATAATAACTACGGGAGGGTAACATTGCGTTAACCTTGTACATTGTCGTTGAATCTTGCGCTAATAATACACGATTACCTATATCTTCGTAAAAACATTTTATTATAAAAGAATGGATTTAATGTAGATATATAATATAAGAAGTACTAAAAGGATAATCGAAACATAAGTGTTGCAGACTATGTACTTTTCCTTTATTTTTTCCCCGAGAAACTAAATAATTAGAACTCGCTCAGTCATTATTTCTTTGAATTATATAAGTTGTTTTTTGATCGCTGATTAGTTTTTCTCGAAAATATATAATGTAATTGAGCTAACATTGTTCGTAACAGCTAGTCAAAGAAAACTTTATATAAAGTACGAGTGTTATCAATCGCAGATTATGCGAAAATAGAGCCTCGTTACATTTTCCATGTCTACATTCTTGTGGATAACATTTATGGTCTAAGATTTATATGAATTATGAGATTTAGTAATGTTAAAAGTAATTTATAATTTTGGTGATATTTCGATTGTAAGTGCTTTTAAAAACGGCTTTATAAGTATATACAGAATTTGTTGCTTATGATATTCTATCACTTTTACTATAAAATAAGAACAATTTTATTTTTTACCTAATCAAGCCATGAAGTTTATTAGTTACAAGACTTTTATTTTCCGGTATATGAATACATTTTCTAAATTTTCTCCAAAAAATGACTTGGAAAATTATTACCTCCTTACCCAATAAGATAATCTTGATAATATAAATTGATTAGAACGTGAAAGCGTAATAAATGAATTATCGTTTCCTGCCAAAAGTCTATATGAAGTTTCTCAAATCGTCCAACATAAGATAACGAGGAGCGAGCTGGTTCGTTAATACCAAATAATAAATTAGTAAGGCTAGATCAGGCCGAATTTAATTTGAGCTTTTATTCAGTGTCCATTTAACTAAACAATATTGAAATTTAGGGAAAACTTGATACTCCCCCTAGCAATGCAGTGATATAAGATTAGAGATTATCGAATGCGTCGAAAATCTCAGTGATGTTAGTAAATTTAGAAAAATAAAACTCGCATCGGCTTATCTACTCACTTGCCCATAGAAACGAGAAAATTATCATGCGTATATTTAATTTAATTTTTAGCATTAAATATAATAGCGGTTGTGAAAAATACGCCTGTTAATATCTGGTGTCTTTTCTATTATGAGAAATATCACACAAATATTTGTTGGTTTTGATAAATATTCAATACTGGTATTTAAAATATTAGCATTGAAAATATTCTAAAATATAACACGTAACTAAATAATTAATTTCTGATATTGATTTTGTTCACGTATGCTGTTGTAGCTTAACGTCAATATAAATTTATGTTCTTAACAATTTCTTTTTTCTCCTTGATTTTAAATAAACAAAATTTTGTAAGATCTAGACCCTCTGAGCGATCATTAAATTTAAGTTGCTAGCAACGCCAATATATATTAATAATAATAATACGAAAGAAACGAAAATATTCATTTTGATGAGAGAAAACAACGATTTTATTTCGTGATCATTTTTTGGATGGTGATCTTTAAAAAAGTAGATTCTAAGAGCGTGCGACTGGATCAGACATTCGTCTTTCTCGATCGAATCAGTATTACGCATTTACTATGTCTGAAAATATCAAAAATGGAAAAAAATAATGGACCATATCAGTGTCATAAGTGTATAAAGGAAAACAAATTAAGGAAATTACAATGATGTAACAGAATTTTTTTAAAGAATGCAAGAGCGAGCGATCGAGCGAGAGAGAAAAAAAAGAATACAGATAAAATGACGTTAGGATTAAAAATGAAGCACTGAATTCTAATACGTAAGAAAAAGATTAAAGATAAATATGCCTGCGATTGAATGATTGAGTAAAAGCAAGAAAGAAAAAGCTTTATTCTATTTTCGAGTTCATTTTTTTGAATATAAGAATGTACTATTACGCAGATACAAAGGATAAATCATTGTAAATCACAATGGCATAGTGACTTATATATATATATATATATACATATATATGTATATATATTATATAATATAATATGGCTGCAGCTTCTTCGAAGATTTATGCCATCTTGCTATGAACAATGATCATTTAACATTGATGAATTGAATGAGTCTTTTATATGAAAGGCTATTTTTTTTTATGAAATTGCAGCGTTAAAAATAATGTAAAGATTTTACGTTGACTTTTTATAGGTCCTTTACGTTGAATATTTTTGGTATACAAAAGAAACTTCTTGCAGAAGATTCCATGATCTTTCATACCGTGAATGCAAAGATAAAACTGATAAAACAATGAAGTAGAGAAAAGAAAAAAAATGACATTGTAAATGGTTATTATCAACAGGTTTGATAGGTATTTGAATGGTACACAGAGACAATTTGAAGGCTTTTCAATCATTCGTATTTTAGTAAACACTTTTATAGAGTGAATGCTTCAGTGCGTAAATTAAACAAGTAATAAGTTTCGAAAGGGCAAAGATAAAATTATTTCTAAAGGACGCTTCAATGCTTTCACCGTACTACCTTCTAATTTAAAAAATTTTTTACAGTAATGCGAATAAATAGATTTATAAGATAACTAATTATTATCTATTTTTGTAAATTAAAGAAGAGCTTTTATTTGTTCTTGAAGCTATGTAGTTGATTAGTAATTCCTGCTTTTATAAATACTGTCCGAATAAGTTATGAATAACAAATGAAATCAAAGAGAAGAGTGAAATATTGGAGAGAATTTATTTTGACGCCCTAGGGAGAGTGGAAGCTCATGTCCTCAAAGTGTACGATAAAATAGGTTAAGGAGAAGTTAGGCGATACAAAAGAATAAGGAAAATAACATATATAAAAGCAACAAAAAAAAATCAAGTTTAACGGTTAATGTTCCTGCCAATGCAAACGCGTCGCAGGAACTCCGATGAAAGCAATTGACATCTCAACTATTTTCCCTGAGCCGCTGACGCAGTGCTAATCGCCAAGACAAGAATTTTGATTTTATTTATTTCATCTTATATATTTTACTTTTTTTAGAAATCTATATTTTAAAAATAAAAAGTCACATTATCATGAGAGCCCAATGCGAGTGATTAAGTGCTTAGACTGCCGCGATTGTAGGCACAAAACACATACAAAGTGTCTGTGCATTTGGATAGAAAATAGTTTTCTATGTTTTATTAAGAATGTTGAGGACGCGTGGACGTTGAGAGATTAAATATCAGTGTAATAGTTCAATTTTCGTTCTATTTTTTATGCTTAGAAACATTATATTTATTATTACAAAAGTTCATTATATATATAAATTAATAAATAAATAATAAATAACAAGTAATATATCTTCAAATAACATTAGTAAGCTTTTTTGTCGGCTGTATATACGTACAACGTTGATTTTGATGTTCACTTTGATTTAAGGAACGTTTTTTCATTTGCGCTCATTTTCCGAAATTAAATACTTTGTCTCTTTAATTTATTAGTACTTGCCATGGGCTTTTCAAGATTAATTTATTTACGTTATGTATCTATTATTACGATTATATTACCACCATACTGTTACAACGCGTATCATTATTATTGCGATTAGTAAGTAACATCATTAGAATTACATTGTCGAAAGAATGGTGCACCGTTTTCTTTTTAAATCGATGACGATAGTGAATTTTTGTATTTATTACTTCAAATATAAATTAATACTTGTTTTACGAAGTCGAAAAGAAAAATATCTACGAGGGTAATAATAATGAAGTATCGGCAGAGCTCTTGGGATTCGTAGTACTTATAAAGAATGACCGTGCCAGATAATTAAAATTTAGTTTTACTCTAGTACAAGGTCAATTATATCTCTTTTCTTAACTTTTTAAATTCAATTTAATAAGAATAAATAATTTATTTAAGAATAATTGTATGCGTGTTATAATTCAGTGAAGTCGATCGATCTCGAATGATTTTCAATTCGAGTTGATCTGACAATTTTTTTTTTTCACAGCTGAGGAAAATGTAATGGCATTACATTGTGTAATAAAAATTACTGAAGATGCTTGAATTTAATATTAAGCTCGAGCTTCGTTACTTTTTCTCCTCAGTGAGCAGACTCAGAGGTATGCGAGAACTCGGCATATCCGCGACGATTGTATTGTTAATAAATAATTACAGAACACATGAAAAAAATTTTAAATATAAAAAATAAAAAAAATGATATTAATAACGGCAAATAAGATAAAAGGAAAATAAAGCGGCGTTGTAGTTTCGAGTGTGCCTGAGTAACGCGTGAGTGCGCGAGAACAAGAATTTAATTAAAATATAAATATTATAGATGAAGATAATTAAAAGGCGAGAATCTTAAGCGTATAAGTAAATATATAATGTAAATTAATTAATTAAATCTTAAACGTGATCAAGAAATACTGAGCGGCGACAAGTCAGGATAAATGTGAACTTGTCGCAGTGGACATGCAGAAGCAAAAATCAACAAAAAATCAATGAGATAATAATAATAATAATAATATTTGTGAACTCGTGTATGTGACTGCGCAAATGTTTCTACATGCATACTTAAAATGACATACAAACACACGCGCATAAAATATAAATTAATTTGCTCTGTCTATATCTGGCTATACGCACGCGTGTATATATCAAAATGTATGTACACGCACGCACACGTTTGTATAAATGTGAAAATTGTTATGAACGGAATAACGAGAATTAAATTACTTTAGTAAGCGTAAAAAAGTGCGATAAATTTAAGAAAGTCTACGAGAGAGAGAGAGAGTGCACGATGGATGAATTTGTGTGCCACTAGGTCATGTAAATATATATAAAATTATACAAGAGTTTATATAAGAGAAATTTGATGTGTATATACACATTTTAAATGCGTGCGTGCGTGTATATGCGCGTAGGATCGTTGTGTTTTTTTCGAGTGGCTGTACTTGAGTATGTTATCTGCGTGTGCGTGAAAAAAATATCGAGATACATTTGTAAATTCTGTTATCCAAATCCATTATGAATATTTTAACCTCCTGTAATAAATATTTAATAAAAAAATGTTACCAACCAAAATATTTCTATTTTGTATTAATTTATTTTCATATTTTTCAATTTATGATTTTCAATTTAAATGTTAACAATGTTTGGCAAATGGAAACGGCTTTTTCTACGTACAAGACTCGCAAAAATACAGTTACTAAAAAAAGTAGATTACTTTCATTACTTATTATTTATTTCTTATATTTAGGTTTTACTAGAGTATATGGGTTTCCAATAAATTTTTTTATTAGAATTTCTTTTAAAATTTAACTTGATTTTTTTATCCTCATCGCTGGATGAGGATACTGAATATCAAAGAAACCTTTCAATATGTAAAACTGCATGTGCAAATATTTAAATCATTCTTGAGCTACTATTTCTATCAAGGAAAAAGCAATGAATTTTCATTTATTTCCTTAGATTATTATGCCATATTAAGGGCATATTTTTTTTACTAATGCAATTTTTAATATAAATTCATTTATCAAGAATGATTTTATTCAGTACCTTGATTTATTGAAAAGGTGAAATTTTTATTTTCTTGGTTGATTTTCGTTTCTACTAAAAAAAATAATCATTATCATATATATGTATATATTTACTTATTTATTTTAGTCGTTTATAATTAAAAATAAAAAATTAATTATATAACTAATTTTATTACATTTTCGACATACATGCTTAAAATTATATTTCACTAAATTAATTATATAAAAGAACATTTAATTTGAGTATTATACAATATAATTATGTCTAAATATATTTAAATAAATTAGTTTAAATAAAGTCAATCGCGCTTAAACAAAATGTTATTGTATTGGATTGTTAGAATAATTATTGCATTTAAAAAATTTGCTTCCACTAATTTTTAATGAAGATTTATTTAATTTAGTTTCCGTCATGACATTATATTCATTATGATTTTAATGTTGAAGACGATGATATTTAATTAATACGATTAAGACTTTGCGCATTAAATTTAAGTTCGAATTCTCAGAATCATGTATTTCGTAGGTATTGTATATTAGAAGAATAAATGATTCGAGCAGATAATTTAGAAAACATTAGTACGTATAAAATGTTTGAATAAATATAATCTTTTGAAACGAATACATAATACAATCGTAACATTTATGATATTCAAAAATTAGGTATATCGAAAAAAAATATATAAAATAAAAAAATCTATAAAACATTTAATATAAAAATTTTTACGTATATTGTCAGAATACATTAATATAGTTAATAAATAAGTACAAAATAAATACTTCCTTTTGTTGCTTACATAATTTAGTTCCTCTTTTAAAATTGATATTTTACTATGTACTATAATGATTATAAGGTATTTTTAATCATAAAATTTTTTTCATTTTATGATTATATTATATCAGTTTATTATTCCAAAATAAATCATTACGATAAAAGAAATCTGCTGCAAATATATAAATTTAAAACTATTGCTTCATAATATATACTTTATATTATATTATTTTAGATTCTTGTAAGTTACATAACGTGTATATTCGACTGTAATATTACATTATATATACGAAATAATTATTCTTTCAATATATATGTTTTTCCATCAATATAAATTTTTGTATAAAAAATAGTGAGATTTATAAAGAAATAATTCAAAATAATATTTTTTGTCGTTTTTGAACAAGTGTATTCTGCAATTGAAATATTTACAATTAATCCATTCATATTATTCTCCATAACATAATATTTATATATAATAATGAATTTATATACAATATAATTTATTCAATTAATAAATAAGTTTTAAAATAATATAATATTGAATTATTAAACTAATCTCTTTTAAAATATTAATTTACTAGTTCAATTTTACTAGAAGAAAATTATGTTTTAACGTAATATTAAGGAATTTATTAATTATTTACTAAAATTTTATTTTAATAGATATTTATAATAAGAAGAAGGCATTATATAATGCAGTATCTGTATGAATATGATATTGTGATGTTGATAAAAGATTATGTGCATTAATAAATATTTTGCTATCTACTGACAATACTTTTTATTACAGAATTTATCAATAATATTTTATTAATTTAGGAAAATATTACTTATAAAATATTTTTGAAAAGAAATTATATTTATTATCATAACATTAATAAGGCCTTTTATTTCATTAAAACTAATATAGTTTAATTTTTATTATGCAGTTTAATTTCGATGCACATAATGTATTTTGATTATAAAAATATTTATAATTATTACTCCAGTACTTCTGAAGAAAATTAAAGTCAATGCCTGTTGTTTTTAAACGTTAATAAATGATACAATGATGAAGTTAATAATTTATGGATCATTAGAAAATAAATTTTAAAACTTTTTCATAAAAATTAATACTTTGTCATTGTTATTATATTAGTAAAAAAAGTAAATACTATTTATAAATAAAAAATGAAGTTTCAATCAATAATAGTAGGTTCGGCTATTTTTTCTTTTTTGATATTGTATACTTGAAGATTTCAGGTTTACAATACAATTTTAATACAATTTTTTTCTCCGAATTATCCTATTGAATGCATTCAAAAATTTAATCATTGTCCTTTGTATAAATTTGTATTCATTATTGTATTTGATAATATTAAATAAACTTTATCAAGTTGAAATAAATACAAACAAATTGCAAATATAAACAAATAAATGTAGCTTGAAAATAAAATTTTTATAATCAAGAATATAGTAGCTCGAGTTCTTAGTTAACGTTTTATTTAAATTTCATAAAATCTAAATTTACTTACCTACAAGTAGAAATATCACGAGTTCAGTCAGGCATGTATATGGCTTATATTTATTAAATTAATTCATAACAACCGGAATTTAAAAGAGAAATACATAAATTATTGTCTTCCAAATGACGTCGGAACTAACATCTTATAATTAGGTAGTATTATTTTTTTTGTAAGAGTATAAGTTTTTTTTTGCTTACATTTCGTAATTTATGTATATTTTCGAAAATCTTATGATTTTTAAGCGAATACATTTAAAAAAGCGGTTGAATCATGCATATTTTATTATTGAGCTTTAATGTTTAATTCAAATAACATTTTAATTTAATTTTTATCGTTCGTTAAGGTCAAAGTTTATAAAGTAAATAGGTCTATTGATGTTTAGTCTAACATTATGAAATAGATTTATGAAAATTTTTTCATTTTCAACGCTATATGAATATATCTTGTCAGTTTATCATTAAAATTATGTTTTCGTCGAAACAGAATCATTGTATACATTTTATAATTTTTATTTTATTTTACAAAAAGGAAAAGGTTTTGAAATTTGAATAAATTTATGTAAGCAAAAATTAACAAGAAAAAATGTTTAAAATAATATAATTAGCCAATGTAGTAAAAATATACATACATCAATTATTAACTTTGAATAATTTAATAATCGAGTTTGTAATAAAATTTATTATTATTCAAGATAAATTAAATTTAATTATTTTATTCAATTGAAAATAATGAAGGTATTATGTCACTGTTCTCATTTTACTTCGCGTCAAAGGATTGGAATTTTATTTAATTAACATGACATTGAAGTTGAGTAAGAAAAAAAATATATTTATGATATTTGTATGTTTTATGGTTTACAGAATATATTGTTTTATGGTTATAGGCTCTTCATTGTTTACGTTTTCATTAAGGCAAGTGAATTTTTTCAAAATAATAAATTATAATATTTATATAGCTTGATTGTTATGCTGAGTAAAATTATTTATACTTCTTAATTTGAATTATTAGTGTAAAGAAAGGGCGAATAAAGTCGATTCTTTCTTTCTTTTAGAAGTCGGCTTGCGGTTTAGGGTTGAGGAGGTAAAGTGCATGGTATACGTCAAGAGGTATTGGCTTTCGAGTTCTTGTTAGAAGGTTATTGGGGTTATTGGGGAAAGGAGAAAATGATTGAGGCAGGGTCGTCAGAGGGATAGATTCGTTTCCGGTGTAAGAAGAAGCGTTAAAAAGCGTAGGTGACCATGGGCTAGATGTCGGGCCGCGAATCTCGTGAGAGAAAAAATTTCGCAATTCCTAGGAGTGGGAAAGAGAGTAACGGAGGGCTTCGGTGTCGTGGGGCGGATCGAAGCGTCGTTCGGCTGCATCCGTCGATACGTGCGCGCGCGTATCTCTGTCCCCAGTCACCGACTCTTTTCGACGCGATATCTCTCTCGCGTTCGCTCCCGGCGCCCGACGGACGAGGGGCATGCGCGCACGAACCCGGAGCTAGGATACCGTTCAATATTCATCCCTCGACGAAACCGCGAGACGCAGTCGCCAGCGGACCGACGACCACGCAGACGTAGATGGCGATAAAAAGGTAGATAGGTTGAGAGAGAGAGAAAGAGAGAGAGAGAGAGAGAGAGAGAGAGAGAGAGAGAGAGAGAGACTTATACAGGTATGAACACTGATCCACCTAGCCATGTATACATGCACACAAATAAAGAACGAGCGAGACAGAGAGTGAACGCTTCCGTCCGCGCAGATACACGTATATACTTCGACGCATTAGAGGCATTCGTGGCCAAGCAGAGGTTTATGCGCACACTTATGCATGTGCGATAAAATACACGTGCATAAGGAGAGTCGCATGTATAGAAATAGAGAGAGTAGGGTATAGAGAAAGAGGGAGGGCAAGCTTGCGAGAGAATGATAAGAGAAGTAGAGAAGGCATAAGGGAGAGCATCGAGAGCCGTCGAGCGCTCGTCTTCTTCCTTTGCGACGTCGTCTACGTACGAGAGGAAGGGTAGCAGCAGCAGCACCAGCACCAGCACCAGCAGCAGTAGCAGCAGCAGCAGTAGCAGCAGCAGCAGCAGCAGCAGTAGCAGCAGCAGCAGCAGCAGGAGGAGGAGGAAAAGCTCGCCAGTGTCTGGAGCTCAAACCCAACAGCGATGGACGGCAAGAAAGAGCAGTTTTACCTGCCCCCGCCGAAGCTCGGCAAGTGGGAAGGTATTCGGCTCTTCATCTACAACTCCGAGACCGGCCAGGTCCTGGGTCGCACCGGTTCCAGCTGGGGTGAGTCTAACTCAATTTGAATGTTCCAAAATTTTTCAACCCTCATACAGAGACCTCGACCGCGAATGCGCCATATCTTCCCCTTCCAGGATATTTTACTCGGAGATGATGTCTACCTTTTGTCCGAAAGTCACTCGGCTTTCATTTCCTCTTTCTCCCCTCACCTTTTGACTTCGTCGACTGTATCTTCGCCTCGAAGAGTTACGGACGCTCGCGATTACGTAACGGGGTGTAAGCTTGGGTCAACTTCATTAGGACGCTGCTGCGCCCCTATTTTTTGCTCTTCCGTGTAACTTCTATTTCTTAAGGTTTTACTCTTTTGCAATTTTCGCGAGGAAGTTGAATTGTAGTTTCGATGCGATTTTTTCGCATACATATCTTTGCTTCTCATTTCTATTAAAATTTATAAATGAATTTATCGAAAGCTGCCAAGGAGCCAACTAACTCTATCTTCTTATTTTTTATTAGAACTTTTTATATCCAATATCCATTTTTATTCACTCTATATTTCTTTTTAATCTTATTAAAATAAATCTCCATTTATCTAATAGATTTGGAAATTTACATTTATATTTATCTGGTGATATCTGATGATAAATTAGCAGCATCGATTTTTTCAATTAATGACATTACGTAGCTGATCCATAAGCAAAAAAAGTGTTTTACACATACACATATGCAGAGAGAGAGAGAGAGAGAGAGAGAGAGAGAGAGAGAGAGAGAGAGAGAGACATATAATTTGTAGTCTGTATGTAGAAAATTATTTATTCTATGCTTAAATATTTTATACATATCAATCGACATTAGATATAAACAATTACAGCATAAATAGTTTTAAATTATATGTACATCGGATGAAAATTATAAAATTTTCTATAAACTCCATTTGGTATAATATCGAGTAAAATATTGAATAAATATTGAGTACAAAATGAATTTTTTATTATGAAAAGGTTTTTTTATATAAAACAATAAGTCTTATTACGTGTAAATAAATACATTTTTTTCACATTAAAGATTTCAATTACTTTTAGTGGTTCTATTTGTTCCACTCATTTCAAGACTTTTTAAAAATTACATTGGCATTGAGAATTTTTGCGTAAGCTATTGTCGGCTTATATTTCTTAAATAGAAGAAGATAAAAGAAATTGATATTTGATTTTGATGTCAATTACATCACAAGAAATATTTTTCAGATTATTATGTATGTATTCCAAAAAATGTTACTAATAAAATATTTGCTATTTGTTTAATTCTTCTGTGAAAGTTTTGTATTTGTAATGACATTATAAGAACACTGCTGTACTTATATATATAACGCGCGCGCGCGCAAGAGAGAGAGAGAGAGAGAGAGAGAGAGAGAGAGAGAGACAGAGAGAGAATTTTTTGAGAGCGAACGATGGAACAAGCAGTAGCAGTAGCAACCTAAACATCCTGTGAAAAATTTCTTAAGTAATCAATATCGAGCTTTTCATATGAATAGTATTAGAGAGGGTTGCAGTCACCGCAATTATGCTCTGAGAGGCGGTCAGTTGTAAGGGCTCTATTACGGGGAATGTTCGCGGCATGGTGCGGAATCGGCGGAGGAGTCCAGAAGGTTGTAGTCACAAATTGGTTCTTTATTCATCCATCGTCGGGAGCTCGGTCGACGACACTCGCCTAGCCGCAAAGACGTACGCGCACAGAGCGTCGAAGGGATCGATAACCCGGCCAGCGATGCCGCCTCTTCGCCGTAGGGTCGTAGCACTCGCGCCCAGCCCTCTTGCTCCCGATGGAATGATGCATACGCGGCCCGACTCGATCGCTATAGCCTCGTATCCAGTAATCAAAGCAATGCCACTCGCTAGCCCGCGATCTCTACTTGCCTCCTGGTGTCCCCCACCCCCCGCCACCGTACTCCTAGAACCGGCGACGAATATCTCATCCCGGCCAAGTTCGAATCCGGCTCGAAAAAGCTAAGTGAAGCGAGGCCGATCGGGAGGATCGAGTCGGTAAGGTAGGTATCTCATCCAGTCCCGACCATTTGCCTGTCTATCGTTATGACTCTCGACCATCCCTTAACGCGGTTCGCTCGGGGGCGCGTAGTTACGACATGACCCGACCATTCCAATGCGCCCGGCAATGTCTTTTTTATTTCAGTGGGTCACTGTTTTAATACATGCTAATTTTGAATACATTAATTTACTCAACATCATCTTACCACGACATTTTCATTTAATATAGGATTATATAGAAGGTTCGTTTTTGCTTTCGAGATCAATGACAAGAAGAGTAAATAGCTAAAATCTTGAATAGCAAGTGTTACAATTAGTTTTTCAGATAAATGTCATCTAAAAAAAATCCATTATCTCGCGAGGCAGTTGTGATTTTTTAATGATCAATAATAATGGAGCTCGAGCTTCAGTACCGTTACGAAGTTAAATTCAAAATCGGACTTAAGTCTCGGTCGGCTTATCAAGCCCCCTATAATTCCTGAAGCGTAATCCCAGACTCTCCAACGATCCTTCATCGATCATTCATCTGCAGAATAAATACCTCCTTTATGCTTTCCATTATTTTGGATTTTAGGAGAAGGGTGGTAAGGGTGCCAGGGAGGTTCGGCATAGAGCTGGGAATGTCCGCGTGTCAGATCAAGGGCACGAAACTGGAATAATCAATATTTACAAGCGGAGCAAGATTAATCGGAGTACGGTAGCCCGTATCGACTGTTATTCAAGTGCGCGAATGTTGAGTTGAAAGTTTTCTGCGCCGGTCCAAGCCTCGACTCTCGACTGTGTCTCGGCCTTGGAGTTTGACGGTAACCGATAGATTTACGTTAGCGTGAGCCAAGCGAACGATCGAGCGGATGACGATCGATCGAACGATATTCATCGCTCGGGGCAATTGAGGCTCATTGTCGAGTGTGATAAATCAACTTCGGAAGGTCGACCTGGTCTTTTATTATTATTATTATTATTATTATTATTATTATTATTATTATTATTATTATTGTTGTTGTTGTTGTTGTTGTTATTATTGTTAACGTTATTTTTTTTTTTTTAACTAAGTCGCTTGAGTGAATCGCAGCTCCTTTGCCGGAGCCATAGCGTTACGGAGTGTTGCTTACGGACGGTACTTTCGTTATTAATGCTTTGGAATAGACGATCGTCTCTCCATGTAATTTTCTAAATAACACCATTACCTAATAATATGAATGGATCGTATATATAATTTTTGCCTTACTACTACTAGTAAGACTACTCTGTCCCATTTGACAACTGAATATTTCGTCGATTAATTTTTTTAACACTCATATATCTCGAGTTCAACGAATCTCCAAGCTTTAAATATAAAAATAACAATAATTGTATTTATATCATAGAAATATTTTTAATAAATCAATGGCTTTATTTTATTTATTTAAAATCTTTTGTCTAGATTAACCATAAAATGGATAATTATATTACCTTTTCATTATACACTCTTGATAGAATTTACTACCAATTCTTAATGTCGATACTCCATTTCGTTGATTATTTAAAAGGTAATACTTACCTATAAAAGCTCTAATTATTTAATAATTTTTTCAAAATATTACATGTATTTAGTCTTCATAATTTTAATATCTATTATTAGGATAAAAATATAAAAAATTAACGTATTCTTAAAAAAATTGTTTATCATAAAACATCTTAAAATTTTATATTAACTCAAATTATGATTCGAGATATAGTCTTCATATAATGAAATTATAAATTTTTAATATTAATATAACATAATAATAATAATAATAATAACAATAACAAAAGATTAAAGTTTCTCTATCAAAAAGTCATTTAGTAATTAATTTTTTATGTATTTCTGAAGATTTCAAGATTTTAAGAAAATTGAACAAAAGTTCATTTATAGTCTAATTAATGACTTTCGGCATACATTCTTAATAATGACCTCTATATAATATTCATTGGCACGAGATAACTGTTTATCATTAATTTATTAGTAGTGAATAGCTTCTTGGCACTAAGAATACGTATATTTGGCAAAAATAATAAAATAATAAAATATTTCTAAGGATTGTTATTTTGGAGCGAATAACTTTAAAATTTGAAATGATATATTTTAAATAATCAAAGCCTTTAAAGAATTTAAAAGAATTAATAAGCTGCCTGATCGAATTAATAGAGCTTTCGGGTTTACTTTTAAAGGGCAGAAGGCTCTAAGATGTGTTTGCTATTGTATTTTAAGTAAATTCTATTTTTCTATTGGAAAATGTTGGTAGCCGGAATGAAAAGACATCGGAATGTGCGGATCGTGTAAAATGCCGAGTCGTGCGTATCGGCAGTGAGAGCGAAGCGCAATAAGATATCAATTCAGGCCAATTAAGCAGCGCATCATAATTACCTTCACGGGTCTATTTTAAATCCAACTGAGACGAGCCACTCCCTCAATCCATGGAGCGTCGCCGGACGTCGCTTCATCGACGGCTCATAAAACCGTGTTCATAGCACGCTTCGGCGCTAATATCCTTGTAGTCGTGCACAAGCTCCGACAAATTTTTCCATATCTATTTTCAGACTAAATATTTTAATGGCGCACTAATCTTTTCTTTGCATTTAAAATAATTCAGGCGAATCGTCCATGTTCTGCCATTAATTATTTGGATCGACTTGCAAAATATGTATACGAAAAAAAGCGCAGACCCAGTTACCGTCCTTAATCACTCCGTTAATTATAGCTTCATTATATCTTATAACAATAATAAATAATAAATAATAAATAAATAAATAATAATTTATAAATAAATAAATAATAATTTATAAATAAATAAATAAATAATAATTTATAAATAAATAATAAATAATAATTTATAAATAAATAATAAATAATAATTTATAAATAAATAGATAATAAATAATAAATGATAATTTATTACGAGGAAGAAAAATGAATTGTGATGAGACTGAAGAATGAGTTAAAAAGTAAAGCTTGTAAGAATTCATTTGGAGGTCACGAAAATTATGATTGTTTTACACCGATAATTTTATGGATAAACAGTAGATAAATAATGTATAAGGGCTTCATCGATTCGCTTGCTTTATCAAAAGTAGAGGACAGAGGGAGAAATTAGAAAGCGAGCTCTAAGGTCAGAGTTCATAATTTGTGGTTGTTAATTTTCAGCCAAGATCCTTCTCTTCTACGTAATCTTCTACATAGTACTCGCGTGTTTCTTTGGAGGAATGCTCGCAGTTTTCTATCAAACCTTGGACGCGACGCAGCCGAAGTGGCAGTTGGAGCGTTCCCTCATTGGAAACAACCCAGGTCTAGGCTTCCGACCGATGCCTCCAGCCAGTAACGTCGAGAGCACCCTCATTTGGTACAAGGCCAAGGATGAGGGCAATTACCGTCATTGGGCCAGAGCACTTGACAGCTTCCTTGAAGGTATCAAATGCTTTCGTATTTTTTTACTAAACCTCTACTCACCCGCTCGATTCCTTATTTGCGTCTCTCTCTTTTTTTCTTTTTTTAATATCCAAGGCCTCTAATCTTTAGCTTTTACTGTCTAATTACTGCACCACATTTCTTCGACATACAAACTTCAATTTGCTTTCAATTATCACCATTGAAATGAGCAGACTCAGTACGATTAGATCTAAAAGAAAAAGTTATTCATAATAAGTTTATGCAGAAAATAAATGCAGTCGGTTATTTAAATTACAACTTAGTTTTCTATATTTTTTAATGAAGACAAACTTTTTTAATTACAAGTGTTTGTATTAACATTAATTGTAATGTTATTTATATTACTCATAATATTGTTTATTTTATGATGTAACATCATTATTATTATTATTATTATTGTTATTATTGTTATTATTGTTATTATTGTTATTGTTATTGTTATTGTTATTGTTATTGTTATTGTTATTGTTATTATTATTATTATTGTTATTGTTATTATTGTTATTATTATTATTATTGTTATTGTTATTGTTATTATTGTTATTATTATTATTATTATAAAAAAGGTGTAAATATTCGTTTTTAATTATTAGATTAATTTCTTTGTCTCTTCAAATTATGATATCGGATTGGTTCGGGCCAGAAATCCAGATGAGAAAATAATCATTGAATATTCGTTTAAAATACAAAAAATAAAGATAATAGTTATTCCAATTGCAATCATCGAGATATTTCTACTTTTACAGCATACAATAAAACAGGTAAAGGAGCTGCTCACCAAGAGAATCGAGTCCATTGTGATTATGGGAAACCAGCACCTCCTGGGAAAGTTTGCGATGTCACTGTTGGAGAGTGGAATCCATGTATAAAGACGAACTTTTATAATTATCAAAACTCGGCACCGTGTATCTTTTTAAAATTAAACAAGGTAGTACAGAATTTAAAGTTTTCTATATTAATAACTTGCGTCTAAGTATAAATAACTAAATATTAATAACACTTTTCAAAACTTATTATACACAAACGTTCGGTTCTTAGATATTTGGTTGGATACCGGCTTATTACAATGATACCTCAAAGTTGCCAAAAGACATGCCCAATGATTTGAAGAATCACATTGCCAGTATGAAACAACAGAATCGTGATACCGTGTGGGTCTCGTGCGAAGGTGAAAATCCTGCCGATGTTGAAAATATTGGACCTATTCAGTACATTCCACGTCGCGGTTTTCCTGGATTTTACTTCCCATTCCAAAATACGCCAGGATATCTCAGTCCTCTTGTAGCCGTATTCTTTGAGAAGCCTAAATGTAAGTAAATGTTTCTTTTCGTTATATTTCTTATACATAGTTAATTAGTTATTGAGCTTTTAAATTATCAATGAACTAGTTGAAAGATACTTAATACTTTGTCTTCGTATGATTCTAATTTATGTTGCGATATTTGTGACAGTTCATCGAATCGACGTTATTTTTATTCGTTATATTCATAATTTCAAAAATGTCAGACACTACATATAGTCCAACACTTACACATTGCAAAAACACAATACAATTTATAAAATTTTATAGGAAACAAAGTCGCGGGGAAAAAAGTAAATGTATCTCGAGATCCTAATATTATTTTCATAGCGGAAGGAATTTCGTTCTTATAATACTGATCTGAGAATTATGATTCTGTTGTACATGTTAAAACAAATTATATATTACATATTAAACTACATTATGTCAATTAAGTTTAAAATAATATTAAAAAAAAACATCACTTTTGAATGAATACACGATAGATGTGGGTACATAATAATAAAGCTTTATTCTGAGCAATGATTTTTATACTTATCTCTCAGTTGGTGTATTGATCAACATCGAGTGCAAGGCTTGGGCTCACAATATTGTTCACGATCGAGTTGAGAGGCGTGGCTCAGTCCATTTCGAACTGATGCTGGATTAAATATCTTTCGCATACCGTCAACAGTGGATCATCAGCAGCGAAACCCTTTTAAAACAAGAATATAATTAACGAAGAGATAACCGCCCTCTGTTGACGTAAAAAATTCAGCAACTACATCAACAATATCAATGACGACGAACGACGACCAAGATAACGACAATTGCAATCAATCGCAAATAACGCAGATACAAGTCAATATCTCGATACATAGTCACACATGTACATGATTACGTGAGCTGGCATACAGATGTAAGCGCGCACGCAAAAATAAGAAGGAATCGTCGGAGGGGTTCCGATTTACAGATGACGCGATCAAGTTGATGAAAGAAGTCACAAATATGAAATTGAATTATAATTAAATATAAGTTGTAAGATCTTGTAGTGTGTTGACGGATATGCGAATTCAATATGCACGCATTGAAGTTATCTAGGAGGTACGGAGGCAGCTTTCGGCATCGGAGCTACAGTGACAGGGACAGGGAATCGTGCACGATTATATTGCTTTGCACAAAATACGAACCCATTGAGCATCTTGTCCTCGTTATTCCATACTTATATCTTTTTAATTTTTTAACCCTCTGCCCTCTCACATTCTTGATTAAAGAGCAAGCAAAATATTCCTAAGCTCTCGAGCTCTCCTTCTCACTATCATTGCTTATTCGAACTTGTAACGTTGTACGGAAATCCACAGGGATTTATGTATACTGATACATATTCAACACTTTCCTCTGTGTCATATATTTGATCCGACCGTCACTGTGACGCCTATGCTCATGCTTAGAAGTACAGTGAACGAATAAAGTACTGCGTGTCTAGGGCCTTTTTTACTATCAGCGAAGTCGTCTATGAGTAATAAATAATAATAATAATAATAATAATAATAATAATAAAAATGTGCAATATTGTTTTAAAGCAAGGATCGAGCGCTTGTTGCAAGGATATGAAATATTTCAAGCGATACGTCAGCAGGAGGTCGTTGAGTTTCTAATCCCTTTCCTCTGATTCCTCGGCCTGTCGTCCTTGTCAATTTTTGATTCATCTTTCCTTGCCGGCCCTTCCTCATCCTCCGAACGCTTACAAGATCTTCATCCTCAGATCACCTAATGATGATCTGGAAAGGGATCGAGAAAGGGATGGTAATGTCAAAATCGAATAATTTCTAAGAGATACTAAGAATATTTAATAAGATATATTATTTACGGGTACTTTCAAACTAGAAAAAGATAATGTAAATGAATCATTGAAATCACGGTTTTATCAAAATATATTTAAATAGCTGCTCCGGTCCTTACATAAATATAATAACACATCATCATTCGGCTGACGATGATTATTTAAAAAGATGGTTATTTGAATTGCATGGAATCTGGTAGAGTGAAATCGTGAAGAGGAAAGTGAATTCAAGTGGATGGAATAATTAGACAAACAAAAAAAAGTAAAAAAAATGTATAAAATAAAAAAATATATAGATAGATAAAGCGGATTACCACTTCTTCGGATTTTAATAATTTATTATTGTTTCTATTGGACGTTAATTTTATGTCGTAATTAATATCTATCCCATGCTTCTCTTGTGTTCACTTTACGTACAGTATTCAAACGTGCTTAAGATTTTCAAGTTAATCGACTGCTTGATTCTTGAAATATCCTGTCATGCTTTGTTTTTGTCATTTCAATCCCGCTCGCAGTAATTGACATTGTCGAATGTGGGGCATGCGTGAAACATTCTTTGTCAACATAAGCTTTCGTCTTTGTTTACTCGTACAAATCCCAATATCGTAGATACTTTTATTCCAGGATATGTGTATTCACAAATGAAGACTTAACAATCGAGCCGAACGTATTTTTCTTATATATAGGATTGTTAAAACGAAATGACACGTACTTATCGATTATTATATATAAAATAAATAAAATAAACTATTTGGTGTAGATTCGCCTGCGCCTCGGTGTTACTCTTCAATTTGTTTAATTAAAGGGAAATAAAAGAAAAATAATTAATTCAGTAGACGAACGGTAGAGAGCAGTTTCGATTCAGAGTACAAGATCCAAGAGAGGAAAAATAATAAAGAAAAAATTAACAATGGGAAAGTAAGCGTGAAAAAAGCGCTCGCCGCGCGACGCAGAGAGGTACAATTGAAGTAAAATGGTCAAATTTTACGATCTGCATTTATAATACACTATATGCGGCTTTAAAACAATATACACGCTTACGTACATATGTCGGAGAAAAGTTGAGAATTTTGATGAAATTTGTGAAATTTATGCGAATTTTGTAAAAGAAAATGTGAACGCAGCCGACGTACAGGATGAAACAATCATGTAGAAATTTGAACTGTAAGAATAATATGAGGGAATATTTCATATTAATATTCGAAACATCAAAATAAAAGGCTACGGGAGGATAAGAAAAAAAAAAAAAAAAAAAAACAAAGTACTTATAAAGCTCGATTGACAAGATTACATGGTATTGGATTTCGGAAGGCTACACGGTCCACCATCTTTTTTCTCTTTCCTTACTTCAAACTTCTTATATATGTTCGTATTTATTTTAAAATGAAGGTGCTTGCTTAAGGGGAACCGTCATCACTTTCAGTAATTTCTTCATCCATACTGAAGTTACCTAGGGAGACATCGTCTTTGGCGATTTGACTACCATTTACATTCACGACAATTTATTGATAAAAACAGTCAAACTAAGCTTAAGATCTTTTATAGCAAGTTTGATAGGGAAATGGTTATTAAACGATAAAGAATAATTTGTATGAGAATTTTAATAGGCATTGTCAAAGATTTTCTAAAGTTTCATATGCCTTGCGTTATACGTGATGAGGGTGATTAACGCGCAAGAATAAATGCAAGTATTGTGTTTATTCTTATTATATTATGTATGCATATAAGTGATGATAAGGTACGTAAGACAAGCAGGAAAGAAAGAAATGAAGGATTTAGACACGTAGCCAAGCCATTGAACGTTCCTGATAAATAAACGCTCGAATCATGTATAAGATCATTTAATTGCTGTATATACATGATATATTATTCTAATTACAGATTGAATTTAGAGATTATTTGCGGCTACAATCCGGGTTTTGTCTTACATATTTTGGCTCAGTGTCGATTATTATATATGGTAAGAGGTGGCAAGTGTACATGCAAAAGTCAGATTAAAAGGGATGAAAAATACGTAGGAAATTTCATTTGATTAGCGAAGAAGAAACAAAGAAAATGGGGATAACCGGTAGAACATGCGATATATTTTCAAAATTAATTTGTGACACGTCGATCATGGAGACCAGAGGTGACATTCACTCTCTCTCTCTCTCTCTCTCTCTCTCTCTCTCTCTCCCTCTCCCTCTCCCCCTCTCTCCCCTCTCCCTCTCTCTCTCTCTCTCTCTCTCTCTCTCTCTATCCTCCGACTAATAACCAAGTTTCTTTGAGTCTTTTTCAACAATCGAGAATTCGTTAATAATTTAAACTGGCATTAAGAAGTTTGTGACGAGTTCGATGAATAGTCAGAATGTCTATTTGAGTACTTGAAAATAATTAAAAGTATAAAGTAAGGGGGAGAGTCGAAAAGATAAAAAGAAATACTGTTATTACATTTAGAATTTGGGCTTTGTGCACCAGTGAAACACAGGGGTTCATTTTCTTGTTTTCTGTTTTCGACGAGCCTTGCTGTAGGGAGATGTGATTCATGCATGATAATAATATCGTTATTCATTAGCTGATGTATAATGCTAGTTATTAAATGCAATAGGCGCTTTTTCTGGGAATTTAAAAATAATTCAGAAAAGTGAGAAATAAAACGGCACTGCTCTATAAAAAAAGAAACGAAAAAAAGAAAAAAAAATAAAGAAAAATGCTGAATATTGATTATTTTAAAAAACCTGTTCTCACGCGATCCTAATTATTTATAAAAACATGTTATAAGATAATAATTCTTATGTTTCGCTAAACAGAAAATAATGTCGGACGCTGTACTTTAAGTATATAAAGAAGCACCAAACTTGTGCGAAGAAAGTGTGATGCAATTTACGTTTTTGATAGTATATATAATTTTGTATGCAATAAAATATTACATATTGCACCAAATATTAGAAGAAATTGTTAAAATGTGGCCTGAATATTTGTACTCTGTTTTAAGTTATAAAAAAATGCTAATTTTAGTGGTAACTTAGGCTGAAAATTCGCTTTAAACGATTACGAATACTAGTCATTTAATTTCATGTTTTTATTTAACATTTGTCATAAGCTTCGTTTTTCAATTAACAGAGAATATTTATTTAAAATTTAATTTCATTAAGTATTAACGTGCGATGCCTTGTTTCTCTGATTGCTCGGAATTATCAAAATATTGTACGTCAGTGCTTGATAATAAATTTGAAATAAATTTATACGTATATTAACGAGTTTAATATTGATTCGTCAGATTTATAGCTTCGCAATATAAATTTAAATAGTATTTGAAGAAATTAGTATATAAAGGTAATTATGAAAAAATTGTTAATTGAAAATAAAAGCTATAAGATTTCAAATGAAAAGTAATGTATTACTGCAAAAAAAGATACGTATACCTGTTCAATTATTCATTTAAATGTAACATTCTATTAATTTTATAAAATAATTACTTATAATTTTTTAAAAAGGTTCTATATATTTCAAGAACTAAATTATACAAAATTAATACATTTGTACTATATAATCATTAAAATAATTTTTTTTCTTAATAAAAAAACTTTATTATTAGTATATAATAAATAATGTCAGAGATTGATTTAGTCAATTAATTTATGTAATCTTATTGGAATGTATTATTATTTATTATACGCGACAGTTTAAAATAATTAGAATATAGAAAAAGTAAGGCAAGAATTTCTTGTAAGTACTGAATATACTTAAATAAGAGTAACATTTTGAGTCATAGGAGCCCACTGTTATAAAAAATTTTCACAAGATTTATATTTAAATAATTTAAACCTCATTGAAGTAATTGAAAATTTAGTAAATCTAAAATGTTTAATAGAAAAAAATGAATCGATTACAATAATAACGAACTTATAACACAGTAAATACTACATCCATGTTGAATAATATTAAATTATAAAAAGAATATTATAACTACAATTAGAATGTATGTACAAATTATAAAAGAAAAAACTATACTATTATCACTATTATTATAATTATCATTTTATAGTTTAAACAATATAGTTATATTGATGATAAATGATTTTGTAGAATATACAGTTTGATACTTTCTTTTAAATTATGAAAATATTTATAACAATACATAAGTAAAAAGTTTTTATTTGAAAATTCTGTACTTATAACTCTTTAAGAATAAACAAATTTATAAAAATACTAACCATTACTAATTCAGCAATTTGGATAATTAACACCATTCAGATAAAGTGACGTATATGCAGTTACTGAAATGGAAATAAAAATGGAACTTTATAATAACTGCATTCAGTATTACAAATTTAATATATATTAGGTAGATTTGATATGTAATTTTATTTTTCGTCTTCATTATATAAGTTACTCACTATCAGAGCAGTGTGTAATATAATATTAAATATTTTTTCGTGAAAAATATGTAAGGAAATAAATCATAAACTATAATATTTTACTGATTTTTACAAGTGCAGTTATACTTTTACAACATACAAAAGTAGAATAATTTAAAATTATTGTAAATTTTAAATTGGTTTTTATCATTTTATATTTTATTTTTCTGTATTGATTTATTACGTTTTGTATATAAATTAATATTGCCTATTATGAATGAAAAATATATTTAAAATAATATCGATTTATAATCAAAATCTTAAACGTGATTGAGTTCAATAAAGGTATAGTAAAGTACTTTTTCTTTTAAATAAATTTCTTTCTCTAATATAGGCTCTAGCACCTATTAATATACTGAAGAATTTCATGCTTGAAATTAAGCAGGCCATTTTATATTGCTGTAAAACTATTCTTTATAATTATGCTTATAAGTAACTTCAACCATATAATTGTAAAGATCCTCTTAATTGTTTGTAATACTTTTTCTAATCATTTTTTTTTTTAACTGCATGAAAAATATAAATAAATTTTCAATATTGGATACTGTAATTTTCTAGAAAATCTAATTTGTATTTTGATTTTCCGAATGAAATGAAAATTAATGTTTTTAAAAATATAAATGAGAAGAGTCAAGCTAGTAAGTATGTATTAATCAAAATGAAAAAGTGGATAACGAGGATTGAATCCTAATCAAACGGTAATCATTTCGATCGGTCGTAAAAAAGGCGAATTAGCTAATGGACCAGATGGCGGCGTCAGTGCGCTCGACATTGACGACTCGCCGTAACTCAATGCCGTTTATATTGATGATGTGAATAATGGTATGGCTGAAGACTCTCAAAGATCAAAGGTTAAATAAAGCTTATGCGCATTGGACATTTTCCTGCAGTTTGCACCGTTGTTCCTCTCGATTTCAGTCAATTAGCCACGTGACACTAAATTGTTGAGTAATTAGAGTACTATACAAGTACTTTGAGACTATGCTTGCCGACAAGTACTCAGGAACCAGCTATTTATTCTCTCTTTTTGATTTATACAATCGCTCTGTTAATAATTAAAAAAAGCATTCAAAATGGATTCGCTTGATATCTATATTTTTTTTATCCTAACGATGCATCTAAATAATATAAGGATACCTGTTTCTGAAAATTACCTTTTGTCTGCATATACGTATACTTAATAAATAAACATGATCTCTTCAAGTCTAAACAATATAATATTGTTAATAATGATTTTATATGTTTATTACTTCAAATTGTCTTGATTTATTGGTTTTAATTAACATAATAAATTCTTGAATATTTCCAAAAAGTAATTTGAAAAAAATTAAAAACTTCACAAACATCTTTTAATATTTATTGTTTTATAATAAGTGTGATTTTATAATATATATAAATTATATCATAATAGATGAGTTTTTTTTTTAGTTTTTTTAATAAAAAATTACTGTATGTGAGGAACAGTTATGAGGGGAATGAATATTTATGTCCCTTTTAATCTGTTTTCTAGAAAAATTATAAACTTTTATTATTCCTTCTTATAAATATTGATATATACTTTGTAGCCTCGTGTAAAGGATGTCTATGTAAGTATATATATATATATATATACATATTTTAAACATGTAAAATTTACTTTTAAAAATTTTAATATTTTATTTGATATAAGCTAAATTAATAATTCAGTATAATTAAAAATCGTAGTGTGCTAATTATTTCTATTCAAATCATCTATATTCTGAATAAATAATTTTAATATTTCTAAATATTTACAAAATATATTATCATCGAATATTGATTCTAAAATTGATATTTCTTTTGAAAATTATTACATTGTTTATAGAAATAAAATATATAGAATTAAAATTATTTAAAAACTGTTAAATATTATGCTTAATTACATTTTTTATGTATAATTGATTTTACATGAAAATATTTTATAATTATTTATATATTGATGACGATATTTCGAATCTAAGGAAGTATATTGTTATTTTATATAATTAATTGCATGTACAAATATTTACTTAATAGTATTTATTAATGAAGAATAGAAGTTATTTTGAAGACAATTTAATGAAACCCTAATGAACGTAATCTTTACAAGTACGGATTAACTTACTTTGTTTATAAAACGAAGTACGTTCTTGATTAAGTTTAATCTTTTAAAACTGTTAAATCCAATTTAGACAAATTTAAAATCGTTCCAAATAAATTCAATACTACGAAAAATTGTAAAATATGAACTTTTATAACAGCTGAAATATTTGGTATTTGATATTCAAATTAAGAAAATGAAACTTCACATCCTTTATTTATATTTACATTTAAGAGAAGCTTAATTTTTTAAATAATCGAACATATGTGTTAAACGCTTTTAGTAAGTATTAATCATTATACGTGAGCAAAAATGTCTAATGGTCAAATTTTTGAAATGAACAAATTTTCATCTTTTTTATTCTTTCAGTTAAAAAATTTGAAGAAAAAGGTTTGACGATTTAAGATTTCAAATAAAACGAAAAGAAAATGCTTTGTATTTATAGGTTCATAAATTATATTAATTTTAAAATAAAAATAAACATTTTGCCGTTTATTAATATTTTGGTTTGTTTATAGTAATGAAGTATCTTTTTTTTTTTCTTTTTTTTTTTTGTAAATAAGTATTACCTGTATGCATTTTATTTAAAATCCTTATTTTTATATTATCGACAAATTTCGATAACTTTTTTATATATAAAATAAATATATTATTTTATTTAAATATTTATCATCACATATTAGAAGATGCTTATGAAGAGGGTGAGTATAATTATTAGCTATAATTTGAGTTGTTTTAGCACTTGGTCTATCTTTCTGTTAGATTGTCTCCATTTTCAGCTTTGAAGTGCTTGTAATCGAACAGAGAAATAATCATGTCCATGAAATAAATCCGAGACCGTCTTAGGGGTATGACAATAAAACGGTGTTGCGGTTACGCCGAACTCTAAAGTCACACCTATGCACCGTATTATGAGTGGCAAAAAGCTCGCTTTGTACGCAACTTCTTCATTTTCCGCGGTACAGGATGTTCCCAATTCAGATCAACGCATTATCGTGTCCGCGTGAGTCACTTTGACACAGACTCATAACAGTCGTGCCGAAACGTCACTGTGTTAGGATGAAAACCGTTTTGAGCATTAGCGATTGATGCGCGTCTTTATTATGCTATGACACACGAATAATCGCGACTCTAAAAAGATTAATATTTTTAATCTTCTTATTCTCTTACTGTTGAATTGCCCCCCCCCCTCAACTACATTCATTTCTATATGTAATCGAATCTTACTTAAGCGCGGACAGGATAATCAAAACAAATATGGCTGTGATATGTATTTTGTTCAGATTAACATCTTAAAGCAATGCGGAAATCAATCCACGCCGATATTTTATTATTTTATTTTCCTGGTGCTTTGTCTACAGTAAGAATGTTGGGTTTTACAATTATTCGGATCTTTCGGCCTGCGCCTTAATCTAAATAACTCATGCTTTTTCTCCTTGAAGAACGAACTCGATAAAAGATACTTCGACTAACAAACAGTGATGCTCCATGCGACTTTTCTTATAGAGTATTTTACCTTAATATACGCTTAGTTACAGACATTACACATTTCATAAGAATAATGATAATTACCTATAATATCACGCGACAATCGAACAAGTACAAAACTGGAGTGAATATGACAGGTTAATCAAATTATTTTTATTGGATCAATTCATTACGTTAATATATTGTTTCGAAAGCGAAAAACAAAAAGTATGTATAACATTAACAGTAGCTGGTTTTCTTTTTTTAGAAATATTAAAATTTTTTTAAGAAAAAATAAATTAAAAACTCTACTAATTATTAAATCTTATTATTATAAAATATTTGAAAAATACAGGTTTAAGCATTTTTTTAAATTTTGAGCATTTATTATTATAAGATTCATTATATATCATTGCATGTATTAAAAAATTTATATTAGTTTATTAAAAAATTTCATTTTCGTCTTTCGAGGTATACAAAGGAATTGAAACTGAAAAATCAAATGATTTGCATAACCTTACAAATTTTGTTTATATATATTTGTGCACTTACATACTACTCTTCCGGGGACTTTTTATCAGAGTACTTCCGTTCATTTTGTGAGAGTCTTAAGTAATTTAATGATAACCGGGTACAACCGGATAGAATTCGACTCGTTTTATTACATTTGTCTTGAAAGTATTTTGCCACATTTCCTTTTCAGGTTCTATAACATTTCTTATAGATGTATACAATATTTCATTTTGTAAGTTTGATTAAAGTAATTCGGCGTTTATTAAAAAAAAAATATATTATGTTCGTTTAGAAAAATACTTATTATATAGGCCTTATTAACCTTGTAATAAAAATATTTTATATTGATTAGAAAAAAATGCTAAAATACTTTTTCAAATTAATAATATGATATTCAATTGCTTATAAAATATTTTTGAAAACTTTTAGTGCTTGGAATCCGACAGTTTACTCATGTATAATATTTTTGAAAAAATTAATAAAAAAAATTGAAACGATACTCTCAACTTTTCTGTTTTTTTATTTTTTAATAGAATTGATCTTATAATTTTATACAGCTTAATTCATTTCAAATTTTTATTTTCGTCATTAAAAAATAATTAAACTCCATAAGGTACGTAATTTATATCAAAAAGGTTTCAACATGAATTTATTATTATTATATAATATAACTAGAAATAGCATTTCAAATATATAAAGAATTTTACGTAGCATTGTTAAAAAGTTTTTGTGCTAATAAGTTTTGAGTCTAATACAAAATAACGGACAATTAGTAATTTCGACTTTTTAAGAACAATCATTTTTATGGTGTTTAATATTTATTTAAAGTTATCAATAAAAGTGCAACATTTCGTTAATTTCTTCTTCAAAAAAATAAATGAAATTGTAAAAAATTTCTCTAATACGTATATGTATATATTCTAATATTAAAATAAAGAACATTCTGACTCAATAAATTAGCCGATATAATTATCAATAATTCAAAAACGTTTTTGGTTTCATTAAAAAAAATTAAAATAATAAAAGTAACTAATAAAATAGTCTATTTGCTATTTACCAAATTACGCTTTGTTTATAAAATGAAGTAAATTAAGTAATTGCATTTATGACTCGTATAGGAAGCTGTTTGAATTTAATTTTTTTGGATTCAAGTAATTTTAATTCCTTTTACCATTAATATTAGACATCTTTGCAAAGTACTTAACTTTTTTTATTATATAATAGTTATATTAATTTTCAAGATTTATGGATGAAAAAATCTAATAATAATAAAATGACTTGTATTCTAGTGTATTTAATCTTCTATGTTCTAATTTATTATTTATAATTTTTTATAATTTTTTATAATTTTTTAGTTAAGTAGCTTTGGTGTCTTATGTGCTATTGTATATGCCTCTGAAAAATGTTGATAAATATTGTATTTGAACAATCCGGTTTTTATGATCATGTACTTTATAGCCATGGTATATGTATTGCATTCATTATTTTAATAAATACAACGAATTTGTTTCATGAATTTAAAAGTAAAAGGTTTAAAAGTAAAAGTAAAAGAATAATTACAACTTGTGAATCGTTCGATAAGGCTTGCTGATTCGTTCATAATTGGTAGTAGTAAGTTGATTTTTATATATCGCTGGTAATTTCGTGGTAAATCGGGCCGAACCGAGCGGATCGTAGGATATACGATCAAATGGTTTTCATTGACAGGATGCTCGCGGCAACTGTACCGATTTTGTCGCTGACCGAACGGATCCGAAGGAAGAGTGCGATCATGGATGCGCGCGCAGTGAGCTGAAGTTCCGGTCGCAGGGGCCGCGGTATCGTAGCGGCGTGTAACTTAAGCTCGGCTTGATACTCGTGCGTGCGTCGGTGGAATTCAGTGGTGAGGGAAGCGAAGTCCGATAGCGAAAAAGAGTGGGGTCGAGAGGGGCGCGAGAAGGAGAGAGAGAGAGAAGAGTGGAGCGGATACCTGCGAGTACGTGGAGAGGAGAGTGTGAGTAAAAATCAATAGGCGCGTATACGGTTTGCGGGACTTATAGGTGAGTGCGTAGATGACGGTTTTCCGTGAGCGTGTGGGTGCGTTGTACCGCGGGTAGGGGTGGGCCAGTTAGCCAGTCAGCTAGCAGCTATCCTCGGTTACCGAAGAGTGCGCGCGCGACGGAGAGAGAAAGTAGACTGAGGGTCAGTAAGAGAGAGAGAGAGAGAGAGAGAGAGAGAGAGAAGGTAGGCGCACAGAATCCAGCTAACGCCTAAGCGAACGAGTGGTCGCCGCCGCTCAGTCAACCTGGTCGCGCGCGCTCGAGTGAACCGAGTTTCAGTAGACGGAGTGCCGGAGACGACGGATCGGGACTTGCGGGCGTCCCGTCGAAAAGGTAGAGGTAGTGCCGGTGCCGCGGGTGCGCCTCTCCCTTTCTAATATTCTTATATATATTTTTATATATATTTTATGTATACATATTTTTTTTAAATATCTATATCTAGCGTTGTCGGTAGTCCAGAAGCCCTACACATGGTGTCGGTCAAGGAGACGAAGTTCCAGGCACGGGAGACCATGAATCCCTACGAGAAGCCGCCTAGCATGTCCATAGGACAGGCCCTGCGTCAGTTCATCTACAATCCGCAGACCGGGGCCTTTATGGGCAGAACCGCCAGTAGCTGGGGTACGTTCTCTCCGCTTGGGGAGTCGGAGCGACCCCGGCGTTGGGGCAAACGAGCCACCTGCCCCGTCAAGCTCCCCCCTTCCCCCCACCTTGCCTGATTTCCGGCCCCGTACTACACTAAAGGGCGCTGGCCCCACGCTCTTTCTCTCTCTCTCTCTCGCGCGCGTGCTTACTCACTCGGTGCACATCCGCCAGCTTTCTACGTATGTTCCGAACAACGCTACGTTCCTCGCTCGGCCCCACTTCACCAGGCGACGCCTGTGCCCGTAACTCAAAAGGACGGCCGCCCGTTCTTGTCCGGCTATCCCCACCATCGCTGTCCCATCGCTCTGAGCAAGTCTAGGCTTTCGGTGGATCGCTTGAAGCTCGGGCGAGGCACCTTCCTGAGAATTCATTACGCGAAGCGTTTAAATTTCCCGCGATCGAACCTCCTCCTCCACGCCCTGTGGCGCTCGCGTTTTCGAGGAGGTTAAGTCAGATACGTAGCCATTGTTGGAGCAGCCAAAATTCGCGTGCACCTGCTTGGCACTGATCTTCGTAGCACCCATCGAAAGCCGTTGTCGGGATTTCCCGGGGAGGCTCGAAATGCGGCCAGCCGCTTGGAGACACCCAGACCGACCATGCAGAACGTGCAGACCGTGCAGACCGAGCCGACCTCTTCTTGACCCTTTCCATATGGTGCTTCGACATCCCGGGCAAGTCGGGCCGATATTCTTCTTGGCAAGCTAATCCAGTTTTCTTTAAAGACGCGATTTTTTGCGTTTGATATCGGTACAGCACGAGGTTACCTTCCTCGCCTTTTATCGAACAGCCATCGACAGACGCTTCGGCAAACTCGCTTTTGTTAACAATGCCAGTAAATATTTACAAGCTCATTATCGCTCATTAACCCATCGGTAATATTTACTTTTTATCGAGCTTTTAAATCCATATGGATTCGAACGTCGGCATTTCATTAAAACTTTTTCGATCGAGTTTTTCTAAACATTTTATTTAAAATTTTCGTAGCTAATCATTAATGCTGTCAATTGGTAATAATAATTCTTAATGAACCTCGAATGGCTCGTGCTTAATGTGCTGACATTTTTATTTTCTGTCGTTCTGTCGCGTTTAAAATAACCGGTGCAGGAGTGAACCTATCACGCCACATGTACAGTCGAGTTGGAAATTTTGAGGAAAGTCAGCGTCCGAGTTACGTTTACCACTCCCTCTCTCTTCATCCTCCACCTCTACCCTGCAATAACATTTTCAAACGTTCTTTCATCATTTAGCTTTGTTTCTTTCAACTTAATTACCCTAACGTTACTTCCCCTTGCATGTATCATTTGCACTCTGTCCCTAATATTCTTCTATAAGAAGAATTTTAGCTAAATTCATTTGATATTTATCTATCGACGCCTTATACCTTATTACAACAATCACACTGCAACTCATTTTACTCTACGAACTGCTAGGCTTACATTTACTTCACAAGTTATTTCACGAATACCTCGGCATATTGTTGATTTTATTAATCTTTTTACGGATACAGAATGCCAAATAATTTACAGCAATAGAGCACATTGCGAAGAAAGTAAATATCAACATAAAACGTTACGGAGGCGTGAATGAATATTTGTGAAAAATTTAATAATGGGTAGCTCTTATTTTCCACAAGAACCTACAGTATATACTTCATATGTAATGAAGGATTTCTAAGATACAGTAATTCACACTGTAAAAATATTTTAACAACTCAACCTTTTTTCTACAATCATAAAACAATTAAAAGCTGTATTTTTACAAATATTTAAATTAGCATCTTGTAATTATATGATATTTACTAACTAACTCAAATATCTTTACTATAAAGTTTTTAATATTAAAGAGAAATAACTTAGTATATTTTCATGTCTCCCTTACATTTTTTACTTAATTCAGTTTCCAGTAAAGAATCCGATACAGAAGGAATTCCATTTTTTAAACAATGGAAAATTATAATTATAATTATATAAAGTATAATGTAATATATATTTTATAGAAGAATAGCATATTTTTTTCTTAAACACATTTTTTAAATATAATTTTATATATCATAGGTTTAAATAAATTCATTATTTGATTGTTAAAAATACTAAAATACTAAATTATACGGATTGACGTATTTTCAGCATTAAGTATTAACAAAGTGAATTCTGTACTTAATATGTGTTAAAACAAATTAAATTTCCGGCTTGCGCATTGTCTCCCTCTGCCGACCCCTCCTTTACTTTTCCTCCATGTTCTCCCTCCTCCCTCCCTAGCTCTCGTTCTTAAATAGATAAATAGATAGATATATGTTATTACTAATAATAAAATGTTAAATTATTAGTATTATTAAAATATGGCAAATATGTAACATTTTATTTATTAAATGATACAGAATATATAATAATACAACGGGATTTCAGATTAAAATTTTCATAGTAAATCAAGTGAACACATATTATGTTGACGAAATACACGTGAACAGAGAATACTAAACGTAAAGATAAAAGGAAAAATAATACCTAGAGTGATGGAAAAGATAGCGAATCGATGAGTTATCGACAAGTGTCATTAATAATAACGTTTCACACGACATGCTTACAAAAGCTCGAAGAAGATAAGTAAACAGCTTAGCCCGACTGTTCGATCAGTCAATGAAAATACTTGGAGATGAATGGCACGCGATGGGATGACGTCGAATCTCCATCTCTCCCACCAACTTCTCTCCCTTACCGATCAAGTTTGCTCCGATGCGCGTACGCACTGAAGCTCGCGACAATTTCATGTTACGCGCCGTTCGAATGATTCACTCGAGATATTTCCTCGGCGTCCTATCGTACGCCACAGCGAACTTTCTTTTTCATTATCTTCCCACGGTAATGAAAAGATTTTTCTTAGAACATAGCAGAGGTCGAATTATTTATTATTTAAGAAAATTATCAATTTCTGGCGCATTTTGCAATAAATACTCAAGTAGTTTCTAAATTGCGAAGCATTGCATACTTTAAAATCGTTCGAATTATCTTCCAATACCTACGTGCGACTCCTGTCTATTTCAGCAATTATTATCTCCATAATTTTGACGAATGTTTTGCAATTTTCTCGTGCATTTTGTAATCAATTATCGCAAATGTATAAGTATACGTATATATAAAGCTTACGTAGCTCTATACCGTTCTTATATGCTATGGTACGTTTGCATGCATGAATAAGAACATCAACATTATCCCCAAATAAGTCTATCGAATCCATTGCGCGAAATGTTCACTTAGAAATCGTAATGTGGCACGCTTAACCCCAAAAACCTTAAATATTATATTGTATAAAAGCCATTGTGGGGAAAAAAGAAATGCCATTGAAAAACTAAAAAATCTAGTTTTACTTGTTGAGAGGTAATGGAAGAATAAATATTTTACTAGCGAGCGCGAAAATAGTGGATCTCCTCGTAAGGGTCATTTGGAGCTCGCGAGAGCAGCATTTGAAGAAATTTTAATGGAAATATTGCTGGCACGAGGTTAGAATCGTTTCGTTACCACTATACAGATAGAAAGCTTAAGGTCAAAAGTTTTGTTTGTGCAATAAATTACGTGCAGTAGAGTAGTGACATTTGGCCGGTGTAAGTGGTGCCTAGATTTATTTCGGAAAGGACTATGGCAATGATGATACATTTTGGGTAACGGATTCCAAAAAAAGAAATACGAGTACTCTATTTAACGGAGAATTATTGTCGATGGGAAACGAAATTGCTCGTCATTAGATGTTTGAGCCATTTTGCCGTTGAAGCCCTTGAGGGAAAAGCCAGACATTTGTAGTGTAACGTGATACATTGGGCAGGATTGACACTATCTGTTGCTCTCCGAAGTTTTACGGAAAAATTGGTTTACTCATCACGATTAAGGCCAACTCCATTTAAATATCTCGGCTTTCGTGTAATTCAATTATCTTGACTTTATAAAATTGACTCTTCGATTTATCAAATAAGAATAATCTTAAAATTGGATTAATACGAATTATCGATAAATATTCAATATTGATTTATTGATATATCATTATTGGTATATTGCTTAAAGTTTTCAACGAATACAGGACTATTTTTTTTTTTAAAGGGTCTTCATAGATATTTATTAATAAAATTATTGTATGAGAAATTTATATGAGCACCGCGAAACCGTTATTTATTACCTCATCGGAATTACGAATATAATATGGAGTTATTGTTTTATCCAATAGAAATGCGTTAGTTCGGAAAAAATTGCCTATTTAAATAGATTTACATAATAGTTTTTACGTAAAGGTGTACGTAATTATAATAAGAGTAAACTTATTTACAAAACAAAAAAAAAAACGAAGTGGAAACGTCAAAATATCTGTATTATTGAAGTATTTTGCAGACAGTTTCACTTCGTCAAAAGGCCAATCTTGTTTCCGATTTCATGCTGCAATTTAAAGTTATACGAGTACTGTAAGAAGACCCTCATCGCCTAAACTGATAGGATAATTGAAAAATTGTTCTAAATCGTAATTAGCTCTTCAAATCCTGACGTCACGGCTTTAAAAGTGCTTTAAACACAATATGATATTCATTCAAGATCATGGTTCATATGATAACTTGGAGTCAGAATTGAAATTACGCGTCCTTGAAGCTATAAACTTTACATTTCTTTTTTATGCGGTATCATTTTCATTTTTCAAATATTCCTTTCGAAGCTTGTTATCACGCGCAATATTTTCATTCTCATTTTACATCTATACCCATAGCTACTTATACAAAGCTTATACGCTTAAGTAAATTCTATTTTTATTTTCTCAATATTCTTTAATACAAAATTTAAACAATTAAAATAATTAAAATTAGTTTTGCAGAAAAATTAAAAAATATTATGCATATATATATATTTTGTCTAGATTGATAATAATCCGTAATAATTACGTATGTAATCTTCAATATTTACTTCATGAGAGTAAATATTAATATTTATGACAAATTTAATATCGGCAGAGAACTGCATGATTAATCGATACGCTAATTTATATAGCGACAATAATTTATTAATCAAGTTACATTAAAATAATCAAGCTCTTTACTCTATAATATACAGCTGAAACTGAAAATAAATGATTACATTGCTGTATAAATATAAATGAAATAATACGACCAATGTTTTTAATGCAATTCAAAAAATACACTTTGCAATAATTAATTATGTAGTTTAAAGAAAATATGTCGTATAAAACTTAAACAGAAAATTAAATATAAGTAATCAAATTAAAAGGCAAAATGAAATATAGTATTTTTCGTTCATATAGAAAAAGTTTACTTTACTTTTTCTGAAATATTTATCGTGTAATTCATGTGAAAGAGTATTAAAGAAAGAATAATATTTGAGTTAAAGAAGAAAAAAATAAAAAATTTTCGTAAAGAGAAATTCGATGATAATGAAGCATCGGTTACATACTGACAAACGGTGATAGCCAAACCCATTTATTGAATAATAATAAGTATTAAAAAGAAGGATCCGTGCAATTAGGTAAATCTGCTGTACATAAAAACATCTTCATTTTTCCCAAGTTTTCTTGGAATTAGAGAAGTAGTCGGTTTTAGTGCTGAAGCGGGAAAAGGGAAATAAATGATTGAGTCTCGATTCCCCGAGGCGGCTTATCGGGGATACCAATAAGCGCTTAAATCATCAATGGAATTGTCGAAAAGCTTGAAACGCGTACGTCCTCGGAATATGTAGAATGAAAACAAAGTCGAAAAGCCTTGGAGTGCGACCGGACAAAGGAGTGACAGGAGGACCTGCGCTTTGTGAATGTGGCGGAAGCACGTTACGCGCATTAGATCATCTCCTTGCTCCCAGTACCGCGATCTACACGCGCGCAGATTGGCATTGTTGAACAATTCTTCTCGTGCCGCTCGTCCCTAATCATCTCCACCGCCGCGACCTCGTGCAACACCAACCACCTCCGCTCAGGATTGCCCTGCAACTGCGCTACATCGAGGTCAATTGACATTAAACGTCAAATTGACATTACGGGAACGTTGCGTAACCTAGGGCCAGACATCGATGGGTACACCCACGGAGCGCGCGGCGGAAACTGAGTGAAAAAGAGACACGCATTCATGATTGAGCCACGGGCTTTAGAAGCTACTGCAGGGAAATCCGTCACCCGACTGCGTTTACTTATCACTCGCAGATCTTTACTCCTTCTTCCTCGTACTTTTACTCATACTCCACCCTCTATACATTTTATTCTGCCCTTTTAAATAATAATAACGATAGATAATTTTAGATAAATTTTAATAATTTTAGATAAATTAGATAATTTTCACTTTGCCTTGAACATAAGATAGAATTCTTTTTTTTTCAATAAAATATAAGGATATTAGATTTTGCACATTGTAACTTACATTGAGCCATCCATTTTTAATTTTCACTGTTAATTCAGACGAAGAGGTAGCTCTAGAATATATTTAGATTAGTTTTTTTATTTTTATCACTATTTTTAATAAATATGGAAAGGTTATCTGCAATAAAACGTAGTGTATGATTTATTTATTAAATCATTATGTGCTGCAATATTAATATACATTTGATATTAGATTTTTATGTAAATAATTAAAACATATTTAATATTACTGAAATATAAAATACAGTGACTGAAAATTCAAACTCAAAACATTAAAATTTAAAATATTATCAATGTCAGATATATATATATATATTAAGTAATTCATCTCATATATTATGAAAAACTTTCAAATACTATACATAGTTTGTTTTAATTTCTTCTTTTTTAATAATATTATTACATATTTTATACCAATCGATGTGGATAATACCAAACAATGACATTTATAAATATAACTAATACTAAAATCACGTAAAATAATTTTTAATTATACTTTCAGAATATAAATAATAATTATTATATTATTAAAGTATGTAATTAGTATTATTTTGAATATCATATACTCTTTGATAAGAATAGGTCATTAAAATGAATCTTATGTCGTACACAAGTTTAAATAATAATTTAATTTTAAAGGAAGCTTCGAAAACTAAATCAATTGTGTGGCTAATCTATAAATGCTCCACTAATATATATTTTAGTTTTCCGAGTACATCTAAAGATTTTCATTGCCAAATCATTGCATTATTTTTACGTTGTTAAATATATGAATGAAAAAGAATATTTACTTCAAAGTATATTATATATAAACATTATTATGAAATATAATATAATCATTTAAAATAATAAATATAATTTTTATTGAGTGAATCGATAGAAACAATTTTTTAAATATTTAGAATAAAAAAAATTACTATACACAATACATATATTTACTTGCTGCTTATTTAAAAATTAACAGTACTAGATCTACGCGTATATTTACATTTATAAATTTATCTAAATCTACATTTAAGATATATTTTATTAGAAGTATTGCTATTATTAAGTAAAAACATGATTACAAATGTCATTATACTTTTTATATTATAAGCGTCGATCGATCTACATTTACGATATAAAATTTTGACATCAATACATTATTTTATAAAATAAATGTATTTAATGACAAAATACCAGCTCTTATAATGTTTAAATTGTTACAATAGGTCTTTTTACAAAACTATTCATTTATTTAATTCTCATATTCGATATTTAATATTTTAAAAAAGAATTTTTCTTCAAATAGGTATTTTAACTTGTTTTCAATTATCAAAGCAAAAGTAAATTTAGAAAAAGTTTTATATATAAAATGAATCATCTTTATATAAAATATATAATATATATTATTTTAAAAACTATTTTAAAATTTTAAAATCTTAAAATTATTTTAAAATGTACTTTATTTTTATTTATTAACTATAAATATTTCAAATTTCCAATGAACGCGAAACAAATAGTAAAAATATTATTTTCTATTTTATTTTTTCTACTTCATGATCTAATATATAATTAGTCTACTTATTTATATGCGGATAAATGATATAATTTACCTTGTTATACAAATAATTTAATTGCAAAACAATATTTGACGTATAAACTAATTGTGTATAAAAATTAATTTAATTTTTGTTATTATAATTACTATAGAATCGATCTTTTTTATTAAAATTATGAAGTACATTGCATTCAATTGAAAAATTTTAAAAATTACAAAAATTCTAAAATATTTTTTTATTGTAACGCTATTAATACGTAATTTAGTATTTAAAGTTAATGGAAAAAGACAGTCCATTATTCAAATATAAAGTCGTTTAAAAAAAAACCTAGTAAAATAAATAAGTATAGTGCAGATTAGCTAAAATTGCAATAAAATATCTTTTTTAAAGAGTAAATTCGAGGTTCACTGTTAAAAGGCAGTGTCGCACGACCTTGTTCTCATATAAAGAGAGCATGAATTGAATACAAAAATTAAGTGAATTATTCTACTCGACTGATATTTTCGAGCTTGGAAAACTCAATGTCTGGTAACAATTAACCTTACCTGTATTACCAATACCCTTTCGTATTACTGTCCGATATTGCAGACATAAATTTTATTAAGATTAGTATATTACAATTATTAATTAAAATTGAATTTGAATTTATATATATCATAATTGGATATATATAATGTTATTTATAAGCATTTAAAAACATTTACAATTATAAAGTAAATCGCCTACACATATCTATTAAAAATTTTTTAAATTTTTATTTAAATCATTATCTTTTACGCCGAAATTTATACAGCTAAAAATTAATATTAAGAAAATTTTTCAACATCATGTAATCATTAAAAAGCATTAATGAAAAAACATCGGGTATCTCATATTTTACATGGTCGGGCATAATTTAATAAGATCTGAAATGATTTCGTATCTTTTTATGTCTCTGTTTTTCTAATAAGTAATTTGAATTTAAATATTTAGTAATATTTAGATTTTCTTTACAGGAAAAATCGGTCTTTTTTATCTTATATTTTACGGAGTACTAGCAGCCCTCGTTGCAATTTGCTTTTGGGGATTCTTTCAGACACTGGATCCTCGAAGACCAACGTGGCAGTTAGAACGCTCGATCATTGGTACAAATCCAGGTAAAAAATCAATAGTAACATAATTAAGATTATTTTAATAGATTTAAGTTTAAAAATAAAATTACATTCCCCTCAGTCTGACATTAAACTAATATCAATCGTTATTTTTAATACGATAGTTAAGGAGAAGCTATAATTTATAATAAAAGTTGTTAATGCAATATTATTAAATTACAGTTTAAGGTAAAAAAATGAGGTCACTTGTTTAAAAAAAAATGTTAATAAATAAAAAATTAATTAAATTAATAATTTAATTAATAAAAAATGTTAATAAATAAAAAATTTTACAGGTTTGGGATTCAGGCCGCTGCCGCCTCTTGAAAATGTAGAAAGTACATTAATTTGGTATAAAGGGACCGAAAAAGGAAAATATAAGCATTGGGTCGATTCGTTAGAAAAATTTTTGCAAGGTAAATAAATGAATTAAAGTCCCTTACGATTAATAAATTTAAAAGTATTTTATTTTAAGTTCTAATATTTAGTACAGCCATATTCTGTTCAGTTGTTTTTCGATTAAGAAAAGTTATAAGTGATTGAGTTGATTGAAAAAATTCTCAATAAAAAGTACAAAATTAGTAAACTTAGTATAAAAATAAAAATTAGTAAATTACATAAGAAATTTTTATGAACAAATTTGAAATACATAACTAATAGAATTTTTTGATTATCAATAGTTTATCGGACGCCTGGATTGACACCAGGGCGTGGCGCGAATATCCATAATTGTGATTATGATCATCCTCCAGGGCCGGGACAAGTTTGTGCCGTAGATGTAAAGAATTGGTTTCCTTGTACAGTTGAAAATCACTACGGATATCACACCTCCTCACCTTGTATATTTCTCAAATTAAATAAGGTCAGAATTTGTAAAAAAATTAAATATGTAAAGTACTTACAATCTTCATTCATTTGAAGTTCATGTAATATTTTCAACTATATATATTTTTATTAATCATATTAGTGATATATACATTAAACCATCCTAAAAAACATATACTAATGTTATCAATTAATTTCTTAATAATTGTGCATCTAATAATCTTTGATCTCTACTTTTATTAAAATTGCAATGTACTTATTAGAAATAAAAATACATTATTTTTTTACATAATGTTAAATAATTTTTCGAAATATTTTCAGATATTTGGATGGAGACCAGAATTTTACAACGATACGAATTCATTACCTGATAAAATGCCCGGAGATTTAAAGAGAACAATAAAATCTATTACCAACCCCAATGAACGTAATACAGTTTGGGTTTCATGCGAAGGCGAAAATCCTGCCGATCAAGAAAATATTGGTCCTGTGAATATTCATCCACGACTTGGTTTTCCAGGTTACTATTATCCGTATGAAAATTCAGAAGGATACTTGAGTCCGTTAGTGGCTGTACACTTTGAAAGACCTCGAAGTAAGTACTTGTTCAAATTTTGAAATAACATTTACAAAGAACCCAAACACTTTTTATCAGAAAGGAAAATAGTCTAATGTTATACGGAATAGACATGGGTTTTAATATAAATTTTTTCAACATACAAAACATGTAATTAATCAATTTGATGATAATAACCTTAAGTTAATATATGTTCAATTAATAATAAGATTGAACGTTGTTTTTTTTGTAATATTATTTTAAATTTCAACTTTTTGCAATCTCTTTGTATTAATAACCAATAATAAAATTTTAGTATTATCTAAATTTAAAAAAGAGTGTGTATTAATATTTTCATATTAGATATTTGACAATAAAAATTATTTCATGATAAAACTGTATTATCACCTCAAATATTTAGTTTCCATGTTCTTAAATATATATTTTATGTCATAAAATATATATCATAGTAATATAAAGCGTTGGTTATAAATAAATCGTAGGTTATAAATAATAACATCACTTCTTTAAGCCTTCATTTGAATTTTACAGCTGGTGTTATTATAAATGTCGAATGCAAGGCTTGGGCGAAGAACATTCACCACAATAGAAACGATAAACTCGGCTCCGTACACTTCGAACTACTCGTCGACTAAAAAAGTATTTTTAATTTACATTCAATCATTCAACGATCGAATATTTTTGAACATTATTAGCATCTACAACGTCCTTAAAAATCTATGATGCTGTTATAATGTCTTGATACAAATGAAGACAAGATCAAAACTAACTGAGAAGGAAATAAGAGATTACTTTTCATGCATGAGATAAATTTGCTTATTGAAGAAAATTCATTTTAAGAATTACCGTCTTCTTCTTTCTCCTTCTCAATCGACCTATACTTTTCTTAGAATCGAAACGCAGAATCACAACAATCATTATTTGCCTAAAAGAAGTATACATCAATTCTTTTTACCCGCTAATTAAACTGGATAATAATATTAATAATAATAATAATAATAATAATAAATAATAATAGGTATCAATGTAATAATGTTGACAGTTTCATTTTGTCGTTTTGTGAAAAAGGTCGTATTCAGTTATACTAGGCCAAAAGTAGCAACGACAATTGTTACGAATTAAATGCATTGTTGCGATGTATATTTAGATGTCTACAATCTCCAATAAGAATGTTACGTATTTATGTACGCTAATATTCATCGATGCAGATATACCAATACGAAAACACAAGTAATTTAATTACAGATTGCAGTCGTGCTGTAAAAGTTGATTCTGATTGATACAGCTAGATTTTTGATCTCCAAAATATGTATGGTCTTCAAAAATTGAAGCCAGAATCGTTGCGTCTATAATTCATTGTATACGTTTGGAATTTGAATAAATATTATTTTAAAGATCAATCTCAGACAAATATAGGCGTTGATAAAACATCAATTTTTGACGGAATTCTATGCATTATTAATACGTATTCTGTCAAAAATATGTGGTTAGATTTATATTGCAAATTTTAATACCTGTGATTTATTATCGATAAAATGTTTAACCTTAATAAAATCTTTATTAATTAATTAATATAACAGACAATATTTTAATTATTTATATTTATTAATTTTTATATATTGTTTTATTCATCTAATTGTTAAATCGAATGTTTCATTAGCAAAATTTTTTTTAAACTTATAAACATTCTTTTTTAATCATATTGATAATAAATAAATAAATAAATAAATAAATAAAATATTCTTATATCTTTAGAATAATCTATGTATGACTTTTTTTTATCATTCTCGAATTTTAATAGAAATTTAAAGCTTATAATAATGGTATCCAATCATTAATTGAAATATATAAAAGTAATTTATAAAGGAAATTAATTTTGTAAGTAATATTCCTTATGTATGTATAAAGTTGAATATTATAAAGATAAATTTAATGTTTTTACATTTTCTACAATAAAATATAATATTTTATTTACGGCAATAACACCAAGGCCAACATTCCATATAGTTTTTATAAATTTCACTGTCACATTAGACTTATTGTCCGAAGAAAATGTGCTACATTTTTTGTGATTAATTGCATAAGTTTATAACCAATTTCCCATAATTTAAATGTTGATATATTTTTCAATTAGAAAGATTGTAAAAAATCATTTTTAAATGTAAAAAAATTTAATTATTTATAAATGATAAGCAGTATTAGATAATCGGATATAAATGATCATATCTCTGGAAAAAGTAAATATAAATTACGTATAATGATAATTATTAAACTAAATTAATAAAGTTCTTTATTATACGGGATATTTGATTATCAAGATGTTATACGTTTTTTTATAAAAAAAAAAAAAAAATATATATTCTTGCAGATGATATTTTGATACAGATTTGTTATATACAGTATTATAACATGCATACTCTTTTTATAAAACATTATGCGTAATAGTATATGTGTTATTATGTACTGTTGAAAAAGAATTTCTATTTTAATATAAGATATATATAAAAATAAAATGGTAAATGTAAAACTTAAAATAAAAGATTTTTTTGGCACATGCTTGTTTGAGTTATTTTGATTTAAAATAATAATAAATGCTCTAAATTATAAAGAATAAATTAATTTTTTGTAAAAATGATTTATAAATACAGATTTTTTTATTACATGTATTCTAAGTGATAATTGTCGCAAAAGCAATATGTATAAAAAAATCAATATTACAAATTAAAATAAAAAAAGTTTGATTAATTTGAATATTTATAATATCGAATTCAATAATTATTACATTTTTCCTATTAATATATAAATATAAATTTTAATATTTATTAATTATGATTAATATAAATATATCTTGATGTTATATTATTATAGTTTTCATATTAATGCGATAAAATATATTTTAATCTTCTCTTTCAAATATTTCTTTTATTTAAAATAATTTTCCTATCATTACAATTAAAATTTTTCGTTAACGATTTAAAATAATTTCACAAAAATATTATATATCAGCAAATATTTTTAAAAACAATTTGTTCTTTTTATCTATTGAAGAATTTTTTTATATGTTTAGAAGGTATTTATGTCATTATATTAAACAATTACTGCTCAAACTTTTTTAACTAGAATAATTGAAGAATATAATTTTTAATATTTAGCTTAAAATTTACAACAGCTGAAGGATATTTATTAAACTTGTTTTATTGCATATCAAATACTGATTTTTGTGAGTGAATATTATGATTATATACATATTAATGTTAGCGATTAATCAAAAACAAATTACAGTACGAAATTCATATTGGTATTTATTTATTATGAAAATTATGTATATATGTAAAAACGAACAATAACATTATTTTTAACACACATTTTATGAATAAATTTTATTTATTATATTATATAAATTTATATAAATATATTATATAATAAATATATTATTATATAATATTATATAAATTTTATGTACAAAAGTATATAGCAAATATATATATTACCTTACAAGCTTAAAAATATTTAGCTTATCTTATTCAATATTTTAAAAACGTATTAGTTAGAACTCAAAATAAAATACAGAGAAAATTTTATTTCTGTATTCTATTATTTATTAATGTATAGTTTAAAGATATGATTCGAAAAGGGAAAAACATTAAAAGGGAAAACATTAATATTTTTATTTAAATAATTACATTTTATTGAATAAATGTAATACTATAAAGTTATTAAATTCAACTTCTAAATAATTGGCTTCTTTAATGTCTGTATATCATTTGAACTATATAAATAAAGGATATTTCCTTTAGAAAAGTGACTATTTATATAAATATCTGGTACATAATTAAAAAATTATTTATATGAAAGAATAAATTTGTTAAACAATAAGACTCAAAGAAATATTATCATTATATTTCACTGTAACCTTATATTATTTCGTAGATCCTTGGTTATAGATAATTTTCATTTTGAAAATAATAATTTTATTTTTAACGTATTATTTTTAGCCAATTTTATTAGTTTCAAAATGTTCTTTTATTTATGATGCTTAATTTTATATTTTTAGATGACATAATTACAATACGTGTTTTTCATTTTTATTATAAACTGTTTAATATTTTATTATTATCAAAATATTTTGTACTTATGGTATTTTACTCATGTTTTTATAAATTTGTTTATAATTCCATGCAAATATAAAATTGTCATAACGTATTTTATATTCTTATAGAGCAATCGGAGAAAATTAAATGTCAATTTGTATTATTTTTAATATATGAATATATTTTTATGATCTAATGTTGTACTAAAATAATTCAATTATAATTTTATTTATATTCAATTCATTACATCAAATATTTAAATATTTCATTTACCTATATATTTATCACGTCTTATGCGCAAATAAAAAAAAAGTATATTTTATTATTTTAGACAAATTTAAATATTTTACTTTATTTAGTCACATGTCACTCATTGAATAATGCAGTTTAATGATATATTATAAATTTTATTATGAATAATATAATTAAATTTTTTAATTTTCAAAAGCTATTTTATTTAAAAAATAGTTTCAATCAATAATTAATGAACGTGTTAAATCGTAATTAACAATTACAAAATTATGTTTGTATCCTGTTCAATCATAAATAATTGTTTATCTAATATTTAATATCATGCTATTTCTTGTCTAAATAGTGTAAAAAATTTTTAATTATAATCATCCTGGAGAATTAAAGTAGTGGAAAATACATTATTATTTATTAAATAAATCTTATTTAATTATTTAAAAATAAAAGTTTCAGTGTATTCAAGTACCTTTGTGCATTACAGTTTTTGATATTTGAGTAATATTTCATAAAAATTAATTCATCTTTTTATATGTATTATCAACATATCATAATTGAATTTTTTTACATAATAATTTCTATATAAATATTTTCATTTATAATTAATGAGACTTCCTTGAGACATTATTAAAAATTTAAATATTATTAAAAATCAAAGAATCCATTTAAAATACCTAATATATATTATCAGTTCATTGTATGTTTCGAGATATAATTATACGTTAAAAATTATGCTATTGAAACAGTTTTTAAAATTTGTAATAAATTACAATTTCTCCATAAAATTTCATTCTAATTATTAGTATTAGTCGAGTAATAGTTTTTCTCTTTTAAGGAGTAAAGGTTTTGTTTTTTCTACAAATATATATTCATAGTCGCTTAATTAATTATAAACATATTTATATCTATTGACTTGTGAGGTAGGCTGAGGTAGGCACTTATCTTTACATTTTATTCAGTTAAAAAATTCTTAATCAGCTATAAATATTTCAAAGCTGACTGATCCAGTGTATCCGTATCTATCCAGCTTGTAAATAATATTTTTTGCCCAAGCTCGACATTCGATGTGGATATTTTTGTTTCCTGCAAATTTAATTTTGTATGCTTATATAATTTCATAATATATTATTTACTGAATTAATTATAATATACGAATTCATAATTTACTAATTTTCTATACAAAAATTCTGCGGAATAGTATAATAATATTTTAGCTTAAGTATAAATATTATGCTTGATGTATAAAATAAATATATATATATATGTAAACATATACATGCCTACATAAATAATAAGTTAAATTCAGAACTGGCGTATTTAAGCATTTTTTACTATTCTTCGAAAATTCGCGATGGTGGATTTTAAGAAGTGGCAGTAGAAGGAAAAATATATGAATTACTTTTTGGTCGCTTGAGATGAACAGCTACTATTGGACTTAGGTACTCAGGAAGATTTGAATACGGATAATAATATCCAGAAAAACCACGTAATTTCGGATAATACTCCAACTCTCCAATAGCTTCATTATGTTGTTGGTTTTTACCAGCACATGAGAGCCAAACTGTATTTAACTGAAATTTATGAGTAACCAAATGAGAATGAGAAAAAGCATAAATTACGTATAACATGTATAAATGTTATAATTATATTAACTTTCCAATTCATATAATTAATATTAGTTATATAAAAAAAACATAATTATTAATAATAAATTGGTAGAGATTAATTATTTCTTACCTTAGATTTATCAAGCTCTTTTATGTGATCTTTAAGATCCTGTGGCATATCTTCAGGTAAATCATTACTATTGTTGTAATATTCAGGTATCCAATTATATATCTGCAATTATAAATAATTCATCCATATTCTTCAATATTCATATTTCTTTTCATTATTATGATAATAATAATTATTTAATTAATTATTACCCTATAATAATATATCATAAGGAGTATTGTTTCCATACATAATAATTCTTTTATTATATAGACTTATTACAATATTATTAGACTTAAGACATTATTGTAAGAAGTTCGGTTATTAAATAATATAATATTTAAATCATAAGAGTAATTTATTTAGTAATATTAATTACATTTTTCCAAAGTCTTGTTTTAATTTTTATAAGGCATTTTTAACTTTTTTGTAATTATTTTTTACTCAATACAAGTATTTTTCTTAAGCAAAAGAAATTAGTTTTGAGTTATCAAATATTGTAATTAATTATTGCTTAAACATCATTGGTTAAGAATTTAATTCAATAATTCCCATTAATACCGGTTTACCATTAATCAATCGTGCATTAGGTATTCGATTAAATTCAAAACTTATTTTTACACTATTTAAAGATTCTGAAGAGGATGAAAAATACGATTATATTAATTGAACTATTTATATAAAATTATTGTGTGTTTAATTAATTATAATAAGTTATTGTTAAATAATTGCGCCAAAAATATGTAATTGAATAGTTATCAAAGTAGGCATTGATCAATAAAAAATAAGCTTTTTATATGGAAAATATATCTGTTATTTTGTAAAACATTTATAAATGAGTAAATTAAGGGAATTGCTCTAAAATTAAATACTATAAAGAGTAAGTAAGTAAATATGACTAAAATAATTTTATTTGCAGGAGGAATTTCTTGAAATAGTGAGCTTATAATTTATAAAACTAATAAAAGAAAAATAGTCGTGTACTCGGTTTTCATTGATAAATCTATTTTGATCTGAGATCTCGTAATTAAGAACGAGATTGTATGGAAGCTCTAACGGAGAACAGAGTCGCCACGATACAAGAAAAGGGATACGGATCGTTATTGATTTCCTGTCAAGGGAAGGAGTATCTTAAAATAGATTGGTATACTTAAGGAAAGTAATAAAATGTCTGACTACATTCGACGAACTTACTTTATTGAGCTTAATGAAGATACAAGGTGAGGAGTTATTATAACCATAGTTCAGTACTGACGTGCAAGGACCCCAACTGTTAACTTCGACAGCACAGACTTTGCCTTTCTTTGGCGGCTTATCGTAATCGCATATTACTTGATTTCTACCAGCGTTTATAAGCAACGTCTTGTTCAGGTATTCTATAAATTAATCAATAATCATTATTTTTAGTATCGTGCATGATATTAATCATATAATGGACCAATTGTTACAATTATTACAAATATACAAAGTAAACAAATATTTTAATTTAAAGAGTTCTAATTAATTTAATATTATAAATGTTTTTATATAATGTACTAAAACAAACATAAATTATAACGACATTCTTTTCAACTTACTTTCAAAAAATGTATCTAAAAGATTTACCCATCTTTTGATCTGAGTTGCATTTGACGAACTATACCGAATTAGTGCATGGTTTGAATCATCTGAAATTGGTCGGAATCCCAGACCTTCATAAATTAAATAACAAAAATTAATTAGATGTAGCTTATATTATAGTATTTAAATTAAGTAAGTATAATTATGAAATGTATCTGACATTAATATACGATTATTAGCATTGTATGTAAGACTAAATTAAGCTTTACATAGAACTAATTATTTTATAAAATCTTATTTAATTAATTTAATTTTACTATTTTAATATAAATATTAAGTTACCAGGATTTGTTCCTATTATACTCGTTTCCAAAACATATGTTGGTTTTTTATCGTCTATCGTTGCCAACAACCCCATCATACAAATAGCGCAAAGTACAGCTAGAACGCTGTAGAATACCATATAAAAAAGTCCAACAATACCTGTAAGTAAAAACGTATTTAATGTTCAAGATATAGAATGCAAGTATTAATATAAGAAATTAATTTTCATATATATAATACATGTATCAATGATGTTTGGCATAATTACATACTACATTTTTTATTACAAAATTGAATATATGATCTTAGAATATAATTTCTAGCTACATTTTTCAAAATAAATATTCATAAATGAAAGCATTATAAAATACGAATTAGCATTATGTATATAAATTACGTGTTTATAAAACCACAAATACATACTATTATCGACTTGTTTGCAAAAGTTGCAAATAAAAATTTCTGAAATGTAAGAGACTTTTGTTGATGAATTTTGATTTTTATGAAGTAATTATTTATAATATTAAATGTAAGCTTAATTAAATATTACCAATTATTATCAATTTCTATTCATCGGACAATTTTATTTATATCGTTCGATGATTAATATTACATCGACTTTTCATCACATTAATAATAATGCTGACATTTTTCATGTAAATGTAATAAAAATTGATTTAAATATTTAAACTTAAACATAAACATAAACCATCTAACTACAAAATACTAATTGAAACGTATATTATTAAAATTAAAAAATAACAAAAATGATTTATTATCGATTTCGTATAATTGGTGTTGCTTCAACTTACATGCACAAATATTATCATATGAAAATAATACTCAAACCGTAAATGATGCTACCTACTAAAGATGACGTAGAAAAAATTAGATTCTGAGAAATACTTAAATTAAGAACTGGAATACAAAGAAATTGATAATTTATATGAACACTGAAATTTATTACAATTACGTAGATAGGAATGATTCTGTATTATAAAATTTATTATTCATTACAAAATAACCGAATTTGTGCATTTAGTACTTATGATCCGTATTGTATTACATAATCCAGTATATAGAATACATTCTATTCAATTAGTTATGATCTTTTAATATTTAAATAATCAATTTGAATATATTTCAATAAATAAAAAATACTAATTTTCTAGTAAAAAAATAAAAAATAAATATTAGTTATTTTTATATTTTCAGATATATTAAATAAATAACTAGTAATTGTAATGTATTTTATTAAAATAATAAATTACAGATTTTTATTAAATTAAAATTCTAATTATGAATTAAAGATAAAGTAAACTAATAAAACATAACAGTGTAAGATAATAGTATTGTTAAAGTATTGTTATTGAAATCGACATATCATTACTTTTATCTTAATAATGAGAAGTATTTATAATTTTAATTATTAGTTCAAGCACATATCTGAGTTTATAATATATACAATCAGGTTGTAAAAATAGAAGAATATAAATATAAAATACAGAGGCATTGAGTTACAAGTAGTTTGGTTTGAAATCATCCCTTCGACAATGATAAATCATAAATTTAACTAGAGGTTGACAAAATACTGAAAATTGAAGTAAAATCAATAGTTTATTAATAAGCTGGAAACTCATCACCTCCTCTCTTTTAAATCGTTATTTTATCACCTGAGGTTTCTATTTTTGTTATTTGCTATACCGATGTTAATGGGCAAAAATATCTGAATTCAGTTGGCGCACTCCCAGAAATAATTATAAATAGATTTTCACTTACGCAGTAATACAAACAGGTCAATGTGCGCCTCGACTCATTTAAAGAGTGAAATAAAACGTTTATGTACTGAATCACAAGGGTAGTTGCGTATTAAGAAACATAATTTTATTTCTTAATTTCAGACCCTAGTAATTGTTTTAGATTATAACTCCGGGTACACGTAACTACCAGGTAGACAATTATTACGAGTTATTGTATTACAAGGCCAACATGTGAATTTCCACAAACGGATTTCTCCGACACGTCTAGTTATTTCGCGCTATCTCTGCATATTTCATCCGCTTTTGTTGCTTCGATCAATGTTCCATGCAATTCGTACTCACTTTAAAACTCTGTATTTCCGCTTGACTAATAATTGCTTACACTTGTAATATTAGCAGTTCAGATCAAAAGAGTTAATCGAGTGAACCGGATTTTTTTAATGTATTACTTTAATTTACAATATTTACGGACTTAATCGTCAACATCATTGATTATCTGGTTTATTTTTTTTTTCAACCCTTAACAATCATCTTTACACTGATTTTTTTCTTTGTTGGAGAAATATTCATATTATAATTACAAAATATTATAATAATTAATAATGCAGTTGGTACGTATTGCTTACCTTGAATTATTAGCTACAAGTGTAGAGCTGCTCACGTAATAGAGTATCTTACTTAAGGACATACAATATGATTATCGATATATTTAATGTAATAGACAGTTAAATCTCTGACGACTTATATTATTATTACATCTATTCATATGTATGCTCATTTTATCAAATTAAAAATAAACAAAATACATTTTTACATAATATTTTAGACCAGTTTTTTATATCAAGAACTATTAAAAAGATTTGAATTATCAAATACATTAAAGAAAGTTGATTTAAAAATAAATATTAAAGATCAGTATATAAGTCATAATTATCAATAATAAATGATTCCATATATTTAAGGATATTTAAAGTTATAGATTAATTATTTGATTATTTTTTATACAATACTACTTGACAATATTATTTAAAATTTATAGTTACCCAATATAAATAATAATTTATATAAATAAAATAATATAACAAAATTCGTAAATTACTTAATACGAGATATGATGTCAAAATAATTACGCTTAAGGGACTTATAAATATTATAAGTCTATAATATTTATAAATAATTTTCAATAAATATTTTAGTTTATTTACAACTAAGGACCATATATTTCACATATTAAATTATTATAGCAATACTATTATTATCTGCATAATTTACAAAAACAAAAATTAATAATATCTATTTTAATAGGTTATATAATTAATCATTAATTGAACAGTAATTTATTGAATACATCATAAGGAAATATTTTCACAAGCAAATTATTTGTTCTTTACAATGCTATTACTCATAATGTCGAATGAATCCTTGTTATCGCCCTGATCTCATTCAACATCATATTAAAGAAATAATTTACTCGGCTTAACATTTTGTTCACTTATCAAGGAGATATTGAATTGAAATATAATTACATTAGAATATTAGAGAATATTTGTTCATTTTTCTATAATGCAATTTATATGTATTTAGAATGATTTAAATATATCATTATATTGATCTTAACATATATATATATATTCAAGAGAATTAAAATAATTATGCTATTTGAAAATAATAAAATGAATCGCAAAGTAGTAATTGGTATTAAATTAACTGAAATTAATGGTCTATAAATAGATAGATTCAAATAATTTTGTTAGTCATTTTGCTAAATTCGTAAATTCACTAGATACTTCGATAAAGTTATTTCATTTTTTTGAATGATGATTATAAACATCCGTTTGATAATTTGAATTAGAATAATATTTACACAGGTTTGCATGTGAAATTCTAACAATAAATTTTATAGATAAATGTAAATAAAGATATAAACAAATATTAATCAATCTAAGATAAATGTATCACACAATATTTTTTTTAATTTTGAATAATTAAAATTTCATAATGATTATTTCATCTTTAATTTTTTAATATAGTACACTTTCATCAACATTTTTATACAAACGAATATAATTTTTTGAATTAAATTCAGGATATATTTGACCTCGATTTTTTTTTAATGATATTTTATAAATTTTTATGCCTTACTAAAATGTTATTGTATTGTTAAATCACACATTATCAGTCTTAATCTTGTTTATGGTGATTTTAATATTTACCACGAAAATAAATCAGAATTAATTAAATTAATTAGCATACTAAGAGTAACCAAGTATTTAATAATAAAATAAAGATTTAAAGACAAGCAACAGTATTTTTGAAAAAAATTTGAATATTTCTTGTTAAAAAAGGCAATGATAGATACATCAGATAACATTTGTTTAATATTACTAACTCATTAGAATATATTTATTTATAGTAAATTCATTAAAATATTTAAATGTAATTATATGTACTCAAGTAAACTCAGGTAGTATATATTGAGAATATATAGATTATAAATTGAAAATTGATATTAAGTATGTAAAATAAGATTTCCTTTAAAATTTACCAATTATTATTATATTTAAATTGATGTTTTTTCATAATAAAAAAGTAATTGTTCTAATTAAAATATTTCCAGTAAAAATACATTTAAAATATTTGTTTTTTTGTATTTTAGAAACTGCTGACATAATATACATTGAAGAATTAACAGTAAATAATGACAAGTAAACTATTTTGCATAAAAATTGAACAATAATAATCTTAAAAAATAATGCTTTCCAAAGTATATACATGTATGACCGGTTTTTCTCTTTGATGCAACCGCGATGCAAAAACAAACATATGTGGTGCAAAAACAAACATATTTATGAATGAAGTTATACGTATCTAATATTATATTTCCATAATGGATTAATATTACAAATTTTCAATTCAAGCTTTAACGTGAAATGAATTTTGAAACAAACAGTTATTATAGATTTTAAAATCCTTTAATTAATAAATACGTCAGGAAATTATATAGTACTTCATCATATTGATTTATTTTTACATTAATAATAGCAATCATGATTTATTGGAGTTTAATATTACATAATTGAAAATAAATAATTGTATTGTCATACAAGGATAAAGTAAATCATAGTTTTGTATTCGCTTAAAACATTTAATATAAGAGATTAACAAATTTTCAATATACTTTGAAGCACATTAAAATAGTTTTGTTTTTATTTGTAATTCGTTTTATTATTTCTTTATTTAAAATTGAAATTTAACTCTCTTTAACTAATTAATTTATGTTTACTTTATGTAATTGCTCACATTATTTATTCCTTTTTACTGGCCATGCCTTAATATCACAATATAGAAATGTTTAGTGACTGGAAAAAAGATTTATATATCGTTTTAAAATAAAGTAAGTTTTATCATAATCGCTTTATATTATTTATACGAAACGCAAACTTATTATTTATACCTACAGTTGAATATATGATATTTATATTCTTATTTGCCACATATTATTATTTTGATATATATATATATCATTATTATTATAAACAATAATAAAGCTACTGTGATTCTAAAAGTTATTATAAACTTAAATTAGAAATTATATTTTCCGAAAGTAATTATTTTGCCGATAATCAGATAAAAATTAATTTATTAAATGCTAAATTAAAATAAACTACAAACGATCTTGCTCGTTATTATATTACTGTATCATTGGATAAGATTTTTTTTGTTATACTCTGAAATTATTTAGGTCATTGAGGGGCTGTTTTTCATATTCTTGTCTTAGACGCAAAAACAGAAGCTGTTGATTTTGTATTGATCAGCGACGAACTGGAGTTTTCTGGTTTTCTTTATACTTTCCTGCGTATCAAAATTCCGTTACATTCCTTCATTCCTTGTCCCTTTTTGGTTCACCCCTCCCCCTTTTTAGCGAGAGTATTTCGTTTGCGCAAGGGTATACTCAGATAATTTGTAAAAGTGATATTTTAGTAGTAAAAATATCTATAACTTATGCTTCTCAAATTTTATTTATTATCCTATACTTGTTTAATAAAAAAGTTTTAAGACGTAAATCGTTTTTATATATTATTTCCCAATACTTGTTAATTCATACATTTATTTTAAATGCAATCTTCAATAGAAATATAACAAACAATCTCAGAAATTAATTTTTCAATATTTAATAATATTATTTATAATATTTAAATAAAATTTAATCGTGAAAAATAAATTTTTTCAGATATTCAATATTATACATAAATATTTATGCATAAATGCATTGCTTTTTCTGGAAAATACAAATTAAAAAATAATATGATTCATAATATATTTCTAGTCAAATTTTTCAAAATGTAAGTAGTGAGAAACATCATTAAATATAGGCATATTTATTATCTTGATATTCTTTATTATATCGAAAATTGATATTGAATGCCAGAAATCTTTGGTTTATTCGATAATTTCAGTATAATTATAGCATAGTAGCTTAAAAACACAAACTAACGTAATTATAAAATGAAAAATGACTAATTTACTTTTTATTAGTTAAAATACTTATGTATCTACTAAGTTCAAACTTTGTGAAATAAATAAAATAAGCGACATTCTGTTATAAAAAAAACTGATTTAACTGATTGACCATTGATGTTTTATAGAATCTTAAGTTATATATTGTCACGTATATAATTCTATATTACAAATTTATTTTACTTAAATTAAATAAGTTTTTTATATAAATGTATTTGTTATTTATATAATTAAATTCACTATGATGAAAATAAAATAATAATTGGTATTTAATGATTAATAAATGAACCGCATTTGTTATATAAAATTACATCTCTTTCAAGTCTTCTAAAATTCTAAAAGTCTTCTAGAATTCTAAGACAAAATTGAGATATAGTAGTAACTTTTTACGTTTAAAATTTTAATTATTTATAAATGTTAAACTATTTTCACATATTTATTTATTTTAAAACTGAATTATTGTATTTATAGTTGTTATATTTTGCATGCAAAAAATAAGTTTATTATAATAACACACTAGTATTTTATCATTCGTATCTGCTACGTCTTTGCAACTGTTTATCGGAATGCAAGTAAATTTTGTAATAAATGATTTAATCGTTAAAATAAAATAAAATAATTTATTAGTATATATTTAGTGTATATGATAATAGGTAGTGCGTCGGGAAGTGAATAAAGTAAATAGATAGACAGTTCTATATTCAAATCAAAACATGGTAACGAAATTAAACGTTAATTTAACTTACATGGATCTTTTAAAGTAATGTCCGGTTTTATTCTAGAAAACTTAATATCTATGATTATTATGATTTAAAAAATAATTTATATAAATTTTTTATGCACTCCTATATTTTTATTATGGAGTTGGTAGGATTTCTTGCTTAATATGTTGGATAAGCGTTTTATTGAATGATTAAATTAATAAAAAAATTTTTTTGTATTGAATGGATTATTAGAATTATATTTTATATTTTAATTATTTTTAACTATAGGCAACACTTTCATTTACATCTATAGAAAAATGTTATACTACTTATTTCATATTTATTTCATATTTTATTTGTTTTTTTTTTGTAAAGGAAATATTTCTTGAGTACAAGTAAGCTTTTATGTAGAATGAGTAAATAAAGCAATAGTTTATATTTAGTGTTTGTTATTGATATACTCAAGTATTATTTTATGAAATAAATCTATATTATTTGGGATTTGTAAAAGCTGAACGTCAAAGTTATTGTTCAAATTATCGATATTCGCTTTAGCTATCCCAATGAATCGAACGTCGTGTGCTTCCACCATACTTAAGTACATAAGCAGAGTGTAACTACAAGATTAAAGTAATCTTTCTTCTGCTAAGAGATTGTAAACTAAAACGAGTCAAGTAAATTATAAGACGATGATATTTTAATGCTATAAAAAGATATAAATGGAAGAGTACATATCGTGAGTTTGTTAAAGAAATTTTTAGTTGTTACCAAGTTCCGAGTGGAGCTAGTAACCGTATATCGGGTTCATCGAATTTTATATAACGTTGTTTGCTTAGAGCAAATACTTCATTTAAATGCCAAGGAGAATCTATATATATATATGAATTCCTACTTATAATTGTAGAATCAAAAGTATATTTATATGGAAGTGCGATTGTTAGGTATGAGCCGAGTCAGTTTGTCTGTAAGTTTAAAGAGGATCAAGAAAAAAATCAATTCAGTTTTTACGATGTTCAAGTTGAAGAGGACGAAGGGAGGTTCCTTCTGTTAAGTAAGTGGATAAACCGTTTGGGAGCATCGATATCACGAGTCTGACTCACCCCATCGTTTCTTTGTATGGCCGAAGATCTTGCCGTTTACGGGGTTGTAGATTGCGTCCTTGACAATCTGCCACTTGGTTCTGGTGTCGGTCTTGCGCATATACTGATCGGCGGGCTCCGAGTAGTCGCTGTTCGATTCTTTGCCCATCCTCGAGCCGCGGCCGGAGGCGCAAGCAAGCACGCATGCACGCACGTACGCACGCACGCACGTACGTCGAGTAGACGGAAAGAGTCGTGCTAAGAGGGACTCGAGTTCAAGCTCGCGGATGCTGGGCGCGCACTGGATCAGCCGACCGGCCTCGGAGCCGGCTGAGAAAGCGGCGCAGGCGCATCCCATCCGAACCCGAGGAGGCGTGCCGTAGTTGTGCGCGCGCTGCAGCTTCAGTCCAGCCTTCGCTGGGTGACACCGACGTCACCCGATTCTTTGTTTCTCCAGCCCTTGGAGGCTCGACCTTTTGCGCTAGGGACCGCTGATCTCGTCCCCGCCAAATCTTTATACGAGATCCGTCCTCCCCCGAATCCGAGTCCCGCTCATTGTAATTTGATCTAGGGACCACGGCTGTCAGTGACCCCAACCACTGATCCCTTTCAACCATGCAAATAGAAGCCGGAAATAACTAAGAACGCTCTCGGGCTTTTGCTTTTTATATATTCATCTTGGCATGTGTCAGCGGGCCTAGCGGCGTTGTCGTATCTGTATTTTGGTTTTGGGATGCTCACGCAAATTCTATTGACACCCGGCCGCTTATATTTCCACTTCTTCCGGCCTTGTCCCTCTCACAGAATGTTATTTACTTTTCCGCCTCATCTATATCATTTAATTACAGCGGTAGCTATATAATTTTATGAATTCATGCGACTCTACGATTCATTCAATTATTTTAAACAAACTATCTATTAGTACATTTATCAATACTTATATCCTCTACAATTTAATATTAATATTTATTTTCACTTTTGATTAGTATGGTCTATTAAGTTTTTTTTCACAATTAATATTTCTTGATAATAACTACGAGTATAATAATATCTTAAGCCAATATAATTTAGTATTTATATTATTTGTACTATTTTCCAATTCTCCAATAATTTCTAATATTTATTTAATATAAACATTTCATTTTTCGTTTTTCTTTCAGATACTCAAGCATTAAAAATCATTTAAATTCATTAATACAAATAATCATAAATATAACAATTATTATAGGTTTATATATTTTTCTTTTTTTATTATTATTATTGAGAAACAAACATAAGTTTTTATAATATACTATAAAATCTTTTGCAAAAGTTAAGTTTTTAATTCTAACGAACCCACATGAGCGAAATATTAAAACGTTTGATTTGAAAATAAATTCTTATTTAAGGAGGGATGCTGTCTATCGGTTCATTTCAGAATTATTATTTACATAAATATTGAATTATAATTAATCTCTTAATTATAAACGAGAAAATTAATTTATAGATGTTATGATACGTAAGAAAACGAGAATCGCTTTCATTATTTTTTATTTACGTAAGTTTAGTTTTTTGTTGATTCAGTAGTCTTTTACTGTTTCTACTTGAAATATATATCACTTACTGCTAATTACATTATTGCTTACATAAATACTTAGTAAGATATATAGATTATAAACTTGAAGCTTTTTAAGGTGTTTTAAATTTATAAAATGTAAATATAAATGAGATCTTAGTAACTGCGCATACGATTCAAATATCGTACTTATATAAAATCCTGACTTGTAAGTAGAAATCGTGTTTTTTTTTTAAGTATAAATTATACTGTTATATAAGTATATATTATACTGAGGCGTTTTTATAGCGAAATGATAAAATTATTTGAAGTACAATGACTATTACATACATATAATGATCATGTACACATTAAATGAATAAAAAAAAAAAAAAAAAAAAAAAAAAAAATTAATGCTTCAAAAACATTATAAAACGTAATTTATAAAAAAATATTTATTTACATATAGACAAGCAAATATGTATTTCTTAATTTCATAAGAAAATGGTTTTCATTATATAAATATAAATGTCAATGGTGTAAATAATTACGTAATTGTAATACTATATGTATTGCTTATTAAAAAATTATTATTTTAAATTGCTTGTGTATAGATATCAAAGAAAGTAAATAATTTAGTAAATTTACGTTCTTTTTATAGTTTTTACGTTCCCGTAAATATTATTATTTTCAATAAACTAGAATATCTATTGATTATTAACACGAAGATTTTGAAAATAGACAAAGTCTTTATGTAATCATTAAAATTATATAAATTTGAATCGAGATGTTATTTTACACGCTTACTTGGCATATAAAAAAAAAGTAGAGCGGAAGTAATGTAGTAAATGAATAATGTTCGGTGGTAATATGTTATAGTAAAAAAATTCAAAAAATTATCTGAATTCACATTTTTATATTCTGGCTCCTCTTTACATCACAAACTATTTATCAGAATAGTTAACTAATATGAATATTGTTTAGTAAAGACTATTTTGATGTTTGCATATAAATAAAACCGTAGTAGCAAAGCCTCACTTCGGCTCCATTGAAATTTCTTTATAAATCATTATCCCTTCAAGATTTATAATAAATGAATAAAATATGACAAAGGCAAAAATTCACCCTTTTAGACATAAATATTTCAAAATATCGTTTATTTTCAATTTTTTTAAAAGGACTGTACATATTTTTAAAAATAATAATACGGTTGTGTTTTAATATTTATTTTTAAAAATGAGCTTCGGCATTAAAATAAAAGCCTTTTGTAAAACAGTTTGTAAGTGTAATAATTGGTTACCTCGACAGATGTTTGGATTAACAAAATGTTTTCTATTACGATAATTATTGGCCATGCACTTCGTTTAGGTAATCTGAGTATCTATTCTTACCTTGACTTATTGGAAACTCTGCCTGGTTGTCGATTACAGTATTGGAAAAACCACGTTTTTGCGAATACAAAAAAATAATCTTTTTATCGAATAGCATTTCAGAATGAAAAATATATTAAAAATATATATATAATAAATAAGTTTCAATTCTATTGTAACGTGTATTAATACTTTAAATATCATTTCGTATTTTATTGTTTACTATAAACAATGATGGGACGCATTTTATGAAAAAATAAGATTTCAATAGATTTTATATTACTGTTACATACAAATGTAAATATTTTTTTATACATGTATAGAAAAATCTTTTATTCTATTATATTAGAGTATTCTATTTTATTATATTAGAGAAAAGAGGAAATTTACTGAACTTCTAACAGAAAAAGTTTGTTAAATATTTTTTACTTATCATAAAATATATGGATAATAACTAATTTTACGTAAAATATTTTATACACGTGACAGATTAAATCATTAATAACTTATAATGATATTTATTTTATATTAATTAAAATTTTATTAATTTTATATTATTTTTATTGTATTATATTAATTAAAAAGAAAATTACAAACTTATAATGCTGATTTTTTTAATATTAAGCTGATTTGATTTGACTATTATTTACACATTCTATCTATATAATTATATCTATCTATATAATTATAATATTCTAAATATCTATTATAAATTTTATGCTACCCCGGAATATACTATATTTATCATAACTATTAAATTGTTAACAATATTTAGTATTAGAAATGATTCCTTTTAAATTTTAGTCATGAATCTATCAAATTCTTAAAATAAATAAAAAAATATTTGTGATTATGAATTATAAATATAAATATTTAGTATACATGTTAAATCTACCCATAGTAATATACTTTACGTTAAATTATATTTTGACAATGAATAAGAAATTAAAACTTAAGTGGAATGAAAAATTATCGTTAATTACATACATTATTGTAATTAAAAAAGAAATTATTCGACTATATTTTAAATATATTTAATAATTGTAAATGTGTCTTTGATAGATCTTTAAGCTTTTACTTTTTTTTAAAACTAAGCAATTAAACCTATACTTCTATTTAAACTAATAAATTAAACCTGTATAATATATGCCTTAATATTTATTTCATTTTAATATTCCTGTTATTAATAAACTTGATCATAACTTATTTTATTTTATTCTTATTTTACAATATTCGTGTCATTAGTTTTCACCAAAATTCTAAACTTGAGATTATAACGATCTTCATTATCAATATTGCGAGCCCAAGTTTTGCATTCTATATTTATCAATCGATTGACTGTAAAATAAATAAAAAAGTCAAAATGAATAAAAATATTATAAATTTGTTTTGAATATTTATGAACAATAATTTTATGACCATATATTTATTTTTATATTAAAGATTGATATTAATGAATTCTTTCAATTTATGATTACATTTATTGACAATAATATTCTCGAATTTAAATTTTACTAAATGAGATTTTTAAAAAAATTATGATCACAAAATTTTTCCAAAATTGATAGAAAAGAAGAAAAGATAGAGAAGCGAATGAAAAGATAGAAATACATATATACTTGACGTGACAAAGTTGTGTTTCCTTTTTTATAAAATAATGGTTTATTAATAATCTGATAATAAAGAAACTAAACTTTTTTAATTTATAAGCTAAATCATATTTATACAATTATGGTAGAAGTATAATTTATTGAGTAAAATTTTTATTTTATGAGCATGAGTTCTATTTCTATTATGTATGAATTTTGTTAAAATGTTAAGTGTTCATAGCTAAACGTAAAAATCGAAGATTATTTTCGGTTTTAGTAGCCATATTAAATTAGTTGGATGGCACAAGTTTGTAGAAAAAAAATGTTTAAAAGAGAAAAAATAAAAAATAAAAGGAACCTGTTAAATTTTTAAATCGAAGAGCGATGACCGGCACCTGATAATTAGCCTGATTGATGAATGGAAAATACTGTGCAGGAAATCCAGGGGTTGGCAGGTATTCGATTTCTCCCATTAGCTCTGTGTCATCTTTAGTCACTCCCTCGCATGACACCCAAACTTGGAACTACCATTACACAAGTACAATATGATCAATAAAAATAAATATGACAGAGAATTCGTTAATTATAGATCCGCTCGAAACACATTTCAGTTTAGATTAAAACCTACCGAGAACCTTTTTAAAATTATTTTTAATCTATTGATCTGTTTTCATAAAAATTAATTAAGAATTTTTTTATTCAATACTCTAAATATGTATAAAAACTTATCGTATTAATAAAACTTGTATTTCATTTTTGCATACAATTAAATTTTATACATGCAGTATACCGCAGTTACGTCATTATTAATATACTATTAATGCTTAAATTACTTAAAATATCAACGCATAAGGCATACAATTTCTTCAAATCAATTCCTCTCTGAAAATTATGAATTATAAAAATTATAAATTATATATACTATGAAATAAACTTTAAATGTAAACTTACATAAAATATATGATTTAATCAATATACATTTTGAGTCCCTTTTAACGAATAATTCGATAACGATATTCATACTATTAATTATTGTATTATATATAACGAATACAATAGGTTATTGTAAAAATATGAATTATTATATATACGTATGAGGATAAAATTTTTTTTTTAATAAGTGATGTTTAGTAAGTACTAAAAATATAGAATTTATATTTAATAAATTATATTTTTAATAATATCAATGTTAAAATATTACTAAATTGAAAATATTGTTCTTTCTATACTACTTAATTTTCTTCTGAATTTTAAGTAAGATTGTGATCGATTCACAAAACATAATAGAATATCAAATCGTGAACTGTTTTTTTACATAATTTTATATATGAAATAGAAAAATAAGAATAACGAAATAGTATCCAGGTGCCTTATTCTGCGTATAAAACAACATCCTGAGATTGTATTCTATTTGAAGATAATTTATAGAAAAATCTATAAGCTGTATAAAAAGGATATTAAGGACAGAAAAAGAGACAGAGACAACGTATCCAAAGGAGGGTGAGATTATAATCTCATTCGGATAGGGAATCCTTCCCCACAAAGCGAGAAAAGCAGGGGTCACGTAGCCATGACCTACTTTTCCCAAAAATGTTTTGTCCCGCAGTCTATGTGCGCAAAACTAACACATTTTAAGCGTATTTAGGAAAACTTTAATAAATAAAAAATGTATATATTATAAAAGAAGTGTTAGTTTTAGCAATAATTCTTTATATTCTTATTTATGTATTTTAAACATGTTATTGTCTTCCTTAAAAGGATATTTTAGTGAAACTGTTATTTCATCAATATACCGGAAAAATTCTAAATTTTAAAAAATTTTCCCACAAATATATATATTATCTTAACTATAATTAAAGCATATTTAACATCGTGTATTTTTTGTAGATATTCAATAAATATCTGAACATATTTTATACGTTTTATTTTAATATTTCACATGATTTCTTTTTAAAATAATTGATACATATTTTTAAAAACATAAAATTTATGTTGAATGAATCTAATATAAGAAATATATAAGTATCTGTCAGAATCAATTATAAACATTGTATTCTCCATAACTTGGATATTATAATATAATTTAGTAAAACAATATAGATCTAGAAAATACATATTTGCATCCTAAATTAATCCGAGTAAAGTTTTTCGAATTTATTCGTTAACGTAATGTGTCATAAATCTTCACAATGCAGGAAAAAGACTTATAATCTTATACTAAAAGGCTCATATATAGCATACACTTACAATAATTTTTTTTTCTATAATCAATAATAGTAATATTTATTTAAAACTCCATATATTGATTGATTAATGATGAGTGTTAAAACTATTATCCCATTTAAAGCGACTTTTTATAATATCATCAAAGTTAATATATATATTAAATATGTTAAAATTCTACATATACTAGATATACTATAATAATATTAAATATATAAAAAGTATTTTACTTTATCAGATTTTCGAATGGTTTGCTGCAACCATTCGGGCATTTCTTCTGGTAGATAGAAACCTTGACTATAAATAAAGGGTATCCAACCAAATCGCTATCAAAAAAACATTAGCAGTTTCATAAAATTTAAATATCAAATTTAAAAAAAAATTGAATTTTCAATTATAATTATAGCAACCTTATTGATTCTAAGGTAAACACAAATTTTCGGTGGCGATGTATAACCATACGGTTCAATTGAACAGTCACCTAAACTTTTAATATCGTAAAAGCAGGATCTATTCGTATATTTATTCGGTATTAAATTATCATCACAACTCTTATTAAATTTGGATGGATTATCATCGTACTCTATTAATAAAATAATATGTAAGTAAAAACATGTATTCAGACTTTTAAGAAAATATATTACCTGATAACATAGTTTTTACAGCAGTTACATACTTTTGCATTTTGTTTGGTTTATGCGACTCATCGATTAAGATAATTGGCGGATTCGCATTTGGTACAATATTCGGTTTCATAACGATTCCTTTCCAAAAATTATATCATAAGTTAATTTTAATTGCATCTCTATGATTATAGATAGAATGCTAATAAAATTAAATTTATTTTAAATTGGCTGTTTATATCACTATTTAGAATAAATTTTACATTAGTTATTTTGAATAATAATCAATAAATAAAAGACTTTAAGTTATATATATTTTAAGTATTCGAATTTTTTTTGTATTTTACAAAAGAATTTGAAAAACTATCCTAATGTATTGATTGTATTGTATATTTAATATATTGAAATACTGTATTTAATATAATGTTAATTTTATTTACAATTATTAAAGTACAATTGATAAATATTTGATTGATACCCTAAAAATAGTCCTAAGTATATGGTAGGTTTTTTAATTTAGTATTTATATTTAGTATAAATTAAACATAATATCATAAATTTAGTATAAATATACATTACTTATTATTAAAGTAAAATATATTAATTGTCAAAAAACTAACTTTATAAAAATTTTTATGTATTAAATAAAAAATTTTCTCATTAAATAATATACACAGAAAATTATTTACATTAGATATAATAAAGCTTAATGTAAGCAATAGTTCATAAATTTGAAAAAGTATAACCTGGTCCATAAATGTTTAATGAAGACATTTCGAACATCGATTTTCTATTTGGCTTCAACCAAGCTCTTGTAGATATTTGGCTATACTCGTAGACAGGCTTATCAAAAGATATTACGTATGAGTATGTAAGATATAATTGCGACCCAGCAATTAAAATGAGCGTACCGAAGAAGCATAGATAAAAGATAATTAATTGCACTGTCCGGATTATAAATAGATTCGATAAAATATATAAATATAATATTCTTATGAAATGAATGGAGAATTTTTATGTATTATTGAGCAATAATAAAAGAATTTTTGTATTTCTGAGAAAAGAATCTCAAAATATTAATTTATTAATTAGAATTAATTAAAAATGTTTATAAATAATTTTATTAATTTAATTATTAATGCTTATTCAATTATTTATTATATTAACTTATTGAATTTCATAATTTTTAATAAAATAATAATAATCTAATTATTTTTATTTATTTATTGAACAAATGTATTTACGCCATTCTCGTTTATTCCTGCCAAAAAAAGCTTTTCTTCGAGAATCCCAAATCCAACGTTTAAAATTTTTAAGTACACCCAAGTCAGGTTTGGGTTTTCTTTCTTTGTAATATGTTTCATCGTGTCTGATCATTTTAAATTAAATTAACCTATTTGACATAACTTAAATAACATTTGCATTATTATTGTTCACAAACTAAGTAAATAATTGTAATAAATATTGTATAATACATATCAAAAATATCAAATATTGTTTTATTCTGCAATTAACTTCAAGTTATAAAGATCATTTTATATATACATAAAAATGCTAATATAATTTTTTTTAAATTATATAAATAAGTGAAGAAAACTTAATAATGAGCGTAAAAAATTTCATTAATTTTTTCATATTGGTTTAATTTTATTCAATTTTTAAAATTAGATATTATTATGATTTTTTGTTTAATGATTATTTTTCGATTTTTTATTTATAAAAATTATAGATTTAAATTGATAATTTACATTATTATAAGGATATTATTACCATATGTTGATTATAACACTTCAAATACGATGAGTTTATATTTTTACGCGTTAGATACCGCCACAAGCAAATTATTTTCTTAAACACGTTTTTACAAATAGTAAAAGTTGTCGCGTAATTTAATATAAATAAATGACATATCCACATAAAGAATATGAAAAGTCATATTAAAAAAATCATTTTTTTCAGTGCAAAAACATTATGAGTATGTAGAATAATAATACTACATATTGCGTGTAGAATGCATATGCATATATATATATATACATGAGTAAACATACTTTCAGGAATATATGCATGTATGTATCGATTACTTCTTAATACATCGAATACATAATAAAATTTGTTTAAATATCACAGTTTAAACTTTTTAAAAAATGAATGTTTTAATATTTTATGATTATACGGATTATGCAGATATAATATTAAGAGCTCAAATACATTTAGGCCGTTGTTGAAAATCTATAAATATACGTGTACATACGCACACCTAGGCAATTAACTCCGTTACATATCGTCGGATTGGTCACTATATATATGCATATATATATATATTATGAGTTAAAGCTCGGAATGCATCGAATGATTCCAGAAGGTACTGATGAATTTGGCGCAGTTTATCCTACACATGCGCAAAAAAGGATTCCCTCGTCTATAAGTTTCAGTTCGGAATTTCGTTCCCGCCATTTTTAACAAAAAACGAATCGACCACTTGAATATCACGGAGCGGCTCTGCACCAGCCCATGATGTCCACCAGGCCTACTTCACCATGCAGCACCATACCAGCACATCGACACTTGCCATGCCCGCGCTCCTAATATTCATCTCGCTAAATGTCACGATTCTCATACACGTTCATAACCGGATCTAACTGTGCACCTACATATTTCTCCTTTTAATTGGCAGACGCTCACATGCGCAACGCCTACGCGTGTTACGATTCTCAGGCTCGGTTATGAGTTGTCATATTTTTTGCGGATCGACCGCTGCTGAAATGGGACAGTAACGTAGAAGTAAATTGCAAAGCCTTAGGTAATTGTGCAAATTCTTTTCTACGCGCTCTACCTCTTGGATTCCATCATTTTTTTTTTAATACTTCTGTCCTCTCATCTCTCTCGTCACTTTTCTTTACAGTTACTTACATTATAATTGCCTATTTAGTACGACATTGTTAAGTACATTGATTATTTCAAAAGAGAATAAAACAATCTATGAATTACGAATATGATTAGAGGATTAGTGCATTCACTAATATCAGATGAGACGAACTTTATACACGTATAATTTAACCTATTCACAATTATTTTTTGATCTTTGATGCCGAAAACGGAAATTTATGCAATTACAAGCTTTCTTGTTTGTTTAAACACTATTAAATATTTATCTCTCATAATGTATATATTGCTATTTCTTAGCAATTTTTCAACTCATATTTTAAATGAAGTTTCGATTCTTACATTTAATTATTATTTATAAATATTTTCCCCCTATAGTTATAAATATATGTCTTCATCCTCGAAAATTTAATCTCAATTATTATACACATTCTAGAAAAAAGAATTTTTGAAATATTTTATAAATTTGAATTAATATTCGTTTAAATTTAATTAACATTAATATAACTTTTTGGATATAACGTTAATTTATTCATACGAATTACTATTTTTTTTTAATACAATCTTACATCTTTTTAATATTAGAATTTGGTGTATTGATGATTACATATTTAATACATAAATTGTATATGAGGATGAATCGAAACCATAATTAATTAATAATACTTTTCATGTAAAAAATGCTTCTTGTTCAGTTTGAAAAGAGAGTTAAATATTTATTTGAAGAATTTTTTAAAAGTATTTTTCTTCCAATTATTAATTTGTTAAAAATTCTTGTACTCTCTTTTTTCTTTCATCTCTTTTTTCAATAAATTATGAGTTATAAAAAGATGTATTTTATGATAAAGCTAGGTCTATTAGTTTTCCAAGTAATTTATATTCATTATACATTTCGTATTACGACTGAGTATTCAAATAATTTAAAATTTAATACTAATTATTCTCTTTACTGTTTTATAGTAAAATATAAATAATTTAAATTAATATTTACATTTACATTGATAAAATGAAATAATTTTATTAATCAGATAAAACTATTGAAATCAAAAAATTAAGAAATACAGTCATATACAATAAATCGAAAGTGTAGAAACATATATAATAATATTGACCTTTCATACGTGACTTCATCTACCGTAAATACAAGAATATTTAGTCGTATTATATAATATAAAATTTACAATCTATAATTTAATTTTTAATTCGTTTATTACAATATTAAATATGATTATATTAAAAATATATTCTTTAAATTTATAATTATTCAATTTTAAAATGTACTTAAAATGAAAGTAATTTTAAAATTAATGAAAATGTTAATTTGAATACATTAATAATTTAAGATTAAAATTAATAGCACCCATGTCCTCATTAATTTTTTATTATTACTGTACTTAAATAAAAAATATATTTTCATTATTATTATTGTAGGTAAGAATATCAAGTAGCGTTTTAAATTTATCATTTGACGGTATCTGACCAACAGTATTATATTTTCTAATTAATAACTTTTTAATCAGTCAGTAATTATTATTTTGTTACATTACACCTCCCATAAATTTAGTAAAATAATACGATTCTATTACTATCATTTATTTACAGATATTATATTTTCTGGTTACAGTTTAAAAATCTATGTATTTATTCGTATTAAATCTAGATAAAATTTTAATCCATGTGGTTTTTTAATTATATAAAGTGAAGTCAACTCTATTATATCACTATCTGTGGTTGCATGATTTTTTATGTAAACAACTATGTTTGTCTTCCATTACCTCAAATATTTTTGTAGTACTTAATTTTGAATTATACTGAAATCTTCCTTATGTATTCGAATACACCATGTTTTTATATTTAAAAAATATTATTATTATAATAGTTCAACAATTCATCTCCTAAAATAAGTGTTTAAATTTGAATTATCCTATAAAAAAAGCTTGATTGATAAATGATTATGAGGTATACTAAAATATAGTAATGTATTTTAAATTTTATTTTTATTGCAATACGGATAAGTTTGAATATATTTACCACAATAATGGTTGTACTATAAAATTTTAAAGAGTGCACTTTTTTAGATAATCTTAACATATTAGTGATTATGTATCCGTAAACTAAATCTCCAGTTTCTTTATTCTTTTAATTTTGATAGTACAATGTATATTAGTTTGTTTTGATTTTGATGAATAATAATAATTTAATATACAATAATTTCTATACATTTAATAAATATTTCTTATCAAATTAGAAGACGTTTATTATAATTTTAAAAATTACTATTATAATTCTAGCTGTATTTTAGACAAGAATAAAAGACTTTATTTCAGTTATTAATAAATGACGTATAAATAAAAGATTAATTTTTTAAATAAATTTTTATTCTAAACATAGATTGAAATGAACTGAATTAACTTAGTTAATTATGATAAATATTATTTTGAAATTAAAATAAAAAAATATTTATTAATAAAATGTAAGAGTTTATACAAAGAATGTTACAAAATATTTATGAAATAAAAATTAATTTATTATCTATAAAGATAAAACGATATAACTAATAATGTAAATAAAAGTATTTACAAAAGTATTTTGCATCAGTATATTTTCATAGTAAGTTAATAAATTTCAAGCTAATATTCAAGTACATACTTATTTTGTAAACTAAATATTATTTCAAAGTAAATAAAACTTATCTTAAAGAAATATTTGATTTGTTTAAAAGTGTTAATATTCTGTACTTTGAATCTTAGTTTTTTTTTTTAAAGAATTTTTTTATGTACATTTGTTGCAAAATGGTTGCATATTCTATTATTTAAATTAATTTTAAATACCTTAGCTTAAAGTTATTTTAAGAAAGTATTTAATTTAATATACCTGATTTACAGTAAATTTACAGTTGATACAAATTATATAAACAATTTTTATAATGCCGTATAAAACTAATCGAACTTACGATATTATAAACTTATGTTAATAATAGAGTTCAACAATAAAAAATTTTTCCTAAATTGTTTGATTTGTAAGTAATCTGTAATTGATATCTTTCATTATTGTCCATTTACTTGATTAAATATAATTCTCTTTTAATTTACATTTCAGTTAATTAATGCCTTTAACAACATTAATTAATTTTACTACATTTATCTAAAAAACCAAATAAATAAAAAATATTCTTTATTATTATCATTATCATCATCATCATTATCAGTATCATCAGTATCAGTATCGTTATTATTATTTTTTTTTTTTATTTAATAATTTAACTCTTTAATTGTCTTTTTAATATTACTTCAAATACAAATGCCTTTTGTATTGATTAATTTTAGGGATTTTATAGTCTTTTATGTTATACAATCTTCATACAGCTGTCATAAACATTTACTTCAAAAGAGAAAAAATTGATTCATTGAAACTAATTAGTATAAAGTGATAGTAATTTAAAATTATCGTAAAATAATGAAAATGATAAAAAATTCTTCAAAATCAGAAATTATTACTCAATACGATTAAAACATGAATAATAGTACATTATTTATAATTAATTATAATCAAATTTAATTGTATGCTTTTTAAACTGTCTGTTCAAATAATATAATTTTCAATTTCCCAAACTGTAAGTTTTATCTTTTTTTTATTACTCGGTTTCTTAGAACAATCATGAGTTTTTAAGTAATCTTTATTAGAAAATTTGTTGAATATACTAAAGAGAAATAAAAATGAGCATTTTCAGGAGTACAGTAAAGTGAGACATATGGTTCAGAAGAGAAGTTATGAGAATCAGACGTCAGAATAAGAGCTGCGGAGGAATTAATTGTAATTTTGCCTGATTTACCAGAAAGAAAATTTTACTGGGCATATTTCTAGTCATCTTCGCATGAAAATATGGGATGAAATAAAACATTTTTTATACAGTTTTATATAGAAATAAATAAAATATTGTAATACAAAAGATAGTCTTTAATAGTAATTTGTAATCATATTTTTATAATGCTTGTTAAAATAAGCTTTGAACTAAAGAACTTATTATGATTATTAGTATAATATAAGTAAAGGAAATAATCATAATATTCTGAAAGTTATATTATGTAATAGTAATAAGTAAAATAATTAGGATATTCGCATAATAATAATATTAAATTTTCTGTATGCAGATAATAATTTTAATTATTGAAATTGTATAAGTCTTATTAATATAAGGTATTAATATACATAAATGATTTTTGAAAGTAATGAATAATTTTTATAGCACTTCAAAAAATAACAAAACTTTATAAATTCATTTTTATAATTATGTGACGGATACTAGAAATCTAATCAAGTATTCATGAATACATAAATTGGATTATCATATGATTTCACATGTAAATGTAATATTACTTCAGAAACAAGATCGAAATGTACATGACTAAACCTAATGAAAACATTTTTGAAAATAAAATTCTTTTGAGCTATTTTAATCTCAGTAAATATAAAAGATTATTATTTTAGCATATATTAAAATTGTATGATAATGTAATTTTTCTTGTCTTTAAATTCTTCAAATAAAGAATAGATTAGCTTGTAATCTTCTTATGACTTTATCCCAATATCTTAAAATTAATTGAAATATTTAAACAAAGTTAATTTTCAAAATACTATTGTAAATATTAATTATTTTATAAATTTATACTATAATAAATAAATGAAATTGTCCTATATTAGAAGAAAAATGTATAATTATTTAAAATAATATAATTTATGTTCTTAAACTGTTGCAAACTGTCGCAGTAGATGTTTAATGGTACGACCCATAAAATATTTACGAAATTAATACAAAAAGGACTGAGTATATATTAATTCATATCAATACATATCGTGTAATAAGTTTCATCTTTCATGTTGATATATTATGTTTCTCTTTTCACACGATTTGCTTCTAAACTATTTTATATTAATTGTAATTTTTAGTTTAGCTTCGTTAATATTATATTATTTTATAAAATCTATAAATGACAGAATGTTTAGAAATCTTAAGTTATTTTTTGAATTAATCACATAATTATGTATTTATATATTTATATATATATTATCTTTTTACATTTAATAAGATGTTCATCATAAATTATTAAAATTGTCACTCAACAAAAGATTGACAACAATGGAGATCAACTCAAATTATATTGAAATATTTTAAAAAATGATACTTATATTGAAAAATGTTTTAGTATTTGATTAAGAGATCTTTTTTAAGCATATTATAAATTTATATTATATATTTCAAAAATAAGAGCTGTTACTCTGACAATTTGTTATTTTATTTCTTATTAAATTTAATTATATTTGTGATAACTACTGGAAAAAATCGACGTATGTTGAAAATATTAATATAGAAATTCATTTAAATATTACGGTCACGTGTACACACACATGCGCGCATAATATATTTTTATTTAGAAGCATTCAGTTACTTGTTTACATGGTACGTTGTTATGGTTATTTACATATAAAGTACATATATTGAGCTGCTTATCTAATTTATTCTCATTAAATATATAGCCATGATTCGAATGATCTTATTTTTCAAGCTTCAAGCTGTAAAATTACTTTTAAAATTTTTCTCCGAGCTATTATCTGTCGGCTCACAGACTCGGTTACTATACGATCGAGATTGAATACCAGAATCAGGCGCAATGGACTTGGTCTTAAAATACTGCTGAAACAACATCCCAACAGCTTCCTCTACGAGTAGTTGAGCGGCAATATATTTTGTTCAACTGCCTCTCGGCTCTTAGATTTTATACTCATCATTGAATTTATTTAAAACTTCGCTCAAATTCAATGTACGTTTCGAAGATTAAGTTATTTAATTTATTAGTAGTGCATGCTTCTTGTTTTTCTAGGACCCTTTACTCTTCTCTCCTTTTCAACAATTTTGACAAAAGTTTTGTAATCTTTTTAATTTTGTATTATTAATTAAAGAGAACTCGATTGATGGACTGATCCAACGAATTTTCAGAAGAGCTTACAACAAATGTTTTTTCCTTTTTCAAAGCTATTTCTCTTACTATTGTATACAAAGCTTCATTTGCCTAGTCTTTTCCAATACATTAGAGGTTCCTAGTATGTCTGAAAAAATGGACTTTGTTTCTCTTTCCTCCTGTTTTCCGTGATGGTGAGTGAAATTTCTCAAACGCGATTTATGTATGCTAACATTTAACAATATCGTTATTAGTTCCCTCCGCCGATCGCATACTAGAATGTTTCGTTTTATTATAATTCTTTAATTTATACTAAATTATAATTATTTATTATTCTATTTTTAACTATTTCAAAGAGATTTATATATAAAAGGTAGAATTTTCTTTATAAGTGTTCGTTGGAAAACCGGGAAGCGATAAAAATCCCAAGATGATTGGGTCTCCCATTGAAACAGCTTTTATTTCATTCCTTCCATTGAAATGTTATTTTTTCTCATCTTTCAATATTTAGGCTAAAAATAAGATCGCAGTTGGCTGGTTTATCTAATGCTTACATATTGATTCTTTATAGCAGAGCTTTGAAATAGAAAGCACTCTTTCGTTTCAATGAAATCCAACTTGGATTGATTGAATACATGTCGAATATAAATGTCGAGTTGAAAAATCCGCCGGTTCAGAGCGATAATTTTTACCGACTGATTATAGCAAATCAGTATAAATAATTTACGTCAGTAGCTAATTTATTTCATTATCCGATGATTGATGCACATCGTATTAACCCGCTATTATGAAATAAAGTTTTTTCATTCACGCACCTTAAATTTATGATTTATTATCATTAGAAAAGAAGTTACCACTCATTTAATTGATGAATTTGTTCTAAAAGCTTATCCTAAAAAGTTATTGTAATATCGTGATAGATAACTATTTGAAAATGCTTAATACAATTGCTAATTTTATTTTAGATAATTTGTATGTCAATAAAAGTCGATTTATGACTTTAAATCATGAAAATGTATTTCTAATGCCATTAACAACGTAACTTTTAAATACTTGACATTATAGCGCGCGGCTATTAATTGAAGTGTTTAGCAAAGATTGGCTGCAGAAAATCAAATAGATTTTGTTATAGCTCGACTTACGCTGACGTTTGAAAGAGTAACATTACTATTTTTAATTATGATTAATGAAATTAATGAACTGCAGGATAGTGCTAACGTCATTCAATGGCGGAAAGAAGCCAGAGATTCAAGATCTCCAGCTTTCACCATTATCGCTGCTCGGCTCTGGCGAATCAGCAGAAGTAGAGAAGGAGGATGGACCTTCATAGGAGAACCTTCATAGTGCAGATTGGTTACGAGAAGCGATTGGCTTTCGAAGGAAAAAGCTTCGCTAGGAGAAAGCGGACCTACGCCTGGTGTCGAAGTACCTCATTACGCCTCTGAGTGTAGTAAGCGCGCGCAACGATGATCGCTCTAATATTGTGGAGTGCGGGCCGATAGATTAGCTGCCCTATTCCAGCATTCAGGAGCTTTTTGCCAGCGTCGGAGACGGTAACCAACGCTGCTTCACTCTACGCACGCGCCAGTTTTGTAGAAAAGTTTGAAGCTGTAGTACACTATGCGTTGTTGCGCAAGCCATCAACTATCCTTGCCCCCCTCTGTTCCATATGCTTAACGATTGATGGAGGGGGGTAGAGAGAGAGGGAGAGTCAGAGAGAGAGAGAGAGAGAGAGCGAACAAAGATCGAGAGGGGGCTGTATAGGACAGACGCACGTCGCAGCACCAATTTCGTGTGTGGTGGAAGGGTAAATATTGGAAGAAGGCGGCCCCGCTGAACGGTACGGAGAATCCAGGAAGATAAGGCTATTCTCTCTTTCTCCCACCCTCACCGTCTCCCACCAACCCATCGTTAGCCCATGTTCTCAAAAGTCGGGGTGTGAAATTAAACGAGCGCTGAACTACGTCCGGGAAAATACGCATCCAGGGTGAAGGCGGTATCGCGACTTTCTTGGCCGCCGCGCTCTGAATCTCTTTCGTGTTTCCCCCCACTATTTCCTACCATCCCTTTTACCCAACGCTCGTACAGTCCAACAATTTTTGCACTCCGAGTGGACGTCGACAGGAAGGAAGCGGCTGCTGTCAGGTACTGGAGTCTCATAACCGAAAGCGTGAGTGAGTGAGTGAGTGAGTGAGTGAGTGAGTGAGTGAGTGAGAGAGAGAGAGGGAGAGAGGGGGGGAGGGAGAGAGATATATAGAACGTTTTAATGTGCTTGGGTGTATCCGAGTGTGTAGTGCCTCTACTGATCCCGTGGCTCGGTACATGCAGACACATCACACAATTTCCAGAGCCACTCATTCAATTTCTATGGACAACATTATTCTTGGGTTCGCCAAAAGGGTGTGAGCGCGACAGGTTTACCTAATGTGCTAGTACAGATGAGACAAGCCGTCGCCGTGTACAGCGATTCATACGACTCGTGACTCGGCCACGACCGACGCCGCCGCGCTCTACAATAATGCAACTCGACAGAAAGAGAAATAAAGAGGGACATCTAAACTGTGCAAAGTATAAGAGAGAGAAAGAGAGAGAGAGAGAGAGATAGAGATAGATAGATAGATAGATAGATAGATAGATAGATAGAGAGAGAGAGAGAGAGAGAGAGAGAGAGAGAGAGAGAGAGACAGTGAAAAATGGATGTTGCCATGACAGTTGTGTGCCCATACTTTTAATATGAATTTTTCTTTTTCAACTGCTTTCCTAAGTCACTGATCTCTCTCTCCCCCCCCTCTCTCTCTCTCTGCTTAGTCTTCCATTTATTTCGTGTACTATCTCTATTGTGGTTTGTTCTTGTGTCTTTATTTTGAACTAGCTAGTTTTCCGTTTGGTGTCAGTCTCTTCTTTAGTCTCACATTACTCTCTCACTCACTCACTCACTCACTCATTCACTCACTCACTCACTCACTCACTCACTCACTCACTCACTCACTCACTCACTCACTCACTCACTCACTCACTCACTCACTCACTCACTCACTCACTCACTCACTCACTCACTCATTCACTCACTCAGAAAGGTTCACTAAACGTATACATGCAGTAGTCGCTCACATAAATGGTGAAACTTGTTAAGTGTTTCAATACGTACCAAGCCAACGAGATCTTGGAGGGCCAGGCAGCTAAAAAGCTGTAGTTTTCTATCTTCTTTTCTTCTCTATTTGCTTTCTTACTGCATTATTATTCATTCGTTGTGTGTCACTGTCAAAGTTTTTTTTAACGAGTAGGTCGCTGAGATTCATATTACGGCGAATTTCATGCACGTAACGACGAGGAGGAAGAGGAGGACGACGCCGAGGACAAATCAGCTGCAGGACGGCGTTCGACGACGTCTCGGCGCTGCTGGTGTTCCGCAGCCATCATCTAGGAACGTCGAAAATTATGTTCGCACGAGTTTCGTCGTTGTTGATGAGGAGATTCTTGAACAACTTGCAGTGAGTATGGAATGACTTTAAAAAAGCCTAGTTAAATTATCATATGTCTGTGCATGAACAACATTTACTTGATATTAGCCTTTTCACAATTACCTCTAAATTATATTTAATATAATTAAATATAAATATCTAAAAATATTAAATATCTAAATACTCGAGATTGTAATTGCTTTTCCTTTAAAATTTAGTAAATTTTTTAAAGTAACGTTAAGCTTCGTTAACGTGTCAAAAATGGAAATGTCGAAAAAGGCGATTGCAACAAGTGCATTTGTTTCTTTTAATATTTTTCAATGATATGAAATTTAAAATCTACAATTTTTCACTACAAACGTTCAAATAACTTTTAGTCTTACCATAAAATAAATTAGGTTAGACTGTTTTATACACGCTAAAGTATTAATTCGATAATGAATAACTGATTTGAAAACTTATCGAATTGATTAAATCTAAAATAAAAAAAATAATAATAAAAATAATTGTAAATCATAAATAATAATTTCAGCTATAGAAATTATGATGGTAATATTAGTATTCATACTAGCAATAGTAGTAGTAATAGTACTAGAAATGGTAATAATATTAATAAAAATAATAATTACAATAACAATAGTAATAGAAATGATAATGATGATAAGAAAGTTGGTATTGATAAAGAAACTATTTTATAGAGGCAGAAATAAATGTTTAATTCTAATCGTTAAAAATCGCATTGAGTAATTAATAAAGAAGGGAAATCACAATGTATATTATACAGATAAATCGTTGACTCTGACTTTTGCTATTCCAGAGCGATTTAGAAGTGCTCGAATTGCGTTTCCTCAAAGGGTGGGCTTAATTCTCAAAAATTTAGCTGGAACTTTGGGTGATTCATTAATCAAGACTCTCCTGTAGGAATCACAATTATTGTGTCTTTCGTAGCTGGAGCTACAGTCCTTTGCTTTCCTTGTATCCCTATGCTTGCACAGGTAGTTCGAGGAGGGAGAAAAGAAATTTCGACTGTCACCTCGATATCGATTTGTGTGTGTCGCTTTGCCTTCGTTCCATGAAGTTCTTTTAGTTATGTGACTTAGGGAGGGGGCGGTATGTGCGTGAGAGAGAAAGAGTAAGACAATAAGAAAGACGGTAGATCGTCGCACAGCATAGTATATGACTTTTTGTTTGACTCTTCACCTTACCACTCCGCCCTTTCCCGATTTCCATACACATACATGATGTTATATGCAATGGCACTGCATACAAATTTTTATATATCTACCTGCATTAAATTTTATATGCACAAGCGCATATTTATATTGATGTAAATGCACACGAATGCGCTCACGTAACTGAATATTCGTGCACATGCATCCAAAATTACCCGTAACATATCCGTGTATATTTCTACTTATATATGCATATGTATACATTTATGCGTATTCACTTACCCACGTACACTTTATAAACATATAAGTATAATTTACAAATTATATATATATATATATATATATATACATATATATATGCATATATATATATATCGGTGACGCCCTTATTTCATTGCCTCGTTTCGTGTAAATATCGAATCTCAGCTGTCGGGAGCCGTAATGTGACTTTTGTGCACTTGTATTTAAACAATCGGCTGCTTTATAAGATTTACATGTTAGCAGAAATAATACGATGAGCCTTGCATTGAACAATTCTAATTGAAATAAATTAGTCAGTGAATTATTGACTGTTTTTGAAGGTTAGTTCGTTTTGCAAAAAAATAAATAAAAGAAATAAATAATAAGTGTAGATGACTGGTGTGAAACATAAAAGCGTAACATTTTATTTTTGAGAATATATATAATTAAATATGATAAAATAATCGATTAAAGTTTTAAAGCACGTCATACGTACATATTTATGTTTTTAGACATTGATTTAATTTACCATTTCCCTTTCTAATACAAATGGAAATATTTTTATTTAAAATTTGAAGTTCTTTGATATATGGAATGCGAGAATTTTATAAAAAATATTTGTTATAAACAGTTATTTTATATTCAGAAGACATTTATCTGATGAATTGCATTATTTATATAGTTATTCAACAAAATATATAATTAAACCTACCAGATTCTATTAACTTTGAGTATTTAATACATTTTTTGTTTCACGTGTTTGCCAAATAGTTTTAGTAGAATTTTACAATGCTAGTCTGTTTATGTAGATAATTCTGTTATATTATATTGATAAAACTTGCATATCATTTATTCTTATGATCTTTTACATCATTTGAGTACATTAAAAATTAAAAATAATATTAATGACTTAATTAATGTTACGTTTATTTTATTGATGTTTTAAATAAGTACAATCATTTAATAACAATAATTATTTTTTAAATTAAAATTAGAATAATAGATATATTTTCAGAAGTTTTCTTAAATATATAATAGGAATGGATTATTGCACTAAGGTGTTATTTATTTATTTTTTTATATATTTTATACAATTCTTCAATTATGTTAATAGATTTTTACTGATTCAATACATAAACATAATTATTACTATGTTTATTAAACTTTTTACTAAACTAAAGTCGGGGTTTTATAATTCAAATGCATTTTAATTAAAAATTATAAAGTTTACTAAAGGTAAACGATTATTTTAAAGAAATATAATATAAATTTAACGTCATATGACTTAGAGTAATACCATTAAAGCATTTAAAATATTAGAGAAAATACCTGGAATCTGTAATATTTTTAAAAAAGCTTAAGTATTTAAAAGTTTTAATAATTTGAATTTAATATTTTAGAATTCTAATTAAATGTAAATCAGTATAGTATCAGTATAGTAATATATAGTAACTTAAATCAGGTGCAAAGAAAATGTAAATCTATTAATAGAAATCTGTTATTTCATAGCTTTGGTCAAATATATTTAAACTAAAGTGGTTTAAATAGTATTTTAATATAATATCTGGTAGATTTTGTATAAAGCATTAGACACATCATGTAATGTCTATTAAAAGTATTATTAAATAAAAAAAATACAAATTCAAATGATTGTATAATCAAAAAACTGCTTTTTTGACGGAGTATAGAAAGTCATAATGATGAATTTTTATCCGTTTGGATATTTTCAATAATTTTATAATTATTCAAATTCAATATACAATTACTTATAAAGCAGCTAAATGAAAAAAGTCTTCTATCTATAATAAATGATTGACTCAATCAAGTTCTTCATTTCAACAATCTAATTTTAATCTTTTATATTTATTAATGTATAGATTAAGTATAATAATTATAATTTTATTTTTATTTTTTTTTATTTATGTAATGATTATAAGAATAGTAAAGAATTAAATTCCACATTTGTAAATTTTTTAGTTAAATACTTAAGTTATAAATTATATAAATAAGAAAATATATAAATAATAAATAAGTAAATAAAATATATAAATAATTTCAAAACTATAAATAACTTCAAAGCTATTTTAATTTTGAAAATTATTACTGGCATCTTCAAACCTACTGAATCATTAATTAACTAATTGAACATTTAAATAATATAAAATTTTAAATTCTATACTATTTTTTAACAAATAGCTTCTGTTTTTTATTCGTTATGTTTCATAGTAATCTTATCATAATATTTTATTTTAAAGATTACCGTATTTTATTTCTAATTAATTTTTATTATAAAATTTGTTGTATAGTTGAAGAAAAACTATTTATAACTCAATATTTATAAAAATAAAGCTATTTAATTAGTATAAATCAGTTTCTAAATAGTAAATATATTATTTTTTAATTAGTTATACATAAAATATAGAAGAAATATTAAATTCATCGTATGATACATGCATTGATTATATTTGTTAATATTTTTATTCATATCTTTTTATTTATTAATACATTTAATTATAAAATTTAATCAAATTTGCTCATTTTTTTATAAAGAAAAGTATTATACATAAAGGTACAATAAAACGAATTACGGGCATGATAATAAGTCTGCATAAATGGCTTGATTTTAAAATTAATGTAAATGATATTAGGTACACTTCTTACTGACAAGGATAGTATCTCATCTCCGGAGTACTAATTTGGGTACATTGCAAGTGATGCTTTATCTTAAAAAGCTTGGTATGAAGAAGTTATGACTTATATTCCACAATATAGATAGAGTAATTTACTCCCCTTTAAGTCAAGCAGTAAAATGAAATTTTACATTACAAAATTGTATTAAAATATATATTTTCTTTGTTTCAGATGAATACTAAATCTTCAAAAGAGATAACGTAAATTGACATTATTCACAATGCCACCGGCTTGGAGAATGGACAATCTAAATCCTTAATTCCGCTGCCATGCTGGTCACGCAGTCTCCCTACTCTGCAGACAATCCACCAAATATGTTATCAGTACTTGAGGAGGAAACCAATGTTGACATTGATGATGTCTTCCCACCACACGTGGATACTACCAACATTATTATTCAGCCTGAATCACCAACAAGCAAGAAACAAACTCTTAAAAACTTTAAAGAGATTAATTCATTACTGCAGGCAGATAGATTGCGTGAGGTGAAACTTATCCTAAGGGAGAATGCCTGGCCATTAAATAATGGGATCAGGACTCAGCTATGGCCAGCATTAATAAGTCAACATGCAAAGGGAAATAACACCATGGATGGTTATTATTGGGATATGGTGAGCCAAGTTTTAGGAACCACAGGTTAGTTTAAGTTATAAATAACTAAAACAACTAATTATTCTTAATGGTTAATTAATGTATTATATTTCAATTAATGTGTTATAGGTTATATTTCAATAAATAAGATATATTATATATATTTTTTTTCCTCCTTCTATGATTTATCATTTTATAGAATTACCCGAACAATCAATCATGTTGCCACCATTTGTCGATAGTACACACTGCTTATCATACAACTTAACTCGCAAAGGTAGAAGTGTTGCAGATAGAATTGTTTCAGTCCTAGGTTATGCATGTCCAGATATAACATACAGCCCATCACTTTATCCAATTACTGCTCTTCTTCTACATTTTATGCCAGGTTAACTTAAACAATGATTTACAATAATTATAAAAAGATTTTATATGTTATTTTGTTTATATAAATTTATATTTCAGAGGAACAATGTTATCATTGTGTACAAAGCTTAGTAGCATCAAAGAAAAAAATGTTTATTACACAAACAAAACTTCTTAATGAAGTAACATGGAAAACTGTTGAACAAATCACAAAGAAGCATGTAGTATGTATCAGGCATATTTATTTACTTTTTCATATTTTAAAAAAAATATAAGGGATCATTAAATAAAAAATCAAATAAATGTTTTAACACAAGCCTTAAGATAATATATTTGTTTAAAATAATATAATATTAGATAATTATTTTAAAAAAATTCTTGATAAATTTTATTTTAGAAATCTGCTGCAGTTCATTTAGCTAGACACTGTTCAGTATCAAGAGCAGAAAGAATCTACATGGACTGGATTTGGTGGATTTTACAGTTACTTCCTTTTCAACATCTAGTCAGAGTTATGGACTGTTTTCTGCATGAAGGCATTAAAGTAATTAATTTAGATAAATCTGACATATTATCTGAAAGTATACTAAATAAGAACAATAACTGTTTTAGGTCTTCTATAGGGTAGCTATGGCTATAATTTTATTGTTCTATAAACATTCATCGTCGCAAACTTCAGAATGGATGGCCGAAATGACAAAGAATGGTATAGATGCAGCCCTTTCAAAGTTTTGCAGGCAGATACCGGTACATATATTTTTTTAAGTAAATTGTACATATAAATAATGTTATCATTTTCTCTTCAAGTTATTTAATTTCTTAAATTTACTTAAATGAACGCATTTTGGAAATTTTATATTTTATTTTTATTTCAATTAATATAAATATTCTACAATACTTGTAGGTGACTCCAGCTAAGTTTCTACGTACTGCATTTGGTATTCGTGGATTAAGTTCAGCATACATATCAAGAGTATTCATTAGTATTGAGATGAATTTGAAAAGTCGAAACGTAATATCAGCATCCAAGTCGTTAGTAAAATCACGATCAACTGATACACTGCCAACAAGTCAATCACAAATGAACATTCAAATGATGTCCCATACCCTAACAATAAGAGAGGTAAGTGAACTAGTAATAACAGATTCTACAATCATAGTACTTTTTAAATTTTAAATAAATTATTTTATTTTTTGAATATTAATTGGTGATATACAGTAAAATTATGAGTACTAACGTAGCAACATGTATAATTTGTTTTAATTATTTTATTTAAATATAAACTATATTTATTTTAGATAAGAATGTTTTAATTATCAATTTTTCTTTTTATATTTCTTTTTCTCTTTCCTATTTTCTCTTTTTCCAATAAGACAATAACAATGGTGCAGGGTTAATATGATCTTAATAATGTGATATTTTAACAAACTTGGTTTTTGTGTAAGATATGGTCGCTTAATCATTTGCAGTATATAATATTTGTAGTACCTATAAATATTACTGTTATTATTGAGCGATGCCATTATTTTTTTCCATTTTGTTACATAGTGAATCAGTTAAGAAATAAGTTGAAGGATCAGTTTTTTAAATATTGAATTAGATAAAAAAAAATTCTTAAACACTTCAAAACATTTTCAACCGCAGATTTTTTCAACGATTCACTTTGTTTTCAGAAAGAATGTGAAGACACGTACAAAGACAGGGTATTGTATAATTATCTTTTTGGACAATGTACCGTTCGTTTCATGTGCTACCTTTTTTCTCCTCCATAAAACTATTACTCGAATTACACTTACATGTATTTCATTCATCACGACACTGTATAGCGTCGTCAGCTTATATCGCTGTTACCGTATACGCCATGTATGCAACTGCTGCTCTCATTTTTTCAGCCCGTGGTATTAATATTTATAATCAATTTTTATAGTCTCACTTCTTTTGCATTATTAATCATATAATCTTAGTAAGAAATTTCATTATATATACCTTGATTTTTAAAAGCGAAATATTTTATAATTGCGAATGAATTGAAGTAATTAATTTTTATACTCGTTTATTATTCCATCAAAGATTAATTTAAGAACTAGTAAATTCTAATAGTTTTTAGGGTTCTTTCACTTAAGTCCCTTAATACAGTTTACATAGTTTGATATGAATTGTTTTGTCAGAGTTTCAGCTTTTAGATTTTATAAAAAATATATACAAATATATATATATATATATATACACATGTATATATTAAAATATTTGAGTTAAATGTTAACTAAAAATCAATATCGAAATTCTTCATAAATTAATTCACCATCATTGGTTTAAAAAATATCTGGAAACAGAGAAACTTTATTTTTATTAAGAATCTTCATACTTGATTTGTGCCCTATATTTCAATATTTTTTAAAAAAATTTGTCAAAATTAAAGCTATCACGCATTGTATAATCTTGCTGTCTGTAGCATGACTAATTTCGACTAATATTTTAAGCTGTGCGTGGAACAGTAGACAATAAAACTAATCACGATTATATCATTATAAATAACACACTAATGTTTCAAATATAATAATAAATAACTAACTTCCTTACTTCAGCTCAGTCATGATGCTTGGTAGCAACTGATTTTAAATGTTTGCTTACCTTTCTTATTTATTCTGGAGTTTTAAGCCATGCATTGATCATTAGACTGTGTTCTTTATAAGACGTTATCGACACTGATCCGACAAATTTGGTATAGCATATGTGGAAGAAAAACAATTTTCAGTAGCTACCGAAACTCACAGGTTCTAAAAAAGAAATAGTTTACGAAGAACGTACCAGTTTATTTTTTATTTCTAACTAACCGTAAAAAGAAGTTTTCACCACACTAAAAATAGATTTTATACAAAGAATATGTAATTTATTGAGCGATTAAATTTTTACTCATGTAATGATTTTGTATTTAATTTCGGAACTTATATAAATATCTTTCAGAAAGAAGAGCTTTCATTTTTAAGAAATTCAATTTTCTGTTCATGCTTATTATATATGTATTCAGATCATTTATGCATTTCTGCAGAAAAGGAATTTTATATTTTATAAAAAAAAAAAAAAATCAAACTACTAAAGCATTTATCACATAGTTAATATTAATTAAATGAACGTAAATTTTTTTTTCTAAAAATATTTTTATTTATTATAAATACAAAAGCAATAATTATTCAAAATACAAAAGCAATAATTATACAAAATACAAAAGCATTTATAATTGATTCAAATTTTTTGTTTCGTTATATTTTTAATAAATCTTATAGAATTTATAAATAAAATTTTATAATTCGTTATTATTTACAGAATATATAATTCAAACGAAAAATATATTTCCCGTCTCGTAAGATAAAAATTATTTCTCTACATCACTTTTTGAAAAACTGCAAATTACAAATATTTATTTATCTGTTTATTAGTTTATCAATTATTTATTAACTATTATATTATTAACACATATATAATAAAGTATACAAGCATGATTTTAAAAATGAATTGTATTAATTTATTATAGAATTGTTTTCTTCTTCTTCGTCTTGATATTTTAGTCTTATTATAAAAAATCAGTCTTACTTTTATTTTACGGAGTTTGGATCTCCTTATATAAATTCAATTATTTAATATAATTTATGTCTTAAATATTATTTAACAAATTAAAAGTTCATATAATTTGTGCAAGAAATGGATTGTTTTTTTTTTGTCAAAGTATATTTATTGTTACTTTTCTGTTCAAATAAATCTAAAAAAATAAGAAAAGCAATTGATACAAAACATTTATATTGAGATATTTCTTTCCCTTGTATTTCATTTGGATAATAGTTCAAATTTCTCTTTCTAAGAAAATTTTTGCTCAACAAAGAGCGAGAGAGAGAGAGAGAGAGAGAGAGAGAGAGAATGTGATATCGTTCCCTTTTAACTCATAGTTGCGCATGTTGTCTTTGTGTTTGCGCTGCATTGCACCTGGAATCTACCATGATTGCTCGCTGGAATGTGATGGGTGTCGATGTTGATAGGGTGCGCACAGTCCTGGACCACGTGCCCTATCGATGGGCGTTTACCCTATACAAAGTATTCGCTCTCAGATACTTGATATGTCCGACGTAAGTACCTGGATATAGCCAATTAGTATCCTGACACTTCTGTCGTTTTTGTTCATTTCATTTTGTATATAAAATTTTAGTGTTCAACTATTCGTTATTCTTTATAATTATTCGTAGGTGATCTCGTCGTTCCCTTGGCATGAAAATTTATTATAGAACGATTTATTATTATTTTTATTTTAAATAGTTTGATATGATGGGCTGCGGATATTTTTGTAAGCCAATATAATATTGCTAGTATTTGTGGGAACTGTAATATTGTTTCTACTGTCGCTATTGCTACTATATATTGCCGCTATTGCTACCGCTACGTTTAACCAATAGTCATTAATTATCTTTGATGTGTAAGCTTGGTGTGTTTTTGAATAACAAGAAAAATAAAAAAAAAGTAAGAAAAGCTTTTCTAAGAGTCATTTATAAAGAAGTATATAATTCTATAAATATATTTTTTCTTAAATCTTATAGTTTTGTATATTTGTATTAACGTTTTATTATAATTTCCCGACTTTTTTTATTTTGTTTCATTTTTATTTGCTTGATTTCTTTAGAGTTTGCTGAATCTTCATATTTTCAGTGCCCAAGAGATGAGCAAAAAGTATTGCGAGAGAAAATGTAAATTTTAATTTGTATATGTCTCCTCTAGTTGGAGATTGATCCAGACATTGCAGAATGTCACTTTGTTAAAATTACATTCAGACCGAAGGATCCATTTCAGAGATTTATTTGATCTTAATGATACAGAATTTCATCAGTCACTGGAAAACGACCCGCAAAAAATTAATATACTTATCCATGCTGCTTATAATCAATTTTATTTATTAATCTCGATGTTAAATATAGAGTATGAATAAATTCTATTTCGAAATTTTTTTTTAATACTAGAATTACTATTTTAATTTATTATATACTAAATTGATTAAAATGGAATAAAAACAATTAAAATTATTTTAAATAAACTTGTAAAAAATAAAGATAATTCAATCTGAGTTGATACATTATATTTGATGAAACAATTTCTTGTAATTAAATAATCGAAGAAACTTTTATCAAGTTGAAAAGTAAAACATTAAATTATACACCATAATTTATAATATTCATTATAATTTAAAATAATTTATATTTTTTACAATAAATAAATTAGATATTGTGATAAATTAGATCATGCTGTTTGTTATAAAATTATTAAGCTCTCAAATAATACATAAGATCAGGTCATTGTTTTTCAAAGGATTACATTTTTTATTTATTAATGTTTTAATTTGAATATGCTATATAAAGAATGAATTAGTGAAAAATACGTACATTTTCGTAAGAAATTAATTACATTATAAACATTCAAGTGCAATTGAAATGAAATATGTCTGAAACTACTTATACAGTTTTTATATGTATAAATATGTACGTAAATATATTGAAGTATACATTTTAAACATTTTTTTATTCAATATGATTTTTTACATGTACGTTACGTAGATATCTAATTATCTTTTATAGATAACCCATTACCTTATAGTATCTATATTTCAAAAATTAAATTCCAACTACTATAATTTAGAGATTTTTAAAAATTTATTATTCTTATTCCTACTGTTGTTGTTATGGTTATTATTATTGTAGATGTTGCTAATATTTAATGCAATTGCTTTTAAAAACAGTATCATATATATGCATGAATATATATATTTTACTATAATATCGTTTAGCTATTTATCATACATGATTCATCATATTTTACATTATCATTTTAGACATACATTTTTTTAAATAACTCCAATAAACATTTTTTCGTATTTCCTAAGCTTTGAGTGTTAGAATTATATGTTTGTAGTATTAAAACGCACGAATAGATTGAATTGATTTTTAGCATGGTTTTATTAAGCTATATAACTTTTATTATTATTAATAATAATACAAAGCATCTCTGAAATTTAACTTACATTATTATACCAAATCTAATGAAGTAATGCATTATATATGAAATGGTATTTTATTTATTAACTATAAAATTATTAACATGTATAATTTTGTGTTTTCCATGTATTTTATAATAACAAAACTAATTTTAAATGTAATATTTATACATTATATTTATTTATGTGTATTAATTTATATTTTTAATAAATCACAATCATTATTTATATATATCATATTTTGACTTATGGAACGATAAATTTTTATGACAATAATGTGAATTATGTCAAATTCACTTTTGTTTTAGAATATTTTATATGAAGAAAAAGAGAAAAATGAGTGCTTTGTAAGATGTAATACACATATACACATTTAAATGCTACTTCACAGCAATCTATAAAAGAGTATAGCCTCTGCTTCTAAGTTCGGCCATAATTATTATTTTTTAATATATGTAGAACTTTATGTCAAGTTAAATAAAAATATTTCTCAACTTTCGAATACATCTTAATAAATTGCTTATAAAAATGAAAATAAAAAATTGTAGAAATGAAAAGATGTTGAACAAAAATTTGATTTATCAATTAAACAACAGATATTTCATTTATATATTTTTGAAACATTACTCTTCTATTAATTGATTGACATTTAGATTTCTATATATTTTAATCTCTGTGCTCAAGCGCATGATTTTTAAAGTGAATTATTATGGATCGATATTTATTATTGTTTTATTTAAATCAAATATTAATATGAGAACAACCTCTTTCGATAACCGAGACTAATCTGAAAAGAGCTATGATAACAAAATGAAAGTTTACAATAAAACGTTGTAACAAGCGAGTGGGATATATTTACTTTCTTATCCTCATTAACTTGTCGGCAGCTATTTACATTGTGGTCCTGGTTACCTGTTCGAATTACGATGTATCAGCCGATTTTGCTCTACACGACCGAGGAACACGGCTGCTCTCTCACTACTTTCTATGTACGCGTAGAAAAGTACGAGCCAACCCTCCTCATGATTAAGACGTGTAATAATGAGGTAAGCCAACAATTATAATTTATTCAAGCCCAAAATAAGTATTACAGTTAGTGCTACATATCAATAGGTTATTTTGTTTTTCACAAAATCTGCCTATTATAGCACGCCGCCAGACTATTTTTAGCTTTTGTAAACGATTCCTTAATTAATTTAAATAACTTCATTAAGTCACTTATCATTTATCATATTTAAAATTATATTTATAAATAATATAGATACGAAATTTATGATAAATAAAAAATAACGTATAAAACGCAATGAAAATGAGATATTAAATTAATAAATTATTAAAAAACGTCATTAGACGATGTGTTTATAAGGTAACGTTTATTATGCTTTTTTCCTTTACATCTTTTCATTGCAAAGTAGAGCCTGAGTGTAGCCGAAAAAGAATGTTTTTAATGTACAGTCGGTATGTTAGGTCGTACCGACCTGACTATGAGTCGGTATTTCATTTTTGCCTGCGAGAATTTTCAGACGCCTTTCGAAAAGAAAGCATGGAAGTTCACTAAATTGCGGTGAAATTTAAGGTATTCGGAGCGTATTGTTCAACAAGGTGGTGCGAGAGAAACTTGAAAGATGACAAAGGACAAAGACAAGCGTATTTTGGGACGGGAGAGACATTCCTGTTTAGCTTGTATCCGGAGCGAGCCAAGTATCCTTGGGTCGGTATGGATTCATCACACAATGATTCCAGAGTCCATCATTCGGCAGAACTTTTTATGGCTGCTGATTCTAAAATGATTACCATTGGTGGCGGGTAAACTATTTATAAATTTTATTACACTTTATATAACGTTCTTTGGTCGCTATTTAAGTAGATAAGAATTTCCTTCCTGTATTTATTGTATGACAATAATTTTTTAATGTATTTTAATATTGCTAAATAAAAGAATAATAATATGATAATTTTTATAACAAATACTAATATTCTACCTTGATTTGAAACTTCTCGAATCAATTTTAAAATTTATTATTTATTTATAAGATATTGATTATCAATAAAGGTTACTTTTATTTTCATTCAGGGATGGTCAAGCAATTTGGATGGACGAGAATATAAGGTTTGGCAAAACCGATCGATGCTCAACATTCAATAATCCACCGCTGTGTGCCAGTGGCGACTTCGAAATTCGAGTCCTTGAAGTCTATGGTTTTCATGGGGCTTAAACATTGACAGTATCGGTCCTACGAAGTATTCGATTTCCTTACTGACTATTATTCTCTTTCTTTCTCTCTCTCTCTCTCTCTCTCTCTCTCTCTCTCTCTCCTCCCCTCCTTTTCACTTTCTATTACAATTTATTCTTTTAATTATTTTTCAACTTTTTCTAACTATTTCATTGAAACATAAAGTCTCTTACTTTAAATCTCTTATTTAATTATTTCTCTTCATTGTTGTAAATCTTCTTTATCAGTGTTAAAACTTGCTGTTGGAAGAAGAGCGTAAATTAATGCTCTTTTTGCTGCTTACAAATAATTGTATCGATATGCGTGATCGTCGTTAATTAGTGAATTCATACATTTTACACAAATATACATGCGCGCGCGCGCGCGAATACATACGTACTCACACACAGTTATATTATACAACTCGCATAATCGGCACATGGAAATTGAAAGTAGAAGAAACTTGCCATATTATTTTTATTAAATTAAAAAAGCTTTAATATAAGAACGAAATTTCGTTAGATTTCTCTTCGTCAAGATCAACAGTTTTTCTTCTAAATGAATAGTAAAATATTATTAAAAACATTAGCTATTATCAGATCCTTGTTGACGGAATGCTAATGCGTTTAAATGCACTAATTATCGTATATATATAATACGGGAAGAAGTTGCATCAACTATAAATGAAGTGGTCATTGAAACTACACTTCAATATGAATATTGCAGCATCTCATATCACATATACAGAATTTGACAATAATGATTCTTGAATGGCAAGTTTAAATTATTTAAATTTAAAAATTTGGTAAATTTTTTTCAATAATGAACGATTTAAGAAAATAATTCAATACTACTACTTAAGATTCATGGACCAGAAGAAGTTATTACTTTAAACATTTTATTTTTTGTAAATATTATTTAACCGTGTCTATTAATAAGTTTAGAATTATATTAATGTTTGTACAAATGTGTTTTTTAATAACATTTATTTAATTTAAAATTGTTATATCTAGCTTTATCTGCTGTTAGAGAAAAAGTAAAAATTTGTTTTTATATCATAACACGCTCTATTTCTGTATATATTATAAATATATATAATTAAAAATGAATAGTTAGCGTATCTATCAGACAAATTGTGATTGGCAGCCTATATTGGCTCGTAAACCTGTAGAAAAAGACTAATCGTACACGTCTTTTTCACAATGTCGTTACTCTTCCAGGCTTTATATCGATTCGCTGTTAAAATACAAATATTTTTCGCATACCATTTATTCTCGTTATATATGTACTAATCAGATATTTTTCAAAAGTGGCTGGCACCACGTAATAAAAAGAGTTTTTCTTGTTTCCACATTTTGGAGCGAGTGAGTGTAAAATTTTAAGTGCATGCGTGTTTTTCCTTCCTTTTCTTACATATGTGAATACACATATATGTAAGAGTAAGAATATTTCTTAGGGTAAAGAATTTTAAATAATCTTAAGCAAGGCGATTAGTCATCAATTTAAGTGTAATATATTAATAGAATAAAAGAGTTAATAAAACTTTAGATGCTTATAATAACACAGTTAATGATAAGTTATTTTGCTTGCTTAAGATTTAGTTTTTTATAATAGTTGTAAAATTTTGTGTGGTTTTATTTTGAAAATATTTTTATGGAAACGCGCAAGTGCGTGCGTGCGTGCACACAGACTCTTACGAAGATTATTATTTTTATTGTTTATTATTATTATTATTATTATTATTATTAAAATTATCATTGAAATGAATAAGAAAATTATCGCGATTGAAAAAAGAAACCACATATGATTGTGTAAGTCTACATTCTGTAATGCGTATTTGCATTTACATAATGTACAAGATTATGTATGCAAATACATTTTTAATCGTAGATGTTATGCAGTAAAAAAAAAAGAAAAAGTAAAAAATAATAATAAAACAAAACAATCGCCTCAAAGATCCTTATGTACGTCTATGAAAAAATAAATAGGCTGTTTGTTCCGTAAATAAAATTATAGGAGCAAGCATAATACATGAGTATAGATGCATATCATAATTAAGTCGAATAAAATGTGAATTATATTTTTTTCTTTAATTCTTCATTGGATTTCTAAAAGTGAGCTTATTGTATTTTCTCTTAGTTAAATAGCTCAGGTATGATAATTCGCAAATGAAAATGAAAGGAATTTTTTACCTAAGATTATACTAAATTACTATGTAAGCTAACGTTATTGCACGTAAGTTTACATGTTGTTTTTGGTGATTTTTGATTGCGCTAGATGAACTCTTCATTTATTCATGTTATACATTATACAGAAAATCAAATCAGTTTTTTTTTTCTAATGAACGACAGGTACAAATATATATAAGTTTAATCATTAAAAATATTTGTTTAAATTTTGTTAGAATTAACAGATTTAGTAAGTCTTAAACGAATATGAGAAACAAAAAATAAGTTTTTCAAATATATTAATATACTATTACACGCTATACATTTTAAAAACTGTTCTTAATTTTAAAAAAATGCAATATAAATTGAATTATTTTTTAATTTAAAAGCTGTATAATTTATAAAAAATAAATTTAAAATTCGTTTGGGATACTCTGATCACATCTACATTAGAGCACTATTAATGATTAACAAACTGAATTGAGTAGTTTTACATCTTTATAACATTGATTTCTAACTTTGCTTTTTTGTAATTCAGCCCAAGCATTTACTACTTGTTGTTCTTTCGAATCCAAGAGCTGGTACTGCTTATTTTATAGGGTAAATTTTGTATATATTAGATAATTTAAAAATTATTTATTATTGCATTTTCAATTTTGCAAGAGAAAGTATTATTTTTTTTTATATATATAAATTTTTATAGAGATGTAAAGCAGCAATTTATTTACGATTGCTCATTTTGATTTGATATCGTTTTATTAATTTTTAAACAATATATTTGTTAACAGAGTCTGAATGTTACAGTTATATTTAATGGCCATTGTAAATTATTTGTATTAAAATAAGCTTTATATTTTATAAGTATTCGGAATCAGCTCTTGTAATCGAGAGTCGGCGATTTATTTAACACTGATACATGTGCACATCGAATATCGAAGCTGTAAAATGTAACATTTAAATTGCTTGTTCGAAGCGTATTGTATAAACGAAGAGATTCGCATGGAATCAAATGTCAAAAATGAGTAAAAAAAATGTACATATAAGAATATAATATACTTCTTTTATAAAAATTCAAAAATAATATATAATTGTTCAAAAAAAAGCGTGCATATGTTATAAAATTGTAGTCAGAAACATAAAAATATAGCACTTGCATTTCTAAATTGATAGACTGTGATTTTTATTCACATTATACAAGAAATGAAAGTAAAAATAGAAAATGTAGAATACATTGATGATTAAATATATGGTGGAATTTAGATTTCTGAAATGAAACATTTTGGCCAGAAATAATTTTAGTTATAAGTCCAATCAAAATAATTTAAATTGCAATATCTTAAACATTGAACAGCGAATTGAGAATCGAAATAACGTAATTTGTCGACGTAAAACATTACATACATAGAACAATCGTTCAGTAAAAAAAATTATAAATTAATTGGTGGACATAAGATACATTATTGTTGAAAACATTAATTTGCGAATATAAATAGATGCGTTACATTTCGGGGGCTTAAAAATATACAAAGTATAGCTTTATTTACAAAAAGGAAATGACGTACACAAAAATGGTATTTTTGTATATATACATATATATATACACGTGCTCAAGAAACTAATTTGATATGTGTGAATATTTATATATGTATATGAATAAGAATGAGCGAAGAAGCGTGTCCGTATATATGTATATATGAGCACGTTTGCATTCTGAATTCGAAAATGTAAGGTATTGAAATGGAATGTTTTTAAAGCTTTTTGTGTATAAATTCATATTATATTATCGCCAGTTATACTGTTTTTTCGATCAAAGTTGTTGCCTGATTATCATTAATACGTATAATAATTATATGATATACATTATCGTCATATCATCGTTGTCATAGATATAGATTATTTAATGATTAAATACAATCCTTGTTAAATTAACGGGTATCATTAATTTAACCAAAACTGCATGAAACTATCCTTTTTACTAACATTTTGTACATATTATGAAGCAATACATTAAAAAATGGATTTTAATAAATTTAGTATACCATTTGTAGTATATATATATATTTCATTATATATTCACTTATAGATATGTTGACGTAAATTAAAATTTATTACTGTTTATTTATTAAATGATTATGATAATTATATGAATATGTAAATATTTATGAATAAACTAACAAAGGCATTTAGTATTATAAAACGTTTTTTTCTCTACGAATTCACTAAACAAATTAGATGAAGTGATAAATTTTATTATACTTAAAAAATATGTTTTATTTATTTTCCTCATTCAAATTGTTATTCTTCATTCATTTCTAAAAATAAAAGAGAAAGATAGTTTTATTTTGATGATGTTCATTTAAAATTATCGAAATTACAAAGTACCATGTAGAATATTCTGTAAATTTTTATCTTTTTCTTTTTTTCTTTATTTAATAACAGAAGTTAAGTTTATAACGTATAATTTTTAGCAAGTATCTTTGAACAAAATTATGCCATGATTGGGACTATGATAAACTATCGAGATTTTATTTTCGATTATATAACTTCCGGTGTAAATCAAATGTATTTTGATCGTTATCAAAATTATTACAAGTTATGTCTCTGTTCATATAATAAGAGACATGTTTGTTTCATAATATTGTTATATACTTTAATTTTGTGTAAATAAAGTTCTATTTTCTTAAAAAGTATTACTGTCAACTCGTAGATCTCTCATATGCACAATTATTTGGTAACAAGCATATTGATGTATCAGTCAATAATCAACGTAATAATGGTATATTAAATTCAATTTATTTAATAATTTTTCATACGATAATTTTTTAAATACAGTTATTTTATAGTATGCTAACAAATATTGAGATATTCTGGTTGGTGATTATCTACTCTATGTAATAATTAATTTGTCTATTGGGAATTTCTTAATTCGTAAATATTGTGATTCTACAGATTTTATATATAGAATCAAAGTTAAAATTCAAAATATACACTTTGCGAGCACCATTTTTGTGTACATATACACTGGGATCTTTTTTATATGTATGCGAATTTTCGAAAATATATCAATTGAAATGTAAAGAATTTAGTAGGAAAATATTATGTTTTGAAAAAGGAACTGAGTAATTATTATGACTTAGAATTTAATAAATAGAACATAAAGATTTCATAGAGTATTACAGAAATAGAAATATCACAAATATTCTTTTTATAGATAAAAAATAATAATTGATAAAATAGTTATACGATTATATTTATTTACTATAATGTACGAAGAAGTAACGACTTATTAAGAACAAGTTTAGCTATAATACTAAAATAATACTAAAAAATATAATAAGTAGGTTCTTATAATTTCATCAATTCATTGAATTGAATAAAATTTTTTTCTCTAAGTTTTAAAAAATTAACAAAACAAAAAGCATCCATCAAATCTCAACTATCTAAATTAAATTAACTATAATTGACATTGCAGAATTGATGTTAAAATTGACCCTTATAGACTTAAAATCTAAATTATTTACAAAAATACTACTGATTCATATTATAAATTTAATTGTTTTTTTAATATAGCTTATTTAAATATTAATAAAAATTTATAATAAAGAAATGTTTGTTTCACTTCAAATATGGATTATCAATAAATAACATTTTTTTTATGGAAAAACATAACTTTTTTCTACATTTTATTAAATAATTAATTGTATTAGTAAATTAGTATATTAATTATAGAATTATAAACAGAAAAAAATAATTAAAAGTATTTATTGAAAAACAAGTTTAATTGAACCATAATAATATTTATATGAAACTTGAAATGTTAAAAAATGTTTTTAAAGCACATAAAGCCACAACTTTTAAAGATAAAATCTTAATAATATTATATAAATCTATTATTTTTATTACAATTATATTTAAATACTGATCAAACATTTTCATTAAACCCAATTAAACACATTGTATATATCTTATAATACATATATATATATAATAAATAAATTGAATATAGAAATCGTACGCTCTATATTTATTTCAAATTGGAATGTTAGTAGAATATCTTAATGCAGCTTATCAATATAAGTACTTAAAATTTATTAAAAATAAAAATACATAAATAAATTGATTATTAAATTAAGTTGCAGTGTAAATCAAATGTACTTCTATATATAAATAAATAAAACAATTATTATAATAGGATGATGACTCATAAATAAATAAATATTTTTAAAATTTTAAATGATTATTAACTTGATTATTTATAATTATTAATGATCTTAAATTAGCGTTATTAGACTATTCATTCTAAATAATTTTCTAAATAACAAAAAAATAATTTTTTGTTATGTAATATTGTTGAAGTAAAGAGCAATAATTTTAGTAATGTCAAAAGAAAACAAGTTCCAATTAATATGAACTGTAGTCTTAGCATAGTCTTACCAATAAGTGTAAAAATGAAGGATTTCGAATAAAGTAACATAAATAGTAATTGAAATTATCTTTTAGAAAAGAAATAATATATTGATAGAGAATCAAATAGATTTTGTATGAAATATTAAATTAAACCGCTTCTTCTTCGTAAGATTAGGTTGTATATAAACATATTTAATTTTACTTTATACTAATTAATCTGATCTTTAATGAAAAAAAAAAATCAACATTGATATATTCGAATTTTTTGAAATCAATAATCAAGTGTGCAGCTTTCGAAGTAAAATAAAAACTAATGTAAAAAGTAAACAGTTTATTTATGCGCTCTGTACGACGTCATAATATCGGAACAGTGGCGCCGACATTGATTACAGTTCTGTTCAGTTTACTGAACGTAGTTGAATTTTTAAAGTTATGTACGAGTTTTTACTTGCTTATAAATTTACTTACATTTTATTTTTAATTTATCAGTTTTTTTAAAAAATTAATCATTATTAGTATTATAATATAATAATAATATAAACAATCTAATAAATGCTTTAAATAATAAATTTATAATAATATAATAAATGCTTTAAATGTCACATAATAATGAAAATTATAAATACCTCGTTACCGGTACTTTTCTTTAGAAATACATTATTCATTACTTAGTATCGTTTTATGATATATTTTTAATAATTGTTTTCATTTTTCTACTCGTTCAAATATTATACTATATTTATAACATACTCTACTATAAAGTATAATAATTTTAGTTTTTATATTAAGTAGTTATGCTAAAAATTTTAAACTACCTATGTATAAATCTATATAAATATCGGTTTCCAATGTTTTTATCTGTAATCACAGTATCATACGATATATACCATGATGATAGTAATTTATGAATTATAATTAATACTTTTATGAATTATAATTAATATATATTATTTATAAACCGTTATTAATTAAATGTTAATTTTTTTATAACTTTATTATATGTACATAATTATATATAGAAATTTTAAGAGTAAAACAAAATATTCTAAAAAATACTAAAATTTATTCTTTTAGTTTTATATTTATACGCTAAACAAAATATATTAATAATATTATATTATAATCTACATTCCTAATATTTATTGTTTAATTATTATAATATCTTTTATATCATCTATCAGTTTATAATGTGGAAACTTAGTTTTTAAATATTTTAATAAATAATAATATATAAGACTATCTAATTCATTTAAATACTGTACAAAAATTCATAAGATTAAATTGAAATCATAATATTTAAATAATATGCTTTATTCACCTTCTGTATTTACATTACATTTTCTGGAACGTAAAATTTATTTTATAAATGTTATAAATTTGAAAAAATAATGATATAATACAAATATTTAATACTCTTATTATTAATTTCCTTAGCTCTTATTAAAATTGAAATAATCTTAGCCTTTAGTTAAGGTATTTAATAATTAATTACTTACACAGTATTGCAATATTTAATAGGTCAGTATTTCCAATACATTTATTTATACATATAAATAAATCTTGATTTTTAAAAAACGCAAATTTTTGTTGTTGAAAGTAAACATTTATAGTAATATAGTATATTTATCACGTTAAATAAAATTCATAAACTAAATGTAATTCACTATTCTAGAAATAAAATAAAAATATAGAATTTTAAAGAATTTATTTTTTACTTTACTGTAAAAGTATATAAGAAAAATAATAGTTTACTGTAAAAATTTTTTAAATTTATTACTTTCTATTATTGAACAATTGTTCTTTATGTGGTACACTGTATAAAAATATAATTTAAAAAATACTGATTTTTTATTTTCCGTATTATTAAATAAATAAAATTAAAAAAATACTTTATTAAAAAATTGATAAATGTATATATAAAAAGATGTTTTTGATTATTAAAGTTTCATTTAATTAGAATATACTTAAATGAATTAAAATTTTTGAAAACAATAACAAGTCATAAAGTAGTAATGATAAATGCAATATGTTGTTTAAATATTCTGAAGTATTATACGTATGTATATATGTCTATATATGATAAATGTCCTGTCCTTTTGAAATTAATTTTTAATTTTTTGACTAATCAGATCATTACATCTTATAATTTATTTCAAAATTTAGATAACATGGATTATAAAAAAAAAATATTTTTGAGAGTAAATAAAATAATTATTTTTGTTCAGTATATAATATTGAATATATTTGCAAACGAAGTATGATGTAGATGGATCAATCTTTGTTCACGTATTTTTTTGTATTGTACTTATTTATTATAAGGCATATTGAATAATAGAATTTTTTTATTATTTCTAAAAGAAAAACAAGATAATTAATAGTAATTTCAATAATGTCATTTTATTTTCTTGGAATTAGTTAATTAATAATTTACACATTGTGTTTTTAATTAATTAATTGAAAATAATGCATAAGTAAGGTCAGTAAAGGAGAAATTTATGAAAATTTTGCAAGAAATAATCATTTATAGTAATAATGCTTAGATATTAAGGACATATATGAAAAAAGATTTCTGTAACCTCAATATGTGTTCCAACTGATGAGTCGAAAAAAAATAGAAATTATCTTTATTATTGAGAAAGAGTGAGGTTCCGTGAGTGGATCAAAAAAATAATAAATATATGTATACATATTTATATAAAATACGAAATAGGATTTAAAAATTTATTATGGATTAAATGAAAGTTTAATTTTTATTTAGATTACCGGTGCAAGATGATTAATTAGTATTGACTAAATTAAACAAGTTTTCCATCGAGGTAGAGCAATAAATGTTATATCAATCATACGTTAGCAAATATTAATTACAAGGTAGCCTTATTGGCTACAGGTTTCGTACTGTTAACGTCTGCCCAGAACCGACCGAACCTCGTAGATGAATGAGCACCAGTTGTACCTGTGAATGCCTAGTTCAGTGAGTTGAGAGAGCTGAGAGAGAGCTGAGAGAGAGCTGAGAGAGAGAGAGAGAGAGAGAGAGAGAGAGAGAGAGAGAGAGAGAGACTGTTTGTAGAATTTTTTGAGTGTCGAGTCGACGATGCCCTCATCGAGTGTCAATGAGCATATCGACAAGCGGGATAAGAGGGAGATCTCTGATAGAGATAATTCTGGACCAGGAAATACAGACGTGCAGCTCGCACGGCGAGCTGTCCGATTCGATAATAATAAGCTGGACTTACACGAATGAATGGATCGGATGTTCACCGGCACGGCGCTCGAGGCTTACAGGCAATTAGTATGAGGTGTGCGCGACGTGAGTTGAAGGACGAGGACGAGGACGTCGGCGGCGAGGCGGGGACATAACGACGGTGGGACGCCATCGGAGCCGCGAGTCTCCGGACTTCCGGGGGACGGACGAGCAGCAGTCTTGTATTCATCGTAGCGGTCGATACTAGTTTGGAAGGCTCGTGGCTCCTCGGCATAGTTAGTTTCCCGATGCTAAGACGTCCTGATTTTCTGCCTCGTCGCCGGCACGCGTAAGTTACACGGGATATGCTGCGGTTCGTAAGATTTTTAAAATGCTTCGTTTCCTTCTGGCTGTGCCTTCTACTCCCTCGTGCGTTCTATTCGACGTTCGACGAGCACTGCCTCATTGTCCAGCTCGTTATTGATAAGACTATCGCGGATATTTACGTGCAAAGAATGCTGTTTTTGCACGTTTATTCAGCCGCGCGACCTCGCCGATCCCAGTGCTCTCAGCGAAATATTTTACAGCATTCGAACGGCCGGGAAATTGTCAATTGCTTCACCCAAGCATGATAGAGCTTAGCCGAAATATTCTTTTACTTCGTATCTCCACTAACTTCGCTACATTTATTTCCTTCCACGCACTCCAATCTCCTTCACGAAAATACCTTGTAAAAACAGTATCTATCATTGACTTTGAAATAGCATTGATAAAGCTTTTTTACGCAGTGATTACGATTCGGCTGTATTCGGCTGCGTTATACACATCTATATTGCATGCAAAACTCTTTTATACTCTTGGGATTATAATAATAGAGAATAATAAACATAAAACTGATATTTTTATTTCTCATTATTTACATATAAATTTCTCATTATATACATTCGTCCTCATATTTTCGATTTATTATTTATTTGCCATATTGCTAAATTCAGATTTTTCGTAAACTCAATATGCTTTAATAAAATAAACTATAGAGATTATTATATTTCCATTATATTTACGTACATCTGCAGTAAATATTTAGTCTCCCTTTTTGACTATTGAACACATATTTAGGATAATTTAAATTTCCTTTTTATGTCCTTATTAATTAGCTCTATTTATTAAGCAATTATTTTGAACTTTATAGCCCAATGCGATATTTCACAATTAGTATTAAAAAATAATTTTAGAAATTTTTGTACGGTGAATTTTTAAAGGCTTTCTTTGAAAATGTTTTAGCGATATTTTACTGAAAAAACATTACTTATTCATTTAATTTGTTATTGTTTCTAATTTTACGTTTTTCCCTATCTAACAAGACTTATATACTATTAAGATCATTAAACCTGAAATATCGATATTTTATTATTATATTATTATAATTTATAAAATATTAGTATCTGTAATGGTTTCTTACGTATTTCATTAAATATTAGGAAATTGTATAATAAATAAATCTTACAATAAAAGATAATATGCAAAATAATTTTTATAAAAAATATACTATTTTAAAAGTTAATAAAATTTAAAACATAATTCTTATTTAATTTTAATACTTTAAAAAACTGTACAAATTTTTCTAGATTTTAAAGTTTTATTGAATTTGTTAAATTTTTTTGTCACAAATTGCATAAAATATACTAAAATAACATATAATGCGTCTTACCTGTTAATACTATTAAGCTTTTATATTATAAAAATGACGGAAACTTTGTTTTATAAATTGAAAAGGATAACATGCATTTATTTTGGAGCTTTTATAACAGTATTACAATAAATAAAAACTATGATGTTTATCTTAAGATAAATTAAGCATAAATGAAATTTATAATTTTTTAGATAATGAAATCTCATTTATTTATATTACATCGGGTTTTCTTGTTTAATAATTTATTATATTACATTAGGTAGATATGACATTTTCTGCTGTTCTGAAGTAATTGCAATGTAAGTATATTACAAAATGTGGCCTAATAAAAAAAAACTGAAAACAAAAGGAATGGAAAGTAGTCGTTTTCTTTGAACTCTGCTTTTATCAGAAAATAGTGCAAGCCTCGATTTAAAATACTGATGAATCGAATTACTGTTTGCGACAGATGTCGGCGATGAAATGATACGTACAAGCAAGCCCGCCCTTTAATAAAACTTATTTACTTACAACATAGGAATTTGTATCGATGGTATCCCAGATCTTAAAAAACTTGGGGAAAGGCAAGGTCAAAGAGATTTTATGAACGAAATGGATCATTCTGGTAACCCCGGGATGGCGAACCTTCAGCTGCGAGCAGAGGAGTCGCGAAGGTTTCGGAGGGGAAGCCTTGCTGCAACTTTACATGCTAACCTGATCGGTCTCGGGGGACACCCAGATGCTTTTGATGTAGCTCGTCGTAGACTGAGTAACGTGAGTGATGTCGTTTCTCGAAAGATATCCCGCACAATCGGTTGGCGTTCCTTATCCGTCTCCGTAGAGCTCACCGTATCACAGGTACGATACGTATACCGTCGTCATTAAATTTTTTATTTCGGCTCTTGGAAGTCCTGGTATTACCGTTTCTTATTAAAAAATAACGGCTTACCTGCTGCCCAAGCTCATCATCCACTGTCAAAACATATAGTTTTTATTGTAATCAATGTCTTTTATTTGAATTTTTTTGCATACAATCAAATTGTTTTTGTTCTATTTAGTCCTAAATTTGTAGGACATTTAAGAAGAATTTTTACAACAATATACAATATCTCTCTACAGTCGTTAGTAAAAGAAGGAAACATTTTTATATATCTCGCTGATATTCAATTAAATAAAATGGAAGTATAGCTATAACCTGCTTTTTCAAAAACACAAAAATTCAACGGCACTGTTTTTATTTTAATTATCTGCAATGACATAATTACAATTGGTTTACAATGGTAAAATTCGATTGAATTTAAAGAAATATAAATTTTTAAAAGTAGTCCGTTTATATAACATAAAATAAAAAATAGTAAAACAAGAAAAAATACTTTTTTTAAAGACAAATTTGAAGTGTTAAATAAATTAGTGAGCATTTTGTATTTGAATTATTCTGTTTTGAAGCAGTAATTCTAAGAAAAAACTGGAAACACTAATGAGATTCTTGAAAAATTCAAAGCGATAAATAATTTAAAACATGAGATAAAAACATTTTCTTTACATAATCAATATTTTACTAAATATTGTAATATTTTTGTTTCAATGCTTGCAAATAATATTGAAATGGTTAAGTTATAATGTAACGTTACTTGTTAAGATATAAATACTATTTATTAAAATTTGTTTTTAAAATACAGGACATTAGGATGATAGAGTTTGCAAAGTATCGAAAAAATTTATATTTCGTCACTAATGTTAATATTCTTTGCTTGTGAGCATGCTTTCGTTAGGACAATCAAGCATGAACTAATAGAATATTAAGTTTACAATTTTACAAAAAGTCTAATGTTTTTAATTTTTACATTACGAAAGTGTTATTATGTTATGATATTATTTTTTTACATGTTATGATATTATGTTTTAAGCAACCTTACTTTTTTTTAGCTCATGATTTATATTTGTATTTTAATTATGGAAAGTTTTAAGAAATATATAGTTCGATGCAATAATTATAATTATCATATTATTATAATTATTGTATTTAAACGTATTAAAACCATTCTTAATTAATTTTAGATAAAAATATTTTTTTAATTTAAATTATAATTGAATTTAATATCGTATATTATATATAATTATATATATATATATAATATATATTATGTTTTAAGATAAAAAAATTAAATACTTATAAAAAGTTATACATTTTATTTAAAGCAACTCGTAATAAAATTTTTACATTTTTAATTATATATTAAGTAAATTACTTTTTTTAATTCAAAAAATTCTCTTTATGAATGTTTAGGTCAAGTTTATAAAATACACGTGGTGAATTGGTGAATATTAATTTTAATACTCCAATATGCTATATTTCGTTAAGAGTATTTTTTATTTAATATATTATGGTTTTTATCGATTTCAAAGAGTAAAATTGATAATTTATTTAGTAAAATTATATATTTATACAATACATTTATTTATTAAAAGAACATTTTATTTCATTTTATTTGAATTTTTGTTAAATAATTTATAAAGTAATATTATTTCTTTAAATACTACAATAATATACATTTTGTATTTATTGAGCGAAGCAGTTTCTATACTTTACATATATATGTATATTTTCATTTTTATATGATTTTAAATATTAAAAATATTTCTATGTTTATGCCTACAATTATCACAACATTAAGTGATGGATACTTATTAAGATATTAAAATATATGAAATAAACCAGTAATTGGTATTAGAATTAATTTATTTATTAATATTTTTTTTTGCAAAATTGATCGACATAGAATTATAAGAAAATTAAAACTATTTTAAATATATATCTCATATACTTCTGTGGCTCTTTTATTTCTATATAAATTTTTTTCATTTTTGTATTTTATCAAAAAATTTTATCTCTAAATTTATAACGAAATTCAAATTTTTTTTCCGAATGCATTACAAGACTATATTTTTTAGTACTATCTATCTATCTATTTATATTGATGCTCAAAGAAAATTAGACGCTTCACAATATGTAATATCTCATATAAATGTTTGTTGTAATTTTTATTTAAATAATATATCTATTCAATCAATACAATAAAAATATTTTTTATATTACTTTTTATACATTATCTTCAAATTACTACGCATCAAATATTATCATAATTAGATAAATAAAGTTACAATATAATTAAATAAGTTTAATGAAGGGAGCAATGACGTTAAATTAAGTTACGGATGAAGTAGAAAGCTTTATGATCTTGTAAGAATAGAAATTTATTCTGAGAATTTTTGTTGTTTAAAAATATTCTTATAATTCATTATTTTTAAATTTCATCTTTTATAGTTTTTTCTAATTTTTCCTTCTTTTTGAAACTAAAAATCGATTGTCGACAAGTGTAATTTAAATATAATAAACTTAAATTATAAAGTTTTTTTTACTTTCATCGTGTCCAATAAAACCATTTAATAAGTTTAGTTTCATCAATTAGTTATACGAAATAGATTGTATATAACATTTTATGAAAATCATAATAATTATTTAATTAATAAATAAAAATTTTACGTATGTATTTTATGTATATATATGTATGTGTGTCTGTGTGTGTATTTTTTCATTATTGTATGTAAAGTCATAAAAACATATATTAAATAATAGTGTACTCCTAAGTATTATCTATTACTGAACGTATTTAGTAAGAAGTAATAAACTGATTTGACAGGGTACTTCATTGTGTGCGCAATACATACGTAATCGGCTGAAGCGTTCAGGCATCTTCAGACGGAAGCTCGGGTTGAAGCGCATGAGAAGCGCAAAGCTCATGTCCGGGGGCGCTGTGGTCGCAGAGGTATACCCGGAGCTGGCGGCCGTGGGTACCGAACTGGAGAGAATGCACCCCAAACTATTCGAGAGAGTTGGCCGACAGATCGGTTGTGGCACCTTGAGGAGTGAACAGCGAATGACTGAGGCTCTGACCGACGTCGCCCGAGAGGTTCTCAGATCCGGAGAATGCACGTGGGAGAAGATCGTCGCGCTCTATGCCATCGCCGGGGGTATGGCTGTCGACTGCGTTAGGCAGGGCAAGCCCGAATTTCTCGTTGCCATTCAAAGAGCCATGGGTATGGTACTCGAGGAGGACCTCGCCGCATGGATTCAGGCCAACGGCGGATGGGTTGGTATTTTATCCTCACACTTTTTTCAATATCTTATTATTCCTCCAACCCCCCTCCTCTTTTTATATTTTATTTTCTCATCACAGATCTTTAGTTCAATATTGTTTCCGCATACATGCATACATTAAATACACATGTATTTTATACATATACATTATATGAAAAATTTATTATTAAAACTTAATAATGATTATGAGTATTATTCCTTATTAATCGATATTTAAGGTCTTATATTTTTACTTAGCTTTTTTTATATTTAGAATTATATTAAGAATTTTGTTTGCATACATTAATGAAATTCTTTTAAGGAGTCCAATTCATAACTATTGTCTATTAATGCATTTTTAAAAAGAAGAATTTTTTAAATACTATTATACATAAGTAATATTGTATAAGTTTTAAGTGGTCTAAGCATAAATTTACTATATTTAATTGAATTTCATTTAATTATATATATTTATACATTTATAAAATTTCAGAATGCTTTGATCATAAGATACAGACCAATTTTAAAGCAAGCAGGATGGCAAACGAATACAGTAATTTTATTTATTGCTATAACAACGATATTCGTCAGCATTCTTTTAACATCAATAAGGATTTTTTTTCTGTGATAAAATTTTTAAATTTTTTCAAAACCGAAAAAAATTGTTTTAAAGATTTATCTTTTTGATAATATTTATTTAAAATTTGTATATTATGTATATATATTTTTTTTGCACAATAAGCAAATAATATTATTACAAAATAAATCGATATAATTCGTCATATATTGTCAATATTAAATAAATGTTTTCATTGTTAATAAATGTAAGTATTTATTTTAAAAATAAAATGAATTATTGTTTCTTAACTTAACTATTACAATTTTTTCTTTTATATACTTTTTCTTGAAGCAAACAATATTTAGATATTTTATTAAAATAGTAAACATATATACAAAATTTGAAATGAAATACACTAAGAGGAGAGTTTATTTTGGGAAATTATTTTGCAGTAAATTAGTAGTAAAATCATAATTAGGAAATGAAAAATTTTTTTATATATATATTAGAATTTTTAGAATTCAAAAAGCCTTTAATGGTTATATAAAAAAATTAAATCAGCTGCATAATAATACTGTTGTAATGAATTTTTAGCAGTAATAGTAAAGTAAAATGATATTCAATGTAATTATCATTTTATCTCATATGGAAATTTGAGACATCCAACAAAGAAAAGTAAATTTTCTATGATGCATTACAATTTTCTTGGTATGTTTTTATTTTTTAGTCAGAAAGCCTGTTGAATTCTAACAATTTAAAAAATAGTAAAATATAAGTATTTATTGAAATTATTAAATTTTATTATTGCTAAAAATATATAGTTAGAATAATTAGATATAATTTTAGTTAGTGTAAGACTAGTCTATACCAAAATAAAATATCTTATTTAGAGAAATAGATTTAAATGATTATTTATAATACAGAATTATAAGAAATTAATACTTTAAAAAAGTAATACAAAATTAATAGTTTTTTTATTAACTTGAAATGGTACTGAACTTTATTTAATGATTACTTTAATTAATACATAAATGTAGTTTTAGTTTCAGCAGCGAAAGTAATTATTTTTTTATTAAAGGTAATATAAAATTTAAGGCTTCAGAAATGCTTGTGTATAAAGTTGGATCTATATCTGAAATTCTACTTCTGTACGAAAAAATTCCAATTAGTACATTATTGCTGACCAATGGTCCACCTTGATCGGCCTAAAAATAATTATATTAAATAATAATTTGATACAATAAAAATACTTAGATAAGAATTTTTTATAATTTTTTATAATTACGAATATTAAAATAGCAATAAATAGTGCTAAACTGCAGCTATAAACTTTTTTTTTTAATTGCTATATCTTCGTATAGTTACTTACGGACAATTCATTACTGTTTTTTGGATCAAATGCACATAGTTGTCCAGTGTGAATAATATGTTTAACAAGATTTGTGCATCGTTCAGGATCAATTATGGACATCGAAGTTTTCGCCAATGGCTTGGGTCGTTCATTAGTATTATGAATAAACATACCCCAGCCAGCAACAGTAGCAGTATCTTGATTATTACTTGGATTTTCAGCTAATTCTATCTCCTTGGTTTTATCATTGAACTTAAATGGTTTTTTTACCTATGATGTGAAACTTTATCTTGTAAATATTATTTTCTTTATTAATCACTTTTTTTAGTTATTAAGATACCATTATAGTTTAGGCGTATAATACTTTTATATTCTTTTCAAGTGTGTACACGCAATGCACTCATCCAACTAATGAACTAATGAGTTGTGCTTTCGTTAGAATGTTGAAATAAGTAATAATTCAACGATTTGTATTTTTTATGATTTAATTTATTTTCAGTCTTTATATACGATGATTATTACACGAAGAGCCAATAGCAACGGATTACATCATACGATTTTCTAGAATACCTGATTATATCTTTACGATCATTTTTATTTGTCATTTAATTTAACTTTATATTTATTTTGAAAGGCGATTACTTTACGAATGCCATGATATTTTTATGTTTAGTAGCAAAGTAATTAGATATCCTTGAAGCTCGTATGCGTTAGTATGCGTAAACTCTTTTATTACAAATACATTAACTAAAATTAATACATTATTTTAAATATAATTTAGGCAACGCCTAAACAATTATAATAATTACATTAGAAAGTCGTTTGCGTATGAAAAAAAATTAATAATCCTTTTTTCATAATATTTGTTTAAATTTTTTTATTATTATTTTTAAGTTAAATTAAGTATTAAATATATAAGCTTCAAGTTAATAATAATATATGTATTCATTTAAAAATAATAACGTAATAGATATGAAAAATATTATTTAATAATGTTGATCTGTTTAATTACTTTTAGAAATATAAATATAATAATATTTATCCTTTATAATATAATATTTATATTGCGTTTGTGATAAAACATACCTGTACTATAGCAATATTTTTTATTAGTATGCCTGTTATTGATATTTCGCCCGTGTAATCAGGATGGATAGCTATCATTCTAATTTCATGCTTAAATCCTTTACCGTTAGGATCACCCGTCCCTACTACGACGATTACGTCATTAAACGGCTCATCTTTGCCTGAAAAGCAACGAGCTGCCGTGGCGATGTGCGTCGAACTTACAATCGCGCCACTGCAGAATTGTTCTTCTGTCTTGCGAAATCTTAGCGTCGCCAGGAAGGGAAATTCAGATATAGACGCACTTTCAGTAGCAAGAACATTATTACAACCTGTTTAAATTCACAAGACCATAAGATTTCATACCCAGATTAAATATTTTTTTAAAAGTTGTATAAATTCTATTCGTTTATCACGTATAATTTCAAATGGTTATATATATATATATAATTATTTATTATTTACTAAAGGCATTACATTTATTTCTTTTGTTACCGTTTATCGTAAACATATTATGATTTATATGATTATTTAAAATAAATTTAATTTAGTTTAATATATTTATAAATATCAATTTTTTATTAATTTTAATTTATTAAATATTATTCTAATTTGTAGTGCATCATTTCAGTAACTCTATTTAATACACAGAATATTTATAACTACTCATTACTTTATTATTAATATACAATCAATTCTTATTTACGGTTCCTAAGTTTATTATACACGTAACATAAGGTAACTTAAATTTTTCTAACAATAAGAAAAATTAATTATATAATCTTATATTATTGAACATTAAGAATATAACTGAGATTTATGAGTTTTTCTTCGAGAGCATCAAATTTTATATTGCTTTTCTAGCTTGGAGAAAATTTCTTTCATTACTATGGTAAGTGAGCGCTTTTATCTTTAATACAAAATTTAGATTATTTTAAATATTTGTTTTAAAATGACTTTAAAATAATATTTTCAAAACTAATTTTAATAAAGCTTCGCTTCTGTATTAGTTAATTTCTCCTACAGTTTTTAATGGTAATTTTATTCAATAAATCTAAGAATATTTTATTTTGATCTAAGTATTGTACCTACAGTTTATTAATAATTCGTAGAAGATCAGAAGTACTGTAATTAATAATGTACACTGCATTATTAGACGGATTTATTGGTATTTATTATATTATTATTTCTCACACGTAGATTACAATGCTGAAAAAATAAATTAGATGCCTCCACATAAAAAATAACATTGTTTTTCGTTCAAATGTTTGTATGTATTGTATAAAAATAGTTACGCAGATAATATTTTTAATATTTTTGTTATTTTTATGCCGTTATCTAAAACTGCAATATTGTACACTAATACATATATAGAGGATACATCTAGTTTATATGTAATACCGATATATAATATTTTATATGAATTTTAACTTATTTATTATAAATTTTAAATTGAATGAACTTTTCACACGAAGATCCGTGCTGAAAAAATAAATTAAACATTTGCATAAAAAAATATCATCGTTCTTTATTTAATTGCATTCGTATATATTACATAAAAATAGTGAATAAGATAATATTTTTAATATTTTTTTTTATTCTTGTGTTTTGTCAAAAATAGCAACACTGTATACTAATACATATAAATAAGAATATACGTGGATTATTGGAATTCCAATATATGTTATTTTACATAAATTTTTTCAATTATTTATTGTAAATTATAAATTTATGATAATTTAAAAAATATATTTGTCCTATAACATATGTAATTTGTTAACTCGGATAATGTAATACATAAGTTTATGTCAATTAAACTTATTCATATATTTTTTAATATACCTTTTCCAGTTATAATTAATAAATATTTATCTCTACAAATCTATTTAGTAGAAAAAATATATATTTTTCATATTATTAATTTTTGCCTTTCTATGTATTTTATTTAAATATTTTTAATTTGATAAACAGATAAATTACAAATTATAATCTCTGTTTAATATATTAGAATGAAAATGCATATTATAAATCGATTAAAGTAATTATTAAAAATAAGAAATAATAACATTGACTTTTTATTTAATTATACTTATATATAAGTATAATATAAATAGCACAAGTTGAGAAATCAACGAATTCGTATCTAAGATACAAAATAGGAATCCAATATTATGAATCGATGGAAAAGTATTTAAAATTATTTCATAATATAGATATTTAATGGATTATGAATATAAACATTATTCTTAAATTCTAGCTTCTTTTTTAATTTCAAGATTGTTATTGCCGGACTGTTGTTTTTCGTCTTCTTCTTTCTCTTTTTCTTTCTCTCTTTCCTTTTCCTTCTCTTTTTCTCGAAGATCCTTTAAAAAAATACCGATATTAAAACTTCTGCCGATTTCTAAATAAAAAATGCAAATTTATGAAATTATCGGATAATACCCTCTTTGCAAGTTGACTTTTCATAATATTCGCTTGAACCGTAAGAAAAGTTTGATTGCTTTCTTTTTTATCAAGAATTTCAAGATACCGCTTGCGCGAATCCAGTACTTCGCGAAGCAACTTTTTGTGCTTAATTGCAAGTTCCAGTGCCCGATTCCAATTATACATCTCGATATTTAAATTGATCGCTTCATTAATAAGTCCATTCTGCAACAAAATTCCTTCCGCAGCCTGCAAGTCGCCAGTCAGCAGAGCTGTTTGCGACAGTCTCATCAGTTCATTAGGTAGTTTCTACGCAATTTTCAAGGTAATAAATTCTAAGTATATCAATATTTTAATAAATTATTCTGCTTCTTACATTATTCATTTATTATAATTCTATAATAATTGCATATCGTTATTTAGCATTGATAATTGGCTTAGAAGTTTACGATTAGCCATAAATCTTTTTGATTTCGTATTGTAAAATAATCATTTTCTCGATTCTATAATTTTTGTTTTTTAAAATTTTAAACAGTAAAATTCATATTTCGAATAACTTTATTAAAATATTTATCAATAATAGTATATTTACTCTTTTATAAATTTTAATATCATTTTTATTATATATATTAAATATTTAAATCGAATTTGTATTAAAAAATTATTAGATCATTCTTAAAACTTTCCTTACGTTTGCATAAGCGTCTATGTGTATGCGCCGGCGCATGGATCTATAAGAATGACATGAAAAACCAATGGAGTGAATGTGAGTTTGAAAGAGACATGAGTTTTAAAATGGCGGAGATGAATATAATTTTCTTTTGGATATAAAAGAGTAGTTGTACCTAACGACCTTAACAAATGAATGCGTTATAGAAGAGAACTTACATTATCGGTAAAAAAACTTAGAATTTTCTTGACCTATCTATATGTTACGTAAGATCTTATTATTTTTTAACATGTATGAATTTAATTATAATACACATTGTTAATTGTGAAAAATAGTCGAATTAATCAATCTTTGACGAATTTCAATATTTTTTCTTTTAAACTATTTCTAATGTTTAAATATTATTATTATTAAAAAATTTACATGTATTGCTGTTATAAATATTAGATTTTCCTCTATTATTAGACTATTTTTTTTACACTACATTTATTAGATCATTCAAAAGATACACAGATTTATTTTTTATTCGATTTAAATTGTAACATAAAAATTAGATATAAGCTTTAAATAATGATATTAGAATTTTGTATATATCAACATATTATTATTTCTTTTCCCATTAAAATTATTTTGTCTAATTTAATATTTATACGTAAGCTTCAACCCTTAAAAAGTAATTGTACATAAATTATTTTTAATTAGTGAAAATTTAAAGTCGTAAATAAGAGTTTTTTCTCTCTTTTTGCTTCTTCTGTATTGAAATATAGATCGGGGAAAGTAGTTTAATTGCAAATTAAAGTAATTATTTTATCGGTTGCTAAAATGAACTTGATTAATTATTAATATTATTAGTATTATTTTTTATTTTTAAGCACTCAAACATCAATATCATCACGAATGAAATATACGTAAATTTGAAAAAAAACTATGACCATTATCGGTCTCCTGATATATCATTGCATTTTAATTCATTTTATAATATCCTTATGTCATAATATTATTACTTTTTTTTATTCTTTTGATACAATATCCCGAAAATATGTCTAATAGGCCATTTTATAATTTTATAATTTCATTTAATTAATTCCATAATAATTTCAATGTCATTTCTAAGTAATAACGTATGATAATTTTACTAGTATAATATTCATTAGTATTAATACCTTTATGTAACATATATAATCAACTTTATCGTATCTACCAATAGCTGCACAAGCCTCTTCTGCTATATTTAGTTGCTTGCTGTCAATTGCCATAACGGCCATACAAGTCCATAATGTTTCACTCTAAAATAACGAATGTACTAGATTATTTATATCATAGTTAATAAAAAACAATACTTTTATTTTATTTCAAGATTTAGTTTTATTTGGAAGTATAGATTGTTTTATGATTTGTGACTATTACGTTTTAATCGTTATTTATTAAAAAAGAGTTAAATATTTCAAGAGTTTATAATAAGTATTTTAGTACCTGAACTATTCGACATAAAGAAATTGCTACTTCCCAGTGCCCTTTTAATATATGTTGATGTAAATTGGTAAAATATGTATAAAAAGATAACACAACTAAAGCTCCGTCACCACGCCTTACTGTTACTAGGCCGTTTTGAACATTTACTATGGTGGCATGTTTCCCAAACTCACTAAAAATATGTATGAATTTTTCATTTGGAATAATAAGTAAGATATTCGATTTTTAATTAAAAAATACATAATATTTTATTAATAATATTTAAAATAATATAATCAAAATGAAATCGAACTTTGTTGAAGCGATCAGAAACATTATCTCTATATTTTAATTGTTTTTATGAATTCATGTAATTAATAATAGGATTTGAATTTTTAATTTAATTTCATAAGATGCAAAATTTTGATTGATAAAAAAATTATTTCTTAATGTATTAATTTTTATTAAAAAAAATTACGCAATTGAATATCAATAATAATTTTACAAAGAGTAAGTAATAATATACATTTATGTACAATAATTTGAATAGTTATAAGCGGATGTATAATTGTAAAAATTGAACGATATATAAATTAGTTTTTTTTTTAAATATTTGTTAGATTATTTATTGCAAATTTACCTGCTCTCTTTGTCCACTCGTGTTTTACGTATTATTTTACGATCGCTGTAATGTACGCAATTAGGGCAAAGCCAAACGGATAAGGTTGCGTCCAACATTCCAGCTAAAACATTAGCGTCAATAGCCCAAGCTATATTCTGTGCCATTGCCGCTAGAAAATGTTCATTTTTATTCGTAACATAACCACTAAGAGTATTTGTTTTCTATTTATAATTGCAAATTAAAAGATATTAAAACTTAGCAGTTATATGAAATTATTTTATAGAGTTTATTTTGTCAAATAATACCGAACTTCAAATAATTTGAAGTTAATTTGCATCACAATGTTAACGCGATTATTTATTGTGATTTACTTATTTTATAAATCGAATTAATTTTTATCTATCTGTATGTATTTTTATTATAGTATGAATATAACTTTTATTTTCATAGAAAACATAATATACGCATTCTGTAGGTGAAATAAAAGCATACGTACATATTATACTAAATATTGGTAAAAATTAGATTTAAAAATTAACTTATTCTAGATAGCTAAATTAAATTCTTAATTTTTAATCTAGTCGAACTGCAATAGTAAGTAATGAAAAAATATTAATCTTCGATAATATTATATATACGAAACAAAAATGTGTTTGAAATTTGAATAAAATGAATTTTTTAATTTTTTTACCTATTTTACAGGATCGCCCAAATCCACTAGATCTTATCGAAATTAAAAATAAATCTTTGTTTTCATCGATTAATGCAAGTTGACGATCTGCAACTCCCCCAACATAATTCAGAGCTAAACTGCAAACATTTCTTAAGTGCGTATATGGTTGTCCTTCCACGATAGATTTTTTTTTAGATATCTCTAAAACATGCAAAACTAAACAAACTTTTTACTCAATTTTTCATTAAAATGTATTAATCGTAGATTATAAATTAATTGATTATAAAAAGATAGTTTTTGGAATGGAATTTTTTAAAAATGGCTTTTAAATAAGTATGCAATTAAATTAACTATCATTTTTTTTTTTTTTGAGATTTATGCGAAATTTTACGTTATATTGAGTCCAGTGAATTTTCAACGAAGAAACAATGACTTGAAAATCTTGTTTTATGCTACGATATAAAATTGGTATAAGTGAATATATTAAAAATATTTTTATAAATGGGAAAAATTATTAGCACCTTTATTATTTGTTTGGTCGCGAACAACAAGCGTATCGACACATATTGAAATACAGGGTGGATATAGAGGCTCTGAAGTCATTCCTTTCCACTTTGGAGAACCCAAAAATCGGCTTTGATAATTGTATAGTGATAAAGTACTTCCCTCGACTAATAGAAAATGCCTAAATAAATAATAACATACTTTACAAACTAATATATGTCATATTTTATTTATTATTTTACAAAAAGATACAGATACAGAGGAAGATTTCTGAAAATGTATTTATATTCAATAAGTAAGTGCTTATTATATCAAGAAAGTACTTAAAGATTAGAATATAGAAAAATATTAATAATAACAGTTATTGGTAATATATATTTAGTAAATAAAATCTTTTACTTCTATTATTTAATGGATCTTGGCAGTAATAAATACATATAGTTACTTGTCAGAAAGTAGAACAACTGTAACGGAGCCATTTTTTAAATCAAATATGGCAGGTGTATTCCAATTTTTGATGGAATATATGTGGCACTGACTCGGTGTTATTACAATCAGGTGGTCAAAACCAAATTCTAACTGCACTACTCGGTCAGATATCTCTAAAATCTCATTAACTTCAGTGCCCGCTTGAGTTACTTGAATCATCTTACGTTTTATAAGGTTCGCTTGAAATCCATTATATTCAAGTTTTCTAAATCAAAGTACAACATGCGTAATGTAAGGTGTGTGTATGAACGTCTTTTTTAATGTTATTACTGAATACCGCATTATTTTATACACTTAATTTTTTTTGAAAAAATATTTTGTCAGTTAAATTATAATAAATAATTTTAAAAGTTTCTATTTGCTTTATTAACTAATTACAGTATCGGATTGAGGAATTTATCAACTATATGTTTCCAAAATACTATATAAATGTATTTACAATGCGTTTAATGAAACATCTTAATAAAAAAAGTATGGCTAAATAAATATGTAATTAAAATAAAAAAATTAAAGATATTTAAGATATATATCCAATTAGGGTAAAAACAAAAGAAATTGGGAATGTTAAAAATATATAATTGTTAAAATAAGGTAATAAAATTAATAAGAAGCACGGTTTACTTTTCGATTGTGTGAGCGATCAGGACGCTCCCGTTGCTACAAGCTAAAGCTATTTGTGTGTTGTCGCTAGACCAGGCAATGTTGTAAACGCTGCCGACTTGAATTTTTTCCATTGAATGAGACCACTAGATGAAAGAAGAGCGTGAGTGGGTGGGAGGAAGAATATTATTAAACTTGTAGTCGACTTATAGTCGGAAATTATGGGGAGATGGTTAGATTGGTGACATTTCCTTACCCCGATCTTGTCACAGAGCTTGAGAGTGTTGAATGAACCGACAGCGGTGTAATTACCAGAGAAACACCAGCTTACAGCTGTTATTGGATAATCGCCTACGACACTAACATAAAGTAAATTTCCACTTGAATCCCAAACCTAAAATTCAACGTTCAAGGTTTATTTGTCCCCTCGACATAGTCAATGAGCCTACATTTCATTGGCGTCTAAATAACGGTAATGATGAAAATATAATTCTTAAAATTCATTTATTACTAGTACGTTATTTACTTTAAAGAAATTGTCGATTTTGATATTTTATTGAGTTGCAATTTTGTAAAATTATTTTCGGTAAAATTTATCTAAACAAACTTAACGAGAATCCTGCAAGAACTTAGACATTAACTATAAACATTATTTAAACATTCGATGTACTAAATCAAAATTTCAATGCTTACATCAACTTATTTTTTACTAATTATTTATGTTTGCGAATTATCAAAGTATGTAATGATTGGTTTTAAAAACTTAGGATATTTTACCTTATGACGGCAATCTTCTCCTCCAGATATAATAAGACCGTGAAACTGGTTCCAAGAGACGACAAGTATTAAGCCTTCATGGGCCTGCCACTAAAATATTAAATATTAAACATTTTCTCGTATATTTTTAATTTAATACGCACTGTTTATGTACATCAACATGTTTTATTTATAAATGAATTTTTGTTTATTTTACTCTAAAAAAATAATGTCATAAGACAGAATAAAATATGAGTTTACTCGTTGTGGCTTCGAACTAATTGTTAAAGATTGTATAAGCAAATGGGATCCTTGTGAGTACAAAATAGAGGAGTTATCTGGACTCCATGCCGATGCCATTATCGGTTGACTGCCTCGAATAGCGGTAGAACGTAGCATACCGCTTCGAGACCAGACTTTTATTACACCATCCTCACCGGCTAAAATAATTGAAAGACTCTAATAAATAATAATCTTAAAGATTTTATTTAATTATTCAACTGAGAATTCTTATACAACTATGTGTTTTGCATTTTATCCGAACCTGTGAACAAAGCTGAACCATCGTAACACCATTTTCCGAAGATTGTTGCCCCAGTATGAGCAACGATAGACTTTTCTATTTTGCCGTTTTTGCTAACCAAGTGAAATTTTCCTTAAAAAACAAAAATTTAATAGAAATTACGTAATAATTTATAATGATAATACCGCACAATTTGTTCCATAACAGATATTTCTTCAGATTTAAAGAAATTCGAAAATCTTCATAGCTGAAAACTTTATTTGAAATATCTGCTATGTTGAAAAATCAATTATTTACATATTTATTACATAATTGCAATATACCGTCGGTCGTTGTTATTAACAAGACATCAATTGCTTGTTTTTTTACTGAGCCCAAACTAGCTTGAATGGGCCGAGGATGCCATTGCATATTCGTAGGATAAAAATTTTCTGGAAATTCCGTGATAACTTTGGAGTTTATGATTCCACCCTCAAATTTCCAGCATATTAGCAAATGGTCATCACTATAAAAATTCAGAAATTTATCAAAACTGCATAAATTAGCAGCAAATTTAAAATAAATTTCAAAAAAATAATATTCAATCAATATATGTAACATTGATATTTAGGATTTTATGGGCATAAAATTATTTAATTGTGGATATATAATGTTTTCCTTATTAGAAATATGGTAAAATTATGTTTCAATCATTTATTAAATTAAAAATTAAATAATAATATATTTCTTTTCGATATAAAAAATATTTTATATTTTTAAAAATACTTACTGTTAACATTATTTTTTTAGTACTGTTAAAATTTTTTAAATTCATAATTGTTTGTTATGGAAAAAACTTATATATATTTAAAATAGATACACAATATTATTAACATTATGGCGTTCCATTAATGCTAGAAAATCTAATCGTTTTTATGTTATTAAAAAATTAGTAATTTATTATATATAGTATATACTTGTACAAGTAATAAATCTGTAAACTTATTATTTAAATTTGACTTTTCAACAATAATTGATTTCATTAGTATGTACGAACCCACAAGAGAAAATTTCGTCAGGTGCGATCCATGTAACACTAGTGACAGTCTTCTTATGTCGAGCAGACCCTTGTTCTGATATTTTAAATCTCATTTGATGATTAAATATCGTTAACTTATATTTTATAATGTAATGATTAAAGTAGTGTCAATGGAAACACTTTGTACGACTATTTTCGGTTATACTTCGACTATCATTATTTAAACGAATCTAATTGTTACTATGGAAACAAGAGCTTCACAACAAATTAAATAATGAATATTTAGTTTTTACGTTTTCTACATATTTATCGTTATTTAATTAATTAATAATTAATATAATTAATAACGATTTTTTATTAAAATTTTTTTCAAAATTTCTAAATTGAAATTTTATAATAAAAATGACTACGATTAGATAACTTTGTTTAGTATAAAACCTTTTTCAAATTGTATATTCATAAGTAGCAGTAATAATATGAAATAAAATTTACGAAAATGTATTATTTCATCGTCTCGTAATGGATAATTATATTGATGAATAGATAATTACTTAAGTCACAAGTAATCAGTAAAAATTTTAACAACATAGAAGTCTTTAACAATTTACAAAAAAATCAAATTTTATATTTATTTATTGTAGAATTCCTATTTTCTTAAATTTAGTAATCAATTTCGAGAACATACAATTTCAAGTCATTCACGTCTTTTTTTTTTAACCAATCAGTTTAATGTATAATGTAATTAGGATTTCATAATTTCTTCAAACCTTCAATAATACTAGTGTAGGCATACTTCAAATAACATTACATCGAAAATTTTACACCTTTATTCATGATTAGATTTCATTTACAACGAATCTACTATAATAATAAATATAAACTACAATATTTATAAAATTATGTTAGGATCTATACAATCGATAATTAAATATTTACGTATATTTTTCCCACATATTTTCAATCTAATATTTTAATGCATTGAAATACAATTTACTTTTAATTGTAAGTACAATGAAAGTTTTTATTAATAGAACTAATTTTGCTTTAAATATTGTTTTTTTTTTACTAAATTATGAACTGAATTATTAAAAAAGATTAAAATATACATATATAAATAATTATGAAATTGTGCTAAAAAATTGAGCGCTTGAAAATGTTAGTATATTCATGGGATTAATAAATTTCGAATTGAAAAATGCTCGATTTATTTTATATTAAATCTTATTTAGAGCAAATATAATAAGGTACATATACATAATATATATATATATAAATATACATATGTAAATACAAATAATTTCTTTAAAAAGATCTTTAATGATTTTTTTTTATATATTTGCTTAAACCTATTATTCATATAGTTAATAATTAATAATTTTAGAGGATTGACGATAATACTAAATTACCTTACACGAATACACAAACTTATTTTAAATTAATCATTCTAAATTTTATAGAACATTATATTACAAAAGATATTTTATTTGTTTTATTTAATATCTTTTCCTTATATTTTTTTGGTTTAAAAAACCTAATTAATTTTTTTTTAATTTACATCATTATACACAACTACAGTTATTAGCAACAATTTTTTATTTTGATTTTTCTAAAACAATGGTTCTTAAAAATAATTATAAAAACGATGATATTTTTTAACTTTTCATGATTATTTAACAATAATGGACGTTTTACAAACACGTAAAGTATTTTTTTGGATATATTTTATAAGTATTGCTAATAATGTTTCCGTATAGAAATACTTTGTAAATACAATTATAATTACGTGCCGTGTATACTTTTCGTATACTAAAGTTTCGATACATATAAGGGTATCTTTATTTAAAAATCGAAATTATTTTTGTAATCGCACGTTTTTCACTCACTTGTGAATGTAATCACTACATTATTTGAACACAATGTATTCTCAATCATGAGAAACTCAATGAACCGTACTTAAAATATATATATAGACACTCGCAGTTACTCGCAATTGAAGTAAAATTTACAAAAATTATATACCTCGTTACATAAATTTCGCTCAATGGTTTTAGTAGTTGTTTACAACATCATTTAATTATGCTACTGTCAATATAAAATTCTAATAGTTTTAATTATTAACAGATCATTATTCTTCTTTTTTTTTTATTTTCAATGTATCTTAATAAATAAATATATTGATATAATTGTATTTTTTAACAATAATGTACACGACTTTTTGTAATTAGAAAATTCTGTAATTTAATTTTAAAAATTATTTAGCAACTTTCAGCGAGGATTCTAACACAGTAATTTATGAATAATACGCGTTGTACTTTTTTGTAATATTCCATTAGTAGGAACTATTTCCATTTTTCCTAATCTTCAATTAATTTTATTATTACCATTTTATATGTATGTACTTATTTAGTTAATCAAGTACCCTCATTCGTGCATCACCATCCAATAATTAATACTTAAAATTATCATAATAATTAAGTATGTGTACGCGTGTGTATGTGTGCATATGCGTGCGCACGCGCACACACTATACTTCTTGCACGAAAAATCTAAATTATGAGAAAGTGCTACATTTAACTAGTGAAGAGGGATTATGATAAAATATGGCACCGATTTCTGTGCGAATAAAACTTTCAAAATAAATCTTTCATACAATCGATTATCGATATGAAATAAAAACAAAACATATGAACTTTATGAATCCGCTGTTAAATTCTATTGCACATTTTTTGGAACGTTAAATTATATATTCCCACTATTGGTTGCTTTTCGATTATTTTAAATTAGAGAATTTAAAATCTTAATCTCCTGTCTGCGACATCTGAACAATATTTAAAATTGGCGGATAAGTAGTTATTTATAATCAACCAGTTGTATGTATCTCTGTCTTAATATTACTAATGTTATTGATATTAACATTGTCATTATCATTGGAATTAGAATCTTCAAACTTATCATAAAAATTATCTGAGTACGCTAACAATATCATTTTTAAAATAATTCGAAGAAAATTTTATTAACAGAATCCATCTCTTTTTATGCTTTGTTATTATTGGTAAACTTGTATTGTAAATATATATATATATATTAAATATAACATTGCGTTTTACTTCTTTCATATAAGTTAATGTCGAAATATTTAATACGTGTATCTCATGTACACGTATCTCAATTATTTATAACTTCAAATATATATATATAAATATATGATGATAATTCGCTTCTTATGTGTGATGCATAAACGAGAATACTTTTTTAATACTGTTAGTTGATGAATAGTGACCGCATATTGCACACTCGTTGCATACGATCAAATTCTTCATAAAAAATTATTTTATATCTCTATTTGAATTATTTCGAAGAAATATAATTTTTTTTAATTTAAAATTAGTTTCAGGATTTAAAATTTAAAGTCAATTCATCAAAAATGGATTTTTATTTGTTCGTTTGATTTTTAAAGCCAAAATTAATTAACTCTGAAGAAAGAGATTCATTAAAATCAATATAATATAAAATTACGTAATTTCATTTTCCACCTTTCTAATTTTCTTAAAATAAGTAGTAATTTTTATTCTTAAATGTATTAATAAAATTATATTTCTATAATTAAAGTATAGTAAATTTTTTAGCATACATATTAATTTTATTATTTCAATATGAACATTATAAATATAATGAATAAAATTAATTACGAATGCAAACTTTTCTAGATAACAATAAACTTATAAATTACTGCTTATCAAAAGTTTGTTATTTATAAATTTACGGTTTTCAGAAAGTATTTTATTAGCTTTAAGATAATGCGACTACAATAAATTGGTTTTCTAGAGTACGTAATAACAATGAGCTTAAAATTCCGACTTCATACTCAAGTTATTCTCATATTCAAAAATAGTTTTTTGTAATGTATTTCAGTGAAGTATCATAGAAAAAAAGATTAAAACCGCAAAAACATCATTTTAATTTCATTCGAATTTACAAGAATATCACTAAAGTTTCATAACGGGTTAAGTACCCACACACAAGATACTTGTGGCACACTTCAACAACACTTAATTATAATTCATATTATATATATACGGTTTGTAAATAAATAAAATCAATAGATCTTGTTTTAGTTAGTTATAGCAAATCTTCTTAGAGTTCGGAAAATTAGATTTTGTCGATCATGTTTTGTAATATTTAGGGTCCTTATGGCACGTATGCACAAATAAATAAATATTAAGGATCCTAGGGTTTCTTATACATTAAAAATGTTAAAAACTTGTATAAATCAATGAAAAATAATTATTTCATAATTCTGTATGTGTATGTGTGTGCGTGCGCTTATACATATTCCAAGAAACGGTAACTATTAGAGTAATAACATATCCACGAGTGCGCCTATGCAGTTACGTACCCATGTAAAAAGAGTCACGTATGCATGCACGTTTATATAAACAGTGAAAAATAATTATACCATAATCTTTTGAATTAGATAAACGAAATATAATCAAAGAAGAAAGTATTTCATTTTTTTCTGAAATATTTTACAAAATTTAAACAGTCTCATGTCATGGAATGGTGTAAGAACGTTAATATTATTTTATAATTTTATATAATTAAATCGTTTATGTCGAACGATTTTATATTCGAAAAGATAATAATATTAGTTAATGGAAATGCCGTGTGTTTATAGACTTTTTTTTAAAAATAAATAAGTGTTAATTGAATTTGATAACTGCTTATTTAATTATGTAAGATTATTATTCGTAAATATTAAGGCTGTACAATAGTCAACAACTATTAATGTAGATTATTAAATAGATTTAAAAATTTGAAAATATCATTTATGTAAAAAAAAAAAATTAAATAATTGAGATAATAATATTACAGCAACATATGCAGCAAATACGTAATACTTTATTACGTAATAAGTTTGGTTTATTGATGGGTTTCTCCATTTAAATGCACACTAAGCTACTTCACATTTCATTCGGCTTGAAGCATTAATCTTTGCAATAATTATATACACAGCTCAATTGAGTTACCAGAGACGAGGTAAGGGTCTTGAAAAAACAAAAAACTTAATTTAAAGCGTGACTGTTGCGTCGTCTAAGAAAGGCTCGACTGTTAGCCGGGTATATTCTTGTGAAAAAAATAAGGGAACTGCCGAGAGTGAGTTTGACCGGTGCATGAATCCCCCCTGGTAACTTGATAAAGACTGTGGCCACGGCGGCGAGACCATCTCCGGTCGGTTCTACTGCTACCGGAATCACCTCGCTGTGGAAGTTGATAACCTTGTTGCGTCTGCCTTTACGTTGTGGTGAATTAGGACTGCATTCGATCTGGTTCGGGGCGCCCGCCTACAATCATATAGGTTATATTATAATCATATAATAAGAATACTAGAACAGAAGAAAAACCGGAATTAAATACCGTGACCACGATCTATCTCACCTCCCGATCATAAAGAATTGTCGCCGAGGCGAAAGGTCGCTTAGCCATGTGCAGCATCTCGACGACGTGTCTTCTCCTGGCTCTTCGCACATCCGCAGCTTGCTTTGTCTTCCAAGCGACGACACACGCTGCAAGGAAGAGAAAGAAACACGAGAAGAACACGGAGAAGAAGACGAAGAGGTCGATGTGTAATTGATCCTGGCGGAAGAATATCATCCCGTACGCGGCCCGGCCGCTCGACTCTCCCCCCGCCGGTGGATTGATCGCCCTAAGGGCAATGTGAAACTTGGTCTGGCCAAGCTCGTGCTTATCCTGGGGCAGCGTCAATACCAGTCGGTTCGTCAAATTCCGTACAAAGAGGAACGTGTTTCGCTCATTTATCGTGATGTAGGTTGCCAAACCCTCTGCCTGGCGCTCCGTTACCGTAAATGCAAAACTGGGGTTCCATTGAGTTTCCGCTCCGTTCGGCACAAAATAATACGAAATGTAAGGATAATAGTCGACCTTACGATCCTGACCATGCTGTTGATTGTCCTCCGACCAACCGTTCTCGGCCCGAGTCTTGCGCCATTTAAATTTCTCATCTAATTCAATCTGAAACCAGATACAAGGGTAACGACAATTTAATTTTCGAATAGTAATTTATTCACTTTTCTTATACAGTCAAGTCAAATATGGAATAGTCTAATTAATAATATAATATGAAAACTATATAAGACACAAATATGAAATTTATTTCATACCCTAAGTATGAAAGTAATATTTTAAAATATTCGTCTAATAAAGCTATTGTATTTGATAGATATTTATGTGGTAATCAATTATGGCTTTTCAAAGATATTAAAAAATAATGCAATCATTCATAAATTGTTTCTTAAATAAATCATATAAATACATTCAATAATTCATTTGAGATTAAAAATGTTAAAGAAAAGAACAAATTGTTTACATAAATAATTACATTTAAAGAGAAACAATCTGAATAATGCAATTATTGAATAAATAATGTGTTATGTTATAATGCCAACGATTAAAATATTTCAAATAATTAAATAATCAAACTAGTCTTTAACATCTACCTGTGTTCTTTTTCTGTTAGACAAGTATATCTTTGATTCATAAAGGTAAAGGTGAAAAACTAAATAAAAATATCTTACTTCTTGAAAACCAGTGGATGCATTTAAGGTAACAACGAAAGTATCGTCTCGAGGACTGAGGAATAGATCAAGGGCACCCTGAGTTACATCTACCATTATTCTAATATCGACATTCATAAAACGGGGTTGAACCATGTAGAAAACTGTTTGCCCAGGATTCAGTGGCTTCGGTTTTACCTTGCATTCATCTACATATAAGAATGTTATTAGATTTGTACACGTATATTTATATATATTAAAAAATGTTGTCTAAGCATTTAGTAATTATTGTATAAGTACTAACCATAAGGTCCTCAGAGAAAAAACCACGTGATAAATTTATAAAATAAAATCTTACAATTTCTTTTGTTATTCGTTAATCTTTTAATTAAAAAATAATGAATGAAATATGATATTTTTCACTGATTTAAAATGCAAATGTATTATAATATGTAATAATTACGGCATTTGGGTACAAATATCTATTATTTTTAATAAAAGTATTTAATTTAAATAATCTTTGATTGTTAATTCGAACAATTATTTTAAACAAGCATTAATAAAAAGGTGAAAGTGGATCAATCGAATGAATAAAATAAATGAATGTATTGAGTCTTGAAATATGGAATGAATCTCATATTACCTATAAGTTTAGAGTCGAAACACATTTTGTTATCGACAGTGACCGTTTTATAACACTGGTGGCCCATTGTTGGTGTACCAGCGTAATTTTCCCTACACTTGCTGCATTGTACCATCCAACAAGGGAGTAATCTTAAATGCCCAGCTTTGAAAGGACCACTAAGGCAAGAGGTCTCGCTTTCCGTATTATTTCTGCAGTCACATTGCTCGCCTGTCACTGGGTCACAGGTAAAACCATGACCATGACATTCACATCTACATGTACAAAAGATTACCATATATTTTATTAAATATTCAAGCTGCTTTATTTATAAATGATCGACGATATTTACACGGTTTTTCGAGCTTTATATTACAAACTACTTTATTAATAAAGAGAATAATTTTTATAATCTTTAAAATAAAGAATTATATTTTAATTTGAAAAGTTCCAATGATCATGAATTTTATATAAGAGTAGGCAGTAGAAAAAATCAAAGACTATTTCATTTGGAAAATGTACAATAATAGATATAAAAAAAATTCATAATTGAGGTATTATGATTGAACTACAGGCTTCATTTAAAACTATATATTAATTCGAAATAGTAATAAATAATTTTAGCTCATGAACTAATTCAATCAATAAAAGTATAAATTAATTTGTTAAGTTATTCGAATTTTAAATTACTTTAATTAAACATGCAACTTACGGTCGACAAACATCTCGTAAGTCTTCTGTTCCCCTAAAATAACCAGTAACACATTCACCACATTTATCACCTTTTGTATTATTACCGCAATTCACACATTTAGCTTTTGAAACAGGACCCTCGACCAACTGTTTTTTCAATAATTCAATTGACATTTTATCAATAGAATTCGGATCCTAAATATAGAAAAAACATTAATGAATAAATTAAATATTAAAAAAAAGTTATGTTACTGTCTTAATTATACTTAAATAATTTATCAACATACTGGTACAGTCATACTTTCATTAATACAAATGCGAGTATGTCCATTACAATATTCTAAACATGGCACACATTGACCATTATCAGCAGGATTTCCAACGTACAATGGCTTGCACTTATCACACTGAGGTCCCATAGTATTATTATGGCATGTTAAACACTTATCTAGTTTGTCTGGGCCAGCGCAATTACTATGACCGTTACATTGACATTGAATCGAGCAATTTCTACCAACGTAACCGAAATCGCAGCGACATACATTTGGTTCAATACAAGTACCTCTTACACATCCTTGTGTACACATTGGTACACATGTTTTTCTAAAATATAAATTTTTAATATATGTATATACATTGCAAAAATAACTTTTAATTTATTATTTACAATAAATCTACATACCTTCCATATTCATTATACATGTGTGTCCTGAAGAACAAAATGATAAATAATATTTTTGTACACACATACATATATAAAAGCAACAAATTAAACAGACAGATGCTTACGTTTCAGTTTTGTATCCTTCACCGCACATGCACTCGAATCCTTCATCTAAGTCAAAACATTTTTCGCTTTTCGGTGAACACGTATGATGACCATTTATACATTCATTTTCTGGTGGACAGCGCACATAATGCCATGAAAATCTTAACGATGACATTATTTTTCTTAATGAAATTGAAATATTCTTCTGATAATCGAGTTCAGGTGTTGACGTCGTTGTGATAGCTTAAATCATAAAAATTTACGTAAGTAAATTTCATTTATTTAAGTAAATTTATGTAATGTCTTAAATAAATAAATTTTGTATACAATTAAATTTTTTTAGAAAAACTTAAACAATTAAATAATTAAATTATATTAATTAAATACATTCTATTTATAATATTACAAATGATAAAATATTTTTAATTTGTATAATAATATAATTAAATCATAAAATTAAAATTTTTTTTTATTAAATACGTTGATTAATTTAGAATATTGTGTATTAACTAAAATTAGATTGAGGATATTTCTGATAGTATAGCATTTCGCATGTTCCACCAGCTGGATGGTCAAATCCTGGAGGAGCTTCCAAAGATCCTTCAGCACATATCCCTTGTCCAGTAATGTTCAGAGAATCCAGTGAGCACCAACCACAGTGTGAATGTTTCAAACATGTACTGCACTGTTTAAATACAGAGCAAGGCTCCGGACAGTGTTCAACATCCATACTTCGTAAAACCAAACCGCATACTCCGCCAGCGCAATATAATGGTTGATAAGATGGAGAGATACACTGAAAACATAATATTTAATGTATATGTAAAATAATATATTTCATTAATATACTATACATACAAATAATTGCTTTTAGATTTAAACTTGCTTTTCTTTTAAATAATAATTTGATATAAAAATGTTCTATTGTAAATTTTAAAATTATTGTAAAAATTGGGTAATGTTCACGTACTTCATTTAATCTTGTAGACCATCTACATTCTCTCCAACCACCTTCAGCTCCTGTACCTTTCAGACAGCTTTTGCAATCTTGATGTTCAGAGCATCTTTTCTCACATTGTGTACTCGTCATTTTAATACTAGATCTATTAAATATATCCTCAGGCACACAATTCCAATCATAAACAGGTTCGCCTGCCAACTTTAATCCCAATTCAGCTAAAAAATCATTTTATATGGTATAAAATATTTTTATTGAATAATATGAACATTTGTTTATTGAAAGGAAAAAATTTTTTTTTAATAAAAACCTACATGTTTTTAAAACTTGTCTCGTCCATACACAATTTCCTTGACAATTTTTGCACTTTTCACAATCGCTCGCTGGACATAATCTTTCTCCACATTGATCGACGTCATTAACAAACTTTTGCCAATGCTTGCATTTGTTTTGCTCGTCGCAATCTTTATCGGCAGGTATACATTTACCGTGACAGTCGATGCACCATTTACAAACTGGTATTTTTTCCTCGTAGTAAGGCCATTCAGCCAAGCAGTCCGTGCATGTTTTGAAGCTTTCACATTTTCTACTGGCCATCCATTCGGAATTGCAAAATATACCATTAGATCGATGAGCTTTCGTGACATTTACATCACATCTAAATTATTAAATCCAAATAAATGCGTGTTTGATTAAATGAAATAATTTATTATGTTTATAAATTTATAGGTTTCTTAATTAAATTTAGAATAAATAAATAAATAAATAAATAAATAAATAAATAAATATGTATATATATATATATATATATGTAATGACTAACTTTTCATCACGATGCAGTGATTCTTCGTTAGAAAAACAATAAGAGGCATTATCTCCTGCAATAGTTGTAACTGAACAGAATGAGCATCCGTAATATTTTCTGCATGTAATTTTATCAGTCCATAAATTACATAAATCTTTAGGTATATGAATGAGGGTAACATGACTTTTTATTCCACCATCAAAGCCTCCAACTACATATACTGCATTACCCTCAGGATCGGTATGGGTCATTGCATGCGCATAGGCTGGTGGTGGTGACTTCCCTATAATTTCCATATCTTTTGTAATTAGACGAATCCATAAATTGCAAGAGTATTTGTAGGCAATTAAAGAGTCCGTAGTATTATGAGGATTTTGACGACCTCCAAATATGACCATATATTCATCTGTAGTAACAGCAGAATGAAGGAAACGAGCCTGAGGCTGGAAATTATAGTATTTATTTAATTCAGTATATTTTAAGCAAAACAATGATATCAAAATTTATAAATATTTTTTCTCTTCTAAACGGATTTCTTTATATTTGATTATGTTATTAAATATAATCAAAATTTAATTATTTTAATATTAGTTAAAATTAAAATTCCGTTGAGAAACTGTTAAGATTATATAGAATTTCATTATTATTTAATAACATTAAAAAAAAAAAATAATAAATAAATAAATATAATAGTTTCAGCAGTTCTACTCTATTAAAAAAAATTTTTTTATCTAATTTTATACTATTTCTATTAAAAATTAATGAAAATATTTTCATTAGACTAATAGACTTGTGTATTAGAAAATCATAAAATAGCTATTAAAATGCTTAAAAGTAATTGTAAGTGATGGTAGTATTAGAATCTGAGAATAACACTAACTTCATTCTTGTATAATCATTAATATTTCCCTAGAAATCTTTTGTTGGTAAACTTACCAGTACTGTGCCATCAGAGGCGTCGTCATCAAATGGTGGAAGCACAGACCACGTTTTTGTTTTATAGTTCAATGCGTATAATTTATTTGAGATAAATGTCCGATTGATAGCGTAGGTATAACCACCGAATATGTAAAAGCTATTTGATCTACTATGAAAGATTGTCGAATGTCCGTAAACTCCTAATGGTCCATTGCCGACCGTAGATACAGTATCCCACGTCTCGGATTCAAGATTGAACTCCCATACAGTATCTAAATACCCATATTTCGGACTAAATCCACCGATGAGTACTAAACTCTCGGATTCTCCTCCATCCCTGTATAAGGTAAGTGTATGTCCAGCTAGGGGCGGGGGTTGTTTCTTGTTAGGCGAGCTATCGAGTATTAGCATCCACCGTTGATTTTGAAGGCTAAATTTCCAAAAGTCACTGATGGTATTATTAGACAATCCTTGGATTCCCTCTTGCTTTATCGTCAAGCCACCATAAACGTAAATCTGCTGTCTGCTATGTACAATTTCTGATGCATGGAAGTATCTGCCTTGGGGCATCGATGCTTCTGAGGTCGACTCTACCGTCACCGGCATCCACGTGCTGTTTTTAGTATCAAACAATCGTATATCATTTAATGGCCCGTGACTCAAGGAGTAGCCACCAAACATCCAGAGACTGCCCCGTCTGTCTGCGACAAGACTATGACCGAAACGTGGAAGGGTCTTCCGCAAATGATCCAAATGGTCGGCAAGATACTCGCTGTTAAAGAGTTCCGTGAATACCAGTTGATTATCCTTTAAAATTGATTAAATTATTAATTAATTGTGAAATTTATTAATTTCTCTTAGCCTTTATCAGTTAGTAAAGTTTTAATAGTTTTTCTTTTAATAGAATACAAATAATACGTAAATATTAGTATCAATATACAATTAATTTGACGTCTTTATGCAAAGACATGTCCCGGATTTTATCTTAAAAATTTATTTTACAATAATAAAGAAATTACAGATAATTTAATCGACTTAAACTTGGCTGTATTAGGAGTATGACCCACATAATCAATTTAATGTAATCAAATTAACGCGTATTTAATTTTGTTCTTTCATACTTTAATAAGAATAGAGCAGTCACGTCCGCCAAAGCCTGGTGAGCAAACACAGTGTCCATAGCCCTTATCGCAAACTCCTTGTTTTTTAATGGATGAACAATTCTTGGGGCAAAGCTCGATGTCGCAGTTGATACCGACGAAACCGAGCTTACAAAGGCAATTGCCACCTCGACATTCACGATTAGCTGGACAATTGTTACAGGTCATTATAATGTAACTGGCATTGAAGCCCTCTATTTCGTCAAGCTGCTTATAATGGACGGTAAGGAAACCGGATTTAGCCTCGACGGTGACAGGGTAATCAGTACTTTCGGTGCAAAATACACCGAGAAGTTGACTCTGTTGACTGCTGATGATTGACACAAACGCCGGCAATCCGTCGTAAACGTAGGCACTATTTTCTTGGCAGCTGATATTTATATCATCGTGGATAGTAAACTGAATGACACTTTGAATTGCTGGTGTCGTCGTGTCGGGTGAAATACCTAAAGACCATAAAATACATAGACATGTCATTAAATATATTATAAGAATTAGTTACAATATACTCTTGCAGATACATTCATTTGGTAAATGTTTTAGTTTTTTAATTTTGTACCTTTCACAAAATTAATGATTATAGTAAGAATAACGATTACTAAGTTTCTTAAAGAAGATTAGAACGTATTCTAATAACGTATTTTCTGAACAGGAAAAATCATGTGTACATATATATCTATTTTTTTCAATATTTTGTACAAAATGCACACCAATCTGTGACTTTTTTTTTATTTTTTAAAATATTCCTACGAAGCTTTGGTATACAAAAATAAAAAAAATTAACTTTATTTCTCATGTTTAACATTGCAAGTTAAGTTTATTTTTAAGACAATTTTTTTTTATTTATTTCATACTAAAATATGTGACAGCAGTTCAAAAGCATCCAAAAGTTAAAAAAAAAAAATATTTCATAGACATTACGTAAATGATATAATAAGTAATAGCACACAAGAATGTTTTAATTCGTAAAAGGAAGAAAAAAGGTGACGCTATAATTATTGAAAATGTATATCTAACCTGTCTTTGGACTGATAATCCACAAACACTCTCGAGTAGGCGGACCACCAAGGTGACTTTCCCATAGACTAAGTCGAGAGTGACGACTGCCCAGGCCCTGCTTGCCGTCGCCATCGTCTTCAAGCATACCGCGTGACATGCAGCCATAGTAACACATGCCGCCGTTTCTCGGATCCCCGTAATAGCCTTTCTTGCATACTTCGCAGAGATTGCCCTCGGTGTTATCCTTGCAGAGACAAATACCTTGTTCCCGATCGCATGTACCGAGATCGACATCTCCGTGTTCATTACAGTCGCATTTTTGGCACCCGAGACTCGTAGTTGCATTGCCGTAACTCCCAGCTTTGCATTCGTCGCAAAACTGACCTTCAGTCCAGTCATGGCACTCATCGCACACTCCTATATTATTATGTAAGGATAGTCTGTTTAGAATTAAATGGTAATTGTAATTTTTATGCGGCTATGAAAGCAATGAATATTCACTGTACGCTTTAAATTCAATACCAATGCTGGTGTACATGTACTTTATTATTATGCTTTCTTAGAGGGGTAAAAAAATAAATATTAAAATTTATAGTACTTGAGGAAACAGCGTATTAGTTATTTATTTATCAGTTTGGAATATGATGAAAACGGTGAAGGCACATACCTGGTCTTTGTGTACATGTGGAGTGATTATAACATCCACAGTTGGTGCGACAGTCCGGTCCAGTCCAACCAAGGTCACACTCGCATTTAAAATCGGGTGCTTCACTACAGTAACCATTGACACATTTCTCATAACAGGTCTTGGTACAGTTTTCCTTGCCGTCCCCGTTGAAACCTCGTTTACACTGACAGCTATAACTGCCGTGTGTATTGGTACAGATAGCGTTTGAGTGACAATCGTGGAGCCCAAGATCGCACTCGTCAACATCGGGGCACTGGGCGTAAGCCCAGCCGGTCTCGTTAGCCTCCAACGTATCATTCTGACATTCACTTATAACCTAAAGCATCCGTCCAATATTTACATTATTTATTTATTTCGTTTAATATTAATAAATATTACATATTTATTTCATTTACATATACATAGTGTATATTACGCTCTTGATTATTATTTAAATTAATAATACATATTAAGTTTAATTAATAATCTTATTATTTTCTTTAATTTTGTTGAACACGCAATGAATTCTCACCTCAGTGCAATTAAGGTAAGCCTGATTAAAGTCCCCTTGGACACAAGCACCAAGTATCGGATTTTCGAGACTGTAACACCAGCCACAACTAAGGGAGTGCAAGCAATTGGAGCAATTTGTGTGCCTGCTGCAACTCTTACACTGGTCATTACCAGTGAAAGAGGAGCTGCTCCTGGATGTGACGCCCATGAGGCCGGCCTGATCCGTCCATTCGCGACACAATCCGAACTGGTATTCAGACGTGTAGACGGAGAAGGAGAAGCATTCCTGAGTGGCCTCGCACCATACGCATCTGCCACGCTCGTCCAGGCATTGCGTGCAATTAGAACGCTGTCGACATGGCACAGGACACTGCTCGAGGTTCGTAACTGCGTTAGGTAATCGGCCCAGTCGCGCGCATCTCGCCTCCTCCGTCCACCTGCACCCGAGAAAAAGTTCCGAGAGTAAGAGCCTTTATCCTTGATGTAATTGAACTACTGAATTATTTTAGTTCAAAGTACTTTATTATATTAACCAAACACTTAATTACATTGTTTTTTGTTTTACATTATTAGATTGAGTTTCAATCGTGAGATTTTATTTATTTATGAGTATAATAAAAAATGTATTACCATTCACAGATATTTGTCTCAACACAAGATTCACAAGATATGTAATTAGAGCAGTTAGCACAGGTTGAAGGGGTGATCGTAAGATAGTGCCATTCACGTTCAGATTTGCTATCCTTGTCACCTTCCACATCAGCAATGCAGTTTTCAGTCTCATTGATTGAACGTAAGAGGCACCTAATTTTCAAAACGAGTTACATTTAACAAATAAATATATTAAAACGTAATAAGAATATTAACTTATCATTAATATAATTTAATATAATTACACAACCGTGTATATAATATAATATATCGAATTTTACGAACTCTGATTAAAAATAAAGTCGACGCATTTTATTAGCATCTTGAAATAATAAACAAAATTAAAAATTACTTTTTGTATTTTGTATTTTCTTTTAGTATGTCAAATAATTTATTGTAACGTAAATTGAAAAATAATAGTACCTGTTATTGATATTACACCAACCGCAAGCCGAGTCTGTCAGACAATATAAACAATTTCTATATCGATCGCAAGAGCCATTTTGATATGGTTCTAGGTATTCAAAAGTAAAGACTTTTGAATTCTCGTTTTGTCGATTATGTGTAATTTCCATTTTACTAGAGTGTGCATAACTCGCAGTCACCATTCTTTTAGATTCAAAATCTAAGAGATAACGACCTGGTGAAAAGGAGACTGTTATGAAGGGTTCATCCATTGTTCTCATTGGTATGCACTGCGAAGATTCTGCGGTCAAATTTGCCACCAAAATCTAGAATCATTGTTTACGAATTAAAATTACACACGTTATAGACGTATACGTACACTGAACAAAGTGAAAAATTTATATGTAATAATATTTACAAGAGTAAACAGTACGATGAATACATGCGATTTATAATAATGAGTGCATTCACTTCCTGCATTAATAAGTAGATAATCTATTTTAAGAAATGTCTAAGAAATAACAATAATTACAATGCAATAATAATAAAAAAAAGGTATGTAGGACGTACCAGATCTTGAGTGTTGTTGTTACGTGCAATGTGCAGAACAGCGCTGTTATAACTGACGCAGATTTTCAATAGCTCAGATTTATTGTCCCATATGTTCTGCGGTAATCTGAGGAAGCCAATGAGTCTGGCTATCATCTCACCACCGAGTGCGGACTCCGTTTTGGCTCCCTGCATTGATGGCACACTGAAGTCAATAGTGGTCGCATTGACGATGGATACGGAGTCTGGCTGGCTAAAGTTCACCGGCGGCTTATATTTGAGAAAGGTGAGTCCAGGTCTTCTATCCATCTCCCGGCATTCGGCGACTCGTGTAACCTCCGTACCCTTAGTACCCCACCAGCCCGGTATCTGAGACGGTGTATCATCTCGCAAACCGCAGACCCCATAATTATCGTCCTTGTGATGGCACCGGGCATTCTGCACGCACCACGTGCATGTTCCGAGATTAAATTTGTTCGATACAGAGCTGCGACCGCGAGAATTGGTGCCCCAGCCACCGCCCGGCTGTCCGTGAATTAAACACGAGTGGCAGTCTCCGAGAGCAGGGCAGACCCCGGGACATCGTGTTGTTTGCAGGTTCGTCGTGCAATTGCTCACAACCGTGCGACCATAACAGTTCTAAAGTTAAACAAGTATTTTAGTTTTGTTAAAATACATATTAAATAGATAATTATGAATATATGTTATCCAATAAATACGCATTTTATTAATCAACTTCTATTAGATCTTCATTCATTATTTTTAATTGAACTAAATTGAAATCTGAATCTCTGATAGAATTAATCAGAGGCACCTGCATAAAATCACTCTATAATTATTAATTATAATAATTAAATTAATTACAAGAATAGATATAAGATATAGAACAAAAAAATTGTATCAGAATAATTATAATTATGATAAAGGATAGCCCACATTAAGCACATTACCTCATCTGCTGAACACCAACCGCACTCTGGATTTGCAGCACATTCAAATAGGCTTTTATGCCTTGAACAAAATTGTTCTGGTTCCATTTGGTCACCATCTCCAGGTACAAGCATTGGTGGTAACGTATAAGCAAGAAAATCTGCATTGACATTACCATGATATCCACCTACTAACAATAACGTATTTCCATTTCTTACATCAGCAGCATGAGCAAATACACCTTGTTGCTTTGGATACTGTGAATCTATTTAAAAATATAAAGAGTGTACTTTTAAAAAAATACTTTAAACATTTGTTAATTATACCAAATCAGTATTCCATGTAAAATAATATTTACCTTTATCGCTCGTATTTAGAACATCATGACTCACCCATGCATGACATCCAAGATGATAAAGATACATTTGGTTATCATAGCAGATTTCTTCTTTATTATGCCTATGGGAATATCCTCCAAATACGACTAAATAATTACCTATTCAATGGAAAATTTATAAATTAAATATTATTAAAAAACAAAGGATACAATCCTTTCAGAATCAGAATTATAAAAAATAGAATAGTCAATGCATATACCGATTATATTACAAGTATGAAATGCTCGTTCTCGCGGAACGTATGTATCCCGTAAATGTGCTCGGGGATAGTGAATCTCTGACCATACTTTTCTATCAAGTTGAAACACAAACATTCTATCTGATAATTTGCTAAATCGAGCAACACTTGCAACTACTCCACCATAAACGAGCAATGAATTTGTTGCCTGATGATAAACGGTCGAATGAGCAACAACTCTGACATCAAGTTCCTTGCCTCCTCGGGATCGAACTTTTTCCCATTTTTCTGTACTCGCTGTTAAATCAGCTGTTAAATATTAAACCAACATGTATAATACATAATTCTAATCTATTCAGTTATTAAAATACCAATTTTAATTAAGATTAAATACTATTACATACAATAATTTAATTTAATTCTATACAGATTTGAGGAAAATTCTCCATCTACTGTACTTCCTCCAAATAAATAAATATATTCATTCGCTAATGTAAGTGTATGACGAGTTAATTTTGGTGGGTAAAAAGCAGAATTTTTAGCTCGGAGTGTCCACAAAGTTTTATTTACATTAAAATGCCATAATTCACTTGAAAGAGATCCATCTTCCACTTTTCCACCATAAATAACAAATCCTCCTTAACAAGGAAATTCATATTAGTAATAAATTTTAATATTTATATAAATTGCAGTAGCTTACCTTCATATTTACATGCTGCATGCCCATATCGAGCAGCTGGCTTAGGAAATTCTTCTCGATTTGATTCTGACATGTCATCATTCATAGGAAATTGTGTAGTAAATTGTTTCTCTAAAATGTTTTGATGAAATGTATTTTCGTTCGTAAAATCTTCCACTACTTGCTCCTCTAAATTGAGACTGTCAGTAATATTTTTAACAGATTGCTCTTTATAAAGAATGTCATCATAAGGACTTCTTTGATATCTGCTTTATAGATTTTAAAAGTAATTAATTTTATATAAAAATAAAAGTAATTTTCATATAATTACATATAATAATACTGAAATAAATAATAACATTGAATTTAAATAAAATTACCGAGATAGTGATGGTTTAATTCTTCTAGTATGTTTTTTTCTTTCATGATTATCTTTAGTAAAGTTCGTTTTTGCGACATTATGAGATTTCCTGATTTTATCTCTGTGCTCTACAAGTTTTGATTCTCGCAATATATATGGACTACTATCAACATTTGCTCTGTCTCTTAGAGCAGATGTACTGTTTTCTTTAAAACTTAAAAGTAGTTTCCAAAATATAGAAGTTGGAAGTCCATATTGTTCATGTGCTCCAGCTCCCATGTGCTCTAATTCATTAGCGATTAGTACTGGATCTAAGTATTCTGCAGATGATGATCCTTCTACAATGGCAGAATTGACATTTTAATTTTAATCAATTAATAATCAACAATTTTAATTTAATTTCATACCTAAAATTGAGCCATATTCATCTTCCCATTGACTTGTTGCAAAACGATAAATTTCCAAATCACTAATAATATAATTAAGATTGTATCCTCCAAAAACATATATCGAATCTGTTTCACTTATATAAACTGCTGTATGTGCAGCTCTGGGCATCATTCCACTTTCGGAATGTGATAGCCAATGCCATCTATTATAGAATCAATGTTTAATTTTGTTTTTTAGAAGTACAATTTATAAATTAAAAATAAGAATAATATTAATAGAAAATAAATGGACAATTTTTTTTTGTCATAAATATAAAACTACATATAAAACTCTTTTTAAATTGAATATTAAAATGCTAATATAAATATATTTTTATTAATATAAATAATTCCTTTAATTAATTTACTTTGATTACAAAAATTATTTTTTAACCTATTTCCTTCTGGATGAGTTTTATGAAGTGAACATGATTGTCCAGAATATCCACTATGGCATTGACAATGTTTTAATCCACAAATACCCCCAACTCCACAATTATTTGGACATAGTGATCTAGAACAGTCTTTACCTCCCCAATCATTTTCACAAAAACAAGTATTATTTATACATTTTCCATGATTTGTACAATTATTTGGGCAATCAGTAACAGAAAATTCTGCATGAAAACCATCCAAAACATAGTTCGTATCACTGTATAGCAGAATTAACATCTATTAAAAAATATATTAATTATTAATTATTGAAGATAAAATATTTATGTAAAAGAATAAGCATTATAAACTTACATATCCAGAAGATGATGTTATTTGTTGTGGTTCTGTTTTACCACTGAAACTGCCTAATAATGGTGATCTAAAAGAATCTCCATCATACACAAAAACATAATCATAACTACATTCTGTACCCATTGTACGAAAACTTAATGTAATAGACTGATAATTATTATTAGCTAAAAAGAAAAGATAAATAAATTTATAATTAAATTCTACTCTGATTAAAAAAGACAGATTGAAAAATTGGATTAAAAATATTTTTAATCAACTAAAATTTCATATCTAAAACTATAAAATTACAAAAATTACCTTTAATTAGCCATTCACAATGCGAGTCTTGAGTGTAATTCGAACCTTTTGGCCCATCATTAATTACACCCCAGGACTCTGTAAATATTTTTCTTGTTTTGTCACATGGTACTTGTTTGTTTGATATCTGAGGGGCCAAATACAGGCCCCTCATTAAGCAGCTCCATGTAATAATCCATAATGTTATTGATAGTGTCAAATCCATCACACTGACATTAAATATGATTTTTCACTCAATAAGACATTGATCATCCCGACAATAATAAGATGAATATGCTTTCTATTATATATAAAAAAATTGTACACATGATTTATACAATAAAATTTTTTATTACAATTATTAATAATCATCTCTTATGTATATTGTTTAAAATTCAACAGCATCTAGTATTTTAAATTAATGATATAATATGATAAAAATCATTTATAATATATAATACAGTATATTTTATTAAGAATTAAAATTTTTTTTATAATACATTTCTTTAATAAATGTAATTAGTAGATTTGATGTTTTTATTTTAATAGATAAATAATAAAATAGAAATTAGTTGTAAATTTAATAACTATTGATAATTAAATTAAAAGTTTAAAATGATAAAAACATATATTTAATAAAACATTTGATATAAGCTAAATTATTTTTACTAATATAAAGCTTTTATTTTTTCAAACTCTTATAATGATTCTATCAATTAATTAATTATACTAATGTATGTTGAAGTTAAGTTATTTTAAAAATAATCTTCCTTAGAAAACGCAAATTTTGTAAGTTTACAGATTATTATCTTTTGTGTTTGATAGTTCATATAATACACATTTAATAAAATTTTATAAAAACAATTACATTAGAAATAATTACACTAATTGCTGAAGGCAGAACACTTATAAAACTTTGAACCCTCTAAATGAATATTTGTAATAAATGCTATTTATTTTTCAATAAATATATTAAATAACATATATATATATATATATATATAACATAAATATACTAAATTAGAACGTTAATGCATAAGGAAACATACCTATTTTTTATCATGATTATTTAAACATGAACGTAAGGTATTAAAAATAAGGTTTAAAAAGTGATGGACAAGGGCGAGAGGGGGGGGGCTTTTCAATCCGTGCAGACATTTAGTATAAATAGTGTATATAGCATAAACAAAACATTGTCCGATTGACGTCGAAGACTGCTCCTAGCGTCATCAAGATTGTGAATCTCAAAGACGTTCGTATTAATCTTTGTTTTTGGTAAATAAGGTTTAAAATGAACTATTTATTATTAATTATATCGAGAAGAAGTCAATACTTCGTTGTATTTATTTGCCTTCTTTTCTCGATTGATCAACCCAACAATCTTGTGACACAATAAAACGAATAAGACAGATGTGAGTGTAATTAGAAGTGAAGTGTAAGGAAAATAGGGAAATCTCTTTGTATTGTAAACAAAGAGCAATGGGTATAGAGGGACATACCCCTCATTCATGTGGTTGCTCCTGCTCACTTGTGCACTAAATCACTTTGAATTAGGGTTACATAGCCCGTCATCGACAAGCGAAAGTTTCTTGCTCTTTAGCCTCGTGAGCAACTTCGTATATTGTTATGTGCTCGTGAGATGATCTGGTCTTAACGACACCCATAGCCCACCAATCCAAAACAAAAACCTTGAGAGTCCGCACTCTCGTTCGGACGATAACGTTTCCAACTTATATTCATCAAATTTATATCTTATTTGTGCATATGTACGTATATGCATGCAGACACGTTCTTACACATCGTAGAGGGAGCAAGAATACGCGAGTTACTGGCACTTGCCGTCTTTCTTTCGCTTTAGATCTACCGACTTCCGAGGCTCGATCGCGTTCCTGCACTTTCTATGCATGCGTCTGCCTGTAAGTCTGTACGTGTCCTCTCCACCTCCTACACCAGATCCCATTTATGCGCTCGCATGCGTGTGCCTAGATGGGACACTCTAATCGAGGCATGCGCACAAGAACTTTTCTTAACTTTACGTGCTGGAGATGTAGCTTTATTAGAAAACTGTATAGAACTAGGTAAGCCTTCATGGTATTCAGAGCTCCGCTCTTGTAAATTTATCTCGATAATGCTCGGCGGGACTCCTCCTACCCAACTGGAATCGAGAATTATATCGATAAATAAAAATACCTGTCCATACTTCTGCAAGTACCTGTACATTTTTTCTTCTATTTTAATTTCTCTTCTCTTACTCTTAGTACTTACTCTCATAAATTAATATCATCATATGTTTAAAAGCCAAGATCACCTTGAATAATTGGTTGAATTGATAAGATTACTGGCTCTGCTTATTTATTAAGATTCTTATTAAATATTATAAAAAAACTAAGTGCTTTTTTTTTATAATCATTGTTACTTTATCAAGGAGCATGCTTTACCACAGAGTGGAGATAAAATTCTTTCCGAAATGTTTCATAAGTAATGTTATGATTAAAAGGTCACATTTAGCGGAGTTCTTAGCATACCTCTTATGCACGTTATTATGAATACCCATACCCTACTTATACCTATATGAGCTCATCTTGGTATCTGCAATAATTTTTTGTGTTTACTAGATGCAGTCATTCCAAAGATAAGATACCTAGTTTAAGTAATATATTCAAAAAACCAATATCGAGCAGCATTTTACAATGATTAGATTTAGATGCCACAAAACATGAAGTAGATAGGCTTAACGCTTATTTTTTACACGCCCGTACGAAAACATAATTACTCTTTTCAAAATAACTTGGAATTCTATGTCCGAAATCAGAAATCACAGCATGGTAATGCAATTTCTTTGAAAGATAACTTCAGACAATCAATTTATTAAGTAGCATATTGTGGATGAGATAGAATTTGATGTTTTCTTTTATTAATTTTTGTTTCATTAATCATCATCATCATCACCATCATTATTATCATTAGTATTATTATTATTATTTAAAGCCTGTGGCGTTTGAGTGCCACCATCGTTTTCGTCATCAAGGTCTTTATGGAGGTGAATATCCCTTCGAACCCACTCTCCACCTTTGCAGAGGTCGATCCAGTCACGCAGGACATCACCGTCTCCAATTCTGCCACCTGTTTAGTGGGGGGGGCTCCCTTCCCCTTTTTTCTTGAACAAAATAAATTTTAAAAAATACAAAAAAAAACCTAAAATAATAAATAAACCTGCAATCTTACTCGTTTAGTTTATAGTTACTATCAAACGGCACGACGATAATGAATTTATTATTAATAAGTTTAAGCGATTGATATTTCAAAAAATATTATTCCAATCACTATTTACGTTTTTAGTATTTTTGTAAGAAAAGTATACATATGCAGGAGCTATTAAGAAAATTTAAGTAAAACTATGCTACTAAAATAAAATCATTATTTAAGTTCTTAGCATTAGAAATATAACATAGTTTTATTGGATTTTTGATAAAACTGTATTTTGCATGCATTGAGCTAACAAAGATTATTCTATGTCGGCTGCAGATTATTGTTTCATTTGAAGAAATGCATATTATCTGATTTTTGAAACTTCGCTATACTGAATATTCTTCAACTCGTTAACTAGCTTTAATTCATTTATGCTTGTACATGCTCCTAATATTCATTCGGTATGTATATAAATAATAAATTTACATTCAAAGGTTCGTAGTTCAGTGTTTTGTTTATCAAGAATTAAATTATAAATAATTATAAATAATTATAAATAATTTATAAATACTTATAAATTTAATTTGTAAATATTTCTAGAATTTAATATTCTAAAAGTTTTTAAATAAATATAAAGGTTTTGTGAGTCTAGTCACATTTACATACAAACAATTCTACGTATTTGAATTGCTATGTTAAAAAATTAATGATAAATATAAAATTCTTTCAGTAACAAATGTAAAAAATGTACTTGATAAAATCATAATAAATGAGAAAATTTAAATGTATTTTTTTTTATATTAATATATATAAATAATTATTTTGTTTACAATTTATGTTTATTTGGCGTCATTCTTTTAATGATACATAAATTTAATGTAAAAGAGAAAGCTTTAAACATCAAATTATTATATAAAGCAATGGTTAAATTTAAAAATGAACAATAGATATTGATATCGCGAATGAATCTTCTTCGATTCAATAAACTATGTTGCTTGACAGTAGTAGAATAAAAATGATTTTAATATTTTTTCTACATGCATGAAGATAAAAAAATCGATTTTGTTTTGTTAAACTGGATACGTTGCCTTATAGTTTTAAATCTCTCGATGTATCTTCGTAAATAATAAAAAGAATTTGTATATATTCAAGTTTGTTAATGTACATACTAACTTCTTATATGGATATTAATATTAGATGGCGAATAAGTTTTTAAAATACTTTTTTTAAGCTATGAAACTTTTGAGATAATGGCTTAAAAAAAATAAAAGCACTCTAAAAGTAGTCTACAAATAAAATTCTTTGTTTAAAACGCAGTTTTTCGATCCTTTTGCATTTATGTAATGTTTTCTTATAAAATTACTTGTTCGTAAATGAATAAAATTAATGTAGATAAAATATCAATACTATAAAATTATAATATATATATAAATAATGATGCACGTAGAGGAGCAAGCTTTGCTGATTATTTTCTTTCAGTTTCGTGCATATGATATAAAAAAAATAATACATAAGCACTGATACAAAATACATACATAGTGTGCAAAATCTTAAGGAAATAGTTGGTAACGTTATAAATAAGAGTATAATATTAATAGTATTAAACAAAAGAAAGTAATTTTGGAAATATTCATGGTACATTGTAACTATTATTTACAAAATTATATGCGAATAATGCGTGCAGATCAACAATCCCATGTGACCAAATGTTGTGTCAATTACATTTGTGAGCGGCTGGAGACTTGAGGATCGATATCGAGTTACATTCATTTTTCTTGCTCTCGAATTTGTGAATCGCTGAAGGATCTTTTTAATGTTATAAATTACACAGAACATTTTATAAAATTCTAATGTTATCTCAAAGCCATTTAATGTATTTCTGAAAAAATTAGATGATTTTTAAAATATTTTTTTAGGCTACTTCCTTGATGTTTTTAATATATGTTTCTTTATTTGTTCTTTATGAGTAAATATCATTTCATAAAATCAATGATATAAGCTTATTTTATGAATAACAATTGAATAGTTGAGATTCCGAATAATATTTTACTTATTTAAAACGTAAAATCTAAACTAAAATCTGTAACTAAAATTACATTACTTTCTTTATTTTATATACTCACAATTTTTCGTAACAATGCCTATTAAAATAAAAAGATTTTTATCGTCCTAATTAATTCATACCGTTATGACATGTAAATAATAAATATAAAATAATTTTGTTAGTTGTTAAATCGGACTGAAATTTCTGTTTAAATAATCAATGCCGAGAATATATACAACATACTATGTTATATACAAAGGAACAAATACATGAATTATATAAACTTTTATAAAGCTGCATACCTTTATATAAAAATATTATAAAATATCTGTTCCAATGATATTAATATTTACAATATTTATAAATAATTCATTAAAAATTAGAAATTAAGAAAAAATGATGAATTAGAGAATAATTGAAGGTACAAATATATTTAACAATAACGTAATTTTTCTTTCTGGTCCCGTTTTGATTTTCTCTTTCGTCAATTTGTCATCACATTTAACGCTGCATTTCTATTTCTTTGCATTATTAGACTTTATTGTATAAATATGATAAATATATTGTAGTTATTTTAATAAACATGTTAGTTTATTAAATTTATCGGTATAAATACAAATATTTCTAATACTTTTATTGTACGTTGGCATTCAAAAAGATTTATTTTTCTTGTAATTTAAATTTTACGATTGAGCTACGTAAAATATAAAGATATTTTTATCATCAATTTTAGTTTCAATTATTTTTTAATAACTTTAAAATTTTATTAATTTTCTTTAGGAGAAATAAACTTCTACTTTTTTAAAAATGATCAGACATTTATTTGAAATTCATTACAATTACAAATTTGTGAATTTGTGAAGTATAATTTTATTTTGAATAGATATTTATTTGGCGCATGTGCATAGTATGTGCATAAATATTGAGGTTAAGCTGGAAATTTTTATGGCTTGTAAAATTTCCAGTTATTTTAAAAAATTTTCAGTTAATTAAATTCTGTTGTATTTTAAAAATTTATTAAATATAATATAAGTAGATTTGACATATTTATTTCATTAATGTTGAAAGAATTATTGAAAAGCTATTAATATAAATTTATTAAAGAAAAATTAAAGCTTTTAAACAGGTGATTTAATAAAATTTCTTAAATTATAAATGTTTAATCGATATTTTTATTATAATTTTATTTTAACAAAGTCAACAGTGTAATCTTTTATTATGTCTGTTGATGCAGTTTTTTAACAATTACAAATATTTTTAACAATCACAGTTTTAGAAATATTTGTTATATGGCATAGGGTATTTAAATTAATTAACCTTTTTGATTATTGTAATAATTAATTGATTATAATTTATTATAAGAATTAATTGAGATAATATTTAAGAAAAATGTTAGTGAAGTTTAATGGAATCGTAAAAACAACATGTGAGAATAAAAATTATTCATTAGTAAGGTTAATATGAATACTCAATAGTATTTGTAGCAATTTATTATATTAATTATAAGTTTTTAAAAAAAGCTTTTGTATTATTGACGTGAATTTATGCTTAAAGTATTTAGTATTATATTAATTAATTAATTTAGCCATAACAAATCTGGGCCAACATTATTGCAAGTCATGAAACACCACAATTTATATCATTGTAAATTTGACAAAAATAAAAAATGTGAAACATTTATTACTTACGTTTTTTACGACCTTTACGTTTTATATTATGATGCATAAGTAAAGTGGTTAAATATATGGTTGTATAAGATAGAATTTTGTTTAAATCAATAAGCTTTATAAATAGCTGAATTGATGGACATTATTTTTATATATAATGTTGTAGATAACATATAATAATCTGTAAAAGGATAATTATTTTAGTTACAGATATTTTCAAAATAAAGTAATAGAGACTTTATATAATTTAAAATTTAACTATTTTTATTCATAGTTATTTATTTTTTGTAAAATGGTTTTTTTAATACCAATAATTTGTAATATTAATGTAAAAAAAAAATTACTTTAGCAATAACAGTATTATTCAAAATATTGTAAATGAAATATAGATGCATAGATTTGAATATATATCTAATAATCATAATTAGAAAATAAATCTAAGTACTACATAAATGTAATAATATTAAAATTAAGGTTGGCTATTGTTTTTATTTAATAGCAATAATTTCTCTTATTATTTTAAAAAAATATAAATATGTACAAAATTATCTTACAGAATGTCTTATCATCACAGGGGACGTGGATATCAAAATACTGGGTCTCAGAGACATAAAAGACATGGTAAATAATATAATATCTTAGTTATAAAGACACATATAATAATAAGTTTGTAATATGCTTCAACTTTTATTAGATAAATATAAATTATAAAATTTAATTATGTACTATATTATAAGTTTCTTTATCAAACAGAATAAAACTTTGCAATAATTATAATTATTAATTAGATGAACATAAACTAGAGGGTAGTTTAACAAAATTTGTTGAATCTTCGAGAAGATCTGATAGAGGTAGACCATTAGGTCTTAGAGGAAAAAGTATTGGAATGTACTACAAAGAGAAACGTAAACTCGCTCTCAAATCTAAATTGAGCATTAAAATTAGTGATTCTAGTATTGCAAGTATTCAAAGAATGATCAAGCATTCTAATAGTTCAGATGATACATTTCAGAATGCAGAGTTACAAAATGATAATATAGATTTTATGTCAAAATATAGTCATATTACTGATTCTCAGTTCAAGACAAAGTTTTTGAAGTTAATTAGTGGAAATTTACAAGAGAAACTTGAACAAGCTTTAGATACAGCACCATTATTGAAAAGAAGTGAAAGTATAGATATAAAATTATCTGATGAATTAAATGACCAGAGATCAAGTAGTCAATATAAAAATTCATTAAATTTTCGAAAAAAGTTACCTGTTTATGAAAATAAGAAAAAAATTCTAGATTTTATTAATGCAAATCAAGTTGTGCTTATAAGTGGAGAAACAGGTAATTCTAATTTTGAAATACTATCTTTATTGAATAAAGGAATAATGTGTATTATATGGAAAATAGGATGTGGTAAAACAACTCAGATTGCTCAATTTATACTTGATTATGAAATTGAATTTGGAAGAGGTAGCACTACATGTATTGCTTGTACTCAACCTAGGCGAATATCTGCAATATCAATAGCTGAAAGAGTAGCTGCAGAAAGAGGAGATAAGCTTGGAAATTCAGTCGGATACCATATTCGTTTAGAAAAGTATGTGTGCATAATAATAAAAATTTAACATCTTATAGTGTTCATATTTAGTGATTTTTATGATTAATTTCTACATTTTTTCTTTTTATATGACATCTAAAAAATGCATAGGTTAAAAGTCCTGATAAAAGCATTTATAAATATTTTTAAAGTTATATCAATAATAGCAATTACAGATATATTAATTTAATTATTTGTCAGATTTGATATAAAAATTTAGTATGTCATTTAAACAGAAAGAATTCTATTTAATTTATTTAACTTTCATTTAAATTTTAATTTAAAGGTTATTACCTCGATCACAAGGAAGTATAGTTTTTTGTACAATTGGCATGTTATTGCAATTTATTCAGACAGATGCTGCCCTAAGGAATTATTCTCATATTATTTTAGATGAAATTCATGAAAGAAGCACACAAAGTGATTTTATAATAACTTTATTAAAGTTAATTGTTCCTAAAGTGAGACTTAATTTTTAATTACTATTATAATATTAAACTAATTACAAAAAATTCGTAAAATTTTAATTTTAGAGACCAGATTTAAAATTAGTTTTAATGAGTGCAACATTAAATGCTGAACAATTTTCTAAATATTATAACGATTGTCCTTTAATTCACATTCCTGGATTGACTTATCCTGTTGAAGAACTTTATTTGGAAGATGTTCTTTATGAAACTGGGTAAGATTAACATTGATTTATACCATTAATAATTTTCCAGTAAATATGTCAAATAAGCTTATCATTATTTCAGATTTAAGTTTTTTACGGATACAACGGTACAGCCAGTTTGGAAAAAATATTTAAAGAAACATAAAGAAGAACAAGAAAAGCTTAATGACCATAAAAATTTTATTTCTTCGTGTATACAAAATGATGAAACTTTAGTAAGTATAAAGGTATAAATTGTTAGACCATTGTTTTATCTATCTGAAATTAATGATTGTAATATGTTACTTATAGCAAAAGTATCCCAGTTATGTATTAGAACAATTATATAATCCAAAAAGTGAAGATATTTCGTACGATCTTATATTTCAGTTAACCCTACACATTTGTTGCACAAAAGAATCCGGAGCAATACTAATCTTTTTACCAGGTTTAGCAAATATTACAACAATGTATAGAATGTTTTTAGATAGTACTCATTTTTCGAAAGGTATTCTCTTATTAATTATTGAGTTAAATTAAAATGGATATGAAATTATTTATTTATAAAGAAAATAATTTTCTAGATCAGTTTATTCTGTATGCTTTGCATTCAAAAATGCCGAGCGTTGAACAAAAAAAAATATTTGATGTACCACCACCTGGAGTACGTAAAATTATAATTGCAACTATCATTGCTGAAACATCTATAACAATAGAAGATGTTGTTTATGTAATTGATTGTGGAAAAACAAAATTATCAAAATTTGATACAAAGAATAACTTGCAAACATTAGAGACCGAATGGGTAAGTGAATCTAATGCTTTGCAACGGAAAGGACGTGCTGGAAGGTATTTTTATTATTAATATATTTATTTAATAAAAATATTAATAAAAAAATTTAATATTATTTTATCAAATCATATTTTAGAGTTCGGCCTGGAATATGTTATCATTTATATACAAGAGCTCGGGCAAAAACTTTTGCAAAATATCCATTGCCAGAAATGCTTATAACTCGCTTAGAAGAAGTAATCTTGCAAATAAAAATTTTGCAAATAGGAAAAAGTGATACTTTTTTATCTACTGTAATGGATCCACCTGATCCTAAAACTATATCTTTATCTCTAGAACTCTTAAGGCAATTAAAGGCCCTTGATGAAAGAGAAAATTTGACTCCATTAGGATATCACTTGGCAAAGTTACCATTAGATCCTCGAACTGGTATAGTATTATATTATTGTATTCGATTACATATATTAAAACATTGAAATATTTATTTCTATAAAATATTTTATACAGGAAAAATGATACTTTGGGCTGCCATGTTTTCTTGTATAGATCCAATTTTTGCAATTGCAGCAAGCTTATCTTTCAAAGATCCTTTTTACTGCCCACTAGGAAAAGAGCAGGAGGCGGAAAAAAAAAAAATTGAACTTGGATTAAATGAATATAGTGATCATATAGCACTGTACGAAGCATTAAAACGTTTTGAAGATAACAATTATAGAGGACGGAACAGGTTTTTTTGTCAGGAATTTTTTTTGTCTTGGAATACTTTAAAGTTATTGTCGGACATGAAAAAACAATTTGCTCGTAATTTATGTGAAATGAAGTTTCTAAACAACGATAATCCAAAAGATCGAATGGCTAATATAAATTCTCATAACAAGTCTCTCATAAAAGCTATTGTCTGTGCTGGATTCTATCCAAACATTGCAATTATTGAGTAAGCTAATTTATCATAATAAGATTATTCTTAATTTATAATAAATAAAATTTTATAGTAATTTTACTTATTTATGATTTATTACTTTATTGAATATTGAATTAATGTAATTATTGAAATCATTAATTCGATTTTTATAATTTTTAAGAAATAAAAAAATTTATTTTGTAAGAATTATTTATTGGTTTACAAATATTAAAAGAATATTTTAATTCTTTAATTATGTAGCAAAGTAAATAAAGGTGGCGTTCAAGCATTGACTATTGAAAAGGAGATGGTTCAGCTACATCCTTCTAGCATTAATAGTAAAGCACATAATTTTCCTTTTCCTTATTTAACATATTTTTTGAAAAGAAAGAGTTCACAAATTTACTTATTTGATACAACTTGTGTTAGTCCGATAGCATTAGTTTTTGCAGCACCAAATTTATCTGTAGGTAATAATAAAATTAAATCGATACTTATTAATAAAATTTATTTTATTGAAAAATTCACATTTTATACCATCCTTGTATACTTTTTTAGAGAGATTAAATTATCAAAATTGCATTAGGTTACCAAATAACGAAGTTTTCGAATGCAATGCTGCTTTTTCTGTTAAGGTATTATAAAATTCATTGTATTAAATAATATAACATATATTAAATGATATTCTGATAATTAATAATAAAAATATATTTTTATAGAAATTGCATGAAAAGCTAGATGATATTTTAGAATACAAGATAAATCATCCAGGTGTAACTGATTGGGATGCTTTTGAAGGACAAATTTTAAAGTAAGTTTTTTCGTTTAATATTAATAATTTTTTTAAAGAACAGTTTTTATTTTTTATGTGAATATAATTATTATATTTAAAACTTATGTTTTTTTTTAGAGCAACATAATTTATTGTTATTAAAGTAAAATCATAATAATAAAAATTTGGTATTTAATTTAATTTATGTAGAATCTCAATAATCATATATAATTTATTTAGTATATAATTTCATATATAATTTTAATATATTAAAATTACGTTACTAATTATAGATATTTTTAATAAAAATTGTAAGTTTAATTGTAATAAATCTTGTTATGTCTTTCTTTGAAAGCATATACACTTTTATATGAACCTAAAAAAAAACTAAGTCTAAACATTATTTTTTAATTTTAAATATATAGCAAACTGCGTATGTTTCATTATATTGATAATTTTTAGATTTTCTTCTATTTTTAGATCTATAATTCTTCTTATATCCGAAACCGATAAAGATAACCCATATCGATCTTGTAACCATTAAAACTATTAAATATAAGAGAAAGTCGATTATTGAGTCTAAACAGAAATTTTGTTTCCTTCCATTATTTATATTTGCATTCATGTAAGAAGAACCATAAATAAAAAAAGTATTATAAAAGTTAATAAATATTTTTATACAAAAGAAATTTTTTGAAGTTCACTTTATTTTTGTAAGTAATTGAGTTATTAGATATTTAGTAATTTTTCTATTGATAAATTATATTCTGTAATAATTAAATAAATTATAGAAATTTAATCAATTAGAACGCATGCAAAATAAGTTTTTAATAAATTTATATAAGACAGTTCATTGTTTCAAAATATAATTTCTAAAATTTGTTTTAATAATAGCAAAATATTAACAATTTTAATTGATGAAAATGATTATTAAGGTATAAACTTTAATCTTTAAAAAGAAAAATTAAATATGAATGTTTAAAAATATTGTTTTTGATATGTATTAATTGTTTTTATTTATTATTTATTTTATATGACATATTTTTGAAGGTTTTCATTCGTTACAGAGTGTATCATTTAGTCAATATACTGAATAAATAATATTTTTGTTTATAAAGGAGGGAGGAAATCTTTTAGAAACCAAAAAGATGCCGGAGTTCTGGTGTGTGGGACTCTCCAGCATGGTAAATGCCTACTAAATTACCTACTAAAACCTCATTCCCTCGGTGCATACCCGTTATCTGCACTATACGGTTAAAAATATAGACCGAGGTCGGTGCGAATACACCGAGAGGACCTCTTCCCTGGACCTGCTATTAGAAATTACATCAGCAAAGGAACCAGGAACTTTTCCTTCGGGACACCCTTTGTGTTTACCTTGAATGCCTCCTTTCGTTTAAGGATATCTCTTACGAAAGTGGCAACCCAACTCCAATCCTCCTGACTGGAGGAACATCATTGGAGGAACGATGCCATTAGGGCATTTACTAAAGATTCTAAAATTGTTCTCCAACACTTCCTTAAGACAATTTCAATGCTCGCATACAAAAAACATATGTAAGGCGCAGTAATGGAACGTTGGATTCGTCATTTTGCTGATAGGAAACAGGTACGCACAGAAGTATCTGTGACCAATCAGTAGTTGGGTGCGATAGTAATTCACCTAACTGTGTTACCAAGCAATCCACGAGACCACCAAATTGATAAGTATTGACAATAGCATCCATCTTCTTTTCAGTCATCTGTTCGCTTTTGATAATAGCAACAACAAAAATAATTGTAATAATAATAAATGTGCACGTATAATATTTTGGTGATGTTTTATGGTGAGTTTTTTTTCATTTGTTTGATTTATTATAAATACATTGCACGAATTATTCTGTCCCAAAGAAACAAAAGGAGCTGAGCGTATTAATGAATTTGTATTTTTTTTTGTAGTGTAATATGCTTATTTAAATAAGGTTCAAATACAAATGACTTGTAAATTCTTCATTCATGAGGTAGTGATTATGACCAAACCATCTCGATCTATAATTTAATCGTTAAGATGAGTTACGTCTAATACAGTATATTTACAAGCTTTATTTTCTCGGAAGTCAGACGCTATCTGAGTACTTGAGAGTGTCGGTAGCGAATAAGACCGGATGCAGAATCAGCAATGACATAAGACTTTTGTCTTTAAGAAACCACATTACAATTTTTTATTTGCTGAGTTGTCACTATCATTTTCATATATTATCGTGCATCTTGTAAGGATATGGCTCTCATGCAACTAAATATATTAATTGCAATTATTCAAATTCAGAAATTGAGTTATTAATTATTATTATACTATGTTAATTAAAAAAAGATATTAAATTTTTATGTATAAAAAAAACTGTGTAATTTCAGTTTTATGTTGCATTATGCTGTATTTAGTACTTCAATTATTGAGTAAATAAATATTGAAATTTTACTATTCGATTTAAAGTTACTTTGTTATACATATTAATTGTAAATTCATTGAAATAAATTATTGTTACATCATTTTTCATAATTCATTTTTAGAGAGTATAATATATTTATTTCTATCCTTACGAAGTGAAGGAGAAATATGACTATGCATATTGCATTCTTATTTTTATAATCTTGATGAATGTTATATACATATATATATATTTATAAATATTGAAACTAAAAATAAAGGAATGAAAAAAACATATACGACGCACGGAGAAGGTGGAGAATTAGATCGAAAATACATCAAGAGATAGATAGATATACAGATAGAAGAGGAAGAGTGGAATAAGTAATAGCTTATTTTTTAAAAAACCATTAATTTGTATATTATCTACAATCTCTAAAAAAACAGAGTATCTTGGAGCATGTGAGGTGTAACAAATTGTCTTCTCTAATTAAGAAATAAATTTAATATTCAAGTTATTCAGTATTTTGGATCATATATTTAATTATTATTATTATATTTTATGAATTTAAATTGTTAATGTATATAGGCATGATAATATAAGATTCCTATAATTCTATTATTAAGAATAATAAAATCATTTTCAAATCATTTTAATGGATCCAACATATATATTTGGGGTTACGTTAATCATTTATGACAGCGAGTGGATACGAGGACAGAAGTAGGCGTTGAAATAGCGAGAGAAACACAAGATACATTTTTCTATTTTTCCTTTATTAATCTTTTCGGTCTCGTTCAAGGCCTCGTGACAAACTGTCGTCCGATCGGCCGAGCCTTCACCTCGGGGGCGAAGATCGCCTCCCTGGCAGTGGCTTGGGGCGGTAGGAGAGGGCTTGAATGTACTTCGATCCCCTAATACGTACGTATGAGCGGTTACACGATTTTTTACCGTTACGGGTGTGTACGTATAAAATATTATTTTTTATTATTAAAAAAATAAAAAAATTTCTAAACAGAGAGAGTGAGAGAGAGAGAGAGAGAGGAATAATTATAATATAATAATAATAATAAAGAAATAAATAATTTCATAAATTAATAATCAGAAGCCAATATAGAAACAAGTAGTGTAGAAAAGCTATTGTTTTTAAATTCGAATTCTCGTTATGATAATCAACGTACTTATGATTTTATGACCTGGCCAGCGAGATAATTGCAATGAACCTACTTCTAATATAAGAAATAGTTATTTGCTTTATATCCATTTTATATTGCTTTAGTAATATCATTTCGGTTGACCCGTTTTTTTCTTACTAGAATAATGAGTCTTTATGCGGTTACGCGCTTGTGAAATTACAGAGAAATAATTCTGTTTGTGATCAATGGTTGTAGTGAATAGAAAACTACCGTTTCAAAGTAAGCTAGATACGTATTTACTAAGGCATAAAGTATTTAATGCTTCATCTTCAATAATTCTTCTAGTTACTCATAATTTCTAGTTTAAATTATTGCAAAATTAAAAAATAATAATTAATTTCATTAATATAAAAATATGAGTTTTTTAAAGATCGACTTGATTCAATATAATCGTAGATCTTCAGTATCAGTAAGTATAGTATTCTAGCTATTTTTCAAATGTACATCGTTATCAAAATAATAAGATTTTATTAATCAATTTTTATTTTAGTCTATTTATTATATTTTATTTTGATTTACTTTATTCTTCATTATTTAAGAACTTAAATTAAGATTCTCATAATTTGATATTTACTTCAAATAGAATGTATTCTCACTACTATTTGTTTTCACAAAACATAAATAAATGTCTTATTTAAAAAATGGGAAAATCAGAAAATAGAAATTTAATCGATTATGAAAGAATGAGAAAAATTATAAGATATGAAAATATAATTGGTTTCTCGCCATAAAATCAAATTATACTTTATATTAATGATTCTTGCAATTAATGATATAATTTTTTTTATAAATAAAAACATCCTTTAGATATTATTCTCTTTAATTTAATGACTATTTTTTGAAAACATATCTTTAAAGTATTATTCTAAAAAATAGTATATGTCATAATAAAAAATGGAAATCAAATTTAAATGAATAGCTACGTTTACAAAAACTAAAAATTAAAATTATAACTATATAAATGATGGCAACAAACAATAAAAAAATAATATTCTTAGTTTTTAGATTACAAAAAAAGTAGATTTAAATGGCAAAAATTGTAATTATTATATAGTTTGTACACATATTTTTGATTTCTTTTTTAAAGCAGAATGTTAAAAGTCCGTGTTAAAAGGAAACAAAAGTATTAACATACGGAGTAAAATACCCTGAAAATGTTTATTATCTAATATATAAATGTATTAAAGTTACATTTAAGTTATTTGACATCCATGTATATCATCATATTTAGTTTTTGTAATTAAGAATATATTATTATGAACCTTCAATTTTTAAATTAGATTTGTATAAAGTAAATATTATTATTCTAATAGTAGATCAGTAAGTTTTTTCAGTTTTTAACTCTTTATTTTTAAAGCAAAAAGAGCTACTTATAATAAAAGTAACAAAAACAAATAAAGTTTTGAAGAAATGTTATCTTAATTACTTAATGTTCTGTAATAAAAAACGCTTAAGAAATATAAGAAATATAACATTTTTATTAATATTCAATTTAAGTTGTATCTGTTAATATTATCTTAAAGAAAAATTAAAAAATACGTATTATTTAATCGAAGAGAAGTGTAGAAAAGATTATGTATTTTCAGTAGAATGTATTTTGGAAGATTGAAGAATCGATGTATTACCGATTTTAATAATTTAATGGTATTGAGAAACTTGATAAATGATTATTTGAAAAAGTTAACATTGTCTATATATGGTCGATTATAATGGTCGTTATGACTGAGTTGATTTTATTACTTCCTCGAGATTTTATAATCAAATGATATTGTAATTGAAGAATTTTGTGTGAATCGCGGGGGGAGCAACAAATTTATCCTTATATTTATTTAGTTGCACAATCAGATAGAAAGATCCAAATAATTTTATCAAATGCGAGTAAAACTCTTGACAACCGTACAGCAGCGCGCCATTCAAATGAGACTCCCACTGTACCAAAAACCCCATTTGCGTGAATCATGGCCATGAACATCAAGGACACTTGAGGAAATCTTCTACTACGGGATCGCCATTTCATTAAAATATCGTCGAGGCTTATTGAGTACTTGCAGAGAACGCTTTTTTTTCTAAGTTCATTCTGATATCTTCATGTATTGTCCTCTCTCTATATTTCGTATAATTATTTTCGGAAACTTTGAGAAATATTCATTTCGATGCCTCCAACTCCGACTCATACAATTCATATCGATAATAACTAAATTATATTCGATTTGTTTTCCTTCTTTAAAAATTTTGAAATATTTTTTAATGTGTACAATTAATTGTATGAAATTTTTTAAAGCATTATTGCGAATGTAATTTTACAATTTACAGAACTTTCTTGAAATTTTCTTTCTAATTTTCTAATTATAAATGAATATACGTTTATTTAATAAAAATCTATAGTATGAAATTGATAACTTTATTATTTTTAATATGAAATTATGAATATTTAATCTGTAGAAAATATGAAAATAATTTTTATCCGGATCTATGTGAAGTATAATTAAAATTAAGATCAATCCATTCATCATTTCAACGGTAATAATGCACTACACTTTTTAAAATACCAATGATATTGTTTAGAAATTAGTTACCGTTTTATGACGTGCTGTAATCAATTTGACTTTATTAAAGCTGCGAAAATATTTTCAGTAGAACAAGTCAGTATAAAATGGATCCAATTTCTAATCGATAACTTTTTTATAGCTACGTTTTCATACTTCTTTGTCGTCTCATAAAAACACCAACATTAAAGCTATTATATTACGTACGTGCTAATTCTACAGCAACGTGAACACTCGAAAGATTTAACATCACTCAATAGAATCAGTACTCGCAGTCGAGAATTAATTTTCTAATAGATTAGAGATTATGCGTTAGAAATGGCTTTTTATTATCGCGAACTGCAGAAATCAGCGTCGGAAGCGAACGTTACTTGTAATATATAAATAAGGTTTTAATTTTTATTACACCGATGCTTATAATGATACTAAGCGTTTAAATTATCGACATGCATTTCATATATTTTATTAGTTTTGGACAAATTTTTGTGAATATACATTTTCTATTATTTGAAAACTTACGTAACACTATTCATTTGATGTCTGTATATTTATGTTTTTTTTCTTCTGTTAATTATATTATTTTTTGCTTCTGCTTTATTTGTATATACAAATAAAGAATCCAATAATCCAGTTCAATATTTATAAAAATGAAAATATTAAAAATAATAATTACTTTATAATAATAAATAATAGAATAATATATATTTTGTTAGTAATACCTTTTTATTTTTAAAATGTTTTAATTGTATAAAATAGTTTATATGTTTCATAAAGTTTACTAACGTAATAATAATATATTTTTATTGATTCACGAAATAGAGAATCGGTTATTCTATTTTTGTATCTATATCAAAATAATGTTATTATTTATTTGAAATTGCTATTCTACTATTTTAAAACTATTGTAATAAGTAATTATTGATATTATCGCTCGTTTTCTTTGGTTCTAAACACTTAATGCGTGATATAACGAAAAAGAAAAACAGAGGTACTTAGAAAAATAGCCCTTGATATGTAAAATAAAAAAGCAGATCAGTAAAATTGAAATTAACGAAATAATCTAAAGTGATTTGCGAACTAATTCACCAAATGATGTAATATATTTAAAAAAGGACGTTGCTTACGCATTGTCTGTATACAGCAGCAAGTAGACCAATGCCTTAGCGAAAACCTATCCCTCATGAGCTTATAAGATTAGCCGACCATCTGTTAAACTCTACTATTTTTATGAAATCTTAAAAACAAAACTTTCAATGCACGAACATGTAAGTTTATAACTCGTTCTCCAAAGAAAAAAATACATGCAAACTTATTATGTTTCAATTCATGCTCAGTCTTAGACAAGCATATCGTTTCACAATTTCCGCTAAAGTTGATAAGTGTCCAGCATATATACGATACAAGTATTACGATTATTATTATTATTATTATTATTATTATTATTATTATTGTTGTTGTTGTTATTGTTATTATTATTGTTATTTTTATTGTTGTTATTATTGTTATTGTTATTGCTATTGCGGATTTTTTATATTTCATTATATCAAAAATCTAAATGGATATATGTATTTTTAAAAGTTTTGACATGTTTTATGATTTATATTATATTTAATATGAATTGATTATGTTTCAGTAAAAAGTATACGAATATAATAAAAATCAATTTTACAGTAATGTTATTTTCATTGTCGTACTTACAAATATTTTTATAGTTTTCTAAATTAAAGCTAAATCAATTTAATAACTAGAAGTTTCAATAAAATTCTTTATTATCCTTTAGTATACTGAACTTCATAATACATGTCCTAATTTTGAAAGATATTTATGTTGAAATATTGAATATACATGTAATATATAGTAGTTAAGAAATGTAAGTTTACATTTTTAATTATTGGATATATTCCAATCACTAGTTTTATAATATAAACTGAACAAATACGATAAAATAAGAAAACGAATGTTTTCGTTTAGGAAATTTAAATCTTTATAAAATTTATGAAATTAAATAAATAACCCATAAAACTTTTTTCAACGGTGTAATATCTAATGAAATACTAATTTAAAAATATCATACAACCACTTCATAATAAAAGTTTCAGTGAAGTTTTACATTTTGTTTTCAAATGAATTAAAATTATTAAGTTATTTCATTAAAATTTTGTTAATTAAACGTAAAGATTAATTATATCATAGTTCTGTTTTTGTAAATGTTAGTAATTCTTCATAAAATGTAATATTTTCAATTATATCCTGATATTAAATAAGGCTATTGGTAAAATAATATTTATAAATATTACGAGTAAGATATAAAAAATATATTTATTATTATTCATACATTATGAAAAATATCTTAAAAATTTATTATACCGATATATAATTTAATAATTTCTATTTTTATAATAAAATTAACATATTTGATTTAAACATTGCTGATAAAATTTAAAAGCATAATTTATATTGCTAACATTTTTTGGTTACTTAAAATAAATTGTATAACATGAAGAATAACACTAATTTTTCAAAATTATATTTAATTTAAATATTTGTAAATCATATATTAATGATAGTTATTAAAAATTGTAATACATAATAACATTTACATTTTAAACAATTATTTATAATGTATTTAGTAGTAAAATAAATCAATTAGAGTATTCAATTAATCATTGAATTAAATCATTGAATAAATCATTGAATCAATCAACATTGTAGGTATATTAATGAATATCATAATAAAAATAACAATTTTAGTGATGTTCATTAATTGTTAAATAATAAGCAACCTTAATTGAAATGTTTTTAATTGAATGAAAGTTTTTATTATATAGTTTATTATATATTATATAGTTTAGTTGTATGAATATTTTTTAAGAAAAATTTGTTGATTTTAATAAGTAATGGAGTAGAATATTGAATTATTGAAAGATGAATTCTTTTAGGTTTTTTATTATCGTAATAATTATAATCATTATTTATTATCGTAGTAGTATATGTAAAATAATAGCCTAAGAATAATATTAGTCCATACTTTTACTTTATCAATTTATATAGACATTTAAACGTGCTTAAATGTAATATTAATTAAAATAACGAAATTACAAACTTTTATATTTCTTTAAATTGCGTATGCTTATATATATTCACATAAGGACTTAAGGACTAAAGGTATTAAGGAATGAAATTATCTGATATATTGAGCACATTAATTTTCTGTTTATTAATTTTTAAATTTCATATTATTATTATCAAATATGAATTATTGTTATAATGTATGTTATATATGACATGGATTTTGGAGACCTTCTAAAGTAATTGAAATTTACGTATTTATATAATTATGTAATCAAATATTTTTGGGTCAGCGGTTGCAGAAAACAATTAATTTAAATTTGCATATAAGTAGCAAGGCTATATGATATATAAATATAATACGAAAGAACGAATAACTTTAATATTTCATCGAGCGCATTACGTACCGAAATTTAAGACTGAAATTAATCCTAAATCGTATTCGTTTCTTTTTTCAATTAATATATTATATTATTTATACATTTTTTAATGGAAATCTTTATTATATTTTACCCACTCTACAATATATAATGGATGAATTAGAAGATAAAGCTATTGACGTACTACTGAATTATCCTATTAATCAAATCAGAACTAAAATTGCTTGTCATAATAAGAGCTTAATTCCATATTGGACTATTGCTTGAAAACTGGCTATTTTTATTCGTCAATTTATTAAAGGATTATAATTAATAAGTTATTTTTATTTTTGCATCTAAGTGCTAGTAATATTCAGTCATTATGAAATGTGTTTTACATAAACTAGTTTTCGTTGACGAGGAAAGACAATTTTATATAGATTTTGTTACGAAATTACTTATCGATAGGTACGAAAACATTGATCTTCGTGAACATAAAGAATAATTTTTGAATGCTATAGTATAAAAAGGACTCGAGAAAACGACGGTAACATTTGTATTGAAAGTATTTGTAATATTCTTTCCGATATACAGAATATATTTTTATTAATATATACAATTGATTTGTACAACAAAAAGTATAGGATGTATGTCTCACTGGCGGGATTGCGGTTCTTCTTTAACGACTAGAGGTTGAGTTTATAGTTCCTATGTAAGAACTAGAAGATCGCATAAGAAGAAGCGTCCACTTAGGTTAGGATTAAATATTAATGATCGTGATAACCGATCGATCATTGCTGTAGGATCTCCTCATCTCACAGTCTGAGGAATTTACAAGAAGACTGGGAGTCGGAGGATGTGCTCGTCCGAACGGAACTTGGTGCGCGTGCACGCGGTGTCCCAATTGAGCACTACAATGGCTACAGCCATTCGACTCTTTCCTGATCCATTGCTCCAGAAGTAGTTTAAGGGGAAATGAAAAGGAGAGAGGATCATAATAACATCGAAAGCAACCTCATGGGGGTTCATCGGGCGGACTCTTTGTAAGAGCCTTTGCAATCGGATCCATCCTACAACTGGTAAGGAGTTCCTTCCTCATTATAAACCAAGAGTTTCCTTGCTCGAGCGATTCTTCGCACCTGCGCTCTTTTAATTTTCCGGGAGTTCTCTTTCAGCGTCATCCCACTCAAGGCCAATAATATTATATTTATCAATCATGTCTATTGGACAATATTTAGCTTTGATCTAAAGTTCACTCAACAACAAACTTATTAGTGATTTTCATGCATATGGATTTAATTTTATAGGTTCCGATAAACTTAATTAGTTATACCATCACATTTTTTCATAATCCGATTGAGTATATGTGTTTACTTTGAATTTCCATTTTGGTTGGAAAGCTGTTACAGTATTCTTATTAAAGTAAGCACAAAATTTAAATTTCATGACAAGATTTTTGAAATTTTTAACATTTATTCAGTATTTATATTATATATACTTTTTAAATTTCTCATTAAATTATTTACAGATTCTCTATAAGGAACAATTGTATTTGTATGTATTATAATTGCAATATATGGTGCTATATTATTTTATAACTTATAAAACCTTACAAGTTTTATAGAATTATACTATTTATGAATTGTTGTTTGAAAATGTTCTGTGTCTTATATTATTATGTAATATGTTTTTTAACGTGTAGCTTATATATTTAATTAATTACTATATTATTTTTTAAAAATAAGCAAATAATATATATATACTATATGTATTACATATGCATTATTTCATACATTTTGTAGACATAAAAATGTGAGAATAATAATAATTAAATGTATAAAATATGTAGTCGTAAAATGATATTATAAATCATAATACTGTGATTTTAGTGTAATTGTACATTAATTTAGCAATTGAAAATTTTTTTGTGTATTCTTATTATCAATATCATTATAACTTTGAATTCAATGTTATTTTTTGTTACCATATTCGCTGTATTTTGCAGAGCTCATAATTGATGTATTTTTTAAAAAATATTTTTTAATAATATTAATAAAAAATATTGAATATACATAGAGAGAAATAGAGAAAGAGAGATAGAGAGTGAGAGCGAGAGAGATAGAGAGAGAGAGAGAGAGAGAGAGAGAGAGAGAGAGAAGTGGGAGGAAAAAGAGAAGAGTAATTACATATAAATATGTAATTACACCATTTAGTTTATTGTATTCTTATTACATAATATTTAACTATTACAAAATGATACTTTTCCAAAATTAATAGCCGTTTAATAATATAAAAATAAATAATTTAACAATTTAACAATAGACTTTTATTTATAGAATAAACGTTTATCAATTTTTCAGCGATTTATCCACATCAATAATTTTATTAAGAATGTAAATTTTTATTAATAATGTTTTCATAAATATTATGTTTGATTATTATATCATTAAAATCAAATCACAAATATTAAAGTCTCACACATTTTCTAATTTATATGCTTAAATATTTAGCTAAGGAAAATATGCTCCTCTTATTCATTTTAATTCAAACATGTACAGATTTTTTTAAGCACTTAAAAAACACATTAAAATTTTCTTGATCTTAATTTTCTTAATAAAATAAATGAAATCAAATTAATAAATATTTTTTAACAAAATATTCAGATGAATTTTACGTTAAATTTTTCCCATCTATGAATGACGAATTTTCTAATACTTTTTATATTTCAAATCATATATTTATTTTCTGCATAGTAATTATATTATTTTATTTATAAGCAAATTATTTCTCGTCATGATTACACGAACCTTTTAATTACTTTTTTTTTAAATCTTGGTATTTCTAATTTTGTTTACATTTTTGTTTGCTTTAAATGTGATAATTAATTTCATATTAAGATATTTTAATATGATAGTTTGTGCATTTAAAAAGTATTCGTTCATATTTTTGTATTGTTTAATAAAATTCATTATGAAAAATATTTATTTTTCATATTTTACAGGTGTAATGTCTTAATATTACGTACATATGAAATTATTGTAGGATTGGAATTTAAAGTTATACATTAAAAAGAAATGATGAAATCATATTTTTTTCATATATGTAATATGTATATGTATATGTAATATTTTAAAATATTTTAGGAAACTACAAATATTATTTTAGATATTTAGATATAAATAAAAAAACCGTAATTATTCAATTGTAAATTACTAACAATTTACAATTTATTTGTAAATTAATCATTATAATGATAATAAAAATATAATTAATTGTTGAAAATTGATAATATGGGCGCTTAATACTTACATGCTTAGAGTTAGCAGTTTAAAATGCGCTTTTTTCGAATATATAAGGATTTGCGGAAAGCTTAGAGTAAGTAAGGTTTAAGAAGTCTTGGTAGTCGACAGGGAGATTGAAAGTCCGGTGATTCTCTTACATGCATATCCACGAGCGATTTGCGCCTCCCATCGCTACTACAGTGATTATCAATAATAGTTGATTCGTACCTCGCGTTCATAGGGATGTCGCACTTTCGTCGGCCGCCGTTGCTACCGCCACCGCCACCGCCGCCGTCTTGATCGGAGGCCGACGTCACAAGCACGGCGTACGGGGATTATAGAGGCGGTCGACGGTGTGCGCGAGCTGCTCAGTCTGCGCCGGACCGCCACCGATGTCGTGTCGTCGTTGTCCGCCGTCGCCGTCGCCGTCGCCGTCGCCGTCGCCGTCGCCGTCGTCGTCGTCGTCGTCGTCGTCGTCGTCGTCGTCGTCGTCGTCGTCGTCGTCGTCGTCGTCGTCGTCGTCGTCGTCGTCGTCGTCGTCGTCGTCGTCGTCGTCGTCGTCGTCGTCGTCGTCGTCGTCGTGTCGTCGTCGTCGTCGTTGTCGTCGTCGTTGTCGTCGTCGTGGACCTCGTGCTGCGGATCATTAGATCACTGCCAGTCCATTGACGAGGATTTTTTGCTTCTGGTGCTACTGCTACTGTCGCTACTGTTACGCTCTGATTAAGCAGAAGGGTCAGCGGCACCGGCAAACCCCACTATCAGCAGCAAACCGAAGACTTGTCAATCTTTTGCTTATTTTTGTTGATGCTCTTCTTGTCTTTCCTTGTGACAACCTCTCTGTTTGCTGGGCGTCGCGAACAAAATTTTCTTTTTAAATACACGCACGTATTGTAGAAGGGCGGATGGGAGGCGACGTGGTAGAGTAATATTATAGATAGATAAATAAAGAGAAAGAGAGAGAGAAATAGGGTATAATCTAGCTCATAGAAGTTTAGCTTAGAAAGAAAGAAAGGTAGAAAGAGATACATACAGACTGATAAATATATATATATATATATATATATATATATATATATATATAGAGAGAGAGAGAGAGAGAGAGAGGGCGTGTAATATAAGTACATATGTGGGAGGGTGTGTTGAGAGGAGAAGAACAATCGACCGGCGCTCAGAAGCTACATACCGTCTCTCGCGTTACCATTTGCATTCCTTCATCCTGTCGTCAAATTGTGCTGTGCGACCCAAATTACAACGTGTAATTGCGATTGTTTTTTAAATTCGTCGAGGCTGCCGAATATCGAGCAGACAACAAAGATTAGCACACGATTGCGAGAGAGGGTGAGAAGGAGACAGAGACAGAGAGAGAGAGAGAGAGAGAGAGAGAGCAGAGAAGAGGAGGATAGCCGCGAACAGGTGAGTTATCGAGAGAGAGAGAGAGAGAGAGAGAGAGAGAGAGAGAGAGAGAGAGAGAGAGAGAGAGAGAAAGACTCTGGGAGCAGACGATTATTCTTCTCCGTTATGATTGCAAGGAATCAGGAATGCACGCTCTAATGCATTAATTTACGCATGCCCGATTGCGCTGAAATGTCTCGCGTGTATACGACGCGTGATAAGGTGTCGCGAGAGGAGCCGCGATAAAGAACCGATAAGCCTCGCCTTGATAGTCGGATGGCTGTAGAACAGAGCAAAGGTAACCCTGAGACGAGAGACTGAGCGAGCTAGAGATGATGAGGAGAGACGGGAGCCGGAGGAAACGGGACACGGTCATGTTATCGTCCCCTGGGATAACGGGCCCCTGCTACCGCGGTGAGGAAGGTACAGGAAGGCTTTGTTTTGATGGCCCCGGCAAGCGCCAGCGACATCAGTACAACTTCTTACGAGCACCATCGCGCACTTTGACCCTCTCCAGTCGTCCGAAGCATCGGTGTCTATAGTTATCCAATCCAAAACTTAGATTCATTTGCTTCTTCATTCTCTTCTCTACAGATTCTACCTGCATTTTAAATTCATTTCTACGTCGAGATGTTAATCCACAATTTAAGTAACGTAGTACTTAATCTGTAGTATTTAAGTAACGAGTGTACTTAATTTCATCAACCTTTGCTCTCTACTTGGTTCTAACTAAAAGTCAACTAAAGTTTCTTTTATATATTATATTTTTATAATAATAAAATTCAAAAGCAGAAATTTATTTATTTTTTTTCTCTTTCACTCAACAACATTCAATGACACTTGAGCTGTCTTTCATTTTGCAATAAATAGATAAATAAGGTTTTTCTCTTATATTACGTAATTACTTACCTAATATTAATATATTTCGTGTCTTCGACCATTGTTGATTTACAATAATGGACATCTTTAAATAAGACGATAGGTAATCTGTTCAGAACATTCTATATAGATAAACATGTAAATATATATATATATATATATTGTGTGTGTGTGTGTGTGTGTGTGTAATGTGCGGGTGTATACGCGTTTTTTATTTCCTGTTATAGATACGGCTGATTGCTATGAAAAAACGTAGGCTTTAATTTAGTTGACTACGTTAACTTTCTATTAATCGTTCCAGTGATATAAATGAGTAAAAATAGCACGTTCACAGGACTTTTTATTTTTACATCTATTTATTTATTTGTACAAAAGGGACTGCTCTTAAATTATTTAATTCGAGTATATCATTTTTAAAATTAAATAAAAACAAAACTTTTTATTTTGAAGGATTTTCGGACATGAATCTTTTGTACAAACTATTCTAAGCTTTATTGGAATGTATGTGTGTGTATGTGTGTGTGAGATGTTGCATGTGTATAAAAATTAAAATATCGGACTTTCACTAGATAATTTCAGTCAAAACATACCAATCTGATTTTTTATTTGCAACATAAATATAAAAATGTTAGACTATTTATAAATGTTTATAAATTAAGGTCGAATTGGTTCTATAATAATAAAACCCTATTCGTAAAATATTAGTCGAATGTAGCATAATTATTGTTATAAAATTTAATTCTAGAATTTGAATTAGGAATTAATTAATTAGATTTCCAAAATATAATAAAAGCTCTTTATCATGACTACAAATTAATATTTAATCTATGCTAGTTTTTGATACTAATTTATTTTGATACTAATAAAAAAATATTTTAGTTTTATCTTTCTGCATAAAAATAAGTTTGTAAATATTATTCTTACAAAAATAATGACTTTTTAAAATCTTTATTTGAAAATATAAAATATTTCATAAATCAATATCAAATGTAAGTCGTAATTGATACATTAGGTATTATCCTCTAAATTTTTATACAATCAAATGATCATATAAGGAGTACATTGTAGTTTAATAATGTATTGATTATAAAAAAAATATTTAGAAATTGTTGAATACACGTTTTTGAAATATATATTTTTTAAAGAGATAAAAGTAATTCATTTTTTAATACAGTGAATTAATGCTATGACAGTGTTTTTCACGTACTTATAACTGTAATTAAAACTTAAATAAATTAAATATAATAAACATTAAATTTTATTTTGTCGTTGATATGTCTATAAAGTTTTCAATCAATTTTATAACTGAAGTTATTAGAAATATTAGCTTCTTGAGATTCATTTTAAATTACAAGGCTTAAATTACAAACTTTTTCATATATGTTTAAAATGCGGCCATTCTAAAACACGTATATATTTTGATGTATTTTTTTAGACGTAATAATCAACTAGATTTTTACACCTCAATTTATTTCGCTTACATTAAGTTCACAAAGTTTTACAATCACTTTTAAACAATATTTCGTAGAATGAATCAATATAATTTTATTTTGTTAAAGTATTTTTTACGCGATTAGTGCAAATGAAAAGATTAATATATATATATATATTGATCTTTTCATTTATATACATATATAGTAATATCTACTAATGTAGAAAAAAGTTTCCAAATAAATTATTCAAAGAAAAATGAATAAAAATCATATAAATTAATTTTATAATCATCTAAAGACAAAAAATGAATTATAAGTAATAAAAAAAAAAAATAAATGTCGTTTATACATTTATAAAAATGTAAATTAATTCATCTGATATTATAAATATTATTTAAATTAATTCTATAAATTGCTTCTCTCTCAAATTTTTTTTTATCTTTAATAATTATTAATTCGGATTTACATTATATACATTTAGTAGAACTAAATTTAAAAAATTTTTCAAATTCGTTAAATTAGTATGTTCATTTTTTATTATAATTTCTATGAAAAATTAATCGTAATAAATTATTTTTTGTAAATTATGTGGGCTACTGCTAAGTAAGACTAGCTAAAGTCTAGAATAATAAGAATTATACAATTATCAATGAAAAACTATTTAAGAAAATAAAACTTTTTATAAAAATTAGAATAAAAAATAATTCATAATAGTTCGTGATAATTTATAAATTCTAAAGATAATCAATAAATATATAAAGAATATTCCATATAAGCAATGTAAAATAATTTTGTAAATATTAGATTCTTATTATTAAATATAAGATAATGAAAGCAGTAATAATCAAAAGGAAGCAGTGAGTTTAATTGGGTCACATATCTTGGCGATTGAATCCGTATCTTAAAGATATTTCTAGAGCGGTACGAGGAATATAATAACTTGATACGTCCAATAAACGTTATAAAAATTATTAATAAATGAAAAATTGTGGTGTTGTCCGATTGGAGGTATTAATGTAATTATAATTATTATATTGAAGTGTCGGAAAATTAATTATGCAAAAAGTAAAAAAATGAATCCTTAAACGCTTTGCCTATTACGAAGATTTTGTAAATATGCTTTACTATTAGTACTGAATAATGTATCCTAAATACTTTATAAGATTTTGATGCAATTCGGTCCGCTTATGTGTATTTACTCAGATTGTTGCACTCGAGCTAAAAATTATGTCCCTCTCTGGCCATTTTATCATTTCTTTCCTAAATTTTTTTCGTCTTTTTTTTCTTTTTTGTTTTAAATGTAATATAAAGACCCCAGCTCTAGCTTGCCCCCTCCTACTTATAAACATGCATTCATAAGCATACACATGCGAGGATCTTGATTAACTTCGTCTCAGATCATCTTATTGCTCTGATTCACTTCTGCAATTTAAGAATAAGTTTTAAAAGTGAATTGCAAACGACAAGAATTTTATTATAAATAAATTTCTCTTTTAGAAATAAACAGTTTTTTTTTATTTTATATTTTTTCAATTTTTAATTTAACTGAAACTTATTTTATTCTCTAGATAAAATCATACTAAAATATATTCTGAATAATTAGAAAAATTTATATTCTTCATATTAGAGTATTAATAAGAATTTGATTAATTATAATACTAATTTTATTTAGATATATATCAAATAGATTTATTATTTATAATTTTTTTTTTTGACAATTTAGTTATAATATAGAAGTTAGATTTTAAATCAAATTTTATAAAAAGCTATTTTTATTTTTTTTCCTATAATTATATTATATAATTATATATTTCCTATAATGATAGACATTTAGTTAATGATCAAGAAAACTAACTAGAAATATTTCATAATTTTTATATTTAGATTATGTAATAGAATTATGTAATAAATTATAAATTCTTTTTTTTTATATACTATAAATAGCATTTTTAATTAAATATCAGTCTTATTTTGACATAACGGCACATGTTGACATAATATCAATGAGTATTTATAATAGTATCACTTTAAATTATGTAAGAAAATCCATAGGAACCAGATGAATATTACGCTGATTTTTTTTCATTATGGTTTATTTATACTTACTAATATTTTAATATTTATATATTCGATAACACTGTGACTATTATGTAAAGCAAATTACTATCTTCAAATTATCTTTAAAGTCTACATTCATTGTAAACAAAAGCACTTATATAGAGATTATCTATTAGTAGATCGAAATAGCTATCTTATGATCTATTAAATCCTTACAGTATAGTATTAAAATATGGATTATATACCTAGAGTAATCAGGTGAGAAAGAATATATCATATTAGGAATTAAACAAAATTTACTTATATTTTCATTTAAAATTAAAATGTAGAGTAATCGTTACATCTTGATTAACGCTCTGTAAAGTCAAATAAAATGTCGTTAAATTAGTTTATTATAAAAAAGTTTTCATTCTTTAAGCAGATATAATATTCGATAAAATATCCATAATTCTATTAATATTATAAAAAGAATATCTCTCAGACAGTTAATTAAGTTTAGTTTTACATTTCATGTTCGTAAAAGATCAATGTGTATCAGTCCGAATAAATTGAGTAATAAATATAACAATGACATTGATCACGGTATCACGAACATAATCATATACGCAATCACAGATCTCTAAGAGTGAAACATTACATTTACTTTCAGGCAGGCGAGTAACAATAATGCAAGAACTGTAAGTAATAGCGGCAAATGGTAACTCGCTCAATTGCCGATTGATCGACGACTGATTGAGGTTGACGTTACACCAACTTCCTTGTCAACGTTACTTCTATTATCATCACATCCACATGCTCAACTGCACTTGTCAAGCAAACTTTCAACTGGAGCCTGGTAGGCTTGCTCACGCACACAGAAAAGGTACCTGCTCGTACGTGCAGGTATACGTAGAGAAGTAGAGCTGCAGTCGTGAAACTGGATATTGATCCTCTGAGGCTGTAGATCTCGATCCAGAAGCTACCGAAGTGAATGGTCCGGAAAAGAGCGAAAGGAAGATTCAGAGAAGAACATAGGTCAAAGTGCGCGTTGTGTCTCGCGTTTAAAGTGCAGTCTCGCTGACGAGCATGATAGTGCTGCAGGTGCTCAATCCGCTTTCGCATCAAACGTCCTAGATTTACGGAGACGAAATACTTCAAAGACGCGAGACTTAACGGGGTCCGCGCATCTCTTATTCATCGTTACTCATCTTGAGGGTTGACGGACATTGCACATACGGGGGCTGAGTTTTTACGTCGAGGGAGAAAGAGAGAGAGAGAGAGAGAGAGAGAGAGAGAGAGAGAGAGAGACGGGTGTGTCGCTTGGGAGCGGCCAAGTCAGCTACGCGCTGTGGACATGATTATTTCAAAGGATCTGTTCCTCCTTGGCGACCAAGACTACCTGCGCCTTCCCAGCAACGAGAAGCGCCAGCAGCGGGCAATGGGACGGCCGATCATTAATGCTCCCAGGTAAGTCTCTTTTTCATTACCTCTTTCTAGGCTTAAAACGACACCGATCGCCAGTTTGACTGCTTTGCTTTTCGAAAATAGATAATTATTGAAAACAGTTTTAGTAAACACGATGTTACGAGTCTCACTCGATTATGTTAGATATGAGCCGTTTTCCTCTGATCTACAATGAGCTTTACATTTTTCTCATATGGCCCTATTTCCGCGAGCCACTCCTTCATCAAGTTCGGCCATTCAACGTAGATCTCTATTCAACGAGCTCTTCCAATTAGTACAAAATCTTTTATTACTTATACCTTTTTTATTGAAATACGTAATAATTAAGATATTATTATTATTATTATTATTATTATTATTATTATTATTATTATTATTATTATTATTATTATTATTATTATTATTATTAAACCAACTCAGAAGTGTGGCGTATATAACTTTTCGTATTTATGGACTTGGCTAACTAAACTAATTTACATAATACATCTATGCAACCATTTTGACGTATTGCGAATGAATTTTTAATATAGTTTTGATAGAATCTCATAATTTTTTTAGTAAAAAATATTCAAAATATATTTTTAACCAATTTACAAATTTATACTTGTGTTATTTTTGTATTTATATGGAAAATATTACATACATACGATAAAGATAGATTTTATCGCTCAGAATTCTCTAATTGAAAAGTAATTTAATGATTTTAAATAATCAGAAAATTAAATATTTAATAACAAAATAAGATATAAGCTTTATTGAATTTTACAAAGTTTCAGACATTATAAAGCCAAGTATACAAAATTATCAATATCAAGTTTAATATAAATCTGTATACAAAATATATCAACTTACGATCTCATAATTTACATAACTTATTCATTTTTAATAATAAATGAAAGTTGAAATGGTGTAGCATTAATAATTATATTTTGAATTAAATGAAAGCATAATACAAGTTTTAAATACTATTCATCCAATATTTTTATATTTTCGAAAAATATTATTTATTCTGATATTAGCATTAGCAATCAGTGCAACTAATTATAATTGATATTTTAATATTTTAAATCGTGAATACCGTCATTATAAATAGATTTATAGACATAAATTTGAAAAAGTTTGTACTGAATATAGAATATTATAGATGTTTAAGGAAAACTTAAATTTATGAATTTTAATGGGCGAAATAGTTTTATTAATTTATTTATAATGAGATTATTTGTTTAGATTCATATATATATATATATATATAGCTTGAAGTTAATAATAGTTTACAATACTGCTTAGATACTTCGTTTTCGTTTTCGATGGAAATCGAATTGTAACGTATGTTTAAATTAATTCTTAATGGAAGTATTTATAAATATATTACTTATTTTGAAAATATTTTTTATGGCATCAGTTTTTAATACGTGGAAGCATTGTTAAGTACTCTTTAAAGCCCTGTTATATAAGCTTAATATAAACTACATTAGAACTGAGTTGTTAGAGTACCTTTGTGAATGTAACAAGGGTCAGCTTTAATGGATTCTATTGAGCTCAGGGTTAATAGAGTATTTTTGTAAATTCTACAATAGAGTTTGAATCATGTACTCAAGCACGATTTATTTTTCTAATTTGAACGCTTGATTGACTTTTTTTCTAATACTGTTAAATTTATTTTGAATTTTATAAATTTTCTGAATAAATACTTAAATATTTAACATATAAATGTATTAAAAGAGTAAAAATATAATAAATTATATTTAATGAATATTCAGATTAAAGGAACTTTGACTATAAGGAATGCTTTTTGAATGAAGCAGCAAATGTTTTTTAAGTAAAATATTAAACTGAACGATTAATATGAAAAAAACTCATGAGTTATAATATACTCATTTAAAAAAAGAAAAAAAAATGAATAAAAATGTAATAACAACTGAGTAAAATTTTGTTTGGTAAAAATAAAAAGAAAAAGTGTTATCGTCACATATTGAAGATTTAATCAAATACTCTTAATAATCTTTAAAGTTATATTAAAGCGCATCATCAAATGTTATCATCGTGAGGCTTGATGATTTCGTGATAAATATTTTTTGTTCTATACTGTGCAAAAAAATTGACTCAATAATATAAAACTGTTGAATAAATGTTTTTATAAACAAAGCAGATAAAAATTAAGACGCTTTTTATTTGCGTGCTTGACTTTGTTTTTCTAATATCGGCTAATCAGTTGGCGTGTAAATGTAATGTGAAATGCAAAATAAGTTTGACCCAATCGCAACTAAAAATAAGCATAAAAAAATTTGTTTGACTTTAATGAATGTTCAGGGAGAGCAAGTGACTGTATGGCGTGCGCGTTCATGAGTGTAAGTAGAAAACAGTAAGATCCGGTTAGGCACGAATTGAGAGAACATGTAAGTAACCAGACGCGCATGTAAATTCACGAACTTTATAACTGCCTTTTTCCGGCAGAGTATTTTCCAGTATAAAGCTCTTGTGTGCTTGTTTGTAGTATCATTGTTCTGCTTGTGGCATGCTTGGTTAATAAAAGCCAGGAGAGAAATTAAATAAAGCAAGAGCATAATCTAAAGTAAAATAAAATAAAAATTGACAGCGTCGTAGAGAGACTCGACTGCTGATCTTTCGAAAGTCGCCAAGATAAAGTTTGCGAGCGAGCGAGCAGTTTGCCAAGGGGCGAGCGAAGGGGCGAGAAAAGGAGCGAGCGAAGGGGCGAGAAAAGGAGCGAGTGAAGGGGCGAGCGAACTAGCGAGTATGTGTGCAGGCGAGTCCATCCCGTCGTAAAATTTATCGGATGACAGAAGAGACAAAGAAAAGAAGAGTCTGTCCGATGCACCGCATCGCGAATAAATGTATGAGTGCACTCGCCTCCCAGCATATGTATGTACGCGATAGCATTAGCAATAACAATCGTTATTTCTCCATTCTTTTCTTGTCTTTCCTTGTGTCTTTATTGCGCTCTCCTGACTCTCTTCCTTTTCCATGACCTTTATACGCACGAGCGACTCGCCGTCGCGCTCGTTTCTCCTTCCCTTTTACCTCTTTCCCGTTCGCTTCGCCTCGCTCTTGCTCTTATTATATTGCACTCTTTAATAATTGATTTTTCGTCGTTCAGTGACGCCTCGGTTACGTAAAGGTAGGTCCTAAATCCTTTGTTGTGATTTGAAAGGCGAATTCGTAGGTTGCCGATACTTCGGACAGCTGCTTACGGAAAAAGAAACATTTTCCTTCCAACAATGAAATTTTCTTTGGAAATGCGTATGAATTGCTATCGCGAAGCTCGCTTTTAATTTTTTTTTTAATAGTTTTAATAGCCAGGCATCAGTATAGAAGCTTGCAAACAAATAAAGGAAAAATTTTTAATTATGCAAATGATGGTGGTAATAGGAAATGCCGAACAAGTGCATGACGCTTTAATATTGACTATCTGCATAATTTCTTATTTCTGCGTCGGAGTGTCATTACAAACGATTGCTATATGGATTTCTAGATATACATAAGACGGATTGCGCCCTATATGTGCACACTTAAGAATATAGCTACATATGTATAGCTACATATATCTATATATGTATATAATCGGCGATTAGACGTCGACAAATTTTTAAATGATACGCTATCACCTACTTGATATTCTCTAGATATTTCTTTTTCTTTCTTTTTTTTTTGCCTTTCAATGACACGTAAATTGTGTTAAATATTGGTTAGGAAAAAATCATGAATGAAAAGCTTATTAGTATGCAATTTCCGAACGGGTCGAATGAAAAAATACAGAAAGTCATTATAAGCGAGGCGTGCAACAGAAGCGCTTAAAATTCAGACAACTTGCTGCATAAAACATTTATCACATCAATAAGAGTGCTTAACGTCCATGAAAACTAGTTTCGTCGATTTCCCATAACTCACTGTGAACAAAACGCAAGAGGAAGCTTCGGAGTAAGGCCTTGAGAGAGGAATTTCATTTTCCACCATAAAGAGCTTAAGAAGAATGATTAAAAAGGAAAAAGTGACTTCCTACGGTTAAGTGCGACCAAGTGCACGCTCGTACATGCTATTCATTGTTGAATCTTAATTCGGGACGGGGCGGCTTTTAGGCGAATGGGAAGCCTGAATGGAGGTCAGGGATCGGATAGGAATAAAGAATTGGAAGATAAGAAGCAACGTCCATATTATTCGAGCGCGCCAATGGTCAAAGCCTCGAGACAGGAAAACCTGATCGTATCCCGCGTCTTGTCCACTCTATCGCCTACTCGTTTTTTCTCCGCTGCATGAACCTTTGAAGGATTTCTGATGTTGGTACATACACTACACTCTCCAGTGCATACTTAATTTTTTTAATACGCCGCCAGAACGACTCTTTTTTACAGTTCGACATTCAGTCACGTTCTTTTAGCTTAACTGTATTGGTTGTCTTATTAACATTTATAATAATATAATTATTATAAAGCTCTAAGAAATTACGTTTAATTACTGGATTACAATGAGAACTTTAAAAGTCACTTATTAAATATCAAAGGTTGATTCTTCTCTCTCTCTCTCTCTCTATGTATGTGTGTGTGTGTGTGCGTGCGTGTGTGTGTGCGTGTGTGAATATAAATTTTAATAATACCAAGTCAATACTTAGTTCTGGAATTTTTTATTTATTCGGAATATTACGTTTTCATGACAATAATAAAGCGTAATCAGATATTGTACTTTTATCCTATACAGTCGTAAGTCATATATTATTCTAAATCTTTCATGCACATTAATTTGTTTAGATTAGTTTAATAAATAATTTGTCTCCTTTTAAAAATAGCGTATTTTTCATAAAAATATCGTATCTAGATATGCGAAAGTAAGTGCCATAAATAACTATCGCAAGTGTTAAGAACTTAAAATTATTAATACTACTACGCTATTGGATTAATATATATGCAAGTAAATAATAAATACATTTAAAAATAATTATTTTTTCGTATAAACTAAAAATAAAAATCTCTCATAATGCCACGTACTCTCTCTCTCTCTCTCTCTCTCTCTCTCTCTATTAAATGAAATAATTATTACAGATTCAGAATTAATTATTTATATTCTACTTCTTTCATAATCTAAGATAAGGTGCAAGATTATCGTTGAAAAATTCAATGATGAATTTTTCATATTTAAACATTTCAAATATTATATTGGGAACAATTATCAAATACTTTTCATTCTTTGACATAGTTTAAGAAGATTTTTAATCCTCATAAATATATCGTTTAAAATAATTTGTCATATTTATATGTATATGTAATATTTATAGCACGTTTAATTATAAAAATAATTGAACATTATATAAATAATTGTTAATGAGATTTTACTTCAAATTACTTTTAACATTCATTAAGATATGCATTAATGTTCTTTCCTTTCTTTTTTTTTTAAATATATTCTATAATATCTAAAACAAAATTGTAAGGGGAGTATTTTATTATAAAATTACCAAGAAATTTCGGATAACTCTGTGACATCAAGAAATATAATATAAATTTTCTTGAAATCACGGTAAAAGTTATTGGGAGTTGTCATATGTCTTATCTAGAATTATATTAATTTATGCATTACTGACAGGTTTACTTTTACCATCGTCAGGTTTCCTTTTCTGTTAATAACGTAATATATTTTATAAGAATATCTTCTCTGAATTTCATTTCAATGGTATATGTATTTTTAAATTTATTTTAAAATTTCTATTAATAGTAGTTTAAATACATATGTTTTGGCATAAATATTAAGACTTGAAAAAAATTATGGAACATTTTGAACTGATTTAAAATATTTCTTTGCCGTATGTTGAGTGCATCTAATTTAAGTATTTTTAAAATATAAGATCATTCGATGAGAATTATCTAGTTTATTGTTTATCATTATATAGAAAACTTTAAATTTTTTGTATGCATAGGTATATATATATAAAAATATTATGCATACATGGATTTATTTTGATCTATTCAATAATTAAAATTTCTTTAAATACTCTATTTTATTATTATATTTATATTTTATTTTTACTATTTAAACAGACAAGGAATAGAATTTAGATGTTAACTTAAGAATATTTATCAACTGTATGAAATAATTTTAATATTAAAAAAAATATTATTTTATTAGAACACTAGTATTCAAAATTTATTTATTTATTTATTTATTTATTTATATTCACATTTAAATTAATATTAACGGAAAAAGTTATTGAATTACTTTGTCATCTCTCGCATATAACTTTATTTAAATTTTTATTCTGTAGTAATGATATACAATGAGAGAAATAGATGAAATATCTTATAAATAGGTATAATATTAAAAGAAAAATAGAGAGAAACAGAGAGAGAAAGAATCTAATTACTTTTTAAATGAGTAATAGAATGCCAAATTGAAGTATTGTATGTCGATTGATATGAATTGTATATTGAAACTATTTTGTTCAATAATTACATTATCATTTAATTATTTTTTAAATTTGTTTGAGATATTTAATGTTAAAAGTGGTTAGTATATACAAAGTTTTTTCCTGTAGAATTAGACATATTTTCGATTTACTTCTAAAGAAATTAAACTGATATTTATAGTGTTATTATCTCATTGACTGTAAATTCTTTTCTTTCTTTATTACATTTCCAATCTGTTTTTTTTTATTTTTACTGATGAGCTGTAATTCCTTTAACCTTTTTGTATATTTTGATATATAATTATATATACATATATAACATATGCATTCAAGCTGATAGTTAATTAAATTTATTACTGTAATGAAAAATTCAAGTTAATACCGTAGTAAAAATTTATTAGAAAATAGAAGATATTATTAAATACTCAATGAATTGATGACTACTTAGTAAATATTAATAATATTTAATATCTGAAAACATTTCTCTTTACGAATGATCGGATTTAATAACTTTTTTGGTATTTATTTTTATATTATTGCTTATTTAGCGTTCATATTGAAACGAGCGGTCAATATATGTGTCTCACAATGAATCCTTAGACAATATTTCATTTATAATACCGAATGAAATAATTAGGTTTATATTATGATTTTTATTAAAATTTTTTATTAACAGTATTAAAATTCTTATTGGCTCAATGATAAATTGCAACCATTTTTTTTTAAATTTGATAAAAAAACTAGTTAGTTTAATTAAATAATTCGATAGATACAATAATTTGATAAAAATATTTATCAATATTTTTTTATCGGCTTACGCTGAAGATTACTTTACATATACTGAATTCGAAGATAAATTTAATGTTGTGAAACTCATTATTACAATTCATTTTAATTTTACAAATATAGTTTTCAATATTTATTTTTTATATAATATTAAAAAATATCAATTACTTTAACACTAATTTTTATTTGATCGTTGTTAAATATGAATTCTTTGATTTCATTTTAATGAGGTAAAGCCTTGATCATGATATAAGTTAAATGAAATTTATGTGTTCATATTACTGATATGTATTTCGTAAAAAAAAATTAAAAATATTTAAATAGCTTATTCAAGCAATATTTTTCGTAGGAGTTGTAATTGTTAATCGAATACACCCTCAATATTATTCATCTAGGTAATTTTACGTATTTCGTATAATGTATTTAATAGTAAATGAAAAAATGATGCGGCAAACTCTACACTGAAATATACTACAAATATACTGAACGAGTGCAAATTCTATTTTAGATTGTAAATACAAGAAGATATAAGGAAAAAATATATATCGGTCCTGATATCTCATTAAACGAAAGAATTAATAGATATTTTCAATGAGAAATCATAATTTTGTTTTCCTCTAAAGAAATTAACGGTCTATGTGGGATCGTGTGTCTCGATAAGGAGCTTACGTATACTTACGCTTTATTGAAGACTGACCAGCGTAAGTAATGCCAACCAGGCATTAACCGAGAAAAAGCTTTGCCATTCGAGCGGATTAGCATAATATTATTAACCAGGATAATCGTTGAATTCACTTGGATTACAGCTCGAATTGATTAGCAATATTGGGAACTGTACTTGATTTGAAATCTCATTTATAGAGAAAGAGAAGCTTCACTCACGAAATGTTAAAGCTCCGCCATGATGGATTGACCGATTCACTGACTGTAATAAAATATTTATTTGATACGCTGCAGAGCCTGCTCTAGATTTGAAATTCCTGGTATCTTGTAATGGTTATGATCGTTTTGGCTTTGGAACCGATGATTCCTCGGTACCGTATTGCACGAAGGAAAAGATACGCATTTGAGGAATCGTATTTAAGTCCTATTTACGAATTGTCTTAGGTCGCGCTCGGGTCTTAGAATATACGAGGCTCGTAAAAATTTCGCGTCAAGTTCAAATTCATGGTGAATAATAATTTAAATGGCAAACAGAGATATTAAAATCAGTCGGTGTGTTTATAATATAATAAAGTACAAAAAAAAAAACAGAATAAGAAACTCAACGGGAGAGATGGATGAGGATGGGGAATCGTTGGTGGAAATGAATTGTGCATTGTTAAACTCACTATAATCGATTAATAAAAATTCAATCGGTTTTACTCAGTCTTTATCTAGTCGATTCAACATTCCCTCGGACGCCGCTCGCGTGAGACTCGTAATAGATGCGAATCTTGCCATAAAAGTCTTTGTCTGTAAGCAAGGTTCTGTCACCACCATTGACGCGTATCCCCACCCCTCGCCCTCTGATGGCACATTCAAACTTTGCTTTATCTTGGTATTTTGAGCTCACATGCTCGCTTTTTGTCAATTCACCTCGTGCGCCTACATTATTTATGCTCTTCGCCTTCGATTAGCTCCTTCATGCCAGGAAGGCTTCCTTTATTTCTTCTCTCGCCTTAACGCGCATTATTCGCTTCATAAGCGAACCTATCGCGCTCGCTTCGACTTAAAAAACTTATTACATAACTTCTCTCTCTCAGATTATCATTTATGCCCCGAGGTATTGTTTCATTTGGTACCGAAGCTTCGTTGGAGGGTAGAACGCTGAGAAAGTTCTGGTTCAATGCAGCAGCCCGTACTTTCCCATTGGTGCACCGAAGTAGTAACTGTCAAAGCTGGCTAATGATCATTACGTAAATACATTAACATTGGTTACGCATTTATTTCCATATACTTTAATTTGATTAAGCGGGAGAAGGTGAAAATTTCAATTCGCTTACGAACGATATAAGACAAAAATTTAGAGTCGTGATTTTTGTAAGATAAGAAGAACTCGTTTTTATGTGTCAGTGTGTAACGTAAAGCTATATGTATGCACAGCGCTGATGACGTAAAAATACTCAAAAGATTACCGAGACAAACCGTGTGGCATACTGTGCTACAGACCTATCGAAAGCAAAAGTGACGAGAGTGACTCAACGGCGGTCGCAGCGCAGAACAGAGAAGTTAATTGCAGCCGCGTTGACTTTCAGACTCGACGCAAACGCCAGCTAGAAAAAGAAACTCGAATTAAAAAAAAGAGCTAACTTATACGATGTTTTGGCTCGCTTCGTCTCCCTTTTATGTCTTCTTCTCCTTTCCTTTTTTACATACATAAGAGTGTAATATCCAATGGCCGATTACACTTGTTCTGCGCATTTTTAACATTATTTTATTTATTACATAATAAATTTATTGCCGAAGGAACATTTTTTTTTATCATTCAGATTTTTCCTTCATTGTTGAGATTATCGATTTATTATTAATAATTGCCCATTTTTATAATCAGAATGCGCGCGCGCGCGCATATACGCACAAACCCGCACAATACATATACAAATGCATAAATTAATATTTAAACTAATATGAATTAATATCAATTATTATTCATATGTTAGGTGAATCGAAAATTATTTATGGGCAATAATTAATCTATACGTTCAAATATATTCCTATGGAACACAAAGTTAAAATAGAAATTGATTACTTTCTCTTGAAATAGCTTCAAAGAAGTAGTGCACATCTTACTGGGAAAAATCAAAAAGTATATTACGGGATTTTCGAACTACTACATTGAAACATGTTTCTTAAAGAAAAAAAGTCTTTTTAACCATTTGATGAATACGAGCACTTCTATTCAGATGAACTCTGCGTACCAAAGAGAGAGAGAGAGGGGGGAAGAAGGAAACAGAAACAGAAACTGAAATGTTAACAGATTGGATAAAAATAACTTAGTTCGGGATATGTTTATTTGAGGCCATCTATACATTGGAAATCATCGATGCTTTCAAAGCAATTGGAGTAATGGCAGTTTCTTAAATTTTAAATAGAAAACCGTTATGCTAAATAAAAAATTGGATAAAGAAATTACATAAGTGATTAATAGACATCGTATGTGTTGGGTTGCAAGAAAAATATTGCGTAAGTGAAAATCGGTATTCGAAAAGCTAGCTCTAAAAGATCTGGAGGACGGCGGGGTGGTCACACGAAGGGTTCAAATACAAAGTGAATTTTATTAAAGAGTGAGGCTAAAAATGTCAGCAAAAAGGATGATGCAGCGATGGTGTGAGATGAGGATAGGGTCCCAATGAAGCTCAAGTCTGACTCTGAAGAAGTGTCATTGGGACTCGGGCTTCTTGGAAACTCTTGCACTCGGAAGATCGCGAAATTCCGTTGCCGACGACTCGTTGTTTAAGAAGGGGCAGCAGCAACAGCAGCAGCAGATACACTTGGCTCGTCGTCTTCTTCTCGCTCACACTAATTCCGAGAACACAGACATCGAACGTCGCTTCTACCCACGCCGAATAGCGAAGAACACTCGCCGCCGCCATGGATATGAATGGCCCCCGGGACTTTGACGAAGAAATTAGCGTTTACCTGTCGCGAGCCGTAGCTCATAAACTCGGTGCTTAGCCTAGGATACGTCTAGCCTGCACAGGGGACAAGGTTATGACCCGATTTCGAATCCTATCATCCTGTATACAAGAGCTTTTGCTTGCTAAATGGTTCCGGTGACGGTGATTTTGAAAATGGAAGGACTCACGCGACGCCGTATATCGTGAGAACGAGGAAGTGCATTGGCTTAATCGGAACTGAGATTCTTAATCCCCCACCTCTGTTTCCACCTGATGGTCACTCATGGCTCACTCTAGCTCGAAAGCGTACGACCTGCTGCTTTTCGAATCGAAAATGGCATATTTTCCATATCAATTTTTAGCCTTTCATCCGTATCTTCGTCTCCGAACGCTCGATGCTATTATTTTTATTTTTGAGCGCGACATAAGAGCTTTAACCTCCTCCTTTTCAAATACACTCGAATATATTATACTCGAGGCGCAAATGTTTTCACGTTACGTACTAGACTCAGCGCATAAAGCCACTATTCTGTTTAGTGATAAGAAATAGTGTCACCGTCTTTAATAGCAAACTTATTTAATTACACTTGATTAATTTTCGATGACTAAGTTAACCGCTCGGATCAAATGTATCTTCTGTATTTATTTTCGCATGCACGTGGTTTATGACACTTAATAAGGAATATCATATTTGTATAATATATAAAAATTGATATGTGCTGACTTTGTCCGTTGTTTAAGAGCTGGATTTTCCCCTCTCTTTCACCCCCGCCCCGGATTCTCCTCGCACTCACTACATTTATACGTAATATAATCATATTTTAGCCTGTATTTATCTACAGTCCGCTTCAAACATCTTTCTTAGGAATATAATATTATTATATATGTATATGAATTTTCAAATTAATTCATAAATATAGCTCCATAAGTTTAAATCTTTTCGTCTGGATAGTTAGTTAGTTAAGAGGAATTATTTAAAATGAGTACGAGCATAAAAATGCTTAAGTCAGCACTTCCAATATTATGTGATAATAATTTGTAATACAGATCATCTTCCTGTACAGTTTTTATGATGGTAAAAATAAATTTAAAAATATTGAAAAGCTCATTCTATTATAATCGCCAATTGAGATCATTTATAAGAACTTGTTAATAAATTTCTTTTTAAACTTTAAGTCGTTTGGTTTATTACCCAGTGTTACAAAAAAAAAAACTGTTTTGTTTTTTTGAATGATTAATGATAGTCCTGCAGTTTAAGCCCCGCAGAAATAAAAGAGTATTAGCTCAAAAGGATAAGCTTTTAAATTCCTGATCGATCAGAAAGAAGTTTTGCAGAATTATGAAGATACAATTTCTAAAAAAATTGGCATGCTTATGCATAATAGTAATAACAAAAAAAAACAACAACAACAACAATAATGCTAGTAATAGTAATATTGACAGTAATAGTAATAGTAATAATAGTAACAGGGATAATAACAAAAATAATAAAATTTATAATAGAAACAACAGGAGTAACAACAATAATGATAAAATACTGAAGTTCAAAGTGAAATTCTTATTTGAGGATAATTGAGTTCTTACCATGAAATGAAATTTTTAAAGAATGAAGTCAGAACAAAAGAATGGCTGTCAAATAGAGGGACTGCTCCAAAAGTTATGTTATTCAATGTAGTATATTATTTTTAGATTTATAATACTAGCCTTTACGCGTATACTTGTTTATATTTTGTAAAGATGGGCTGGTTTTCTTAATCAAGACGATGAACACAGAATACAGTCAATGTATTAGTTTAACTTTAACCCTCAGGATTTTGTTTGACCTTAACTGAAACAGACGCTTTTCCCTTTGACTCCCCGCACTTCGAATGGTTTCCAATATTAAAAATAATTTTTGAAAAATTCTGTTACAATTTTATTACACGTTGTATTTTAATTTTCAAATTCAACACTGCTTATCATAAATAGTATTCAAAAATGTAAATAGACTTTGGTATAAAAAATTAATGTGTGAATTTACACAAAATATAAATCCACATAAAATATAATACAAAAAAAATATACTTGATTATTCAATATACATATCATGTCACCATTTTTACGCGATAATGAAGGTATCGTTTCATCGTCGGTTATGGTTTACGAGAAAGAAAAAACTTTTCTCTCAACGCGCACATACGAACTACAAATTTTACTTGCTTCTTGATGAAGCGCAACTAGAAATATGCAAGCGAGACCGGTATCTAAGACAGGTGAGTAAAAAAATGCGACCGGATAAAAATAAAGACAAGCACGCGTTCAAATGTCGCATATTTTCTAATAAAGTTGAATTAAAAAACAGACCTTATTGTTCTAACAATAAAAAAAAAAAATTATTTTCCCTTTCGCGACGTCAATTGATATTATCACATAGAAAATCGCCAGCTTCAAAATACTATTTATTTATTGAATATGTGAAAAATCTAGCTCGAGCTGTCATTATTAAACCAATAGATTAATTATAACTTTACTACTTAAATACCTACATGATTTTAAATAAATAATAACGATTGCAGTATTATTCCAATGGGGAAAAATTTATTACACGTGCGTTCTTTCATGGGGCTATTAAATACATCGGATGAGAATTCAAAATAGTTTGATTTTATTTTCAAATTAAGGACATGTAGAAGTAATTATACAAGTCTTATCGAGTCCTTGCCAATATCTTTCCGCAGACTGCCAAAAGTCTGCATATAAGTAGTCAATAAGTGAATTTTGCCGACTGTTGACACTCGGAGGCGTTAAATCAGTTAATAACTATTCTCAGGCTCGGGCTCAGTTAATGCGATACACGCTTAAAGGTAAGTCTATAGTGGTAGTTAGGAGTTCGTATAAAGCTTCGGCTTCAATAGGATTTGTAGAAAATGCAGACCATTGATCTCGATAAATGTTCAAGGGGAAAAGAATCAGGTGTTAGTGGTACGACGGACCTTATTCGCCAAGTTCGTCAACTGGTATTAAGTTTTGGAGGTCTATTCGTTGAGGCTAATATAAAGTTCCAAAAAAAAACGGCCGCATTGGTGGAGAGATAAGAGGGAAATTAAGATTCGGAAGAGTTAATATTAAGTATTTAGAAGACAGGTGGGTATGCAGAGAGATGAGATGGTGACGAAGAGAAGGTAGAGGAGTAGAGGGAGATGAAATCAGGTGCTGGTCCATGAAAGCACAGAACGACACTTAATAAATGTCTTTCGCCTTCTATGCGGATGCTCGATCGATCAATAATAGAACATGTAGGAGGAAAGTCGTGGCTAAGTACACAGGCACTGTCGATCATATACTCTCCAGTTCATGTAATTGCGCTTATAGTCGTATAAGCGTTCTCAAGTGAAGACAAACATTTTAATTCTTTGAAGAAATGAATGATAATAGCGACGGATAGAGACTTCGTACGAATGAAAGCTAACTCTACGTAAAAATCGCATAACGCATAATAAAGCCATTGCTAAAGATTCATCAACTAACAACTCTATTTCGTCATTTTCTCTTATAGAATATATATTTCATTCAAGACATTTAGCATGCGTTATTATAATATAATTTTTATTACGGATTTTAATTCCTTATTTCCTATGTAATTACAATTCTACATCCACTGCTTCATTCGTAAAAATTAGAATTGATTAAATAATGAAAGCTTGTACATAAAATACAATATATCACATGAGATTTAAATATATAAACGTAGTATTTTAAATTTTCATACTGACGTATATCATATAAACGTATATTTTTAAAACCAGCTTGATAGATTTGTAGCTTGAAATGCTTACATATGTATAAATTTATATATACATATTATGAAGAATATTTTTAAAAATATCCATATTTCTATTCAATTTTAAATATCATAGTTACATAATTCTGTATATTTTATTTATTTCTAACAATTTTTAAACAATCTAAATTGATTATTCAAAATTTTGCACTTGATACATAATTAAATTATTTAAAAATTATGTATTTATAGTTGTTTAAAATATATTTATAATATAATTAATTGTTTTATGTAAGAATAAATATTTACGTTATAGGTAATAAAACGAAATTTTCTAAACATTCAATATACATATATATATATATATTTACATATGTACGTATACATAAATAATATTCAAATATTAATATATAAAATTAATATTCAATAGCTTTCAATTCTAGAATAACTTCAATTTACTTTTCAATAAAGTTCTTGTTTTTTTTAGATAATCATTTTTGTAGAATAATAAGGATGATTTTTGTCCACCGAAAAAAATTCTTGAGATTTGGAAATAAATTAAAAACGTGAGGGATAACTTTTTTTGCTCAACTCTTTTTAAAGAATAAAGACGATAAGATTTATGAAATGAACAATTCTTTTTAACGATGCTGGATTCATATAAAATCAATACTATACTTAATTATAGATAGTGTATTTTATATCAAAATAAATTTTTTTATAAAATTTTAATTAATAGTCAATTTGTAATAGTTAATAACATTGAAATGTCTTGTATTTTCGAAATAATTGTGCGATAATGTTCAAATTGTAAGATTTTGAAAAAGAAAATCAATTAACTTATTCTTCTATTTTAATAATAAACCGTGATTATTAAAATTAATTATATTGTACTCTCGAATACGTCTATTCGAGTAGAAAAATTAAAAAGTTTAAGAAAATCTAGAGTCTGAATATTTTTATAAGTAAAAAACTCACCTCGATTCATTTACGCTGGCTTATTAATAAGCCCGAGGTCGTAGTATTGAATGTTAATATATGTACATGCTTACGAATATACACATAAATAATGACATAAAACTTTAATACTTAACTATGAATTTCTCCATTTAATTCAAGTTTATATTATACGTATTAAAACTTATTGTTTATTACTTATTCTTTAGTGTTTTATTAAATTAGTTAAATATTTTTTTAAAGTTAAAATTTTATAAATTTTATTACAAATCTAATAATTTATAAATATCTATACAACCATTAGTTCTGTTAAAATATTTTAAAGTTCAATTAGTTGACGTAAAAAATCTTAAACAAACTATATTTATTCGTGAATTGTATACATCATGAATTTTTAATCAGAAGCAGCAAATCAAATATCAATAAATTTATTGTTCAGAATAGGATGGTATACCTTTTTACACGAATAATTTTCTTGGCTAGTACTAATGATTTTTTAGAGTATATAAAATGTTTACCATTACTATTATTACTACTATTATTATTGTGGATATCTTTATTTTTTTACTTTTTTTCTATTAAAATAGATGTTATCGAATTTCTTGAGTTATTTATTGTTCACTATTTTTTTTCATTATCCTTTGCATATAATATGTAATATCGAAACTAATAATAACATTTATTATGGATTTAAAAGAATATATATATTTCTTATTTCATATCATAATGTGATTTATGGTAAAAAATTTGAACGAACCCGGAAAAACTTCAAAGAAGGGAAAGTTTTTATGCTACATGGTGGGCAGTCACTATTAACCCCCCCCCCAGACATCTCTTTCTCACTTTCACGCTATTCCTACCTCTGTCTCATTGTATTCTTTTATACACTTTCAGTTACTCTTTCACTCAGGGAAAACTCTAAATTCCGCGAGTGTTGGTACCGCTCCACGTATTTTGTGCATTGCGTTATGTCAACAAAGTGTCACACTCGTCGATCCGCGCGTCACTGTTGACTCATTGTTTTACGATGCATTTACTTACCTAACGTATATATTGCCTCTGAACTTTCTTATATCTCACGATCAAACAAAATCATCTTTTCCGTACAATTTTGCTAACTTTCCGCTGCCTTCTGGAGCCCTCGAAATGGCTTTATTCTAAGCATTTAGCGGTCAAACAGTTGGTAAAAGTATTTGGGGCCTTTAGTGTGGATTAGCGTAATCACAGTTATCTAGACAAATGTAGAAAAGTGAAAATTGTCTTTTTATATATGCATATTTTGAAAATTCATGTAACCAAATTACGTATGTAGCCTCTTAAAATGAAAATTTTTAAGAAGTCAATAACGGTTGGTTTTCCTATGCTACGATAATGATTTTCTTTTTTCGTAGCTAAAACTTATCGATTTAATTATTATTAAACATGATATATATATGAATATTTAATATAATATTAAATACAATAAGTAATTGAAATATAAAAACTTTGCGTGTTAATTAAAATGCAAATAAATAAAATCGTATTCGTTTGAGAGCGACAAAATATTTAATGCGTAATTAGCAAGTAATTGCTAATGTAGTAAATCATTATATTGAATAAGATAAGAGAGTGTAATCCTAATGTGAAAATTAAAATAAGGCATAGAACTTCTTGATACCATCGAAGCCTTTCTGAATAAGATTATTTAATTTTTCATTTAATTAATGATTCGATAAGTAGAAGTGTTATTTCATTTCGTCGAGAGTTCGTGAATTAGTGAAATCTAAAGATAGTCCTATAAAAGTTCTTGATTTAATTAAGAATTGAAAAGATACTTTTGCTAAAATAATGTAGGACATGAATTTGATTTGAGAGAAGGAGACTAAGTCTAATGTTGGTTGAAAACTTATCTAAAATCCTTGGGCAGCTCATAATATCTCATTGTAATTGTAAAATTGATTTAGCTAGGGTTAATTACTTTAGTAAGTAAAATTACGGTTTGACATACTCCAACTCTGCAGTCCGTAGTAAAAAATTAGAGGTAGCAATCAGAGGGAGATAGAGCTTAACGCAGCTTGCGACAAGTGCAGAGAAGGTAAAGACTGACAGGTTGATTGAGGCTGGAGCGTGTGCAGGTAGTCATCAGGTAAATTGGGTATTAGCCTATATTCGGCATTGTGGATCTTTTATCAATATTGTTCGCAGCAGTAGCAGTAGTAACAGCAAAGTCTGTGTCTACGAAAGAGGTTAGAGAAAATTTGCAGAGCATAAACAGATTTGCGAGCGCGCGCTCGCACCTCATTTTTTCGCATGGCCTTGGATGAGCGCGACGTAGTGATCCTTATTGCCCAGCACTGACGAAGAAACCTAAGTCGCGAATACTTGGCCGAGTTTACGCCACTAACCTGTCGACTTTATTTAAACGTGCACTTGTCATTCAAATCGCCATTAATATATGTGCGACAGCATCCGCCTTCTTCATGCTAGATATTTTCAAATTATTTCAATCAGGACTCTTATAATTAGTCGTAAAGAAAAAATATGTACATATATGTACATGTATCTTCGTATATGCCATTTATATATTGCTTACGTATTTATATTTTCACAATAAATTTATTAAAATATTCTTTCTAACCTATTTATTATATTTCTTTTTATCGTTTTGAAAATATCATTTCTAAATATAATATAATTCTTCTTTATTTTTTTTATATTATATTAACTATTCGAACTTAACGAAACTTGTTATAATATTTAATATAATTTCTGTTGATATGTATTTTTTCTTCACTTAAATATAATATTCTCGATAAATTATCAAGTTTTAAAAGTAACATTCGAAAACTACTCTACCAAATTATTAAAAGAATTATCAATTTTTTATACTGTATGTATACGTATAGATAACCTATAAAAGTGATTCAATACAAACAACTGAAATATCGTGTTAATTATCAAATAAAGTCTATATAAAAAAATATTAATCTCAACGTACGTTATAATTGTTATTTATATATTTAGTATTATAAAAATGAGTAAAAATATATATTATTATAATACATAATACATTTGAATATTTTCAAAAATATTTTCGCTTTATATTAAAAGAAGTCTCTCGATTTTAAGAAAATGGGAGCTTCTTAAAAACAGAGCTCCGTTAATGTAAGGTTTTCGAATCTCGTTAAATACATTTCTCCATACTAAATATAATATTTTACAAATGGCACAAAGAATGATCAGAATTTATTAATGGTAATATTCGTTTTATTAAACTATTGTATTGTTAGATAAATGTTAATATCAAATAAAGTTTTTTTTAATAATCCTTTAAAGAATTACAATATTTCAAAATAAATTAAATTTATTTGATTATAGTTTTTCTAAGATATATCAGTAAAATCTAATATTGTTTAAAGATAAAAGAAAAATTATAGTATTAAGAGTTTACAAAATTATTTAGTAAATGCTATTATTTAAATAATAAAAAGGATTTCATATTTTTATTATTTTAATATTGAAAATAAAATTTGCTTTATTTCATAACTTAAATTGAGCTATGTTGAATTTTAAACTTTTGTTAAATATTTTTTTTTTTATTAAATTAACTTTCTATAAAAGAAAGCTTTAAGAATAGATAATACTTAGAATAATAATAAATAATACTTAGAACCATTTCTAGTAATATATTGCCCAATTTGTAAAAGCATTAAAAGAATTACGATTTATATATTTTTTTAAAATTTTTTTACACAATAAAATATGAATTTTAATCTGTTATCAATTATATATTAAAATGAAAATAAGTTTTATTAGATAAAAATCTGCTCGAATGTAAATTTCCATTTGAATCGACTTATACAAAATAAATACTTGTCTACGTATTTAAAATTTATTGTTTCGTATTTTTTCTTTAATAAGCGTATGATATATATTCTAACTGTTTCAGCTTATTGTAGCTCTTATAATAACTAATATTATTACAAAATATTTTATATAACATAGCCATGTGATTTTGATTATTACTGCGCTGAAAGTGAGGTAACGAAATTAGTAGTTCCATACATATTTAACTCTAAATAACATTAGGCATACGCAAATTTTTATCTATTATTTCGAGATTTATTATTGGGTGGATTATTACTTTAAAAATATGTATGTATAAAGATTTTCTATACATAATTAATGAAATAACTTGAATATTCGAAATGGAATATTTTTTACTTTAGTTATAAATTAATTGTCTTGAATAACGGTAGTATTTATTCTCGAAAAATCTATGAATGCAGACAATGGTTTTTTCAATTTTAATAATATATTGATGATGAAGTTTCATTTACTAGATACGTGTAGTCGGTGACAATTGATGCTTGAAATAATTATTAATTCACTTGCAAGTTCATCGACTCCTTCTTTATCATTTCTATGAACGTTCAAATATATCTTGTCATGCGTTTTAGCTTATATAAGCACGTAAGTGATGTTAATAATATTACTGAATTATAATATTATTCAAATGTTTTTTTCTACGTACGATAATCATTATACCGGATATTATCAAATATTAAATGTATTATATAATAAGGTTTCTTGTTTTATTATATATATATATATATATATATATAATAATTTATTAAAGTATGTTATCCTCAATTTAATTCATGTTAATGATACAATACTATAATTAGTAGGAAATTTAATTTGAATTTATGAATTTAATTTTAGAACAGGAAAACTATTCAAAGGAAAAAACCTTATTTTTAGTTACATTATATGTTTCAAACTAAGTTCTTATGAAACCTAAATTTCTTATATGTAATATCAATATAAATTTACGCAATATTTGAAACGAGTTTCTTCTACCAAACAAATCGAGTTTCATTTAAGTACTTATATATCATAAAGCATTAAGAAAGGACAGGAGTGTTAAAGAATTGAATTATTACGTTTTAAATATATATATGTAATAATTTACATTGAGAAAATTCAAAGCATTTAAAAATAAAATTACAGAATATGGGATATTAAATTACGAATAAGTGTAATTATATAAAAAGAAAAAATATTAAAGAAGAAAATATTGAAACGCGACGGACTTTTCAAATAAGCCAGAATGAATTGCAATTTCAAAGTCATTTGGTTTTTATTAAATATACATGTAAATTAGAAGCACATTTCGAGTTTTAAATGCCGACATAACTTGTATCTAACGGTACTGGGTTATTACACTTTTTGTTTATCGCAGTAAGAAGCAAAATGAGGTATAAGGTAAAAAATTTAACGCATCTATTGTGCGAGCGGACATCGAAGCAGTTTCGAAATTAAGCGATATGAAACATAAAGCAACTCGTACGTGCGTATCTTTGATACAAAATGCCATACATATTCACGCATGCACGCGCGCGTATATTTATATGCCTTTCGGTATATGGATGTAGCGTGTGTCAGCAGTGCGGGGTACGTTTGCTAACAGAGCGAGTGTAGGTGAGTGCGACACAAGCATATTCGAACCTTGTCGAAAGTCACTGGTAAGATACAACGAAATCACCAAGTTAAACCGCGTACCGTTAATCGCGCTAGATTTAACGCACCGCTGCCACTGCTAGCAAACCAAAAACGGCTCTTCTCTCTCTCTCTCTCTCTCTTTCTCTCTCTCTCTGACTCTGATTCTGCGTTAGATAAAGTGACTCGATAAGCGATAACGTGTATAGGCTTATATCAACCACATGCCTATATATCGGTCCTTTAGTCTGCATATATTTTTATTGCATGCGCGAGAGTAATGCCGCTAGGTGCCGGGTATATATTTCTTACTCTTTTTACTGTTAGAAGCATGTGCGCCTTTTCAAATGCGCGTAGGAAGTGCGCCTACGTACGCTTATACTATGTATATTCGAAGCTTGACCGTTAGCTGCGTATTTTTGTTATTACTGAAAAATTATGAAACACTTATGATTGTCCTGTTTACTTTATGTAAAAATATTCGCCAGCGAATGAAAGATAACGAGTTATTGAACTCTATGATAAAATCTCTATAAGTACTTCAATGTGTCTCAGTTTAATAGAATATTTATGATTTAAATATTGCTTTTAATATTAATTATATAATTGTTCAATTAAATTTAAGGATAAAAGCTTATTTAATTAATGATTGTGTCTTTCATTATTGAATTTTAAAGACAAAAAATTGTAAATAAGTCTTTTTTACTACGTATTCAAAATACATAAGGAAATACTTTTATGAAAATAAAAGAAATTGAATGCAATAAAGAACATCGGTTTCGTTGAAAAATATTATTTTAAAAATATACGTTTTTTATGATTAGATTTAATTTCATTATTGAGATATATTATCATTAAATGTATTTATGTTTTTGTATTGGTATATTGGTATCATATAGAATAGAATAGAACTAGTTAATATTGATGGAACTAAATTTCATTACAAAATAAAACTTCTTATTAAATAGTATTTATGAACTAAATATCTTTGATATAAATCCTAGCTATCTACTTTTTTGTAGTCATTTCTTTATATAAGAATAAAAGTATTTTTTATATTTTTTAATAAAATTATTTGTTGATATATTTAAAATTATTTGCATTATACGAAGAAGCATATTATAGGAAAATTTCATTTGAAACCAATCAAGTAATTTATTTATTTAATCTTCATACTTGGTATGCGTATACTCAAATTGAACAAAATTATTTTGCCTTCTTTTATAATGAAGTTATGATGTATAAATAAAGAGAGGTTTTATTTTAGGTATAACCAAAAATGTGATAAATTTCGGTTTGTCATTTTATGTCTATACGTTTGAAAAAGTGAGTAATGAAAATAATTTGTCAAATTTTCCGAGCGAAATTTTAGTAATATTTTAAGCAATAATTAAAAGCTCCTGGAAAGATTTTTCATTTAATGGGTAACTTTTTCTAATTGCAAATATTTAAAGATATAATTACAAAGCCCATAATAAAGGGACCATCAATTTTCTAATCTTTTTTTATTTCTATTCCATTAAAATTATTTACTTGTTATTTTATGATTGTAGATTCCCGTGTAATTAAATAAATTTGATACATTAATTATTTCTTTTTTTTATAATCTTCGTATTTCTATATAAATAATGTAGGTCGTATTACTATATACAGTTACAGAATCTAGCTGCTTAAAAATAAAGTAGATATCAGAGTGATATTTCTATTTTTATCAAAGTAATAATGTTGCTAGCAGTTGCAAGGCTAGCTATAATTATTCCAAAGTTCCACAAGCAGAATATACCAAAGTCGATCGTAGTTAAAATGAGATTTATGTTCTATTGAATTAAAATTTTTCGTTGCTTAGTCTATGAGCTGATCTGCACTCAAAGCTCATACTATTAATACAGCGCAACTCATATGAATTACAATTTAAATAGTTTTTAAATGCTATCAAAACAAAAAAGGCTGTATTTCATAATTAATTAAAAATTTAATAATTACCAATTTCAGAAATTGAGGTACGGACGAACACAAAACAAAAAAAATATTGCATATTTTTAAATTTCAAATTAAATCATATGTGATAATGTGAAGTATACTGTCAATGTAAACTTTAACTCCACACTCACACTCTCTCACACACACACACACACACACACGCGCGCGCGCGTATATATATATATATATATATATATATATATGACGACGGTATAAATGCTACGATTTAAGAGACCCAAAGGACGAGATTTGTATATTCAAGGACACTTAGAGACCAACAACACTTGGTAATTACCAAACGAGTTTGAATTTTACATGATAGCAACTTGTACCATTTGTTCATAATGGCTTTATTTCTAAATTAATAATTATTGAACTTTTATTATCAGCAAATCCAATAATCGCAGCTTTAATTGACATGCTTTCGAACGGGAAAATTTGAATGATATAATTAGCAGGAATTGAATATAAAAGACGCTTACTCATAATTCTTTTTTCTTTTTTCATCCACTTTTCTTTTCTAATTGGACATTCAACTACATATACATAGAAGTTAAATACAAGCAAGGTAAGAAACGATAAGGTAAGAAAAAACGAAGAGGGAAAATGTATGGAGTAGAATATGAGGAATAAGGTATATTGGTTTAAAATGAGATAGGGAATGTAAAAAGCAAGGCTACGGTCAGGGTGGCATCCAGTCGATATAATCGCTCAAAATTGACACCTGGTCCGACAGACACGGTGTTATATCCCTATATCTCTTCTTTTCCATCTCGCTTTCTCTCTGTATTTCATTCTTCATGGCGTTGTTCACTCTTCGTTGTCGATGTTAGCGCACGGTGGCTATTTCCGTCGTTTCTTCCTTCTCGAGGTAGAGCTTGCGCACCACCCGCTCACTTATGCAGATGCCCTTCGTCGATTTATTTATATATTTGGAAAATGCTGAACCGTCCTGCCTTTGAGGGCCCTGAAACGACCGGCTTTTATAACCCGACAACTGACCGAGAGATGCTCGATTAACTCTGTCTTTATACTGTATTTTTACTTGTTCCGGCGCTATTGTGCTTTTGTCGTTCTCGATCGTTATATTGCCGCGTTCCTTAATGGTTACATTTTTTTTTATTATATTCCGAAATTGTGCTTATGCTGTACTAAAATACTTAGGCAGATGGCCTGCTTATCAGAATTCTAATTATACAGCTTTTTTCTTCGGAATATTCTCACCGAAGATAAATTCATATTAATTATACAAAATTTAATTAAAATATGCTTGCTATTCACTAGTAAAAATGTTTTCTACATGTGTAAGTAAAATTAAACATCAATTATTTCTTCATATTACACGTTAATTGATTTTTTAACTACATTGCCGTTTTAACATTACTACGAAAGACGATGAAAAGCTTGTCCTAAAGAGATGTGAAAATTTTATAGCGAAAATAAAATTTCATAAGAAAACTTAAAGAAAAAAACAACTGTACTAAAAATATGAAAAAAAAGGAAAATAATTTGAAAATGCCTATATGTACAAGCTCCTTAATTTTTAATTTAATTTGTCAGTATATAATATGTTATAATCATAATCAGCATACGTTTTTTTATCTCTTATTTTTCTGAATGACAATATCAGGTGGACTAGATAGTTTTTAGCAGAATTGGATAAGTATGAAGGTCAATAGAAAAAAAAGTAGAGGAGACCGTCATGAAAGGAAGGATTGGAAGATTTTGTTTTATGAACTTCAATGATATACAGAGACTCTGGTATTTCAGCATAGATTTCGGTTGATCGAGCAGCAAATCCAGAACATGTAGATACTGAGCACCATAGGGAACTTAATTCTGCCTCCCATTTCCTTCTTTTTCGTATATTAATTAGAATGTATTTATCCAATAATATAAAAATTAATGTCGGTTATTGTATATTAACTTTTTATGAATACTCGAAAGTCACAGATTCACAGATGTGAATAATCATGTGAATATTCAAATATATCTGTTGAATATACGAACATTATAGATAATGTTTTAATAAAACCAGTTAATTGAATAATCTTTCGTTCATTCGTGTAGGAGCTTTTGTAAGCAACAAATAATTACTTTTACCAAGTAAAGTATTTATCTTTATTAATATAAATAAATATTATGTATCATAGATTATTCATTTAATAAAATTTTTTATTAAGTCAAATCGCTTCTATTCAATTACCGCAGACAATAAACGATTAGGATATCAAAGAAGTCGTGAAGTTTGAATTGAATTGAAGCGCAGTGTTGCTGGGCGCAATATAAGCATAAAAATTTGTTGATTGAATAGTTTCTCGATATAAAGTCGAGTAAGTATTCGATGTCATTACTCAAAGAGGACCGATGGGCCCCTTCTGGACTCTATTGACGTGACTAACTTCATTGAATCTCAACCCAACTATTCGATTGTGCACTTGCGTGTATTTTGACTTGTTTCATAAACTGGCGATGCAAAACAGTTTTGACTAACCTTGAGACATGAGCCTAACCTACCACACATGAAAAACTTGAGTCTCCATTAGATTGATCAATTGAACATTTTGGCTACCCACGCCCTTACATTAAACGTATTATCTTATTATCTATTCTATTACTAAAATAACTCGTAAGTCCGTTCATTTATTCCAAGGTAAAAGCCGAATTGAATGCATGAGTAGGCTACAAGACATAGAAAAGTAAAGTATTCCTTTTATGATATAATTCTTGGTATTTTTACATTATAATCAAATTTATTTACAAAAAAAAAAAAAAAAAAAAATCATTGTGCAGATCAATGTTGGGTTTTCAATATATTTATCAATGAAGTTATCTACCACTGATTTTCTATTTAGACAATATTCATAATATTCATTTTTATTAGATTACAAGTACTCTAGAAGTTATTTCTTTAATAAATAATCAAATTTATACTAATATTCTATCTTTACTTATATTATTAAGATTATCAAAGAATTCAAATTCATATAAAAAATATGTAAAGATTTGTCGCTTTAGTTAAGTAATTCAACGTACATTAGAAATAATTAGAAATGGTTACTTTCGGAAGAAATTTTTACTGATAGATCAATCGAAGTTTAAGAAATGTATTTTTTAAAACGATTAGCAGATTTAATTAAACCACTTATTTATATATCTATATCATGGTGTTAAATTCCTAAATAATACTTGCGTAAATCTTTTTATCGAATTTGCTTAATCTCTTTGATAAAAAGTGTTATTCAGACTTTTTGCTCTGTCGATGTTATTTATTTATGTAATCATAATGTACTTAAAATATAATTTAATTATGATAATAATTTAATGAAATTATTATGATTAAATTTCGCAGCATGTATTCATCAACATGATCAAAATGTGACTAGGATTACAGGTTAAATAAAAAAATTTGGATAATCTGCTTAATACTCTATTAAACAATTAAATAATGATCCAATTTATACATTAGCTTAAAGGTGTTGCATGATATTAAATACGATTCCAGCTCGAGGCTAACCGCATTTTCGATGCCATCGGATTGACCGACTTGAAGGACGAAAATAAGTGATTTATGTATGTAAGAATGAAGTGCCATGAATATTTCTTCTAGGTCACATGATACTGATGAGAAGTTTTAGCTAGGTAAATTCTGAGGATTGTGTTAATATATATACGTTAAAATGCTGTTTAAGGTTTTACAAACGTAAAAATAAACAAAACACGCATATAAATGCGCGCGCGTGTGTGATATGAATGTACTTACTTGATCGAAACTGATTTTTTTTTTTTTTTTTTTAAACTCAAGTAATAGTAGTATGATGAATCGATTACCATTTGTAGATATCTTCTCCGAAGAAATTAATACCGGATAAAACAAGCAATGATATTTAATACAATAGTTTTGAATAAATAAAAAAAAGTCAATATTATTACTGTTGCGAACAAATGTTATTAAAATTGTAACAATGTTATATATGCTGTATAGCAATTAATATATTATAAATAATATTTTGCAGGTACGCTAGTAGCTCGGTGTTGTAAAAGGATTATAGAAAGATTGGCTACGTAGTATAAGAAAAAGGCTAAAATAAGAAAAATCATTATCAGAGTTGATTATTAAAATGAGTTTGAGAGTCAGGAGGAGCTGGGTTAGGTTTGTAAATGACGACACCACACTTTGCGATTGCGTTAATCGTTTATTTGTACGCTCAAGTGAGTTTGAGGGTAGATCGCTGACTGACCCAGATCCGTCGGCTCATTACTTCGGGGGCGATCATTGCCTCCTACACAGTCGCCCGAGGTGGGGGCGAGGCTCTTGGGTCAGTCGATTCCCTAACGGTATTCGTCAGGGGATTTACAATATTGGAGTGTAATTAGGCTTGTGCGGGTCTGTTGGGGAATTGGGATTTCCCGCAGACGTCCGCCACATGAGGATAAATTAGATTATTAATAGAGGATAAATTAGACTTGAACAATGGCCAGGGAATACGCAAGAATGACTTCTAGTATAATCTATATATAATTTCTAGTATAATGTAAAAGCAACTTCGCTGATTCTTCTTATCACCCTCCTTGTAGGTAGTTGACGGGTCCAATGTAATGACTTCCTCCTAGTTACCTGGTCGAGGCTATTAGAGAGGATTAGCGAGGATCCTTAGTAATCCTAAGTGATCCCTTTAGCGAATCACTTAAATCACACCCATGAACTATACTATACCTCCCTCGCTCGGGCGAGATCTTATTCATCTCTTGGCCTTGGTCACGGTATAATCTAGTGAAACTCTCCAAATCACGCACACACTCTTGCCAATAGGGTAATTTATACGACTCGAAGGATTTATATGACATTTATTTTTAATGGAATCGTAATCTCGTACCAGTGAAATGACCCTCGGCCTTACTAATGCATCTTTCCTTAAAGCCCGCAGTTTCTTGTCCCACTCACACATTAAGTTCAAATATGTGAGGTTAACTACAAAGAAAAATTTCCTCGAACTCTGATAGTCCTGTTAACTACTCGAGTTCGTTTTATAAACTGAGCACGCGAGACTCACTCGAGGCTCGTGTTTTCGTGTTTTTATGCTGAGCCCGACGGGTTGGTATTGTTATGAGTAGAATTACATGCGGTAGAAATAAATATTAATAAACCTTGTCGCCCCCACAATCCGTGTAGTTATGTCTTATATCGCATGGCAGTTACACAAATAAGCTCTTAAATTATTCAATATCTTTTACCAAAATAATTGCTTAAACACGAGCTTCGGGAGGCATTATTTTATCCTACATACGAATAAACCCTTTGGCATTCCGTAAGCTCCATGGGCCATGTCTATTACGCATTATTTAATAAATACGACAGGAAAGAAACTACTTCAACCTTTATCGATACAACATTCCTCGCGTTTACATAATTATTTTGAAGGAAGATTTTAATTACATTCGTTTTTATTTGCATTTAGATAATTTTTAATTAAATAAATTGCTATTGAGCAATGAATTCAGCGTCAAATTTAAAAGTAGTGATTATTAAATTAGAACAGTATTCTAAATATTTCTTATCCATAATTTTTTTATTTACGCAATATTTCTCCGACGAACCTCATTCGTATCAGATTTCATACTGCGGAGATCAATTCATTGAAGACTAAAATAATTTGAGCTTCACAGATACTCATGTATTCCTCTAATTAAAGCTCATTAATCATTCTCGAATAAACAAATTGTTTAGAGGTAAAGGTCGTATTCATATAAATTTTTTATGCATTTGTTTTAGTTATGCATTTCTGTTTCATTAAAACACTTTCTTTAGAGTTTAATATACAATTTCATATATTTATTTAACTCTCTTTCTCTCTCTCTCGCTCTCTCGCTCTCAGTCTCTCCAATTTTGTCTCTATCTATATTTCTGTATTATCAACTCAATTCGAATTTTGATTTGAAATTTAGATTCTCAAATGGGAATCGAAAGTTTATCAGATCAGTCTTTTTAATGATAAGTATATTCTTATAATACAGGTTATCTAAATTTTATTCTTTGCCGTTTCTCTTTCCCTCTCGGTCTTTCTTTTCTCTCGTACATATACATATTAGCAAAAGATTTAAAAAAGAAGATTTAAACATGATAATTTGCGATAAAGAGAGATGTACGAACAATCAAACGATATTTTCTTATCTAATTTTACAGTCTGAAAATTATTTATGAACTGCAATGGCTCTATGTGCCTTCTTCTTAAGATCTGAAAGACTTTGTAAATTTTTTTTTTTTCAAGAGCTGCAGATAGTGCCTCTGAGTATGAACACATTTAGTTAGTTTCGGTGAGAAACGTAGATGATATTTACATGTACTCACCTAGTAATTCAACAACCAAGCGTGATAGCTATGAGCTGAATTTACGAGACAGTTCGAGACAATGAGATTATTTAAGATGGCACATGGGTATGTGATGACGAATGCTCCTTTCCTCGTTTTAATGGTCTTGCTTGGTCGTGTATCGGCTTGTTTTCGTCTCTTGTGCCCCTCTCCGAGCTTAAAGCTTGTAATACATTTCACGATATATATTTCTATGGCTAAGTATTTCAGTCTTGTTTGTAGGGCTATTCGTTTCAAGGTAAGTTATCCTTATATTAAAATGCTTTTACAATTTTCTTATGATAATACCTCTACATTTATTTAATATTATATATATATATATACATATATTATTTATATAAATATCATCTTAAGTGATACAAGTATTAGGTTATAAAGAAGATATATAGATTAAAAAATTAATTAAAATAAGAAGTATGAAATAATTTTATTTTATAGCCTGAGTCCTGTAAAATATAAAGATTTAGGTCAATGTTATGAATCATTTGTATTGAATAATTTGAAAATCTTCCGATCGATAAACTTATGAGCAGAGCATCTTTATGCAAGAAAATTTGATCATTTAATGCCTAAGTGGAAATGTCAGTTTAAGTTGGCATAATATTTTCAATTTATTAGTGTAGTTATAATAAGAAAACGTAGACGTTGGTCGTCGCTCGGGTTTTCGTTGCCTCCAATTGCGTGTCTTTTATACAATGTACATAAATACGCAAGTCGTATAATTTAAATCTATCGTGAAATAAGAAAGAGTAATTTCTTGGAGACATTTAATACATAAGACAGGTGAATGTATCATTCGCTTCGAGAAAGTATTTTACTTGCTAGAAGAAATTGCCGAGATGAATCGAGTAACAAATAAATGTTGCTGCTTTTACAAGAGGATCCTAGTGACAAAGTATCTATACTATTATTGCGTAAACATGATTCGTCAGTGAAATCTCAAAATAATTACGATAGGTAGGAAAAATACAGAATAAAGCACAGAGTGGAGGAATTATCGAGTTGGTGTGGACGTGGGACGGAGAGGGTGAGAGAATAATTATTCATACATCGATGGTGGATGTGTGCAAAACATAAGATTATTTTCCTAATACGTGAAATGACACGTAAAAATGTTGGGCAATGACGGCAGTGGCTGCGCGACTAGATGATACAGTTCCTCTCTCGCTCGATAATTCAACACCTCCATAGAGAGCTTCCATTTATTTTTGTATCCACGAAGCAAGATCCGCACGATCTTTGCCTCGACACGTCGCACCAATCAAGATGGACCAAGCTCACTCATTCACTCACTCATTCTCTTTGTCTATCTCTTTAACTCTTACTTTTTCTTTCCTTCTTCTCGTCATTACCAATTCCTCCCTTTCGCTAACCCTCTTATGATTGCTCTTTCTCTGTCTCTTGCACGCATACCCAAACAAACTTTATGCGTACGTAATCTCTCTCTCTCTCTCTCTCTCTCTCTCTCTCTCTCTCTCTCTCTCCCACTCCCACTCTCACTCTCAATTTCATATACATATTCAACTCACGGATTTTCTTGTACGTTTTGATGCATTGGTCAGTTAAATTATGATTCAAATGGTCGATCACTCCATTTAATAGCTGCAACCAAATGTTCCATTTACTAAGACCTTTTATTTAATTTCACTTGTCAAGTCACAATGTGCTTATATGTGAAGGTACGGCTCACCAGCTGCTCCATATGATTTTTATTGTGGGATTGGTAATTATATTAAAAACTAATCTTAAGCTTCATTTGTATTCGAATTCAATCATATAATGAGGTTTTTCGTAGCAGTAAAAAATATCCGCGTAATTAATAGAAAACGTAAGGAATAAAAGGAACTTAATTAAACAAAAATATTATGTAAATTCATTTATAAATAAAATATCTAAGGTTTGAATTTGAAATGTGACCATAATCTCCCAGAAATGTAAGTAGTTTTAAATTGATGAATCTTGATCTTGATTGATGATAATAAATAATAATATGAATTTATGTTTCGAATCGCTTCGTCGATAACGAATCGAATTCGTTAATGAATTTATTTTATATGAGTACTCGAGTTACTTTAAAACATCTCCCAACGTGTAACTGACAACATTATTGTAAGATTTACGTACAAATTAAAAATCGATATAGGAAAAAGTAGCGACTGTGAGAATTGCCGGTCATCCACTGAATCGGGAGTATCGAAGGGATAAGGATGACAAATTTTACTCGCTTAGCGCAGGAAGCACCTAAATCTTCACTAACTACTTGGCTAAAGATTCGCATGGAAAAGAATCCGAGAACAGCGCTAATATCCGGAGCTCTAATAATTACTCATCGCTTGTAGAAAATCAGCGGATGGTCGAAAACTTGCCTGCCCAGGACGGCACCGATGACCTTCGCCGAGATTTCTCGTGAGCAGGTTCAATGGGCGAATATTCTTCTGATTTTTATCGACGCATAACCACATAGTGTGCTGCTACTCTTGCCGCAGCTGTTGAAACTCAGCAGTAAGATCAAGATGGAAACGAAGAAAAACACGCAGAATGAGATAGATAGATAGATAGATAGATAGATAGATAGATAGATAGATAGATAGATAGATAGATAGATAGATAGATAGATAGATAGATAGATAGATAGATAGATAGATAGATAGATAGATAGATAGATAGATAGATAGATAGATAGATAGATAGATAGATAGATAGATAGATAGATAGATAGATAGATAGATAGAGAGAGAGAGAGAGAGAGAGAGAGAGAGAGAGAGAGAGAGAGAAAGAGTTACATCGGACTTATACAAAAAGAGCAACAGGCGAAAAATCCACTCTCAAGGTTTTTTACGAGAGATCAAGTGGGAAATTTTCTTAGTCTGTGTTGTATCAAAATATATTTTAATTAATTTCTTTTATCTGAGCTTTTAAATATTTGTATTGCTGATGATAAAAGAAAGCAGCAAAACGTTTCTTTTTTAAACAAGTAAATAAATAGGCGTCTGTAATATCTTTTTTTATTGCATGTACAGTATAAAATATTAGTGCCGTTAATCCTCGAAAAGAAATTAATTTCTTATGTAATATACTAATGTTTGAGTTTTTATTGTATTATTGTATTAGTGCATTACGATTGATGATTGAAAACTATTACTACATTTTTAAATATGTTTCCGAAAAAAATTTGAAATGAACACGTACTATGAGTTAAAATTATAAATATTCTCTCCCTTTTCGTTATTATTATTATTATTATTATTATTATTATTATTATTATTTACTTTTTTTAGTTTTTAGGTTATAAGGTTATTATTAGTTTATGAGGTTTTAGTGGGTATACCGGCATCTTCAATACCGGGGAATCCCACAAACCGGGGACCCGGGTCCCTGATGGTCTTTAAAAAATTTCCTCCCTCCTTTACAAAAAAAAAAATTATTATTATTATTATTATTATTATTATTATTCAATAATAATTAAATGTAATTAAGAATTTTTTGAAGAGTTAGCTTAGGTTTTTCTTTTGTCGAAAATTATAAAATATTCGTAAGTTTAATGAATATATCATTTGATAATTTGTAAATAAAAGAAAGTTCAACGCTTAGAAAATAAAATCTAAAATTTATAGTTCTGATCTATTTAAGAAATGACGAATTATTGATTACTTTTACTTTCATTGAAATTGTTGTCATAATGAAAAAGTGAGAATTATTTATGAAATAATTTTCTTAAAATATTTAATATCATGAAATAAAAACAACTTACATAATTATATAGATAGTAAAACAATGTGCGTATATTTTTAAATTTATTAATTTTCTTAAAGAGCAGATGTAAATATTTGTTGGAGGATTAATCAGTTAATAAATTCCTTAATCTTATTTTACGTGCAGTCATGGAAATTCTAACCACATATTTTTCTTTACTTTTTATTTGGGCCGAATGTTTGTTTTTAAAAAAATTCGAATTCGTTCATGCATGAAAAAAAATAAAGTTTTCGTTGATTTTAACTCAAGGTCAAAAATACCTGACAAACCATCGACAATCTTTTCTTGTTGCATAATAAATCATAAGCCGCAAAGTCAAAAGAAATGCTAGCGCATAATTTTCTCAGGGTAGAACTTCGCCTGTCGATAATTACACCCACGCATGTGGCGCAGCTTTAAAAGGATAGAGAGAGAAGATTTTCAAATGGAGACCAATACATAAGTAGATTAAGAGATGCGCTTTACTGGAATGGATCTGAAATTTCTTGAATAACGATTAGTTCTTTTTCTCGCTCATACCATCGCTCCATAATTTTCCCTTTGTTTTAAGCTGATTTTTTTATTTTTTGCCTTATTTCGTCATATAAAATCGTTAACTCTCACTCTTAAAAGACGTTCTTGCAAGATCATTTGCAAGAATGCATTAAGACAGCATGAATGAGAGTGTGATGGTGTATATGAGATAAGCAGTTACTGAGAGAGATTACGCAAGTACACGTATTTACACGTGTTCAAGAGAAAAATCATACAGAGAGACGGAGAGACACAGAGAGAGAGAGAGAGAGACGTAGCGTTGCATTTACGTGAAGCGGTAAAGCTTGCCATAATGATATTTTTGAACTCATGAATAAGACACATTAGTAATGACGTCCTTATGACTCTGTGCAATCAGGTATGGTTATGAAAAGTTCGATACATTTGATGTTATTAAATCGTATTTGTTACTTCGGATTGATAGATTATATCTCTTGTAATGTGTTTACTTGTTGACATTTATGACTGCATAAGATTAATCATTATGAAGTGAACATTGTCCCAGATTAAAATTTTTCAATGAGACTTTTTCCTCTGTTATATAGATTATATTTTAGTACCTAATATACATATAATGCTTTAAAGTTTGTACAACTTTATTACTGCTCCTGAAACATGGAAAATTCATTGGTCATTTATATCGTAAATTTCTGTGACTTTATTCAATCTATATATAATTTATGCTTGCTCACAGATATTTTTAGCTAGCTGTATGAAATTCGCAGATGATCATTTAAAGATCTATTTTTGGAGGAATGAATTTTTTTTCATCAATTATCATTTGGAACATATTTTTTTATAAATGAAATTCTCAAATGACCACTTAAATACTATCTTTCTGTATAAATTTTGCATTTTACCTTTCTTAATGTTTAAGAATACAATAATTATTTGCTCTGAAATGAAAGTAACTTATAATTAAGTTTTATATAAAAATTTATCATAAGCATTAATTTTTAATTGGACGGAACAAAATCATTCAAGACAGTATTAAAAAGATAGTTTTATAAAACTGAATCCTATTTATTTTTTTCTTATAATGTCTAATTAATATAATCTTAATTAAAATATGTCTGTTTAAACATAAAAAAAATTAATAAAAATAACCAAGACAAAAATAATACAATTAATTATATGTACATTATTATTGATACTATAAAATTTTTTAATATTTGAATTTTGAATAGTATATGATTATTTAATAACATTCGTTTAATAACAAAAAGAAATATTGAATAATTTCATTTATTTATATAAGTATTATATTAAGTTCTATTGACTAATAATTTAATAAATAATAATTATTAAGTAAATCAAAAATGGTGTGTATTAGCTGTCTTTACAATAAAATGTATTAATAAGAAACATGATTCTTATATTTTTTATTTAAAAATTATTTTTTCTTTTTGTTGCAGGTGTGTATTTTTAATTATCTTCAAGTACGTACTTCTCTAATTAGGGTAAGGCTATTTAAAAATCAATTAAAAAATGTTTATTCAATATTATATAATACAAATGTACATCTAGTGTAAAAATATCTGAATAGTATAGAGTACATGAGTAAATGTCACAGACGCGATTGAAAAAAGCAAGTAGAAGAAAAAGAATCGATAACGCGTATTGATTGAACAGTAATGAATAAATGTATGCACCCACGTGCGTATCAATGAGATGGAAATTGAAAGAGAGATAGAGAGAGATAGAGAGAGAGAGATAGAGAGAGAGAGAGAGAGAGAGAGAGAGAGAGAGAGAGAGAGAGAGAGAGTGATTGAGAGAAGACCTCCTGGACTTGTCAACGTGTGACCGCATGTATGCGTGACTGAATACTGAAGGATGTGTGTACATTGTTGTTTAAGACGTTTCCGAAGAGAAGTTTACGCAAAGCTTGATATTTTTGTTAGGTATGCTGTAGTAAGCCTTGTCACATATTGGAACGACCATCCGTTATCATAATTTACCGGCTCCTCAATATATATTCATGCCATTACAAGCCAGCTGTCATTTCCAGTTGCTTTATGGTAGTTTTCTTATGTTAATGAATAATAAAGACTCTCGATGCTTATTCGACTGAGTCACGTAACTCTCTGATACAGCGGTTTATATCTAATAGTGGTTTTTCAGACTGGTTTATGAAAATATCTGTTTAACGAAATAAAGATACTAGATCGTAATCACTTCCAGGATTGCAGATGTATTTTAAAGCTGTACTTACTGCATTAATGTTAAGTAAATTAAACCGAGTCTCTTTGAGCGAATTCCATTGGTATAAAAATCATGTGAATTATGATATATAGTAAAAGATTCGATGAAATTAATAGTTGTAATAGATGTTGCGAGTAAGGAGATAATGCTTATTTATTAGATCACCAATCGCTTATGGTTTCATTTAGAGTCCGGACTGATTTGCTTAGCGATTATTTCCAAGTAATCTTTATGGATAAGGCGCGTGCGCGCAGAGATAGTGAGGAGTGAGCGTTCAAGTCTTTGGTCCAAGGGCTTAGACTGAATACAATGTCCGGTTCTAGTGAACACACGTGCTGCATATTATTCGCTTCAAGCGAAAATGATAAAGTGCGTACTGGAAGATAAATGCTTACCGAAGTCTGAGAAACCGCGAGAATAATCGAAATGGAAATGGAAATGAGAATCGAAATCGGAATATTCAGTCAGGACGCGCATTTAAATTGGATTATAGAGTAAAAAGAAAAGGTCGAGAGAAGCGCATTGAATGGGATTGCGAGAGCCAGAGCGAGTACAAGAAGTACGCTAGGGAACGAGCGAGTGACCGAGCGCGGGTGAGCGGGCGGACAGGAGGGCGAGGGAGCGGAGAGCCCCAGAAAAAAAGATACAAGAGTTGCGCGAGTCGGGGAAGAGAGAACGAGAGGGTCACGTTGCTGGCGATGCATTGGTGGGGGAGGCGGCGACGGAGGCAGTGGATGGCTGGAGGAGAGAAAAACGGCGGGAGGGAGATCGTTGAACTCTTGGTCTGTGCGCTCGGCTTGAGCGGTGGCGAGCGGTGGCCTGCAAGCAAAAAGCAGCCACCCAAACCAACACTACGATTTCCCTTTGAGCTCGACGAATCTCCTCTGTCTGGGGAAAAGCTCAACACAGGCTTTCCTCGGACCTGAGAATGGAAAGGCCCCGATATTATGCCCCGGTATTAGGCCCCGATATTATGCCCCGGTATTAGGCCCCGATATTAAGGCCCGATATTATGCTCTGGCACTCGCTTCGGCCCTCCAATATCTTCCATACATCCCACTCATAAACCATCAAAAATACAATTATCGATTTTACTTTCTTTATCTATTTACTGCTCGAGTATTAAGAATAATCTGTAATGGGTACGAGAGAATGGGGAGGAGGGACAGGTAAAAGACATCGATTATTAGCATATGTTATTCCAGAAATCGATAGGCTCAATTACTGACAAACTCGCCCTCTCCTCTATTGCATCCGTAATGGTTTGCACTCTTTCATAAATATTAATACTAAGATTAATGATGTGAATAAGTTTTTGCACTCACATATAAAAATAATGACATAATTTTATTCTATTAACGATCTCCGGATTCCCAAATCATTGATTAATGTCACAATAACACAAAAATAATACTTGTTCTTACTTACACGATTCCATCAATTTTTTCTAATAACTTTCATGATGACAAACAAGCACGTAATACGATATCCGCTCGTTCGCTAATCGAATGAGTGTTTAATTTTAAGGAGATAATTCGATTTGAATCAATTACATTGAATGTTTCATTCATTTTTTTATGTTAAAAGAATTAGTACATGCTTACGTATATATTGAGTATGTTTCGAAAATATGAAATATATGTAAAGTAATTGTGAAAAGCTCAAAAGAAGATTCGTTATAGAAAAGTATGGCCTTTTCAACCATTATCCATAAATATGCTTATAAGAATGCAGGCTTTTTGCGGAGACTTTTTCTCGTGTGTTGCGTAAGTCATAGCAGTCGAGCAGCAGTTAGTGGAAAAGCGATTTCGATGTCGGAACGAATGACTCCAGAGGCTCGACACACTTGAGCTGCACACGCAATCGTATTTTGCATTGCGACCTATTGTGATATGTAACACGGCATGAAGAATAAGGGAATGACAGAGAAAGAAATAAAATAAATACACAGAAGAAAAGAGAATTAAATAGAGTGAAAGAGGGAGAGGGAGAGAGAGATAGAGAGAGAAGGCGTATAAGTGAGAATGAGTGCGTGAAGGAATGGTGAGTGAGCGGCACAAAGGGGGTACGGGGGGGAGTGAAAGACAATGGAGGAGAACGTATCGTAATGCTACAAAACAACGGTTGAGAAAGGAAAATTGATAGCTCCGTTGAACGGGTAAGTTAATGCTTAAGAAAAAGAGAAATAGACATGGAGAGCGCGGAAGAAGTAGAGTGAGATGAAAAACTGAAAGTTAATGACAGATGTAGTAAGAAGAATAAGAAAAATTAAAAAATAATATCCAAAGAATGGAGATTTACGGTATCGAGAAAAATAAGTATGAGATTTGTGAAAAGGCGGAGACGTGCGTTACATAAAGACATGAACAGAGGAGAAAAGATAAGAGAAACGAGTGAGTAGTTCCAGTAAGTTTAAAAGAGAAATAGACAAACTCGATATATAAGAATTTATACACAACTAGATATATAAGGTATACAAGCCTGCTATACGTATATTTGTGTAAACGGTGAGAGAAGGAGAGTATGTGTAAAAGAGGCTTTTCTTCGCACTCAGCAGCTCGAGTTTTCATTGATTAATCTCAAAAATCGCTTCATCACCGTATCTACAATCCTTAGTGCTCCGGTGAAATTTCACTATTTCTTATTGTCAGCTTAGATAGTATACTGGACATAAACATTATTTTGTCATATCCCCGAATGTACTGATAACCTGTCAATTAGATTAGTCTTTGTTTCTAAGAAATAGATGTACCCATACCTACTAACGTGTTGCTTCTGATCTCGTCAAATTCTGATCGCTAATCAAATTTAAGCTTAAAGAGAATTTTTTTTTTTTACTAACTTAGTATTTCATATTTCTTTCACTGTTACTTTCAAACATTAGAGTTGAATGTAAAAAATTTAACATACAAGTTCATTGGTACTAAGAGTCATTTTTTTTACAATTATGAGAATTAAGTTTATTCTTCTACTTCTTCATCTTCTTCTTCTTCTTATTGTTATTATTGTTATTGTTATTGTTATTGTTATTATTATTACTACTATTATTATTATTATTTTTTGAAACAATCAAAATCTCTCAATAGAACAGTATAATATTTTAATATTTTTTATAATTATTTTAGCATGAAGCAATTTATTTTATTTTTATTTCTTCGTTACAATTTTCATACTAAATGTATTGTAATTTAAAACTTATAAATATTTAGATATGCAATCTTAAAAATATAAAAAATAATTAGGATTACAAAAACTTGTGTTGTAATTTACAGAGAATTATTCTATTAATAATCTAAATATTAGTAATGGGATAAGAGTAATAATAATAATACAAGTACAAACGAAGATTATTGTTATCATTATTATATAAATTGAAGAACAAGAGAAATAAGATATATATTTTAAGCAATGAAAGTAAAAGTGAAAGATACAGTTAACTGTGAAAGAAATTATATAATTATATTACGTTATGAGCATATTTATATAATACCATTATATTATTGCTGTATTCAGATATAGTTAAAAATAAATTTATTAATTTAATTAAGCATATTAAGCAACTACCTGTATAAATACTTTTAGAATTAAAATGGAAAACAGAAAATTTTTCTTAATAGTTAAAATTGAGTAAATCAAATTGCTAAAATTCTTTGCATATTTTTTAAAAGTATCGTGTTTAAATGATGCCTACATAATTCGTGTGATAATTGTTAGTTTACAATAATATAAGCAAGTTTTAAAAGAACTTTTATTTTCTTTATAATATCTTATTATATTGAAAAATGAAAACGTTTAGTACGTGTAACTATTGCTATAAATATTTATGATTTTATAGGTTTACAATATGTGAAGCAAGATCAGATTTGTAATTTTGAGGGAATAGTAAAAATAAAACATCATAATTTATCCATCTAAAATCGATTGTATTTTAGTAAATAAAATTTAGTATAAATAGTAGAATATATTCATAAATGATGACTTTAAAAAAATAAATAAAAAAATTAAATTAAAATGACTAAAAACCCTTACCTGAAGTTATAGTCCTGAATAGCTTTAAATTTACTTGCATAAACACGACCGTATAATAATGTTAATGTGAGTAAGGTTTAAAAGATTTAATAGAAATTTGACTAGTGGGTATTTTCAGTATTAATATATATTATTCAAAAGCAATGTGATGGTATAGAGTTTGTGAAATTTTATTATAAATAAGTAGTAAAATTCAGATGGAAATCTGAATCCCTGACCGTAACGATAAATACGTAGGTTTTATCATTGCGTGAGTGAATAATATTTGTAAATGTTAATGTACGTGCGAACTTAAAAGAAAAAAATTATAATGAATGAAGGATTAAAACGGTGGGTGAGAAGTGAGAAAGGCGAAGGAGAAATCCGCTAAGAAAGTGGAAGGAGGACGGGAGTTTGTAAGAATGGTGAAGGGGTGCGGGGATGGTAGTGGGCGTGGCGGGCTGGGCGGTAGACGATGGCATGAGGTGGATGATGAGGTGGAGGATGATACGAAGGATGAACCGAAGGATGAGAAGGAGCATAGAGAAGAAGAGGATGTCTCGAAGAAGGAGGGCAAAGGTACTCAGTAACGATGTCATTAGTTTAGTCAATCAACGAGTCAACAAGTGCGTAGTTTCGCGCACCAACGTGGTAACCACAGAAAGCGTCGAGTCACGAGTCGTTCACCGCGGCAGTGGCGACGGTCGATCCAAGTAAAAAAGAGACCGAAGACGGATACACGCTGACAGATATATATATATATATATATATATAGAGAGAGAGAGAGAGAGAGAGAGACCAAGGAGGCCGGTCGGATTAAAGGGGCCTTGTGGCCCGTTTTTTACAAACTCTTCCTCGTCGCTCCTCTCTTCTCTCACTCCTCCTTCTCCGGCTCACTTTTTCTTGGACCACGTGTATAATCACCACACATATATACACGTATGTGGCGAACGTAAGGTGGGTAAATAGGAATTTCGGTTCTCATTCGATTGATGGTGCTTTTTCGGAACTTCAGGCATGTACACCGAAATGTTTCCTCCTCCCCCATAAACGCCTCACGTGTCTACAATAATAGAGCTTAATTGTATGAAGTGCACGCGAGTGCAGGAGTATCTCTTGTACCGCTTCCTCGTTTTGATGGTAAGTTTACGTCGTCCAGGCGAAAAGAACGACGCTTTAAAATCTTTGAAAACAGTGTTAGATCGTATCTTTATATAAAAAGTGCTTTATTTTCTATATGCGAATCCTTCGACTTTTTGAGCTGCCCTCCATACGCACATATATGTGAATAATTATATCTGAGAAAAGCTCTGACGCAGACAAAGACCCAGTAAAACTTTAATTTTCTATATTTTGTAGAATCTTGTTGATCATTGATTGTATAATGTAGTTGAAAGATTGGAGGGCAAACATTGAAGAAAGAGGTCGGGTAAGGAGCGCGAGGCCTAATGAACTGTGGTTAGGTGATTGCTCCGTGGATGATGGACTCGAATGTTGACTGAAAAAAGGGGGCAAGGCAAAGCAAGGCAATGCCTGTAATACGCATTATTGCTACGGTTAATTTTTTATAGGCACTCGGACGTCTTGCGGCTAACCCCATAAAGTCTTTCCTGACCCGCAACGAGTTTGTTTTCCGGAATCGTATTCTTGCATTCGGGAGCCAAACACTTCTACTACTTTGCCGTCGCTTTGGATTCATTTAATATTCTTATTTGTATATATAGCTACATATTTTCTACATATAGGTATATCATTTCCGTTTATGTTTCTTTTTTAAGAACAATCATTTTGTAATTACGTATAAAATTCGTTTCATTATGATTAATTTCTTTATTTGTATAGCTTCTGTATATTAATGATAAGTTATCTTGTCCAATAAGAATACATTGTAACGTTAGTAATCAATCATGATTACATATTATAATACTTATGTTTGTTATTTAACAATATTTAACTCCTTAGTTTATGCATTGTCTATGAACTAAGATTATCATCGTTCATACAATAAGTTAATAGTATTTATAGCAAATGATACAAAATATTATTTTATTTAACTTTTTAAAACTTATTCCGATGATATTTTAAATAATTATTTACTCTTGAAATATTTCGATTAATAATTTCCAAATTAATATTGTATGGATGGCACTATATTAGAAATGCAGTCTTTGAAGTTTTAAATTAAAAAGAATGTAGTAATATAAGACAAAAAGATAGGAAGAAAAAGGGGGAAGAGAGACGAAGACAGATAGATAAAACAATAGATGGACTGATTTCATGTCACGAATGATTTTTTATCGTTCTTAGAAATTTATTTACGTTTATTGATAATTTTGTTACCCTTCTTACTCTTACATAAAATGCAAAATTATATTTTTTACTTTTATGTTTTTTCGATGGATTTGAGAATTACTGATTTCACTTTTACTGAAATTTGTCGACATTTTTATTTTCCCTTCACTATTTACTGAACAATGTTATATCTGAATAAACATTGTCTATGTTGGTAACTATTTATGTTAAGCCACTTTCTTTTAATTTCAAATTATAGTTTTAATACAGTTTAACGTAGAATTTTATTCAATTTATTTAAAACATACAGCCAGTGCGCATAAAATGAAAATGTCAATATAAATATGTACTGATTTTCTCTAAAACAAATGAGTTGGTACCTATTTAAGGAAATCGAATTTGATTTAGTATTTACTTTATAAAGAAGCTTTCGGTTTCATTGTATTATCAACATTGTTTGAGAACCCTTACACGCAAAATGTAGAATACATTACGTATATAAATACGTAGGTAAAAATAGGTTAAAATACGTAGGTTAAAAAATACGTAAATTTTCAATCTAATTTCAACTTCAATCCGATTTCAAGGCAAGAAGAAATAAAGAAGTAAAAAAGAATTACTAGAAACAGCGAGAATGGAAAAATTAATAAATATAAGAAGTACGATAGTGTGTCCGATTTTCGGCAGTCGGTCAGGGGAATGGAGGCCCTCCCGTTCCTGTCCTCGCTACTGTTCTTTCTTCTCATTCTCCCACTCTTTTCTTTCATTCTTTCTTTCTCTATGTACCTTCATCTCATCCCTGCAAGCCACTTACTAAGCGCTCGTTTGCATTTTATACGCGGTCAACGACTCGTTTGAAGCTAGCTTCGAGAGTCAGTGTGTGCCAACTTCATGTGTATCGAATTAATACTCGGTCTGTCTCTTTTTCTTTTGCTTCCTCCCTCGCTCTCGCTACTACTCACCGATTCGTCGTCTCGCGATTCATCCATCACTCTCTCTTTCTCTCTCTCTTCCTGTCTGTCTCTATCTCTTTTATTCTTGTAATCACTCTTCCTTTCTCAATCTGATGTATGTACATGCCATCCTCGATCCACCATTTAATATGTTAATATAATTACTTCGACTATCATTTGATTCGTGATCCATACCTGTCTGGTTTTCTATTCATGTCTGCTGTTTCATTTACCTGAGTAAAATTTATACGAATATAGTCCAAGTTATAAAAACTACATTTATAATGAGTTAAGATGCAATGCATTATATTCTCTTCGCTTAAGGCAAGAACTTTCACGGTAAAAATTAATTCATACGATCTTAATTTATATTTTAATTTATTGTTGTAGAATTTCATGATAACATAGTTTATTAATTTAAGTTTTTATTTTCTTAATATTGTTTTAACGTATAATAGTTTTATTCTTATTGTAATAGAAAAATTTCTGTTTGAAATTAATTTTAATCTATAATTATATTTGTTCTTAAGAGTCCTAATATTTTAATACTACACCCATCAGATTTCATAAATATAACAACAACAATAACAACAACAACAACAATTATTAATAATAATAATAAATAATAATAGAAAAATAGTTCGTGAAAGCGAGGGAAAATTCCGTTTATTAAGAAAATAAAAATATATTATAATTAGTATCTTATTATTAAAAATAATTTCTTTCAGAATATCAAATAGTATTACTACTTAAATTACTACATATTTTTTATACGTCACATACAACACTCTTTTAATTCCTTATAATTCTCATTTTAAATTTGTTAAATTAGCATGTTCGTACTTACTTTGACATATCTTGAATTCACTCTAGCTAAAATTAACTCAAAAAATTAAAATGATGGTAAGATCACGACGAAATATTTTGATCATCAAATAATAAAAAACATATTGGTTAGTTTTTTATTAATTTAAAAAATATTCTAAATATTTAATATATATTTAAATATTTCTTACATAAAATGAAACTGTTTATGATATTTATTTCTACTTCATGCATTTTTTTAAACATTCGAATATAATAATATGTTTCATTAATAAAATAATAAATACTTTTAAGAAATTTAAAATCATTTCCAGCTAATAAAAATTTATTGTCTTTACAAACAATTTATAATAGAATCACACATTAAAAACATTAATAAAAATACATTAATTTGATTAATGTTTGAAATATGAATTAGGAAACGTAAAAGATTTATACGTACTTTTAAAACCGTTATGAGGTAAAGTGTCTGGTTACGTCTCTGATTGTCGTCGCACTTGAGCTGTCATATAATAACGAAGGAATGGTAAATATGAAAGAAGGAAGAAATTTTATAAAAGATCATTCGCTTTTAATACCATTTTGCTTTTATCTTACTTCTCTCTGACCCTCCCTCCCGCACAGTATATTGCCTTTTACACACACACACACACCTTTTGATTTTTCTTTTCGTCGGTGACTTATTATCTCTGCTAATAATAGTAGCTTAGAACGCATTCTTCTCCACGACTATTATAAAATATTTTATTCTATTTGGAATTTATATTAATTTTGTTTTACATTCTTTTATATAAAATTATAATAATTATTTTTAATATTTTTAATTACATAAGTATAAAGGAAGAAAATAAATAATTATTTATAGAATTATAATATATCTTGTATAATATGCTGTACAGATTTCTTTTTTTTTATTTTATCGTTAAAAAGTAATGTTTCTTTGTATATATTTCTGAATATTACCTTTATATTTTGTATTTGCAGTTTAAATATTTATAAAGCGCTTAATATATGAATGTAAGTTTTATACATAAATTTGACTTGCAGTAAGGTTTGATGATAATAAATTACTTGCTTTAATTAATAAGTAATATTAAATGAAAATAAACAGATATTTTTAAATTGAATTTTATTTAAATTGTATTTAAATTTTATTCTATTGTTAAAGGATTTTAAAAAATTATAGTAATTAATGAGAATATAATCTATAAAAACGAGAATAGTTAAAAAAGATTTAAAACAATTACAAATAATATTTTTTATAAATTAATGTAATTTTGTGAAGAAGGGTTTTACTTGAAATTAAATGAGTTTAAATTAATACTAAATGCTTATTAAGTAAGTATTGGTAAATGTAGCTCATTCGCAATTTTTATTAAGTTACTGTTATAATAATACCTAGATCTGTAGAAGCTGAAAAATACCGAGTAAAAGAAAACAATAAAAATGAGCTATTAAAATCATTTTTCCATTAAATATTGGAATAACGGCTAAAATTTATTTTGATAATTCAGCCTTCCGTATACTTCTTATTTCTCCGCCCTCTTTCCATATGCTCCTCTCCTATTTTTATCTGATTCGTTCTCTGTCAATCTGCCTTTCGCACATTTAGTTTTCATTTTCCAGTCAATAATCGCTTAGTACTAATTTATAAAGCTTCCCCTTCTTTGCCCAGTTTCAGTATACCAAGTTAGCGTTGCTGCAGGACTTAAGCTCACGAACGAATAAGTCCTCTTGTCTGTTTTTTTTTCACCGTTCTTCTACCTTGTCTTAAGATAATGGAGCTAATTTACAAACTTGAATGTTCCTTTTTAATGTCAGACATAAAACTCGTTAGGCTTCTTTTTCTTTGAGCTCCTGTTCCCCCTCTCTCTGTCAATCCTTTTCTATTCCTTTTCTCTTATTTTTCTTCCGCTAACCCTCGTCTGTCGATATTTTTAATTCAAACAAACGTAATTAGTCGATTCACCCTCACTTTCGCTTTTGTTTTATGCTTCAGTTCGTTTAAATTAAAAGCTGAATTGAGTATCGTATTTATTGATTGGTACCCTAGATAATTTGTTAGTTTTTTTTTATATCCATAATGTTAAGAATGATCGTCATGCTAAACAGTTAATGAGGCTGTTAATGTTCCATTACTCTGAAAGTATTCACATTTTAATGTAGATGGTGCTTAAGTGGTAATTAAGATAAAGGTAATGTTTTTAACGCGTTGTAAATAAAAATTTTCATAAATTTTTTGCTAATTAAAAAAGTCCCTATAATTAAATTTTAATAATAATAGAATTTAATCAAATTTTTCTTGTTTGACCCTCGGTACAATATTAATAAAATTCATGGAACTGAACCATTTTGTTGAAAATTTGAAACTAGTCGGAGTTTAAAACTACTTAGAGTATTAAATAATGTATTCCGATTATTTCTCGTATCTAATAAACAATTTTGAATCATGCTCAATCGACTGATTTTTATAAGATATATTATTATTAAGAACTAATTAGTCAAGCATATAAGAATCTGAATATCTATTATTAATTATAATACAGAATATTGACACTTTTTTAAGTTCATTCTTATATTATTAATATATTATATGATTGTATATAAAATCGCTTTTCAATTGCAAGATATTTTCTACTATAATAAAATTAAGTATCTTTCGTGTCAGCTTAAAGCGTAATACTCTTTTCACAATTTTTTTTGGAAAAAATGTCTTATATTTTAAAATACAAACTAACAAGTTTTTAATGAGTAGTGAAAATTTTATTATTTACACTGTTACTTTGTATTAATATAAAGAAAAATTTATATTGAAACTCTTTAGTGATCTATACAAAATTGTTCTAAATATGGACTATTTAAATCTGTATGTCAGTATCATTGTTGAGCATAGAAAATCAACAATTTTAATCTTTATTAAAAGTACTTTTTAAATCTTATTTGAAAAATTATTAAAAATATGTATTGACATCAGTTTTAAAATCGTTTATCCACATTTAAAGAGTATACTTTAGCTACTTTACTACTTTTACTCAAGTTTTGAGAGTATTAAAAAAATATGACTGATGAATTATAAAAATTTTTATTATTTTTAAGATTTCAAAAGTATTTGATTTCCCATTATATAACGAGAAACGTAAAATATTTTTTTTTACTCAAAATATAATTTAATAATTAATTTATACTACAATATTTACTAAATATTTTTAATTAAATATGTAAAACCATAATCGAATATAAAAAGAAATTGTAAATACTATTAAAATCAATCAAAAAATCTTCTTTAAACGATTGGCTTAACTAATTATGATTGAAAAATTTATTTTTTGCATCAAAACTTGTAATATCAACTCATAAAGACTAACTGGTATTTTATTTTATGATAATTGATAGAAAATCTTGTTAAAATTATTTCATTATTTCATAAGATTATTTAATTACTGTATACAATATTGGTACTGAAGATATAAATAACAGTGGATTCCTACACAGCACATTTATAAAATTTATATAGAAACCTGCATTATAAATGTTGGTAGTGATATTTGTCTATGTGGATACTTTCACCGAAGGGTGAATGCCTTTTAACGTTCGCTTCGGCATCTTTATTCGATACTTCGCTTAATACGTGCATGCATGAATATTCAAATCTGCAACACATAGTGCTGCAGTGCAGTTGGGTTATTGCGCTCTCTGGTGAAGCACAAAAAGAGAAGGAATGGATCCTTTAAGAGCTATGGAATATTGCGCGTCTGCGGAGAAAACTTTTTTCTTGTAAGCATACATTATCCATGTGTTAAGCGGATGGACCGAGAAGAAGCATAAAAAAGAAGGGAAAGATAATTATATGGTGTGAAAATTTTTGTAAAAATCTGAACGAAAGTTCTGTATTTCAATAAATAGTATAGGATCTACGTCTCGGCGCAAAAATACGATTACGGTTGCTCAACTGTCACGAGACACTAATTTTTCTCTATCGCCTTACTACACTCGGTTCGTTCTACTTAGCACATTTAAGCAGCAGCCTTCCTAAGTCTATTACTTTAGCTACTCAATCATTCGATTTGAATGGTTTTCTTATAAAATACTATTTTCTAGGAACATTGAATGTTAAGTAGACATGCATGTATAAGTATGCGTTATGCGTGTGAATATCTATATAGATTAGTGCTTAAATTGTTAACAATATATATATATATATATAAAGATTCAGAGTGAAGGTTAAATATGGATAAGCTATTTGTTTCAGTAAAATATTTATGTTCCCGACATATTGTTAAATTTAAAAAGCAATGATTTTTCAGGCGTTATCGTTAAAATAAATTAAATTTTACAAAAAGTTTGGAGCTTCGATAAAAACAGGGATAGAGAAAAGGTAAAAATGTGCCGGAGCGTAGACAGTGATTTGAAATATAATTAACTCCTACTTGAGTATTGTAGTAAATATAAAAATAAATGAAACTACGACAAATAAAAGTTTTAACGAGACAACATCCCTAGTATGATTATTACAATATTTAACTCGGCCATATATCTTGGCGAATGCAAGGAAAGGTAAAATTTTATCGACAACCAAACAGATACATCATCGGTTTAAGAGTTAATAATTCTCGCGTCCACTTATGCTCTCACATAGCCACACGAGCTCCTATAAAGAAACTCGCTAATTCTACGCGGTCGCTTTATTATTATAGCGTTCATCATTACCGCTAATTATTGTCATTCATTCGGTTCGATATTTCACAAGTGTATCGCGGCCGCGGAACTTGTATAGTCGGTAACCATTTTTTAAGACACAAAACATTAAAAAGCTAGCGCACCGCATCGATAGCGGGAACGTTGCCCGAGAAACAAAGTGTGAAAAAAGAGAAGGTAAAAAAGGCACAACAGTTCGAAAGATCTCTTTTTTTGGATTCTTCCGACTATCGCTCCCTCTTTATCGGCCTCCCTGCCTTCCACCCATTCTTTCCACTCTCTCTCTCTGTCTCTCTCTCTCTCTCTCTCTCTCTCTCTCTTTTTCTCGCTCTCACGCGCTCTCTTACACCCGCTCACTCTCTCCTTCATTCAGTTTGGCACAAATAATTGAGGCTATGACCCTTTGTTTAACGTCAAGGAGTAACATTTAGTGGAAATCAATAGGACTGCCAAAAGTTCAACATTTAACCTTCTTTTCTTCATTTATTTAGTACTTAAATTAATTAATTTTTTACCCCATGTATTTTAATAATTTTTATACTTTTCAATAATTTGTGTCATGTCTATTCACAAATAAACATTTTACTCTCTATTTTTTATAATTAATATTAATTATGAAAAAAATAAAATGACAAGAGATGCTTGAGCTCAACTGATTAAGTGATTTAAATTCTAATGTAAAAAGTAAAAAAACTTTACATCTCTTTAATCATATGTGCTAGGAATTTACTGTATACTTATTGTAATAAAAGGTTATGTACTCCACAGTGAGTACTGCCAATGATTTCGGATAATGAATAATCTTTAAATACAATCGAAGACGACGCAGTAAGTCGAGACTTTCTAGAACTTTCAATAAAATAATTTTCTTTTTAAAAATAATCAAAGCAATGTAAAGAGAATTTATTATAGCGTATCATTTTATTAACTGGAATAACACGTAGTCTCAGTAGCAACAGGCTTCGTAAAACTTTTTTATTTCATCATTGTTAAAGAATTTTAGAATCTTTTACTTTATTACGTCCGACTTAAAAAGGTGTGTAATTTTTAAAGTAAAGCGAAGCTCATTTTACTAAATATTACGAGCATGTCACTCGGGCTTCCTCTTCAAGTAGCGCCAGTTATCTCTCTCTCTTTCTCTCTCTCTCTCTCTCTCTCTCTCTCTCTCTCTCACTCTCACTCTTTCGCTCCTTCTCTCCGACTGTCATTCTACCCTACCCTTATTCGCAATACGAGCATGTGTATACAAATTCAGACTAGTATTGGTTGCATGCCTATACATTGCAAGATGAGACCAAGAGCTCCTGCAATTGCAGGAGAGGATTTCCTTATCAAGGCAATAACGCCGAGACCGGATTTGAATTTTAACCACTAACCCGCTCTCGTATATCGTGACAACGCATCGACCTTTCCTTCTTCTTTTTATTGTAACGTGAATTGCGCGATATAGAATCAGTGGTGTAGATTGGTGTGAGAGTTTATGTTGATGGTTATGTACTATAAAACCTATTTTTCTCAGTATACCATACCCATAGACCACTATAATAAGTCGATGAATTTTTAGAATATTCCAATTAATAAGAATTAATAATATACAATTAGCGATGCAAAAATATATTACAATTATTTCTAAAATAAAAAATATAAAAAATTCAAATATAAGTAGATAAAATTAATAAATTAAATTGTTAAATATTAAAATTGTGCCTGAATTGTAATCAAATACGTAAAGGTGGCCATTTACCTGTTAGTATAGAATTTATACATCTATATTGGAAGCAGCTTACCAAAAAGTATAACTGAAGTTACATTTAGTATTTATACTAATAGATTTAATAGTAATATTTTTCTATTTAGTTATTAAAAAAAAAATGTTATGAGTCTAGAATTAAAAGTGAAATTTCGGTGCAGTATGTACGTAAAAATTATAATATTGGATTATAAAAATGCATTGACATACCCATTATTAACTTAGTTTAATAGGTTTTTTGAAATAATTTCAAGATTACTTCTGCAAATCTTTGTATAATATGTATTAAGAAAGAAAGATAAAAATTGCATTTAATGTGTATAAAACGAGAATTTTAATGAAAAGATACCTCGAAAATCTTAATTATAGTCTGTGGGTATCCATAACCGAAAGTTTGAAAATTGTAAATAAAGAAATTATTACAGTGGTTATATTTATACACGATATAAATAACAAATCTTTAGCTCATATAATTTGCATAAGAGGATATCTTTACAATACATTTTCGAGAAATAAAAAGAAATTTACAAATTATTTAAAATATATTTGTAAATATCCTTACAAATACTAAAATTAGAATCATGTATAGGGTAAACAGTATAAGGCTATAAATGTTTCAATTAAAGAAGAGCTCTATTTGAATAGAAAAAGCTCACTCTAGGAGGAAATAGCATTCTTCGTTTAATAAATTATCGTAGGAATTGTATTAAAAAGAGGCATAACGTTCATCCTATTTTTCTTTTTTGTTTTTTTTTGTTAAAAAGTGTGATTATTATGAAATTTAATCTCTCGATCAAGGCAATGATTATTAAAATTGGGGTAGAAATACCTGGTCCCGCTTACACGCACCCACGCCTACACCCACAGAGAAAGAAAGAGAGAGAAAGATAGATAGATAGATAGATAGATAGATAGATAGATAGATAGATAGATAGATAGATAGATAGATAGATAGATAGATAGATAGATAGATAGATAGATAGATAGATAGATAGATAGATAGATAGATAGATAGATAGATAGATAGATAGATAGATAGATAGATAGATAGATAGATAGATAGATAGATAGATAGATAGATAGATAGATAGATAGATAGATAGATAGATAGAGAGAGAGAGAGATAGAGAGAGAGAGAGAGAGAGAGATAGATAGATAGATAGCGTTAAATATAACGCGACGTGAGAGAAAAAGTTGAAGAACAACGGCACGTTTAGCTCTCTAACTTTATAGGAATGACGTCAAGTGTCAGTGCAAAGACGCGTTTTCTTTCTTACTCCATTCAAAATCTTACTTCCATGAGTCTGGCTGAGTGAGTTCGTATGTATACATATACGCGGGCGACTGGACGAACCTGTTTCCACACGTCACTCGCTCTGCATTTTCAGCGGAACATTACTGGCAGCAACTCGTTCTACGTGCACACGAATGGGAGAGATATTCGTAGGATCCTCCCATACCTTTTCCTCTCTTTTTCTCTAGCTTCCCTTTAATTTCTCTAGGTATATCTGCTTGTTTTTTGGACACTTAAAAAATAGACGAGTAAAGATAGAAGGTCCAGACTGAATCTATATAGCTCCGAGTGAATTTTCCGTGTTTCATACGTTCAAATGATTTGACTTAATGCACGATCAAACGCAAATTATTTTCTACTCATTCTATGTAATACGTTGAAAATTATTTTGATTTATTTTCAAATAGTTATAATAATTACTCACTTGCTTTTGTAGTTTTCCTGTTATATATATTGCTATTCCATAAAGAGTTTTCATATATTTATATCTTTATAAAGAATATCCTCTTGTAATGTATTATTCCTAACCCAATATTATATACATATTGAATATATATACATTAAATATACCTTAAATATACATATATGTATATATTATAATTTGCAATCATCTTGTTTAAAAACTATTCAAAGCTAGTTTCTTAATACCAGCTACTCATGCACGAAAGTTTTTATTTATTTTTGAGACAATTGTAACAAAGTATTTGTTGTGAATAGCTAATAAGCTTGTAAGCTAATGATTTATGGGATTACAGACTTTTCATACTAGAGTAAAATGTATTCAATTAATTACTATTAAATTAATGGATACAATTGATATCAATTGATTGATTTCCATTAATTTTTTAAATTCTTTTCAATTATTATTTATATTGTTAAATATTTTTTTCATAATAATTTTGTAAAAATTTTTTGAAAACTGAATGAAAGATATTCATTCGGATGAGCGCTGTAAAACAAGGGAGATAAATAAGGTAAACTTTGAGAATATATATTGTTTATAGTAATGATACAATAAGCAAAGTATTTGCTTGAAAAAATAATGATTGTTATGCAAGATTGACTCGTACGTTTAGAAATTAGTATTTACATATCTGGTTGATGAGAAGGAGTTTTAAGGAAAAGCTCCGCCGATCTTATAGCAGGCGAGTGAGAGGTTTTCCATGAGCGGAGTTCCGATGTTAAGTACGCAAGGGCAACAAGGTCGCTCGAAAATTGTCCTTCCCTCCCTCGTATCCTTATAGCTCACGACCCGAAGGGCCATCGTCTATGATCAGGGCTACGAGTGCGTGACCACTCAACAACTGCCTCGGCAGCAGGGAGGACAAGTGATTCCATTCGAACATTGGCGTTGCAACGCAGCAGAGCAGCAGCCGGATCTCCCCGATGCGACTCCGCATTCCATCCAGCCAAGGACTCACCGCAAGCTTCCAAGGTCGGCGCGAGGCACTCGCTCGAGTCGTGCACGGTCGAACGCTGCTTTTGCTTCGAGTGAAGCGAGTTGATTTCCAAAGACTACTGATTCCGCGCCAGCTCTCCCTTACTCTCATCCATTCGACGTACATACGTACGAGTGCATGCATTTTAGGATCTGGCCCTCCCCCTCGGCAGGGGAGACGTACCACTGAGTGGGGACCGCAACCCCTCACTAACCTTGAAACCGCTACTTCGTTACTTATCGATTCATTCACGTACTTCAATGGCAATATCATTGATTTTATAATAGGAAGGGTATTCCAAAGAGACGCTAAGGGATTTCGATTCAAGTCACTTGTTAAATGATACTAAGGAGTAATGGAGAAACGGAATAAATGAGCATTTTTGTAGCGACGCTTATAATGTAGCTGATTGCTACGATATAAAGGAATACGTAACTAAAACTGATACTCTTCGAGTATATTTTACATTGTGTTTCAAATAAACAGGCAAATAATCTTCTCGCGCAATAAAACTGATGAATACTGAAGCCTGAATGTCTTATACTCGAATAAAGCATTCTGCGCTGAAAAAATTATTTTTCAAACAGTCTAGCTATGATAAGGGCATTGTGTCTGCTCAACTCGACAATATCCCGGCCCCAAGATATCATTAATCCGCTACGCTGTAATTCGAGGAAAACAGACAATATATATATAAGCGCGTGTGCGCGTGTACATATTTGCGGGGAGTTCGTCATGCTCGCGTACAACGAACAAGTTCAAGCTCTTTCCAAAGCCTCATATAAAACTTTGTACTTTGTTTGTACCTAAAGTGTATTGTAAAACTACCCAGATCTAAAAGAGAAGAGGGCAGATTACTTGAACCGAGATACGTGACTTATCTTCATGAACAACAAAGTCTCGAGAGATCCGTGTATCGGCTCGTTATGCACCAGTTTCAAATATAAAGGAAGGAAAAGGCAACTTTTTTTAGAAAGCCTAAAGCTTCCTAAGTTATTGAAATCTCTATTTATATTCTAATCACTGAGAATGGTCATTGCTCTAATATCATGTAGACTACAAATACCATACATCATTCTCTCCTATCTAACAGCGACTAAGAGATCATTCTCTGGATATAAAATCCCGTTACAAGAGACATTCTCTACAGTCATATGGAAATCGCACACTGTTGAGAAAAACATAATACAACTATGATAGGAAGTCACAAATGCAAAATTCAGTAATTAGAGCGGCGTCATTAACGATCCAACTGCTATACGAATTAATGGACATGCGTAAACGTTTTTTCTCAGTGGCAAGTTGCAATTTCTAATGTTAAAATTGTATCCTCTTTTTATTACAGTATATACCTTATTACCAAGAAAACATACATACTATTTCTCATGTGCTTTTTTAAAAGTTAGCACATTTATTTAAATGAATGAAAACCAATGCTGGAGTTAATTTTTTTTTCATAAAAAGAGATCTACTTCACTAAAATTTCAAAATTTATTATAAATACCTTATTTTCCACGTTAAATCGTAGTAAATACAAATCTATTTATTCTTCGTGATTATATATAATAATTTTTCAATAATTTTTTAGAATATTTGTAAAACAAATGCCTGTGAAACAAAGAAATTAGCAGTAAATATTTTTTTGGAAACGAAGCTCAGTAATTATATAAAATTAAATGTAATATATAATTTACTGTAAAATTTTCTTCAGAGAGTTGTCAGATAGATACATTTGAAAGTACAATATACACAATCTAAATAAGTACATAAGTCAGAATAAAGAAAGGGTATTATAAAATATTATATACATATACTGTCAAATAAATACAATTGCGTCAGCTTAAATATTTTGCATTACATATTATGGAATGTTATGATACTGAATATACAAAAGTGTAAGGGGATGTGGTTAAATATACTTTCTTTTAATTTTTATACACTGTCTTAATTAAATGAATAAAATTTATTTAGTAGTATTAACATTGGGACGAGGTACTTTTTCAATAGAATTCAATAAGAGGTGTAAATTATTAATTGAAAAAAAACTTGAGTAAGATCATGTGGATCATGTTTAAAAAGAAGGATGACAGATATAAGTTTAGAAAATGTCAATAGAGCAGTAATGAAATTGTTTGAAAAATGATCTCATTATTATGAAATGCATGTCCATTTATAACAATGAAGAAATAAATTGTCGCGGCCCCGGATGAGCGCCTGGCTCGAGAAACAGAAATGAGAAACCGGCAAAGGTCACCTTCGCCGATGATAGTCGGTCAAAGGAAGAGGCTTCGGCTCCAGAGGAGAAGAATAGTTAGGGGCGATGCTTTCTAATGAGATTACTTTACTTCTCTGTCATATTTGCCTTTTAGTGTTTCCACTCATCAGAAATGGTTATTCGGCTCCTCTGTCTAATTATATATAATTACCTGCGGAAGGTCAAGCTATCCTGATGCCTGTCCCTATTACTTTTCTATCTATCTTTTTTTCCCTCCGCGCTTTATATACGAAGCCGCGCAGCGGTTTCTTCTGTCTCGAGCTCCTTATACCGAAGCTCTAATCCTTTAGTGACATTCTAATTGATGGACTCCCAGAATGACTTACTGAACGATCGAATAAGAGAGGAAATTAAAAGACATTCACTTCACTACATTAAAAACTTGAAATTTCATTTAATTATAGATACATAATAAAGCCGATGCATTTAAATTAAAAGCAGAGCACTTTATAATATCAGCTTTTCGACCCTCTAATCTCTCTTTTTACCATATAAAAATATATAATTAATTAATCCTGATTTTCTTCGAGTCTATATTTATTATTTTATAATAGCTTTATTGTCATTTCATTGTGGGAGATGAAATATTTTTATCAATATCCTTGCATACATTCTTTGCATGAATTTTATAAAAAAATCTTCCTTTTCCATACAAAGTTTCGGATTATATTAATTAATATTAAAGAGCTCCATTCAAGATTTTATTATTTATTTATTTATTTATTTACTTACTCTTAATTAAATATAAATTCTGTTTACAAGGAGGCAATAGATTTATTAACATATCGCTTAAGAAGCAGATTATTTTTAATCTAACTTTTTAATCTGATAATGAATACGAGTACATCCTTCGGATAACTTCATTTCTTGTCTATAGTACTTCTATAATTTCTGGCTATGTGTTATTTTATCTTTAAGACCAGGATTAAACAGAGTCACGAATTTTCTGCAAGCTCGGATCGTTTTCCATGGCTTTATATTTTCTTTGGCTTTATATTTGGTATTTCCATTCCTCTTCGTCGTTATCCTTATTTAAGCTTGAAATCAGTTCGCCATTACGAATCAGTTTAATTACGAATTTTACGAGCTGTCCCCGCCCCCTTGTTAGCCATGTTTCTCGTCCACTCACCCTTCGAAACCAAGTCCGGGCACGCCAACATTGCCTTGCCTATTTTTCTCTTCCCCTAATGATTTTAATGGCGAGGGTTCATAATTAAATAGCGTTTAGGGTTTTGCTAATCGAAGTCGCCCTTCGAGAAGCAAGTCTATAATTGAACCGATAGTGCGTGTGTGTATGAGCTTTAGAGAGCCACACGCAACTTGAGCGATTTTTAAACCTTGTTATCCTCTCAAATCGCATTCCGGATTTTGAGGACTACATATTTCAAAACTATTTAACGCCATTATGACTCACTCGGCAAAGCTTGTACTCTTTTTTATCCGCATCCCTTCTTTACTAGCGAATGGTTTTCAATATTCAAAAAATAGTGATATAAAATATATTATAAGTCTTACTAATTACATATTCTTATTCATTATCAATTATTCATCGTAATTTAATAACTTTATTACTTTTCAGGATTATAATTATAAGCCTATTTTATATATAATACATACAAGTGCTAATGCATTTCGAATGAATATTTACAAATATTCAGAACTTCGAGATGAAGACATTAATTCAAGTTTAAATTTAATATTCGTAATAGCCGTCGCATTTTTGTAAACAACCTACGTATCTAATACGAGAGAAGCATATTATAAGTATTAGATTTAATTTGTGTTACATTATATAAAGAATATCTACAATTTTATAAATTGTGCTATGCAAACGCTTTTACATAAATATTGTTACTAAATTGAGGAATTTTATATTTTATTATAAATATTTGTGAAATGTGACTAAACTTATAACTGAATTTCATTAAATATTTTAGCTCTAATCAAACTACTTTAAAATAAATTTAAATTTATTAGAATTCGCACTATAAAAAAAATTTCACATTTAAGTTATTTATGATTAAACTTCTGGATAATTAAATTTAAAAAGTAAAAAAAAAGTGTAGATAATATTTTATGTAAAATTATATTTTTGCGATCATGAAACTTTAGACTATTAACGTACGATTCCTTTTTCCGATTTCATACATCGTTTAGTAATCAAAGTATGCAAAGAAATGGATAACTCAGAATGCACCTTTAATTCATTAAACATTAATTGTGCAACAGTTACTAGTTACTCTTGCCTGTGTTATTTTAAACTAAATTAGTATGTTTCTATTTATTTGAATTTTTCTACTTCTACTAAAAGTCTATATATGTATTTATCATAGTTAATATATGTAGAATTTTTTGGAAGTTATTTAAACTAAATATAATTAGTTAAATATTTCAAATGCATTTTAAATAAATTTCATCTTTGCTAGTTTTAATTTAGCTTTTCTATTAATTTCGATTCATATTTATAAATAAAATAAATAATAATATAAATTAATAAATTCATATTAATAATTAATTAATAAGTACGGTGTAGAAATTTTTTTAGATATTACTTAATAGAAAAGACTAATGAAATGTAAAGTTAATAAACATTAAAGTTTAAATAATTAATGATTTGATAATAATGCTAATAATTTTAATACCAATTAGAATTTAAAATGAATTCATTAAATCCATTATTTTTACTTCTTTTGCAACTTTTGCCGAATATTTTCATTTTTGTGTCATTTGTTTATAATGGGTAACGTAATATTAAATTGTAGATTCTGCGCAATACTGCCTAGCGATTCTTTTTTCTTAGATAGCGCACAGCCATGAGGAAAATAGTCTCCTGAACCGTGAATATATCCGCTCGCGCCTCAATGCTTTTGAAGGTAGTCGCGTAAAATGTGTATGTACTTTTCTAAAGCGAAACCTTGTCATTCCTATTAATTTCAAAATACACGACAAATTTAGCAACAGAATCGCGCGAGCGTATAAGCGTCACTTTAATGCAACCAAACTGTTGCACAGCGTCGCCACGTTTTACATTTCTTTATTATGGTAGTTTTTTTAACACGGGATTATGAATCGGAGAGAATATAACACCGCTTATTTTTTATCATTTATTTATTTCTGAGACAATTTTATTATATATGTTAAAGAAAAATTTCATTTTGATGAGAGTTTGTACGATGTTTTATGAAAGCCTTACAGCTTCATGTAAAACAAGATGCTGTCACGAATTTTTCAACTTTCATAATTTAGAATGTAAATATAATCAATTCTACGATGTTTAGAGTATGAACATTTTTTAAATTCAAAATTCAGATGCGTTGGAAGAAACGAATGGCTGGAAGTTTTAATTGTCTTCCAATCATGAATAACTTATTTACGATTTAAATGCAATCGTAATTGCAGCTCATATATGTATAATTTGATTATTTTTTGTTAACAATGACTTATTTTTAAATCCTTACGTCCTCTAAAATTAATTGAAAGGAGTTTCGATCATAGAAATGTAACACTTAAAATGTACGAATATAATGGGCTCATCAGCTTCAATGATTATAAACTTCACTAACGAGAATGGTCTACATTGACATGCATATTATAAAGTTCAATATTCGTTCGCTGTATTACGCAGTAAATATTAATAAATGTCATTATAATAGATATAGATGAGATAATCGATAATAATAAAAAGGCTATTGTTAATAGTCAAGAACGATAACCGGGATGCGTTGAAGGGAAAATGCTTTTTATCGATCTCATTGAGAAATGCCATTCGAGTAGAGACCCGTGGGACTCGGAAGAGCCTATTTATTCAAGGCTAGAGATATCATCAAACTATGTTCGAGAGGTATACTTTATGTATCATCATAGCATATGTGTCATCCTATGCAACTCCAGATATTCCTAATGTATAAAGATTTTGATTTATTTTTCCAAAGAGTAAACCAAAATAAACATTACATAAAATAAGACTACGTTTTATAAATATATGCCCGGTTATATAGAGTATTACTCTATTTTGTATTTTAAATTAAGAAAAAGTTTGTTTTGCCCGGCCAACTTATGTTTATGTCTTAGTCTAGTGCGATCACCCCCCCCCCCGTTTCCTTCGTAGATGTAACCCACTGGATTAAATTGAACTGGAATCAATGATGATAATTTGAATTATCCGACTTATAGGTTATTGAAAGGCTAATTATTTTCGAAGTCAAGTGCAAAGTTATAATCAACGAATGTTAAAGTTCTTACCAAGTTCAATAAATAACCTTAGCTCATCTTTGAAACTCTTATTCACATAAAAGACCATTTAAGTTTCGATTGGCTAAGGAGTGATTTTTCACTCTCCCAGATTTCGAGAGCCAGACTCGGCCTTTTATCCTTCTTTCTTTTTGCAGGCTACTTTTTTCTCATACACAACGACAAACGCGAGTGCAATCCGCCACGTCATCCGGGCTAGTGATCCGGGCACGTGTGTGCACGCGCGCGCGCACATGTGCCTCGTATCTGGCGTATGCGACCGTGTGTAAATGCATGCCAGACCCGTAGACGTCCTTCGCGCAAGCGCAGGTGTGCGTAGCTACACAGGCTACACGCGCTTTTGACTGTGCGATACTTTTTTGACTCGTATAACTCTTTCGTGAATTCGAGATTATGTAGATCGCGAAGTCGCCAGGCGCTTTTCAAAAGGGATCGAACTCGACGTTCTTTCTCGAAGGTGATTTGTTTTTTCTTACTCTTTCTTTGTTTATTTTTAATAATAAAGAAGAGCAAGTATTATTGTTTTTGAGAGCTAAATATTATGTTGGAACAATGTTTATCCATTTGAAGCTTAAAAATTATAAATTTACAGCCTCATAGTATTATATATTTTCTTAAGTTACCTTTCTTTCTTTTTTACTTACTTCGAACAACAATTCCAGTAATAAGTAAAATAATAATTTTTTAAAACAACAAAAGATTCTCAAAAGACTCTTTGATATAAAAATAGTTGAATGTATAGTTGAATTTCAAAAAGCAAAATTATATAAATATTATCAGTGTTTATTCATAGCAATAGATGCTAACATACTATTTCTTTTTATATAAAGCTTTTTTTTTTAAATAAAAGAAACCAAAGCAGAATTAAATTTCTCAGAAATTAGATTCATATGTTTGACCATTTTTAAGTTAATATTTGTTAGAAAAACTTCAAATTTATGTAACGTTTCACTATAAGTTCTTAAATCATATTAGTAAGAATACAAATTCTTTCCAATATGCTAATTTCACCTTATTGAGTATGCAGTGCAAATTATTTAGAATTAGATTTTATACTGCAGTGAGATTTTATCTATCATTTCATCTCTCTAATCGTTCAAAGTCTAATTTTCATGTTTTACCGCGAAATGATTTTTTAGCTTATGATTATACCTTTTTATAAGTTTTTTTTTTCACATGAATATCTTACCATAATTTTTACAAAGATCCCCTAAATATATTAATATTGAATGAATATGTAATCCTTCTTCCATCCCCTAGCCATATTTTAATACTATGAATTATATATTTTATGAATTTTTGAATATTGTAATTTATTATTTTAGATGAACTTTAAAGTTCATAATAATTGGCTGGGTCTTTTCATAATAAATGACATTTTACTGCAACTATTAAAGTGAAATAAAAATTAAATTCACTGATCCACATGCATATGCTTATTTAAAATTATATTAAAAATCAACAGTCTGAAATAATAAAAATCGTAATAAATTTTAAAGTAAAAAATCTACGCATGTAAAACAAGATTTTTAACCATGACGGCCTTTGTCAGAAGCACATAAACTATCCTACAAATCTGTACATGCCACTCACGGCTTTTTTTCCGTCTCTTCATGATCCATTCAAATTTTCCACAATAATATATTCCTATGTACGTGTAAGCCTATATGATGCTCAAAGAAAACATTCGCAAGCATTAACATTTTTTTCGTTATTTTATCATACTTTGTGAACAACGCTAAGAGAAAAGAAAAATAATGAGATTGCAAAATCAATATCTAAGAGAGTAGGCAAAAATGCATTCTGTAGTTATAGTTCACGTCATCTAACTCAAATGCGAAACTTCAGTATATATGTTACGTAATATCGTATATTTGAAGGATCAAAAGTCAATTTGGTCTATCAATTTGGAATCTCATTATCTATTAAGTTTTTGTTTTTTAAGTCTACTATGTTATCGAAGGATATAAACAGACACATAAATGGAGAGGGAGAGAGAGAGAGAGAGAGGCGACGTGCAATGAGCATGATTAAATATGAAGAGTAGGTGGAGAAAAGAAAAAGATATACACGTCAGGCATTTGTGTCAGTGTGTCTGTGTGTGTGTGTGAGAGAGAGAGAGAGAGAGAGAGAGTAGGTAGAGAATTGGATGGAGAGAAGGCAGATATATCGAGGTGAGCATAACATTTTGCGTGCACGAAAAAAACCGGATTTCACAAGGTCGTACGAGTTGCGTTCCGTTGCGTAGTCTGTTCCTCTTCCATCGACTGTCCATGCACCGAACGATGGAATCTTGAATTTCTTCTCTTTCAGCTCTCTCCTTTCCTCTCCCCCCTCTCTCTCTCTTTCAATTTTCTCTGTTTCTCTCTATTTCTACTTCCCATATATAGCATTATGGGAATATATTCAGCAGTATTAGAATCCTGATTGTTATCTATATTGTCATTATTCGCTTTTTTTTTCACGCGGCTGATAGTTCTTAATTACAGATATAAATCTAATAAAATACAGTTAATTATATAACGCACGAATATAGAAATCAATTTACGACTTTAATTAATAAAAGTTTTATTTTTAATTATAAATAAGAAAAGAATGTTTTGTCGTATTCAATATAATCAGTTTTTTCCAGAAAAGTACTCCCTCTTTTTTACTATTATATTACAAATATTAATAATATTATTATAAATATTTATAAATATGTTCTATTACAATTACTAAATTACATGAATTGGCACTTTTATTTTTATTTATAAATTTATAAAAATAAAAGTTAACAACTTCATATGTTTTTATACGACTAGCGGTAATAATATTAAGCCTGCCATAAAAATATTATTTTTTAAAAGCCGATTATAAAATATTAATTTATATATGAATTTATTAAATATCGAATTTAAAATGATAAATTTATACTCATAATATTAACTTAAATTTTTGAATGACAAGTAATTATTTGTAAAAATAATTAAATTTCTTTGTAAAATAATTATTTTTCAAATAGATAAAATAATTTTTATATAACAATAAATTTGGTGTATATTTCAATAAAAAAAAAAATGTTAATGTCTACAACATTAAAAGAAATATTTTAATTTTTATTATCTTTAATTTAATTATATAGGTTTTAAAAAAACAATAAAAATTACATAATTTTTTTGTTTTAGGTCAGTATTTGATAAAATGTAAAATTCAACATAGTGAGTAACAATGTCATTTCATTTAAAAGAAAAAATTGAATTTCAAGTGTGATCCACCTTAAGACATCATATACATTTTATACCCTCCTATTATGGTTAATAATGTTCGAAAATTTAAAAAATTTAAAGACAGAAAGTAATTAATCTTTTAATGAAAGATTTGAAAAATTGAATTAGTATAATCTTAACATGGTGTTATATAAGATTTCATATATTGTAACGAAGACAAACGAGATTACATCAAAATGTTTATGGCGATTACAGTATTCTCTGATGATGGAGTTGATTATACACTATATAACATGTAAATCTAAAGAATATCTCATCAATTATTAAGTTAACATAAAACTAGAAAACTAATTAAAAAACTTTTTCGTTTTTTTAATGAACGGGTATAGATTCATTTTTTTATTAATGAATTGAAGGAGCATCAATTGTAATAATAAATTGAATTTCAATGATGAAACCGAAATGTTTGATTGTAGATGCGCGTTTGTATTTTTGTTTTATTTTGTAACTCTAGATTCCTTTTTTCTGTAGGCTGCGCCCCCCTTCGCTTCATTTTTAGACAAGGTGCTCACAAATCCTCTGACCCCTTCGACAGATACCATAGCAAGTGACCGGGACGGTTTGAAAAAAGCGTGATTTTTAGCACTTGCGAAGGTCATGTCGAAAATTCACGGGCGCGCAAATATATATTTTTGTATATAAGACTGTATAATTCTACATATTTGAACTGTGTATTTTTAAATGGTTAATTTTGTCTGGTGAAAGCCCTTCTGAGGGAAATCATGTCTAATCATTTCTTATCGTTTTAGATTCAAATACCTGATTTTATAAATTTTCATCGAGTAATTGTAACCTTTATTAATTTGAATTAATATTATCCAGTAATATTAAGTAGGATTGTGGTAGAATAATATAAAAATGTATAAATTCTTGTAAATATTGAAGATATTTTTAAATGACAAAATTATTTTAGAATGATCAGAAATTCAAAAACAAATAAGTTAGCGTGTGTAATTATATACTTTGGTGATATATTAGAGGTGTCGCCCTCCCAATGTGTGTGTGTGTCTCTCTCTCTCTCTCGCTCTCTCTCTCTCTCTCTCTCTCGCTCTCTCTCTCTATTACGTATCTGTCTCTTTCTTAGATCTCATTAACTTCGTTTATTCTGTATTAGGAAAAATGAGCCTTATCCTCTTCCTTTACCCCTTGGATCTTTTATGTCGACCTCCCTTTCCATGACACCGTTCCGAATTCGCTTTCTCTCACTTCATCCTTGAGTCTTCCCTAATTATTTGATTCCCTATGTTCTGAGTTTCTTGCTTTTACGACGGTATAAAATATATTGCCGTCCTCTGAAAACTCACCTGGAGTAACGTTAAGCGTCACATGAAAGTTATGCCAAAGATGAGAGAGGACACGCGGCATGTATATTTATGATTTACGAGCGGATTCTTCAAAGACCTTGGAGCCCTCCAGCCCAGCGAGTAGAACTTATCAGAAACGCGTATATATGTTGACCTTAAAAATAATAACCTTGTATATATTGTTTGTTAGTGGAAAAAAGGAAATATATAAAATAGATTTTAACGAAAGAGAAGTATATTGCCTTTTTATAGTTACCGTGAATGAAATAATCTTTCATGAAATAGATTTTCATTAAATATTGGGAGGCTAAGCCAAATAAATAATTTTTGAATTATAACAGCTTGAAATATTTAAATTTTATATTAATATTTAAGTATTATATTCAAGTATATAATTTATTAATTATAATTATTTATTAGCTGACCTTTAAAAATATTTTAAAAGAGTTACTAGTAGTAAATTGTATTATTAATTTTAACTGCTTTCTTAAATAATATAAAGAAATCTTTATTGCATATTATTGAAAATTGTATTCGTAACGTAATAATTTGTCTTGATTTTTAATATGCATTCTCTATAAATGTGTTTAGTAATTTGATTATTATAAAATAAAATTATCTTGAAATCATTCGATAAACATTTTATAATTCATTTTCAAGAAGTTAAATTAATGTTAAAAAGTGTTTAAGTGATTAGTATTTTATTTTATTGTGATGAAATTTGTTGTACATGAAATTATGTTTTCGACTCACATATCACTTTAAACGTATTTACTTAGATGTAAAGATTTGTATATCTTGAATGTTGCCTATTAATAAGAATACGCGTTTAAGGAAAATTACATTATTATTTTTATCAATTTGTTTGAAGTTTATTTTGTATGAGTTGAAAATCTACAATGTGTAGCTATAACGCTATTATATTATCGTGATTGCATAAGAAATAAAGAATTCAGTTTATTTTTTCTTTTGACATATTAGATTATTGAGAAGGAGAACAATGCATAGGTTAATGTGTAATCGAAAAATTACTAATTAAGTGACGTTTGAAAATTATTTGTTGTCATTAATATAAATAATATAGATACAATTCATTTTTTATTGTTCGTCCTTGTATTTTAATAGTTTTATAATTATAAGAATATAGATCTATAAGCTTTAAAAATATCAATATAGAAAAAAAATTGCGGAAGTCTTTTATGAAGCCAATATTAATTGAAATCACGACAATATTTTTTTTTACTTCTAAATCTTTATTTCTTCATTTCGTAAAATTAATTTTAACGCCAATATAATTAAAATTATCCAAATTAAGATCTGGGAAGCAGTATAAATTAATAAAAAAATTAAATAGAATTATATTGTGCATGAGGTCTAGTAGCGCCAGTGTAGTTAATACGTCTTAGTTAGCGACACGGTATAGAATGTAAAAAATTCGAGATTATTTGCAAATTTAAGAGTTCTGATTTGATAACTGCTTCGAACCCTTGAAAAATAGTAAGTTTTTGGAATGCGTTTTCGAGTTAGAAAGTTTTAACATTTAAGAAGCAGTGAAACATTCTGGAATAATTGAAGTTCATAGGGACCGGAAAAGATCTTACAATCTTACAGCTTCGGTAAGATGGATATTGAAAAATCTGAATTTGCGTTGCCGAGCGACGAAAATAGGGATAGCAGCTTCACTAGTCCGGAAAAGCTCTCGGATAAAAAAAGTTTCTCTGATTCTTGCCTTGCTGTGCCGTTAAATTCGCCTCAAATCTTTCTTTTTTATCGAAGGAGTAGAGCAACGTATCCGCGTAACCACACCCGTACAGTATAAGCATCGTAAAGATCGAAATTGCTTCTGGGAACGTCATCACTGCTACTTGCCTCGGCGATTTTCTTAAAATACACCCGTCGTCCTCTCGGATGGTTTTCAACCTACAGGGGTAGATTTTTTGCCAAAGCTCGCGAGCTTCCATCCAGCCTGGAGTCTGCATTCTTCATCCGGGCGATTCTGTGTCAAGTCAACAAGTTCAAAATTTAAAGCCTGCAGCCGCAATTAATATCCCGTAAGCGAAACGCGTATACATACCGAATCATCAGCAACCAAAACGTATGGGCATTTTTTAGTCGTGTAAGATTACATGTAAGGTTCAAAATTTTATTTCATTTCGTCTTTCTTTGCCCCTTCGATTATTCGATAAATATTTACGTTCTGCATTCTTTCACTTTTGATTCGTTCTACTCTTGTATCGATTTGACATCGAGCTCATTGAAAACCTTTTAAATTTACTCATAATTTATTAAACTAAGATTATACAAGATATACCATAGTAATATTTTAACTGACATTCAAACAATTTATAGTTTCGACCCTAAATCAATTCATGATTTGACCAAAAAATTAATCACAAAACCATAAAACCAAGTTTATTGTGGACTATGAGATAAATATTTATTGCTGCTATAATTTTTTCATTTTCATTGTACAGCACAGTCGTTTAAATTTTGAAATTTAAAAATTTTTGTTTTATTATTAATTTATTAAAATTTAAATTAATTTTGTTTTATTATTCATTGCACGGTAATATTAATTTAAATACCTTATCGATATGGGTTAAAGCTGCTTTTACGTATTTATGTATGCTTGTATATATAATAAAAATATTATTACATAATCATATTTTATTATACTAGGAATTACGAACATATAAATAATTGCATAATGGGTAAAAATAAATATTTAAGTGTCAAAATAAATTAATAAATGAAAATTTTAGAAAATTTTATCAAAATTAAAGTTACATGATTAACACACTTTTAAAAATATTTTTTAGATTCAAGGTATTTGTCAAATAAACATAAAGTTATTTTTTTCGAACCAAGGCTATTTCATAGTTTTCGTAAATTTAAAAGGCAACATTTATTTTGTTTATAAAATAAATAAGCAAACATCCATGAGATTAATGTCTAGAACAATATACAGGATTTAAAATTGGAAGTATATAAACAACTTTATATAAAATATTTATGTCTTTGGACATTATTAATATACATATATAATATCTCGCAATTTAAGAGGAAAACCTACGACGGCGCATTTATTATTTCAACATTTAGAGGATGGTAATGACGAGTGAGCCTAAAATTCGTTTAAGCGCTTAATTCCCATGACATTTTTCCTCTTTTTCACGTCAATAACTTCCAAGCTCAAAGACTGCACCAAAACTGGGAATGATTCATTTTCCTCTTTCCATATTCTGCACATAATCCCGCCCCTTTTATATCCCTTCATCGTTCACCGAAAGTACGCGCAGGCTCGGACTTCTTAGAAAGCAATTTTCTTTTTTTCTTACCAGACGAGATTATAAGTGCACGCGTCGCTATACTCCTATGAGAAAGAAACACAAACAGTTGATTTTCCCACACTTTAATTATATTACGAGTACGTAGCGTTGATGTCGGATGTCAGCCACATACCGTTACAGAAGGCGGGGGATGACAAGGAGATCGACTTAAAGATTTTTATCCTTACAATTTTTACATTCTTATTTATCCTTAATTTTTTCTTGTCGCATCAATTTTTTTTTATTCGGTTATTGGGGTTGAATAATTATAATCTATTGAAAGATTCTTTAAGCTTCTATTCATTTACTGTGTTCTCTAAATATTGTGCCAATTTCTAAATATTAATACTCAATTGTTAATTTAACTGTAATATGACCCATTTAAAATTTAATCTTTTAGTTTAGAAAATGAAAACAAATAATTTTCCAAATCTTCAAATGTATTTTATGTCTTATTAATGGTACTTAAAAGCATAATAGTAATAAAATGTTATTGTTTAAATAAAATTTCGATACCTTATATTCATAATATTTTATTAGAATTTTTAGAATTTCTTACTTAATACAGGTTGAGAAATACTTAATTATTTAGATGATAACTTAATAATGCATTTATAGGTATATATATTACGTTATGTAAATATTTGCTACATTAAAATTAAAAGAAATAAACATTATAGAAACGATAAAATTATTGTCAAATTATAATAAGTCTAATTATTCAATTGATATTAGAAAGAAATAAGAAATGGAGAAATAAATAATAATGAAAATGAAGTAGAACGATGAAATAGTTCTTACACAAGGTTTTTATCGATGAACTAAAGTCTCATAAATATAACGTAATTGAAAGTGACAGTAAGTAATACGTGATGAAAGTGAGGATTTATAAAACATTGGAGAAGGCAAGTGCGGGTATTGGGAGAAGATATTGTATTCGTTGGAGCTGGAACAGTTTGAGAAAAAGCGACGTAGTTTAATGGTCAACGTAGTATAATGTATCGTAGGTAAAAGGTAAAAATTAGGCAATATTAGCGAAATGGCTTAGGGATTATATAATAGTCATGCACCTGCGATAGTAAAGAGAGACGTTAGAGAGTGTGGAAATGTCATCATAACGTTCCCTTGAAGAAAAATAAAGTGCCGAGACAATATTGAAAGGTTGAAGTACTTCAGCAAGAAAGATGCGCTGTTTTGCATGCTAAGAGAGATCGTAAAGCGTATTTATCACCTATGACAACATCTCGGTTCGCTTATAAATCGCCGGCGTACGAAAGCTTGCGAGCATCAGTCCGAAAAGCCACTTACACAACATTGTCGTTGAGTACCTCAACTTAAGCTTAAGCTCGGACTCGTTGGCCTGAAACGGTCATTGTGCTCTGTAAATATTGCTAATAACGCTTCTCTCTCTCACTCTCTCTCTCTCTCTCTCTCTCTCTCTCTCTCTCTTCCTTCTTACCGCCGCCTTACGCATACCGTCTCCCATATAATATCCCGTATAAATTTACTCTGTGCTGGTGTATGGGGCCGGGGGGGGGGTGAATCGTCTATCGCTGAACGTGTTGGGGCCGACATATCGAACTAGCAAAAATTTTGTCGGGCTAACCAAACAAGCACCACCGCTGTTGCTCTTCGACTTTTCATGGAAAGGTCTCGCTATGCGCTCGGCTGCTGCGTGCCTGTGCCACGGAGATGGGGAACCAGTGTTTACATATTGCATGGATTTGCGCCTTGGAATGCGAACTTTGCATCATCGCTCTGTTATTTTTACGCTTCTATTGCGTCGAATCGATGAGTTTCGATCGACTCCGGCCCCCGGTTCATCATACCATTTTCACAGTCTCCGAATCTTTTACATCACTTCTGCATATCATTTACTGTTTCTGCTTTTGATTATTTTCTCGGAACGGCTCCTTTTACTAAGCATTTTAATGTGCGAACTGCGGATTTCAAAGCATCAGACTTTATTGAACCACGGGCATGCGCATATAAATTTACGTATGTAAAGCTATTCGTTAGATTATAGGCATTCCATTATAAGCTCTATGTCAATATTCTTTTGCACGTACTGTTAGTATCTAATTTATATTAATTGCCTCAATCTATTATTAAGTTTTAATATTCTCAAACATATTTGCAATAATCGTCTGTGTCTAGACTACTGTCGATAATAGAAATTTTTATATAACTGCTTTCCTCAATTTCTTCTTCTTATTGAAATCGTCTATATATTTACACTCAAGCATTAGAATAAATTTAAATTAAATGATTGGTACAAAACATAAATTGTTTTTTATGTGAAAAATTTATTTACTTAAAGAATGAACATTAAAAATCATTTACTAAATAATTCTGATGCGATTAGGAAGTATTTGAGCAATTTTAATATGAATAATGAAGTTTTACATAAACTGTCGACTAAGGCTCAAGTTTTCATGGATTTAACTGACAAGCTCTTACTTTTCTCGTCCATCTTTGTCCAACAGAGAAAAAGCAATTGTAGAAAAAACATCCTTCTTGTATCTCTTTCATTACCTTTCTTTTCTACGCTTTTTTACTTTTTGTACTGTATTTTCTATATTGTTACATTAATTTTCTAAGTTACTACAGTTTTATTAATTTATTTGCAATAATTGATGTTATAATGTATAAGCACTTATTAGAAATAAAATAATATTTTTCAAATTATATTAATATAAATAATATAATCTTTAAAGAAATAGTTTTTCGTTAGAACACTGCAATAACACGTAGTGTTTAATAATGATATTTTAGTACAGAATAAGTTATAGAAACTGACATAAATATCAAGGAAATTATCTTTCTTTCATTTAAATACATTTGTAGAGTAGAAAATTTATCTTTGATGTTTCATTTGATACCATAATTTTTCAGTGCAATATTTTTGCTGACAAATAAATAAATAAATAAATTTATTCTCTTTTATTTAAGGTATATAAATATTCAAAATTTATATTATCATTTATTTAAGATATGTTATTGTATATCACCCCCTGAACCATTGATTTTGTCATTATAAACATCTTTGTAGGTGCTAAATTTACATATGTCTATAAAAATATCTTTAAGAAGTAACTTGTAATCATAAAAAAGAATTACTGATTTATGTGAAATGAAATTCTATTTAAAATTAAGTAATTGTAAGAATTATATTTAGAAAAAATGAAACTTAATTATTAAGTTTAATTAATGCCTGAAGGCAATTTAAGTTGTTAGCTGTAAAAGACATTTGCACTTGGTTTTTGGCTTGGATCCATATATGTTTTAGATGCTTCCTCTCTCTCTTTCTCTCTCTCTCTCTCTCTCTCTCTCTCTCTCCTTCTCCATTTTCCAAATGGCCTTACTTTTCATTTCTCGCCTTCATAGATTGTTTATCTCATTTCCATAGCAGCTGTTATACTTTTCCAATTAATTCAGATAGTTATATTCTTTTTTTTTTTACTCATCATGAGGCATCTTAGTGAACTTTAAATGCATTTACAACTGCTATTTTTTCTATATCATTCCTTACTCTATTAACAATTAAAACAAAGTTTACGTAAGTGCTTTTTAAAGTTGAGATATTTTTCGAATTACCTGACATCATAATATAATAAAACTGATAATGTTTGAGTTTTTAAAATGAATATAATAAATAACTAATTTCTGTTCGAATGAATACACTTGATATCTTAATAAAGTAACTTAATAGAACTAATAATAATTGACAGTTCATTTAATTATTTTGTAATAGATAATCCACGATTTTATTGGACAACTAATTTTTAATTAGTATATAATAATAGCTTTGCATTGAATACTTATTTAGTATTGAATTTCTTCAGATAAAGTATTACTTCAAAATCACTTGTAGTTAAAATCTTTAATTTATGCAATAAAAAATCATATTCATTGTGTTTATATTTAACTACTTAGTTTAGAGTAGATAAATAATTATATATACAGAAATTAATAATATAATTATCATTGATATCGTGTTAAATATTCAAATTTAAAAAAATTCTTTACCGTTATATAATAAAATAAAAATACTTGTCTTTCTAATTCATTAGTATAAGCTTCATTAAATTTAGTGTTTGAACATGAACCTCAATTTTTTAAGGTATTTATGATTATATAAAATAATTATGTTATATTCATAAAAATTATGTGATGTATTAATTTTAAATTCAGTTTAGTGGAAATAAGATGATAGAATTTTGCTCTATAAAATATACGAGACTAAATAGTGAATCGGGAAAGTGTTACACAATTGTGAATTTTCGAATACTAGAATTTAACTCATTTATCTACAGAATCGTGCATTAAAAATATAATCTCATAAATAATATTAAAAAATCGATGATGCTTAGAAAACGTATTATTTTTAAAGTTAACGAAGAGATTTTATTCTTTTAGTTTATTTTTATTTATACATCGTCATTTGATAATTTCCGTACATATACATACATTAATTTTAATTTTTACATATATATAAATATGACTAATTATTTAATTAAAAAAGCTTATGAAATATACTATATGTTTAAAAAATTTTGTATAATGTTTCTAACTTATAAAAATGTATAGATTTTTTCTTATAATTAATGTAATTTTTTTTATTAAAACTCATTTCAAATTTGTGTGAAAAAGGAATTTCAATGAATTTGTAAAATTTTTTAGTATAACAGGGCTGAGTATTAGTTATAAAATAAAATATTGGTTTTTTACATTTATTTTTTCGAAAAATAAGATATTTACATAAAAGTAATCTTGAGTTTATTATTTATATAATAGATATAAATTATAAGTATTTTTAGCTTGACAACACTTTCTACAGAGTATTTTGAAAAATAACCGAAATTAAATAAAACGTTTATAGTATAACAAAAGAGTCTTGCAAGCTCATTATTTGTGAAATTCACTTCTGAGTACTGTATATTATACATTTACTTTAAATTTCCATTTGCACAATAAAAATATTGCATTTCTCTTTTTTATTATATCGGCTACACCGCTATGTGCATGACCTTGTTGTAATTCAGAGAAGGCTGAGGAAAATTGTAAGAGAATTTATGCTTTTTCCATCTAAATTAGCTTCGCGGAAGGTAGAAGTTCCGTCACGTGAAGGTAGAAGTAGAAAGAGGATTGGGTCGAGTCAGACATGTTTTTTTTATTTTTAAACTCGGTAAATAAAGAGAGACGCAGATGCCGGGCGTTACTTAAGTAGGGGCATTCAAAGAATGAAACTACTTGTACTGTTTTCTTGTAATGATGCGATGCTTTTCTTACTTTCATTTATACCTTTCCTTCATTTTTATAGGTCTGATGTAAAACTTTATTGATATTGTATTCAGTGTGTTGCAATCCATTCATTTCTTTATATATTTCAGCGATTTTGTAAATAAAAATTTTTTTCTTATATTTCATACCCGTAATGTATTATTCATTTTTTTAACAATAAAATAAGTGTTTACAGTTCACAATAGACGCATTATTTTTTATTATAAATTATACAAAAATTATAAATATGTTTTACTTAAATTTCATTTATGTCATTGAGTAACATTTATAAAAATAATTGAGTAATTCTTAAAGAAAATTAATCATATTATTTAAAGTACCCCAAATAAAATATATTCGTTAGAAACAATAACTTATTCAATATGATTTACATGTAGCAGTTCAATCTATTATAAAAGGATAAACTTTACACATCATTAAATATTTTTAAATCATAAAATAATTGTAGAAATTACACTAGTCAACAAAATTACTGTTTTAAGTAAATTACTGCTTTAATACAACATTATTAAAGAGACACTTATAGTTTCAATACAATGAAAAGGTATCCACTTGGTTTTATATTTATTTAAGTTAAAAGTAAAAAACATTTATTGGAAATATTAAGAAACATTCATCATAAAACATTCATCGTGAAACATTGCATTTGTCCTATATATACGTTCACATATAGAAGCTGAAACTCCCGAAAGATGAAAATAATTGGAAAATGTGTTAGAATAATAATTTTTCAATCAAGTAATATCGATTAAATTATTTTGTAAGATACAATAAGAAACATATAATTCTAAAATATTCTAAAATAATTGATAATAACTATAAAATAAATTTTTTTTACAAGATTTATATTTGTTTATTAATAAGCAAATGTATAAGGATTCATAATTATTTAAGTTATTCTAGCATTTTTAAGACTTTTATTTGTATTATGGTTGTGTAAAAGGTATAGAATTTCTAGTGAGTAGTAATTAATTATCAGGAAAAATTGATTTTCATATAAAGTAAAAATTTAAAAATTACAAAGGTATGTTAAAAAACATTGATTATCGTTGATTAAGACAAATGTCAATAGATGCATATCAAGTATGGAAATAGAATATTCAATTTAATATAATAATATGACTGGGAATAATGCCAGTGATTTGTTTCGGTGGTGGACATAAATGTATTGTTGAAGCTATAAGTTGTAAGATCAAAGAGTGCAGCCAGTCAAAAAAAAAAATGGAAATAAGAAGAAAAGGAAAAGTGAAATGGTAAGGCAGAATAGATTCCAAGGCCAGCGTGAGCTGGCTTAAACGAGTTGGATAAGTTCATCGCATGCCCTAGTGTAGGAAAAACGGAAGTAAAATTGGTTCTCGTCGATGGAAGTAGTGGCAAATAGTAGCCTGCGTTGGCTTATTTTCGCGTTCTCCCCCACAACGCCCCCCCCCTTCTCTGTTTTCCGAACTTGAAGCGCGAGCCGACCGATTGGCAAAAAGGAGTGGCTGACCACCCCTGGTCTGGATACCGTCTCGTGTTGTTCACCTCTATGTGGAAGTACTAATGCGTCTGGGGACGGAAGAGAAAATACGCCTAAACGAGTACACTCGAGAAGTGTAGAAGCTATCAACCTATACCGACAAACCAACAGATAGTAGTTGCATTCTGCATCTCTCTATCACCGACTTCTCCGACCTCTCTTTACCCCTCAATGCTCTCCCAATCGCTCTCTCTCTCTCTCTCTCTCTCTCTCTCTCTCTCTCGTAACAAGATCTACCGAGTTCCATAAAAAAGATACTTTGGGGATAATAGAAAGATGTAGAAACTTGAATCATAGAGTTTCTCGAAGGTGATGCTTATTAATATTTTACTCCAGGAGTCCAACAATGAGGCTCTGGCAAACATTGAGGTTAAATACAAATACGACATACGCTGCATTGACATAAATATAATCTAAACGATACCAAATGCCAGCGGAATCTTCTTCAGCATTTATATCTCTATAAGCGAATTATATAATTGGGTGCCTTCGTCAATATGAGGATGATGTGTTTTTCCTCTTTTCTATTTAAGGGTTTTTTTTCAAATATTCTTTTTTATTGTTTTATTCGCAAGTACATGTTGGGTTATACTTTAATCTTATAGTGAGCTGAGTTTGAAAATACAATTTAACATTTTGAATTTTTGAATAATAGTTTTTAATTTTTGTTTGTAAAACTTTGCTAAACTAATTTTATTGTTTGATTAAGCTAGGAAAAGTTATTCCGGGAAATAAATATATTAATAAATTAAAAATATTCATATTTGTAATGTATATGTTTGATTAGTGTGACTAAATGAATAAATATCATTATACTGTTTCATTAGTTTTTTTAATAAAGTATGACATGGCGTTGCAGAAACCGTCAAATGTAATTAATGATGCCTATAATTCAAGTAATTCAATACATTCGTATGTATATTATATAAACATAAGATCACTTCGTATTTTCAAGGAAATGTGAAAAATTAATAGTAAGATTCTATGATCTACAATAACGATCACATTTTAATAATTAATTAAAATACTATTATAATAAAACACAAAAATATTATATGTAATAGAAAATAAAATAAATATATTTTATATTTTAGAATAAACTGATAATTTATATTGGGTTGTAGTGTTAAAAGAACGTAGAGAATAATGAAAGATGATATTACTTAGACAAGAAAAATTAAGAATTAGTTGACTGACGTTTATAAAATCATAGTTTTAAAAATAACTTCTTACTAGCACTTTCATTATATATTTGCTAGTAATATATTATCACGCGCGAAGATTTATGTAATGTTTTTTTAAAAAAGTTCAGCAACATTTTGTACTTTATCTGGATTTCCAATCAACGGATTAGCCTTAAATATTCATCTATAAAGCAAAGATCTCAATCAATTTACCCATGATGTTATATTGCGATTTGCATCACATGCTGTAATACTACGTCGAGTAACATCAGCATCGGCCTCTGATGTCACTAGTGTCATTCCTTCGCAACGGAAGTACAACATAAATATATATATATATTCGACTGCGTGGAAATGATATAATTTATTATTATAAAATATGTATACAACAATAATTTATTAAAAGTTAGGATAAGCTCTAATCACTGAAACATGTTTTAGTGATTAAATTAAAGTAAATTGTCAAATTGTTTCTCATCTTTAAGAAAGCCTATTATTTTTATGATAAGAAGCTTATGAATGCAGCTATCAGTAAAAAGTTAAATATAAATGTGTGAAAATACAATTTTTGTTTTCATCACTAAAGCCATATTTGTCATAAAAAATAAAATGTGTTATTCGGTTATCTTTGCTTATAAAATTGATACCGAGGCTTTTATTTATTACAAAAAATATTTTTATGTTTATTAAATTTAAGGTCAGTCATTTTTTCCAGTAATACATGTGTAAGAAGCATTAAATATCGAGGATGTAGGAGCACTAGCACCTTCCGCTTCTTCTCTCGCACTGATTTACATTTGTTACACGTACACATTTTATCCACGATATTCCTTCGGCTATAGTTTTTTAACATTTCTATTCTATTACATAAAAATATATTGAAGTGCAAGTATTACAATAAAGGATATATAATAGCGGAAGGTTTGAAAGAAATTGAGCCAATTTGAAAATTGAATACGATGTCTTAAGAAAAGAAGTCAATATTTATATTAAGAATTGTGTTTATTGTGAAGCCTGTAAGGGCCGGATAGAAAAGAGAATTATACGAGTGAATATAGGAATAGAGCAAAGCGGTAGGGATAAAGCCATTTATGAAGTCATTATACAGTTCAATGTGCAGAGCTAAGCTTCATGAATTAATTGAGTCGAATATAGCAGAATCCGGCTCGTTAAAAAAGCTCCGATAGCAGTTGCTCTGTGGTTGGCGTCCACCTAAGTTTCTCCCATAATAATCAGTCGATAGACAAATAAGTAATAAATCGCGGGACCCGGCGACTGATAAGACAAGTTCTTTTTTTTAAAAAAAAAGCGGCCTCCACCCCTTCGATTTATCGCTAAGCTAGGGCAAGAGTAGTGGCATGTCGATGTTCGGAAGGGATAGAAGCGACTGATTGGTGAAGGAGCTCGGCAGCAGCAGCAAACAATGGCAGCAAGCAACAGCAGAAGCAGCAGCAGGATCAGAAGAAGTAGGAACAGGGACAGGAGTAACAGGAGCAGAAGGAGCAGGAGAAGCAGCAGCAGCAGCAGGAACAGGAGGAACGGCAGCAATGGCGCGGATATACCGTTAGAGCAACACCGCAGCTCGTCGGTTAGTGTGGCAGTGTGTTAGCCGTCCTCGGCTACGCCTCGAGCTCTCCGTGAGCGGAGGTCGGCTTTTCGTCTGCAGCGGTGGCGGCACCGGCAGCAACGGAGGTGGGGATCGGCTTGGCGAAGCGAGGTTCTCACTTTGTCAAGGGAGGAAAACCCGTGCGCTCCGAGGGCGTTATTAGTGCTTTACGACCCTCGTCCCACTCCCTTGGTCGGGAACGGACCGGCCGAATGATAATCGACGTCCTGGCCTCCAGCTGATTCTCGAGATTCTAAATAAACGGCTTCAACTTTTACGAGCTGTTCGCCTCGTCGGATTTCATCCGGACTTTGTCTCGGGCAATCCCTAACCCTTTCACCTCGCCCTTTTCGCTCAATCTCATTCGCGTCCACTTTTACTATTCCGATCTTCTTTTCTCTTATCATCGATACCTTACACTTTCCGCACATAAAAAATTGCATTAGTACGCTCGAGCGAACCTATATCTTAATGATCAACTCATCATACGAATAAATAAATAATAAATCGAATTAAAAAATAACATCACGTTCATTTATAATTTGTATAATAATAAAAATAAAAAATATTATTCATATTAAAATTAATTGTTAATAATAATAAGCGCATATAATAATCGTATACCATTGTAATTAAAATAAAAAATTCGTATAAATTGGAACATATATAAGTCATCTAATTAATTTCATTAATATTGAATTACTTTCCACTAAAGTAGTTGTAGTTATTAAATTTTCTTATAATACCTTTTCACAAGTAACATATAATCATATATCTAATAACAAGTTTCTGTAGTGTATTGATAAGTCAAAATTCATTTTAAAAGAAAATTCCTTGTTGTAACGATAACTGTGATGAATGAATTAGTTAAATATTGTTAAAGATTTATATTTAAACAACACGCTTTTATCATATAATTAATTTATATCCAATTATTAGAACAAAAGATCTAATTCAGATATTACGATAAATAAATAGAGGACGAATTTTATTAAAATAAACGTATAATTCTTGTCTATCGATAGTTGTGATGATTAATCATACTCCTGAGATAGATAAATATATTCATTCTATTCTAAAATTATATCTTTACTTCTACATGTTATTGGCTGAATTATAAATGAATATTTTACGTACGAATTTATTTAGCAGTGGACTGAAAACATGTCATATAAACAAATTTATATGAAATAATGAACTGTCGTTTTACTTTTTAAGTCTTTTTTACAAATAAAAATTATCTAAAATAAATTTCTTATTATTGTGTATAAATAAAAATTTCTGACTTTTCAAAGCATCCGTTTCGCCTGAATAACTAAGTAGTATTATGAGAGTCAGTTAAAGCTCATGAACTCAATTGAATGTTAAATATCATGGAAGTGTAAATAAAGGGAAATCGTTTAAAAATTGGATTTTCTTTAGAAACTAGGAAAAATACCGTATACTAAATCACTAGAAGCGGAAAGTTCATCGAACTAAACAATTGATCCGCATCGTTTGGGCAATGGCATCTAATTTTTCTGGGCATTCAGCTGTTGAATACTGAGCCATAGTATTGGGAACAGATCAGAAGAGATTTTCATTTGCCGGGCGAACGTGCCTCCACCGGTCCGAGTATTACTCGGATACTCACAGTCTGGGACCGGCGACGGGGGACGGGTGGATGGCACGGCTGGACGCAATTATTTTTGAAGTTGACACGCTTGGGTCGTCGCGATTGGTACCCATACCAATGTCACAGACTTCGGTTCTCTTCTCTTTCGTCGACAGGTTTTCTGTACGTCACTCTCTGAAGGACTATAGGGAGGACAGAAGGATGGCGCCTCAACGGTGGATTAGCGGGTCCGAAGTTAAAAGACAATCGATCCGATTGTGTATAGTGCAGCGTTTTGCACACCTAAGAGGGTAAGAGGGAAACTATGCGAGGACAAGCTTTAAAAGCCCGAAGCCTTCATTCCTTAGCTTGTAAAATGCGAATTGTACGATCATCGAACTGCGGTAAGAAGGGCCGGTAGCCAGGGGATCGACTCAGCCGTCGATTAGAGAATTTAGAAAATTTTACCATCCCCGATGTCTCCGTTATTCATTTTTCGAAAGAATGATACGACTGCAATTAGAGTAATATAGAGAGTATTTTGTTACGTTGATGTCTTTATTGTGTGTATTCTCAATGACTTCATAAGGATCGAAGTTATTTGTGCCCAGAGGTTATTTATGTGGTGCTTCTTATGAGATACGTAATTTGTGCATTTGTTTATAGATTAGCTCTAACTTCTAAATGCATCTTACCTTATCCTCTATCGCAGTTCACTATTTTAATATATGTTTACACATATAGTCTTATTAACACACATCTGTCACTTTTGAAATTAAATAGATTTCAATGACCGATTTTAATAGTCGTACTAGTAATAATATTCTCAGTAATACTCTCACCTTGATCTAAATATATATCTGCTCTTTTACTTAAATATAATTAATCCAAATGTGCTGATAACAAACATATAAATAATATAAGTATTATGAAAGCTCATTTAATACCACTTTCATAATTATAATAATAATATAATTTCTTTCCCGGCTTGTAAAAATAAAACTATATATGTGGTTGCTCTGTAAGTTAGCTTTCTATAAGCTTAGAGAGTGGGTCCGAGTACTTAGGCTTGGTTCGCGTGCATATGTGCGTTTCTAATCGTCACACAGTAGTAGTGCTTCAATGAGGGCTTTGCTGACAAACCGCTTATGCGCGCACGTATGTAAGCGGTTTTAAATTCCTATAAATCATCATCAATAAGAGCACGATAAATAAAACTTCCTATATACGTTCTTGGAATAATATTAAACGAGTCTGTTCATTGAATGCTAGGCTTAACGCGGGAATAGGTCAATCCGGCATGGATGTTATCCCGTTCTGTTTCGCTCTTATCAACAAATCATCGGCTTGTCAAATGGATTACGCTATTTATATCAAATGTCATTTATGATCGATATTTTAAATCAACCTGACATCTTATGGCCCTTTACAAGCCAAGATTATAATGCTTTTATAACTTCTACGAGATTGTCATTACTTTAGAGTTTTATTAAAATTACTATATACAGGATTCTATTTAAGTTAATTTTTACCGTTACTTGCACAACTACCCATTATACTTTTTAAATTTATTTATAAATAATAATTAAACATCATCATTTACCCAGCATAATACCTCCATTCGTAAATAGATACAGCTATTTAAATGGATTCTTAAGCACATGTACGTCTAGAATCTTTACATAATGTTCTTAGAACATAGCTATGCATGATTGAATCCGCGTGTATATACATGTACGTTTAAAGCTGTGTACACATATTTGGCGTAGAAAAAGATTTGAGGGAGTAAGCGTGACTTGGTCTCGAATAGTATAAGGGGAAAGTTGTTGTGTATAATCACCGCTATAACCGAACTGTACCTGGTACTCAAGCTATACAAATACTATACAAATAACGTTATTTTTCATGTGTAACTCCATGATTGCTTTTTTACCTATCACGTTCATACAATAAGTAAATTAATTTTCTTTTTCCATAACGAACGTCTATGACTACGTCCGTAACTACGTAATCATGTCTTTAACAAAATTGTGTGTACTATTATAAAGAAATGGTTAGACCATATTTAAATGTAATGTTCTAATAATAACATAATTAGATTTAAAAAATCGATTGTTACAAATGCTAAATACACACTGTTATTAGATATATCTGTTGCATATAATAAAGCAACGCTGAGAGTATTAAGTATACTTTCATAATTAACAAATTTTAAACGAAAATAATTCTTATTTTTTTAAGTTAAAAATTGATTAACAATTATTCCATTTTATTTCAAATTGTAATTGTTGCCTATTAATATTTATTTAAATAACTAATATAATAATGTAGAAAAAAATAAGAAGTTCGATAAAGACTTCAGATAAAGTGTTTTTGTTGGATCGGCCTATTGAATCCATTAGAAAAGCTTCTATAAAGCCAATCTGTCTTTTATACAGAAGAATGGAAATAATTTTTTTTTATTCAAAAAATAAATTCTAATAACAAAAGTAAAAAATTCTTTATAACAATAAAAATTATCAATTTATCATTACAAGCTGGCGTTAGGCTTAAATTCATTTATTATGAATAAATATTTAATGATACTCCATAAAGTATAGTAATGTTTAAAACTTAATTCAAATGTAATTATTTAATTGTGTTTTTGATAAAATAATATTATCTTTAATTACAGAAACTGAGTTTACATTCATACGTAAATGCATGAATTCACAATATTTGAAAATAATACTAATGATAGAATCAGAGGAATAATTCTAATATCTAATGATTTTATACTCAAAACCAGAATTAATACATTTACAATTAAATTCAATGAAAATAAATGTCATTTTTACGAATATAAAATATAATTAATTTTATAATACAAGTAAATCATGCGCGCAAAAAAAATTATATTAAATATATATATATATATATATATATATATATATATATATTATATATAGTTATGTATAAAATTAATTATAAAAGATAGTTTTTATTATAAAAAATTACTTATAATTTGTAGTCTATATTCTTAATTAGCGGTTGTTTTTTTTTATGTTATTCTATCATTTTTCTATCATTTTTGTAGTTCTCACATACAATAAAAATTGAAAATTATATTCAAATCACTATATAATATTAAAATAATAATAATTGTTATTAATGTTATTATTATTGTAATATTGAGTTATACAAATAAAAGAAAATGTGTGGCTTAATTAAAAAGACACATCAGTAATTTAAAGAAATTCAAAACTGATTATCTAATTGTATCCATAATTACATGTATTTTGCTTGATATTGTTGTATAAATTCTGGTTTATTTATAAGCCTCTAGGTCCAGTTCTTTTGTAAGACTCATATTTCGGAGATATACTCGAAAAATGAAGTAATGTTTCGCGTATGGGAAAAAGGCGTTAAAAAAATTTATCGAAGGTATTTGGAGCCAATGGTTCTGTCGCATTCCGCTAATGGTGGATATTAAGTTACGTGCACCCCATCGTAAATAATTACAAGCTGCGATTAAGAAAAAAAAAAAAAATTACCGGCGTAACTTTACATGCCGCACTTTGTACAAAAAGGAAGGAATCGAAGAAACAAGTGTTGCATGCAGGTCGTGCTTTGCCTGGGATTGCTTTACTTAGTCCTAAAGCAAAAAAAAGAAGTTGTCGTGGAGATTAAAGAAAACGTTGACTGTGTACATGAGTACGAAAAATGATAAAAATGGACAGGCGTCTTTATACCATACATATAAATTTATAAATTGGGAAATTGGAATCGAGAAAAGAAAGTTAATAAGTATACAGGTGAAATTTTTAGGGTACTTACCTTAATACTTATGGTTTATAGGTATTCTCGTAATGATTATTTATCCAATATTTGTCCAAAAGTCATTAGATACATGTACTATAATATTCGACTATTTTAATAATTTTTTAAATTTACTTATTTTTGAAAAATTTTATTTTTAAAATTAGTGTTTATTTAAAACGGTTTACGTGGTATTAATTCAGGATCCCTAGATCGTGAACTAGGATAAACATAGCTACTGATAAAATTTGTATTTTATAAAAGTCTAGTATTGATTTTTAAAGTTAAATATTAAGATCGATGTAATTTTCGCATTTAGTAATTTGGCTTGAAATTCAGATTTAATTAATTCTGTACACATACATACTACAATAACGTATCGTGCATATAATCAAGATAGGTGAACTGAAGCTACTGGAAAATTTAATTGGTTGTATTATTGTATTATGGTTATGAGCATTATCTTTTGATAGGAAACTATTCTTATCGAACGTTGAGAGCATGTGAAGTTGTTTTAGATGATGAAAGACACTATATTTAGAGGAATGTCAAATGCATTAACTGTTTTAATTATTACGTTATTTGATGCTTACCATAATATTATTATCATTTTGATAGTCATTAATGAAGATAAGAGATAAGTATTTTAATTTTTTTTCGTAATGAACAATACTCGAATCACTCATGTATATATATATATATGTGTGTGTAGGTGTTATATAGTCAAACATTTGAAATTTAATTTATAACTCTTTAAGGAAGCAGAAAAGAAAGGAAAAAAATAAACATCCGGCTCATCGTAAAGTACGAAATAAAAATATTCTTTCATGTCGTTTTTAATTGCATAACGAAAAATTTCTCTCCACTTATTTTCATATTATTTATTCTTTAAATATGATTAACAGATTTCGAAATTTTCGACTTGTTTGAGAAAGTGGAGCTTTCACAGTCCATCAAAAACTCATTTGCTCGTAAAAATATTTTTTTTATATCTAACAACTTCTATTTTCGAGTATTTATTATTAAGCAACCACAGTTCCGTAAATATACAATTTTTAATCATTATAAAATTACTTTGATAAAAAAGATACCTTTATCGTATTAAGTAATCAGTTAAATTTATTTCCTTGCATTACTAGTAATTTATTTATTCCATGAAGGTCAAAAGGATTTCGAATGTATAAAATGCATTATTTAACGATATATTTGAAAATATAAATTCTTAAAGAGAGCAATATGTGCAGTTTGAAAATTCTAACATGTCTAAACTATGATAGGTAAATGAAAGCTCATTTCCGAGTTTGTTCATCATGACTGCTCTATCAAATGGGATGAAGAGGAAGGCTAGTGATTTCATCACTATAAGAGTACCAGGTTAATTGCGTTAAGACAATCGCTATATATGACTAATATCAGATCCAAGGACGTCTTAATTATTACTGAACGTCAAATTCTGAACCTTCGTCTAGACTACAGTCGTCATTTTTTTTTAATATGTTCTGTAATTCGCAAATAACCGTTTTTCCTATCGAAAACTGTTATTGTGTCTAAGGTATTGTTCTTAGATAAATCTAAATCATCTTATTCTTTATTTTTTCATAGTTAGTATCAAGAATAAAAATTTTATTGAATTAATTAACTGCCTTTTATATAATATGTATTTATAATGAGATTTATAGAAATGTTATTTTCATCAAACATTCTTCATTAAAGTATATGTATATATATACACACATGTATATTAATAATTTTAATTTCGTATGCATTGAAAATTTTTATTCACTTCCTCTTTCATTTGATATGTTCTATTTATCTATTTATTAGAGCTTGACTGATTTATCAATATATATCTTAATTTTCTGAAAAAATATTTCAATCGCAGAAACTGAAGGATAAATGATGATAATGAAAAAGCTAATAAAAAATAAGCAAGTTTGGTGCGACATAGAAACAGAGAAATAGCGAAGTAAATGAGATAAACGAAAAATTGATAGGAAAGTTTTGTCTTTTTCGATTCATCCAGATAACTGACACAGTACAAGTTTGCCTATATGGTAGTGCAAGATGTTATATCGTTTCTTTAACAGAGACGCAAAAAAAGTGATTGAGGTAGGAAAGACTAATACTATGCTTTCTTTTGAAAAACTATTCAGTTAAATATATTATTAGGTATAATTATTACAAATACAGTAGAGAAAATTTCCTCAATTTAATTATAGTCAGGTAGGTTTTTAATAAAAAAAAGAATTTTTTATTGTACTTATTTTCAACCTTCATTAAAATTATCTGTGATTTGATTTTTTAGTTAAAACTGTCATTGGAGCACTTTAATTGATTTATTTTTCATTACTATTGAGCAATACTGTTTCATTTAAATAGTATTACTATTATTTAAACACGTTTATTACATCTGTAATTATTATATATATAAATATAATATTGTCGTAGTAATAATTTTAATGCAAACATTTATAATTTATAGTGACAAATTTCTTTATTTTTTAGCAATCAAGTATTAATAAAAATGTCTTCGATACATGTATGTTTGCTTACTAAGTCATTTTAATTAAGTGTCAACTTGATATTAAAATACAAAGATGAGAATTGTTTTTTCACTTTAATTTTAGATCACTAAAAAAGATGTACAAATTATTTTCAAATAACAGCGAATCAGAGAAAAATTAAGAATTGCCTCTGAAGAGAATTAAGGGCAACAAATGCTCAAAAAAGTATTTGTTTAGTCAGTTGAAGGTATCCGGGATGGGCGCTCATAAACCTGTAAATAATGAAAGGGTTGTAAGGAGTGAGGGACTGCATGTCTAACGATTCTTTCGCAGGCTCTTTGTGCATTGTGGCTAAGCGGTAAAGAGACAGGGGGGAATGGGGGTGGACGGAGTAATGATGAGTGCAAGGCGATAGCGTCGGTGAGCGGGGGATTGGAGCAGGCGCAGGTAGCGCCGCTGACGAGGACGTTGATGAGAGGGAGCGAGAGAGTGAGGTTGATGCCCGGGTTTACTTCCTCGTCTGCTAGTCCGTATCGACCGAACGCCGTCCCAACGCTTCTCTCCCACCGGTTTCATCCTCCCGTGTCTGCCCCCGCTGCTTGCATACCTTGTTTCCATGCAGTTTGTCGCATGCATCGATGTATATTCGGAATCTCTGGCTCGGTGCATTCTCTGCAACGGTTACGGGCGTCGCGACGCTTATAATTTTTCTTGCACAGCCGTGTCTACTAATCCGACGCTGCTTCATCGCTGGCCTTTCTAAAAATAGCTCCCGAGAACCTTACAAATCTCCTCCCTCCCACTCTCATCTCTCTCTCTCTCTCTCTCTCTCTCTCTCTCTCTCTTTTATCTCTCCGTCTGTCCTTCTACTGTCTCTCTTCATGTATGTATATCTTTCCGTGTCAGTGAATACCGAGGCTCGATTCGTTACGCGGATTTCCGACGCATGAGCAGGTGAAACTGGAGAGACGTTGATTTCCATCGGCTTTGATTGATCTGCTCAACGAGACGTTCGATTCCAGGATACATACATATTTGAGTATCATTGTAGCTTGCCGTTGTATAAATGATTTGGCCTGATTCATTCCTGTTTCATTCATTCATTCATGCTTCTATTAACAGTGATCGTTTTTATATTTTGTTTCTCTTCATAAGATTAAGACATGAGTATTAACACTGCCTTATTTACTCATTCTAACCTTAAGTAGATGTATATTTATTATCTACTAACAATGCCATCGTAATCATATTAAGTGTCCTCGTATTAATAATTGGATGAAAACGTTTACAAAATTTTTCATAATAGCCACTTAATTATTCCTGTTAAGTATGTATGGTAAATAATTTCTTCCTTTTTAATCTTATAGACTTAATATAGTATTAACAGATTCTTACGATTTAGTACTCGAGAGATTTATATTTTATTATCCGTCTTTATTAAGTAAAGAATTATATATTAACAAAATATCAATCAAATGATTATAAATATCCATAATAAAAATTTGATGAAAAATAATAAACATAAAATCAGAGTTTAATATATTAACTTAAATGCGTAAATTTTCAATAGAATTATTGTTCAAGAAAAGAGCAAGCAAAAAATTCATCGAAAAATAGTAAAATATCTTTTCATCAGGAGCAGGAAAAATAGTGAGATGGCCATCATCTTGAAAGTGGCATTCACGAGGCCATCCACCCCGTGGTAATACCCGTTCGGAACACAATGCGCGCTCGCGAGAGGGAGCGAGAGAAAGAGATAGACATAGAGATAGATAGATAGATAGATAGATAGATAGATAGATAGATAGATAGATAGATAGATAGATAGATAGATAGATAGATAGATAGATAGATAGATAGATAGATAGATAGATAGATAGATAGATAGATAGATAGATAGATAGATAGATAGATAGATAGATAGATAGATAGATAGATAGATAGATAGATAGATAGATAGATAGATAGATAGATAGATAGATAGATAGATAGATAGATAGATAGATAGATAGATAGATAGATAGATAGAGAGAGAGAGAGAGAGAGAGAGAGAGTACGAGTAAGAGAGGGTGATGGGAGATGGGGGTGCTGCAGCAGGACCGGTCCGGAGATGGGGTTGAGCCATGACTAGTGGAAGGGTGCTGCCACTGCGCACAGACAAAGGGTGAGACGGGCGAGCGGACGAGAGGTCGGTGAACCTTGGGTCGATAACCGTATGCGCGCGTGTCAAGGAAGGGAAATCAAGATGAAGGAACAGCCGCAGCTCATATATCTACCCCGGTGGAATCGGTACGCATCCGGTTCTAACTACATCTTCCTCTGTCCTCATTACGAAAGAAAGTGTCTAAAATTTGTATTGACAATAATAAACTTTATATATATTTGTATTAAGATAAAAGCTCAACGAATTCGTTCAAAATTCCTGCCATTTTCACTTTTATATAATGAAAATACTGTATTTCTCTTATTTATAATTTATTGCAATACTTATTTCCATTATTTCGATTACTTGCAATTCGATAGATGAGCTCAGTCATGTTATAGGCGAATACGTGTAATGTCAATTTTGCAAAAATTTCTTCCTATATTTTTTCTTATAAAACATTTTAGTTCATTATGATTAACGCATTGTAAATGCGTAAAAGAAAAATTGTAGAGAGCTTTTTTTTCCTTGAAATAAATTTAATAAATCTCTTTTACAGTATTTTTGCTTTCAACGCTTATAACTCAATAGTTAATTTCATTGGCACTTAGATATTTTGTATATTTCCTTTCTATAACATATTCATAGAAACTAAATAATCATTAAATAATTTCTACATAAAAGAAAATCAAAAAATTTAATATAACTGAATTATTTTCTATTAACAAAATAAAACAAAAAATAGCTTATTTAATTAAAATTAATTATTGTAATTTATTATAATTGAAAAAGCTTTATATACATATATATACATATATAACCACTATGATTTCAATATTTAAGTGTATTTTATAATTAGTAGTAATTAAATAGTTTGTCAAGAGGAAGGGTAAACGGCGACGATAAAGATAAAGAGAGACTGAACGATAGAAGAAGATGCTAGGGGTTCAACGACACGTATTAGAGATTTGTTTTTCTCAATCTGTTTATGTCTCTTAATGTGCCCCGGATGCTAATAAGCTCCACGCGTGGTACGGAGTGAAATGACAAAGACGAGGAGGCTGGTGTCCGAGTCGCCGGCTTCGCTGTCGACCGAGTAGGAATTGGAAGGCAAGTGGTTCGTCAAGGGGGTCTCGCCGTGAGGAGAGCGAAAGAGAGAGAGAGAAAGAGAGACAGAGGCGATGAGGCATTAGTGTTTTCACGTGTTCGGCTATATATATATACTTGCGATATGTGTCGAGCACGTGACCGTAGCTATAGCCCAGAAAGCCAATGTCCCCTCATAGATTATTACATGAATAACTAGCTTCTTCTATCGTTTTTACCTTCATTTTATTTTCCTCAAGTAGCAACAATGATTTCAGAATTCGTTAGATAATCTAAGCATCTTCATCCGCTCTTTCTCCGATCCAACGCGTAGATCATCCTTTAATAAACCTGTATTTCTACAAATCGCGCTTCCTCATAACATTAACTTTATAGAGCCTCTAGTATTTATTAATTTGACGAATACATTTTCTACATCCAGACTTTATTGCTACTAGCATTTTTATGATAAAACTTTCACTTTTCATTAAACGGACAAAAATTCATATTGACCTATTCATATTAATATTTAATTCACCTTTTAATAGTGAAACATTTACATGTTTTTTCATCGTATAAGATAAATATGTCAAAATCGGTATTTTCTCTCTGTGTACATGTGAATGCAAATCTCGACATAATTAAAGTGATCCTGTTCCTTATTTCTGTTAGTGTCTTAGTTAGGCAGTCCGATACTTCGATTGTCATAAATACGCAAAAGTATGGATTTGAAGTAGAGGTCTACAAAGGATCGGACAGGAGATAGTCGATATGTTTTCTCTTAAAATATTAATTCATATAAATAATGCATATTGTATGCAGTATCAGATATGGTAACATCCTAATTAAACCGTATATGCTATTACTCTTCTAGGGGAGTATTACCAAGTGCGATGAAAATGTAATTAGTTTTAATTCATATGATAAATGTAAGTATACACAGGTTGCACAAGATCATGTAATTATTAACAGCCTATTACAAAATAAAAGTTCACAATATTTAATGTTATAAGCATATTCAAATATGTAGTTGTAAAGATTCCGAGAAAACAATTATACTAATTTTCTGTGTTTATTTTAAATTTCAGGTAAGAATCAGTTCAAATGAAATGATTGATTACAAAAACAGTAAATTATTAAATACAATTGGTGAAATGTAAATAAAGTTTTTACGAATTAAGGTAATTTAATTATTTCAAATATTGACTTCTCGAATTAACTTAAAATTTTTATAAAGTAATATCTTTAAAATTCATGAAAAATATAAAAATATAAATATTCATTTCAATCATTCATAGTTTTGATTTAATATTTATTTTAAAATATAAACAGTTATAAATCCAAAATATTGCATTTTATGCTTAATTTGCAATATTTATTTAGATGAATATATCATTTACAATAATTATAATAAATAATACTTAAAATACATGTATCTAGAGATTTAATTTTTTATTTAATTATGATTTAATTTTAAATTTATTATTCATTAAATGTTTATATTTTCTAAAAATTGTTTATTTTTTATACATTTCAAGTGGGTAAGATTTTCAATACTAGTTTTTTTACAACTAAGGTATAATTATTAACTGAAACATCTGTTACCTTACACAACGCTTAGAACTTTCATAGAAAGCTGTTATTGACAAGACATAAATTAAGAGAAAATCCGTTCTATTAGCTGAGCTGTGCTAATAAATAAGGAAGATCAGATGAATATAATCCGCCTTATCTAAACTTGACTGATTGCATTATTATGTGAGCAAGCAATTTCTCGTACTGACTGTTTCTTCCTTCGCGACTCGAGATTCTGCTTTGAGTTTCTTTGAGATGTTTTTATCACTCATTCTCACTCACTCGTTCTCTCACTCTATCTCTTTCTATCTCTGTATATTTTGCAGACGCGAAACATGTCATTTTTCAATTTAAACAATTTGATACACGCCGCTCTTACTACAGAGCAAAGATAATATTAGAGAGAGAGAGAGAGAGAAGGAGAGGGATAGAGAGAGAATATAGGAAGTTTAAAAGATGGAGATCATCAAAATGTTTATTGAAACTGATTGTTACCTTTACTGATGAATAAAATAGCCTTTCATCCGTTTTTTCTAGATTTTTTATTTTCCCTTACTACTATAGAATTTAGCAAAGTTTATATTACATTTTATCAATTTTTAGCTCGTTTTTGAAAGAAATACCTTAGAATATTTATTACATTAATTGACTTACTGGTTTTCACATAAGACATATGCTGCAATTTACTGCTGTAATTGTTGCTACTTTTTATTATTAAATAAATTTTATTATAGCCCGTGAAGCTTTTAGATGAAAATATTTAATAATTTATTGTATTTATAACCATTTTTTATATTTAAAATATTAAAAAATAATAATTTCTAAGTTTCAGCATAATTTCAATCGTTTTTTCTACAAAGCAAGTATTGTAATTATTAAAAAAAAAAAAAAAAAAAAAAATGGTTGAAACGGTTTTTCCAGAAATAAATCGGATATGTAATAAGTCGAAATCTGTTTAGCTAAAATGTATTCGTGGATTATTTTGTGAATAAAAATCTAAAATCCTGCATCTACACGCAATTATAGAAAGGTTCAAAGACCCAAAGTAATTCCCACTAAAGGAGCTCGAAGCAATTTGCGAAGGTCCGATCCTGGAAGCCGGTGTTCATTCTCCTGGCGTCCAGGCCAACACCGAGCGATTATAGCGGCGCAAAGGGAGGGGGGTAGAACAGTAAAACTCGTGTTTCTAGACTTGAATCTATTGTTAAGCGGCAGCGAGGTTGGCGGCGTCGCGCACATGCCGTCGAGAAGAACAAGAGGTTTCTTCGCATCGAGGTCAAGGCCGTGACCCAGTGAGAGGTCGTTGGCACCCGCGCCGCCGCTTCGACGAAGCCGAGGCGTTGGCTCTTCTCTACGCGAGCAGCGGTACATACCCTCCCGTCTCCTCCCACTTTCCCGTCGTTTGCCCTCCGCTTTCTTCTCCGCGGACGTCGCTCTGTCTACCTCCTTCCATCCCCTGGCCATCTTTGCCGCTCGAATGCCCCTCACCCCGTACTGCTGCCGCCACTACCACAAATGCCACAGTTCCTAAAAACTCCCCACCTCGCGTATTTCAGACCTACTCCTCCACATACAAAATTAGAATTTTTTCAGCACTGTCTTTACTCTTTTTTATTCCTTTTTTTTTACTTTGCTCAGCGAAAACTGCGCTTCATTACCGACATCTTTCTCAATCCATCGAGCCTTTATTCATCGTTCTCCTATTTTGCGCGAATTATATTTGTTTTCGTTATTCGTTATATTCGTTAAATTAAGACCAATACCACAGGTTTTTATTTTATAGCAATAAGCTTAATCCTTCCATTGACATCATTATCGACTGCAAATACAAATATTAATGTAAACAACTAAAGTGAAGTTTTGTCAATTTTATCCAAAGTTTTAAATTATAAACTATTATTTTTTAATTAAAATGTTGTTACACCAAGATCAGTTAGTCAAGAGCATGTTATATAATTATATAATTATATTATATTAAATATTACATTTAATTCACTTGTCTTTTAGAAAATAGAACTACAATTACATTATATATAATATATAATGTACTATATGATATATATAATATATAATGTAATATATATAATATATAATGTAATATATAATATACATTATATATAATGGAAATATTATTGCAGACTTGTAAGTGAAAAATAATAGAGATAATATGATATGATCGAGGGGCTTTCTCATCGAAATTGCGTAGAAGAAATTTCTTTAGCTTAGCAAGTTAGGAAAGTCGTCGTATTTATCTCCTCCTTTAATGTGCATTTATTCTACATTATTAGTCAGCCGACTCGAGCGCATTGACACGAACCGTTCCATCAATTTATGATTTTTATGACGCGCCAATGGTCCACGCTTTCTGAACAGTCTTACGAGCAGTGGTCAAGGATATGCCTACTAGTTTTAATTATTTTTATGATCAAACGGACCGAAATACATTTCAGCAGTTAACTAAAAGTGATGCATAACTACTACTTAACAGCTTCGGTCTTAAGTTTTTCATGGAAACATAAAGCTGCCTTAGACCTACATATGTTAGTTGAAAATCTGAAAAACTATTTTATAAACTATTATAAATAACAAAAGGTCTTCCTATATTTTTAATTTAATTACAGCCTTTATTTCATTATCAAGCTCGAATGTATTTTTATATAAAATGATTTACACTTCCTTTTATACTAAATTTCATAATAAACTTAAATATTTATCTGAAATTTCCGATACGTCAGATATAATATCATACGCGCGCGCGCGCGCGCATACATACATTCATGCCTACCTACCTACCTACCTACCTACCTACCTACCTCTGCTACTAAATAATAAAAAAAATTTGCAAGATTTTATTTACTAACTACTTTTAATATTATGAATTTAATAATTATAATTGATAGAGCAATAATTAAGAAGAGCAATAATTAGATTTAAATCTTAATTTAGATAATTCAATGATATATTTTCAACTATTATTACCTTTCAATATTACTATTGTTTTTTAATTTTTTATATCAATTTTAAACTTTCAAACAATTTTTTTTGAAAATAATACAATGCTTTTGTACAAAAGAACTACTTTTACGAATGAAAAATAATATTACTAAGATTGATCGGTACTAAATACATGTACTAAATACTTTTTTTTTATGTAAATAAATAAATTTTGTTTCAATTACAAGATCTTAAAAGTTTTATTGACAATTGAAGCTTTAGATTTTGATCCAAAAATGAAAATTAATAATTTAATTATTCAAATTTCGTGTATCGAATTTCAACTTATTTTTATAACATTTTTGTTTATTTAATTAAAAATTGAAATAACTTAAAAAATACTTACTAAATTTCTTTATTCTCCAGTTTCTTTAATTTATTAACTTATTATTCAATATTGTTAATAACCTGATATAAAACTATTAATTATTATAATCTTGAAATTACAATGATATTTTCTAATATGCAATAAAAATTTTTGTTTAGTTTTGGTCAAATTAAAATGGGACGCCAATTATCAATATAATTTAATAAATATGTAACTAACTTTTTCAACCAAAATTTGGGTTATTATTTATATCTTAAAATTATTCATGGATTAGTTTCTTACTACTTTTTGAATAGAATAATTTTTAGTTACACAGCAAATTAAGAAAATTTTTTCTCAACATCAGGATACGTAATCTTTGTGTCAAGTTAAATGTATGTGATGTAATTGAATTTCACGAAGCTTATTTAAGTATTTATTACCTTTGCTTTAGCATTCTATGAATATAGAAGGGTTAATCCTTGCATGTTTTTATAAAAGAAACTGCTATAATTTGGAGGTATAATTTAACAGTTTTAATTTTTAATTCTTATTTTCTTAGTATTTTGGCAGGTAATTTTAAATATAACTTAACACTTAATATGCTATTACGGGTATATTTTTGGATTAAAATAATAAGTTTGTTTTGCAATTATTATTAAATTATTAAAAAATCTTATAACATATCTAATGATGAAATTTTAAATTATTATACATTTAATTAAATTGCAATGTCAAAGAATTAATTATATACGAGAGGTTAATAAAAACAATTATATTTTCTACAATTTTCTCTCTTTTTCAAAATCCAAAAATTACTATTACAGCTTTACATATTTAAGATAATTATTTTATAAAAATACAAAAGGCGGTATTATAATTTGATTTTATAAAATTACACTTATTCGGTATACACATAATATTTTAAACTTATATTTTCTCTCACAAAATAAAAATTTTTTTCGTTGAAACATTGGAGTTCATTACTTGCCCTTCATTATAATAGTTTTATTAATTAAATTATGCATTTCTAAATAATGCAAGAGAGCTAGATCATATTTATGCTAAAAATAAAAAAATGCATAATCTATACGGATTAGTATAGGGTATCATCAATATTAAGTAGAAAGGGTTTTTTACAGCTAAAAATAAAGCCGTAATAAGAACAACATTAAAAAGTAGTAATATGTGCCGTATTTATCATTAGCGAATTCAGGGAAGGGTCACTCGCAAAATAAAGTCTGCTCTATTTCACAACACCCAAGTTTTTATATTTTTCGCTGTAAAGAAATACACATAAAATTTAATAGATCACGAGTTCGCTTGAGAACAGAGCAGTGATCGACAAAGCGATAATGAAGGAGCTGACGTTTATTATAAAAATAAGGAGGTTGCCTCCGTTACTGTGAAAAATCGAGAATAATAGACTTAAGACATAAGAATTAGTACCGCGATTAATTAGGTCGTGCTAGTTTTGTTCGACTACTTGACGACATCGAGTACATTAAAAAAATCTTTGAATCATATTTTTACGCGCAGGAGGAAAGAATTATGAAGTATAGACATACCCTGACTGAGTTGTGGTTATACGACTTGTATACGAATGAGAACATGGAAGAATGCATCAGGATATCAAGATTTAAATTGGTGTGAAAAAATTAATGACGAATTATAGTTTCAAACCTTTACTGATCTAATTGCTTGATTACGATAGAATAATAGACTAATTCAAAATAACAGTTTCTGTAAAAAAATCTTACTTATGTAGCTTAGCGTCATTATATTTCACTTATGCTTAATGCATAAGCAACTATATATTACATATGTGCATATATAATTATATATATGTACAGTAATAAATAAAATCATTTATATGAATTATTCTTTAATGCACATATTCACTGATACAGTCGTTTTTATCATTTACGAACACGAACTTCTTCGTTTAATTGATATTTTTTGAAAACCTTTGTTGATTTTTAATCTGCTGAAAAATGAATGTTTCGTATGAAAAACTGTATTTGAAAATTAGGTGAATTTTTCGTTATTCAACTTCTTTTGTTTTTGTTTGAAGTAAAAGTATACGTAGGTATTTTTGATGTAAAAAAAAAATAAATAAAATTGTATATCTATAAAAGTTGATGAGACACTTGGATCGTATGACCCATTTTACTTTGTTTACCACGTCTCATTTGTGAAAAGAAAGTACGTTAAAATTGTTGTATATTTAGCTATTAAATAATTAATTTTTAAACGCGATAGTATTAATGTGTAATCGTTTTTAATCCTTAATAAATTAAAATAAAAGAAGAATTAATTGAAAAATTGTTTTTTATGTAAGTAATTATTATTATTATAAGGGAAAAATTGAAGCTAATGTAAAGATATCAGAATTTCGTAATATTAACAAGTTTACGTGAAATCTCTATATGAGATATGTTTTGCAAGACTAATGAGTAAAATGAAGAAAAATACTATGGTTAAAGTAGATTAACCAGTGAAAGGGGCGACAAATAGACGACCTATAGAATTCTTAAAACAGCGGTAAAGACTCGTCAACTCTCAGAATAAAAATAAATGATCGAGAGAAAGGAGTAGATAACTGTCACTTCAGCTGTAACATATTTAATCGTACGCATACACATACGAGAGTCTAGACGTAATTGCTGATCTTTGTACTCATAATATATTTCATCCATTTATTTTATATAACAAATAAATAAAGATTTTCTAGTTACCCTTACATTCAATTATTTTATAATATAATTATAAGTTAATATAATATAATATATAGTATAATATAAAATATAAGTTAATTATAAGATTTAATATTAAAAACTTTCCACGTAAATTATACTGATATATTAATGCATACAATAACTAACTTATAACAATATAATTTATAGTGACCAGATATTAATTTGTAACAATAAATAGAAAAGCAATAAACGTTATTTTGTATAATTTAATAGTCCAAAAAAGTCTTAGGTGAAAATTCAATTGATAATTTAAGATGATAAATTAAGAAACTCTAATATAGGGAGAATAATTTAGAAGTTGCGTAAAAGGAGCAAATAAATCACACATTGGAAATTATTTTATCTTTTCTAAAGGACAACCTAAATAATAACGTATGATAGCATGGATCTCTATTCATTATTAGGAATTATTGTCATAATATTTGTCAATATTAATTATTCGATACACGCAACCGGCTTCATTTAACTAAAGAAATTACAAAAAGAATCACTAGGAAGACATTTGATGAAGTACTATTAATGAGATAATATTATGAGAAATTCTGAAAATAAAGGATTATTGGTAGATTTTCTTGACTAAAATATCATAGGACTTGAGAGCCTGATAAGTTAGAGAAGTAAGATTTTTAGACAGACATGACAAAAATGTGAACTATGCTATAAAAATGAATAAAAGCTGGTTAAGAGTATAAATAGAAGCCTCTATGAAATTGTCAAGTCATATTAAAGAAATTAGTATTCTGGTTACGCGTAGCCCGTCATCAATGACAAGTTAATCAGCACGTGATTTCCTCGACACATAAGATAGCCGGATGTTGAAATTCCGTCTATTATTGTGGTTGATAGAATTGAAGTATAATTAATTGAAAGGTATAAATGGTGCTAGCCGCCGAAAATGTAATATCGGAAAAGCTTGTAGTCTCGGAGTAAAACTCGGACCAACGCCGGGGTTAAGAAGACTTTACCGAGAATGGTAAAGAAAGCGATCGTTTAATATTCATGACTTCTCATGGTCTCTTCCCGAGGTCACCGACATCATCGCAGTGCTCTGAAAAAAAAGAGAAAAAAAGTAAAGAAGAAGCCAAGTTTTTCAATTGAAAGCGCCCACATCCGCCGGACTTTCCGCCCTGACGATCTACGTACGGATGGTCCGCGCGAGACGAATACAGAGGAGCCATCGGGAATACTCGTAGACTATCTACTCTTTTTGGCGTCAGGTTCGTTCGCTCCTCGTCTCCTTCATCTTGAGGACGTGCCGTCTATCTCTTGCTGGCCCTCCTCTTCAGACGCGCCCGACATCCGTATTCGGCTTACCCTGAAGATCAAAGACTCCCTAATCATCCTGGACGACAGAATCTAATTCTAAATATAGGTATCTAACAAGCTATCTACATTTCTTCACAACAATTATCAACCATTATTAATAATTGCGAATGATTATTACAATCTAACAGAATCTGACCATACGTTGACTATTTAGGTTCATAATGACATATAAGACATGTATTTTATTATTATTTTTTATTGAAGAATGAAGATCACGTGAGAAAAATTGAAATTGAAAAAGTGTTGCAATTTTGAATATTGGGTCATTGGATTCTAAGACTGTATTCATTAAATTTGTTTCATTTAATACAAAGTGGCTTGGCAATAATAATTTAAGCGTATAAGTCAATATTAATAATAATTAAAACGGATAACTTCTGAATACTTATTAAATAAAATTCTTTTATAACTTCATACACTACTCCGTGAATATTTTAGAAAATATCTGAATCCATTAAAAAATATTGGTATTTCACTTCTGCCTTTCGAAAGTAGCGCAAGAGAAATATATAAAGAAAAAAGCGATAATAACAATGATAATTTTAACGTAATGATTATACGTGAAAGGGACCGAGCGAGTATCTAGTGAACTATAGGGATATATACCGCCTAACTATTACAGTATTAAAAGATCAAAAGCTTCAGTTATGAAAAAGAGAAGCATGCGATCGATAAGCAAATTCAGTCGAAGTAATAAACTGTCAAGGAATAAAACGAGATTGAGGCTCTTATTTTTCTCACAGAGAAAACGAGAACGAATGGACAGTAAAAAGGAAAAGGCATACGAGTACGTGGATGAGGGTGGCGGGAGGTCTAATAAAAAAGAGATAAGGAAAGCAGAGAATGAATAACGAGAGAAAGAAGATGAGAGAAGAAAAGTGAAACAAAGAAAAGAGCAGTTGGTTAGAGCATAAGAAGCAAAATACAAGTAAGTAAGGTAGTAAGTAAGGAAGGAGGGGAAGAAGGAAAGTAGGAAGAAAGGAAGGTAGGAAGAAAGGAAGGATGGAAAAAGTAGAGACTAGGGAGATAAAGGAAGAGCATGATACGACGGAGAAGGAGGAGGAAGGATAAAAAGGTGGAAGATGCCACAGAGAAAAACTGCTACGTTAGGAGCTCGTTCGTTCGAGAATAATTTATGACGACCTAGGAAAGGAAGGCGATGGAGACCTACAGATTCGAGGCCCTACATGATTGGTACGCTCCCTCTCTCTCTCTCTCTCTCTCTCTCTCTCTCGACTCTCTCGAAATATATACTCTCTGTCATCGTCCTTGCAAGAATCCTCTGTTGAAAGCTGAGTACCCGTGCAGACTCTACACGAGCGTTTATTACTTTCATGCGTACAGCCAGGATCTTAATATCTTGGCCTTTACCCGAAGTCTCTTTAAATAGTTATACCACGACCTCCGGTGCATGCTCGCACCTCGGAGAGCATTATTCGATACTTACTGCCAGGCGATTTTAAGGATTCAGCGCGTTCCTCTTCTCTTCTCTGTGATTTGCATCGATTCCACGACCGTGCAATTTCGCCTATACGTATTCTATAGATTTTCAACCGAGAGCAGCCAATCCTAATTCTCTTACTTCTTACTATTATTCTTCATTCTATTTAATTTAGCAATGAATATTACTTGACTGGCTTCGCCCCTCGTTGCGAGTTTCTAAATATTCATATAATATTTCGTATATAACATAATATATACTATTATATTACTATTATGTTATATTATATATTATATAATATATTATAATTATAATATTATATTATATTATAATTATATATTATATTATATTAAATATTTATAATATAATACATATTATAATACATACATGGTATAATAGAAATATGTTATAATACGTATACGTATTAATATAATATTTCGATATTTCCTCTTTAAATCATATATTATTTCCTACTACTTACTTTACAGTACTTTTCCAGTACTATTCATGATTAAAAATAGAATTCGATAACCAAGCAAGACCAGTGCTGCTCTTCCAAGTCTATAATTATTTTGTATATCTTTCATATAATAATAATCCAATTTTTTCAACATTTGTAGACTTTTATATTTTCACTAAAATTTAATTGTAAACTCCATTTAACGTGTATAAATTTTAAGGAAACGAAAATAGAGAAAGAAATTCGACGATTTACAAAAGATACTTCTTTTTCTTTAAGCATAATCTTTGATGCCGACTAGTGAAAGTAGTTAGAGAGGGTTATTCCACGTGCCTAACCTCAACCCTCTCTTAGCCTTTTTAAAGTTGAATGCACCAAGAGGGTGAAAGCGAGTCTGGAACAATGAAGAGTGAAGGGCGACCTGATAAAAAAAAGAAAAAGATTTTACGTTTCACTATGAAAAGTACGAGGTTTAAGAGGCTCTGACTATTCACGTGTCTTGGAGCAAATAAGCTTTGAATCATAGAAGTGAGCTCAAGCGTCACGCACACAGATTTAAACATAGAATTACACATTTAATAAAAACGAAAGTTCACACGCGTCTTCATGTCATACGTCATCATTGTTGAATATGGCCGAGCTAGTTCCAATAACCATTATAATATACGTTTGAATTATACAATACGGTTTCCCTTGTGGCATATTATAATAAATGTCGTTATTCCAATGAATCTGTTCACAAAAACCCATATTAAATGATAAAAACATTTTATTTATTTTCATATCAAATTTTTTAAGAAACTACTAATTGTACCAAAGAAAGAAAATTAACAATAATAATAATAATAATAATAATAATAATAATAATAATAATAATAATAATAATAATAATACTAGTAGTAGTAGAGGATAAAGTCAAGAGGGCTAGTAGATCATTTTATAAAAAGAAGTGACGCTAGCACCAGGTGAAAACGAGTTGCGAGCATGAAATAGGGAAAACCATAATAAAAAGAGGGGTGAAGTAGAAAGAGGGTTGAGCGTCAACTACAAGGGCCGAAAGGTTTCTCCGGAAGAGAGTTAACAAAAACGAGGAGTAGAAATGAAAGATGACAACATGAAAAGTATATAAAGTGAATGGATGTACTTTCGGTATCTTATAGAGAAAGGGTTAAATTCAAGAGGAAGAAAAAAGATGAGAGAATGAGTGACGAAAGAGCAATAGATTTATTGTCATGTAGGAATGGTACGGAAATTGAAGAGTGAGAAATAAAAAAGGCATAGGGAGCAGAGAAGGTGTTACAACGTTCTTGCTGCTATGCCGCTTAGAATAAAGAGGAGAGGGAGAAGGAGAAGAGAGAACTGCCAAGAATATCTCGGGGGCAATGACACATGATACGGTAGTAGTGAGAGTACTAGCAGTAGTAGTAGTAGTAGCAGTAGTAGCAGCTAGAGCAGCAACAGCAGCAACAGCAGCAGCAACAACAGCAGCGGCGGCAGCAGCAGCGGCAGCTGCTGCTGCTGTGACGGCATCGCGTGAACGTTTTCTTGATATTCGCCTGATGCAAACGAAAGATGTGTGCCGTGTACCGAATAACACTCGTAGATAGAAAAGCAGTGCGGGGCAGGAGGATGAGCCTACGCCTGCACACATGAGTTTATGCGAGCGATAAAGAGACTGTGGGTGGGAATGGGAGTAGAAAACGGAGAAAGAAGACGCTAAGATGCAAACCTGGTAAGTCACACGTGATGTTCATCCAGTGATTTTTCTCCAAAGCTCTACTCAAATTATTAAATGACAATTTCAAATTGTCCAATTCAAATTTCAAATCCATTATACTGGATTTATCGCGTACACGCACACACGAGACTAATATGCATATACCACACACGCTTGCTATCTTGCAGATACGCATACGCATACGAGGATACGTAGATACATACTTTCAAAAACACGCAGAAGCGCACACATTCACGTACACAATTTACGTATACAACTCACATTTATTTATATAAAAAATAGTAATCGCTGATAACATTCTCACTTTCGAAGAAAAGATTATTTTGTATCTGCATATTTGACACTTAGTATATCAGTCACTTCATTATCAACATTCAAGCTGCTCTACGCAATTCTTTATTTATATTTTTTCTCTCGCTTTTCTTCATTCATACAGCATTGCATCTCGAGTTATATCTATAGCGATCTAAGAAAAAAACTTATGACAAATCTAATTAAAAATTAATTGCTTGTAAAGTGACATGAGAGATTATGCTTTATATAATTTCTAATTTATTCTTTATAATTTAATGGTAATTTATGCTGATTTTATACTCTCTTAATCACGATAATAACAAGATTTTATTAACATTCTTTATGATTATATTTTGTAATTAATATTTTTATCAAAAAAATACGATGAACAGAATAGAAGTTGATGTTTAATACCGATTTGTAAATTATATATTTGTCTTGCTGTAGAGAACGAATTAATTGTTAATTACGAAGTAATTTAGCTGAAAAATTTTTTGATAATGACGAGTCAAGTTATGCTTGGGTGTTGGCCTTTATAATTTGACTTTACTTTAGGATTATTATATTCACAAATTTTTAAATTTTTAAAAAATAACTTGTTTAACGTAATTTGTATTTATGATTATTATTTATTATTTTTATTGTGATGACTGTTATTATAGTTCTTTATTCTTTAAATATGTAAATACTATGAGGTTGATATCGTTATTATTAACAAAATATTATTGTTCAAACTTCTTATTTATACATTTTTATAATAGAAAAAATAGAGAAAATAACTTAAAAATGTTCTATATTTCAAAAACTATTTTATATACTCAAAATTCATGAAAAATAATAATATGTCGTTGAACTTTTTATTTTCAAATTTGTATTTATTTCATGATTATAAATATACAGCTTTTATTAAACAGAATAAAGTAATGGAAAAGTTTTTCGTAATAATTAACTAAAGTAATGTATAACGTGTAAATTAAATAATCTAGATTAATTACTTGGAAATAAGAATCTAGAGAGATATAACATTATATAGAATTAATCAGTACTAAAATCACAAGAGAACATATAATTTCACAATACTGAGGATTTCATGTCACAGTATGCACTTATTTTCTTACTCTTATTTGGTTTGTAATTCAAACTACATTTCTTTAAAACTATTATTGATTAATATTAATAGTAAATATTTTCCGGATAGATACCTTGAAAATTGATCAACAAAATATGTTGATTATTATTGCTGATTTATTATTAGTATTGTTTTAAATTCAAATAAAAATTATCATAAAAATTACCTGCTATGTAATCTTATCGTACACATTACTTTGGAATATAAATATTATAAAATTTTTTTTTCTTATACGAAATACTAAAATAAATCTTTGAAATTATCATAGACAAGATTAAAAAATATTATTCCTGAAAAATTGGAATTTCTATGAAGGAATTCTGTGAAAAGGCGGAATATTCAAATGATCGATGAAATACAATAACAATGACAAAAGCTAGACAGAGCCAATATTTCTATGAAACTGTATATTATAATAGTTATGAAATGAAATTCAAATAAGATTTTTTAAATGTTGAACGAAACTAAAATGCTCCATGTGTTATCGGAAAGCAAATTTTGAATATTTTACATGACTCGGAAGAGATAGAATTTCGTTAATGGCTGCAGCATAAATATCGAATTATCAATGAGTGCCGCGCATCGATAGCGGCATAAAATGAACATGCATTATACGCTCTTCTAGCTTCAACTCGTCCTCGCTTTGTTGCGAAAGCACCATTGCCCGTTTATGTATACGCTTATGACTCAGACGTAAATTAAGATTCAATTAATTCCCCGCCTACGCACTTATCGTTCATTTTCATCGCTCTCGGGGGTCGTTTCTCTCAGCTTTTGCGATTACGAAATGCGCGCGTACGCAGTTAAATGCACATGCTTCCATCCCGACGGAAACGCATGCGCGCGCGCATATATATATATATATATATATATATGTATGCGTGTGTATGTATGTATGTATATATGCATGTACGTATGTATGTATGTATGTGCGCATGTACGTATGTATGTATGCATGCACGTATATATGTACACGCAGTGTGTCCGGATTATGGAAAGAAACTCTTGCGCTACATCAGTATGTGCACGCGTGTATTTAGAGGAAAGAATCGAGAGTTTCGTCGAGACTGAAGAATTAAAGGCAGAATTCGTCTCCACATTCAATTTTTTGACTATGCTTTCCACCAACAATGCAACCTCCTGCTTTTTAATTCGATCGCCCCATACTACACATAAGGATTATATATGCAGTGCAGTTGTTAATATTTGTATGGAAATGTTAAAAGTGCATGTTTTCGAATAACAAAGGCTAAGCGTGAAACGAATAATTCAGTATCTTAAAGAATTTTGATAATTATTTACATATATTTTATAATTACTGCATAGCATAGATAATCCTTTATTTTTATATTTATTGTAATACAGTTAGACTAGATTATAGCGCATTGACTTGTCATTAATTTTAGCCCGGCAATAACCTACCGTTCGAAAGTTTAAACAAAAGTATTTGCATTCCCTATCGTGTGCAAAAGTTCGTACCTCGTGAGTTGTTTTTTCGTGACAAATAAATTTAGTCCTTGTTTGTGTGGACAATAATTGTTAAAGATCTTTAAAAAATAGCTGTGTAAGTCTTCTTCAGACTTTTTCTTTTACTATTCAAAAACTTATATTAGAATTGAAACGAATTCGAGTTTTATTTATGTTAGTGTACGTATATATTTGGTAAGGTAAATGTCAAAGTGCGAAATTTCTGAGAGCTTAGATAATGTTTTTGATAGGTCAAATTTGAAAATTAACTTTACTGACACAAATAATATCTGCGCATTAGACGCGATAAACATCGGCAATGCTCAAGGATAAAGCCAGCGCTATCAACACCAGCTACATTAATTGTTTAAAGATTCCTTTGTCTTAGGTTAACCATGAGAAGAGTAACCTTCGAATAGTACTTTTGTCTCCCGTGTCCGTCATTTCTTTTCGATTTCATGTACGATGTTATCCGGCAATTCTTATAATCGCACGTATTTGGCCAAACCGGCCTGATATTGCGTTTGTTTAAGATTTAGCTTTGGATGTAAATGGCTCGCGTATTAATCCGAATGCACCTTCGAGCACAATTCGCAACCTATGTGTATGCATGAGTTTGTGTATTTTATTCCATCACGTGCTGCCGTTGACCTCTCGCTTGCTCACGACTACGATGACGACGTAGACGTCGATGATGGTGGTGGTCGCGGCGGCGGAGGCGGTGGTGCTCAATCCAAGTACACGTATAATAAACAACGGTGTTACTTACTTCCTCGTGCATCGAGAGAAGTAATCGACTCGATATCGCCGGCCGTAAAGCAGGTCACTTAAGACTGACACGATAAACGGCTTCGAGCATTGAGTAAATAGGTATACTTTCCGCAGTTACACATGTTTACTGATGTGCGGGAAAAATGGAAAAGAAAATTTCTGATACCCGATGCACAAATATTGGCTTAAGCGAAAATCCGATCGGTTGGTATCCTTTTGAGTCGAGCTGAGCTGCCTTTAAACTCGGCGTGAAGGAAATCCCATTTTATTTACTATTCCGAGGATAAATAATAATGAATCCTTAGTATTTTTAATTGCATTCGATGCGAATGGTTTTTAAAGCCTATTCGGATTCGGACTTTTTACCCGCCCTTGAAACAACTTATCATTACATTATCAAATTTTGCTACATTCTGTGATGCATTAATATATATTTTTTTCTCTTTATAATCGAGCGAGTAATGCTGGTAAATTCCATACTGCTTCTCAACTCAAATGTAAATTTTCAAACTCGCTTTATCCATTGTTTTAAAAAATCTTCTTTTTTTTTTCTTTTTTTTTTCACTTTATTCTAATCTTGAAACGATATTTTTAGTTCGTATGCAAACTCTGCAAAACTGATATTTTATATTAGTAATTCGTAAGTTTTTAATTAATTTTTATCTCTCAAAGATAAGTATTTATTGTGTCTGATTAGTCACGTGTTGTTTCTACTTAACGTCATAATCTTAATATTTAGTTTTTTTACAAAATAATACATATATGCCAAAATGATTCTAATCTTACTAATACTTCCTTTTTAATGAGGAATTAATAACATGTACCGATTGTGCGATTAATATTAAAATTGGATAATCCTACCCTTATTAAAATGTTGATTAACATTTAGACTAACATCGTTGTTTCTTATTTATTATAAATAACAAATATACAGTTATATGAAAGAAGCGCTTCTACTTTGAATTCTGATTACGAATGAAGATAATAATGATATTAAAATAATTGAAGTTCTAAAAAATATTCTATTTAATGGAGATAAAATGAAATACGTTCCGATTAAAATATTAATCTTATAACATCATGGAAATAATCGGCAATGCGGTATATTAAGAAGTACATATTAATGAAAAAATTGTAGCTATTTAATAATGGGACGGTAAGAGTTTGAGTGAGCTACACGACATCCTAACGCTTCGAAATATCACGAAAATACCTTTCCAAAATAAAGCGAATCCTGAAATGGCGACCTCGAAATGGGAAAGTGCAACCGTTAAACGATCATCGACTTTTCCATCAATAGGTTAACTCGTTGGGGAAAAATCACCCCGTAACTGTACACGTGAGCTTAGACATGGGCATTAAATCAGAGGGCAATTTAAGTTAAGGCTTTATCCACTAGTCAAGTAAGCTACATCATAATCGCGCGGACGATCCGAAAAAGGCGGTCTCGATCTTGACTCTCGGGCGCACTCATGCATTAACTTCGATTCTCTACCTCCTTAATTCTCGTACTACGAAAGCACATAAACCATATCCTTTCTGCGCCGTCCAACTTTGTTCCAGCGAGTCACCGAATTGGCGTCTATGAGCTCGATTTCGCGGAACTGTAAAAATTCGGCGCGGAAAAATCATTAGCCGAAGGAATAGTAAAGCCGGCTCGGGAGAAAGGGGCAAACTAAAACTACGTGATTATTATCGCCGATAAATCGAAAAGTGATACGTCACTAGTACTTGGATCGCGTTCGGAGATTCCGTTCAATGGTCTTGTATATAGGAAATGTGTCGTGCCGCAAAAGTGGGTAAAGTGGTAAAAACATTAGATAACAAATATTTAAATTTTTAATTACCAGCTTACAGAATATTTGTAACATTTACCTGAGCCATTACTTTTAATCTTTGGAAATAAAACTGAAATGCTATATTTCTTCACATAAGGTTCTAACAATGGAAATAACTTTTCGCGAAAGGATCTTACAAAAGTACGTTCTCTACGTTTCAATGTTGAAGCTATTGAATAACATGAAAATAAATTATTATCGTTAAGCGTGTGACGAAAAAATATATATGCTGTTTTACTTGATTTAAGATAATAACGTTTCATTCGCTTAAATTGCATTTCCTATTGATAGCCATTCTTATTTTCGTAGAGATGCTCCGTAAATAATGGTATTCTGTAAGATAAGGTCGATCACATGATCGTTGTACCCCCTGTGTATTTTATTTATTATATTTGCTCGAGATTTATAGATTCATTGCTTTTTTTTATCCTTGGCTGCACGAAACTGTAGAAGAAAAAAAATGAATAAATCATTAAGAATCAATGCGTTTTTATGATTTATCTGGACTCGAGTGGATAGTTTTTCCAGAAACAATAATAAGTTATTAATATCTTGTTAGTTTGGAAAGTCGTACAACTAACCTGGAATCGAAGGTTCGAAACTACTGTTACTTTAGAAGTAACTTTGCGTACGAATATGAAAGACATACAAATGAGGTTATGCACACGAGCTCTTTCTGCAGGTCCATTCTAATCTGTAGTGAAAACACGACTAGAGTGAAACTGCCGAGTGGCCGTGGCACTCTAAGAAATAAAGCGTACAGAATCGCGAAAAATTTGAGCAAAACGATTTCCGTGATAATGAAAATAGTTTTCCGTCAGCGGAGAAAATATCAGGAGTCGCTCGCCTCGAGTTCCGGCAACGAGCCCCCGGGAATACCGGGTGAGCCCGGTACGAATGAGGAAAAGCTTTCCCGGCGCCCTGTGAAACTCACGCTAGGTTAGCGACAACACAAAGAGATGGGGAAATGATGTTAGTGGAACAGCCGGAAGATTCGAGGGGGCTCTTGGATACACGGGTCCCTTCTCCGCGGCTTAACGCTGCTGCTTTCGCCGATCTCGTGACTCTCGGTGCACAACCGTTTTCATGATCCGCAAGACAGTCCTGCAGCACGCGAGCGGACAATGCCGCGACATGCTTCGAATTATCGAATCTCCAAGAATCCCTCGTTATTATTAATTTCCTTACCGGCAAGACTTTCTTATTTATTCCTCTTCCCAGCGTGCGCTGCCGTAACAGCCGGTGGCACTACCACCTCGACACCCCGGTTGCATTTCTAGGCAAAGCTCGTACGTTGAACTTTCCTCCAACCGGTCCCTCATCCTCTATAACTTTTATTTGACCCCATAATGAGATTTCTCCTCATTGCCAACAAATACTTTAGTCATTTCTTCTACTCCTTCTGTTTTTACTAAAATTTTCCTGAAAATTCTGCTTTCCGGCGAAAACAAATAGTCTCGCTCGTCAATTGCTTTTATTCGCCAACCTTTGCATTACTCATTATTTAATAATACTTAAGCATGTAGATTTTTAATACATTTATTACATTTAATATACTATTGAAATTCTCGACGTATTCTAGATGTTGGAATCAGACAAGAATTAATATTCGATAAAATTTCACGTCTCGCGAGATATTGTACTCAATAGTCATTTTTCATAGAGCAAGAGCATGATAAAATATTATATAGTAGAAACGGGAAATGTATTATGCGGGAACTATAATAAATACGTAAGTTGAATGTCTTCTCGCGTAAAACAACTTTCCAATATTATAAAAAAATAAATCACTGATAAGTCACAAGTACCAGTTAATGTTTTAATTTAAATCCTACACACTTCAACGATAAATAAGCTGGTATCCTAAATATTTGTATCACTTATCCAAGAAAATATTCATACTAAAATGAAATAATACTTGGAGAAATGAGCGGATTACTGTAATAGACATACTAATCTATCTAGCTTGCCTCTTCTAATTATCATTATTCGCAAACTATTTTTGTATTTTAAACTAATTTAAATAAACAATGCATAACTAATTATATTCTGAAAACTCTCATATTATATTAAATTTAAATTTTAATCCTCAAAATATTAAATTTTATCTTGCACCTGCGTACAAGTGCACATTTATCTAAATATATATATATATATATATATATATATGTGTGTGTGTGTGTGTGTGTGTGTGTGTATGAATGTATGTATCAACGCAAGGTAGAATTACAAATAAGAAATTTCTTCGACTCTTTAAAACAGTAATACTTACAGTCTTTAATAAAATATGAATATTTAAGATTGTATATTGAATGCGTCAAAGTACAACCGTGTCCTACAAAAATAAATTTCTGAGAGTTGACTTCGTTTGTAAAAATAGAATTCTGAACTAAAAATACGTCTCACTGCACTACGTGCATTAGCATTTAAAATTCAAAGATATCGTCTAACATACTTTTATAATTATAAATTATCTTTTGGAAGTAAATATATTCCATTCTTAATATATTAAGGTGGATTACTGAAAAATTTGAAAATACATTATATAAAATTAATTAATAGAGTAATTTTCATTTTTAAGATTTACATTTTTTCATAATCTAAATTAAATACTTTATCGTTTAAACAAAATTTAGCATAAGTTCATTGTCATCATGGCCTTTAAATTATTTATTTGATTTACAATTAAAGCTCGATTGCATCCTTAAATTAATTGCAAAAATAGCTGTATAATTTGAAATTTTACTTTTAAAAAATTATCTATCTCTTTATACAACTTATAGTTTATACAGAACAATAAATAATGATATAATATAAAATAAACTAAGATAATCTCTGATAATATATATATATATATATATATATCTCATATATATGATATAGGAAATGGAAAAAGAAATTTAAAAATTACTAAAATATTATCTTTTGGTATTTATTTACATATAAATATTTTATTATAATTCTTTTGTGTTACAGGTAAGGTAGACAAATGAAGTAAGAGTAACTTTCCTATACCAAGTAACAGTTTACTTGATTATTATTTCTGACATGTAAATATTTATTTCGATTTCTTAAATATTAACTTTTATCTGAAATCTTTTCATATAAATTATAAATATTTTTTCTAATATGTTTTCAAAAAATAGAATAAGCCAGACAAAAGATAAAAGCTGATGTTTTTAATGCTTTTTTATCATCTTATTTTTATCAAAGTATAATAAAGTTCATTTGAGCATGACTTTAAAATAATATTACAGAAGCAAGAACTAATAACTATAATAAGCATATTAATATGAATTTTCAATTAAAGTAATAATTTTTTAACGTAAATGTTGTATTGTGATTTGATATTTTACTTAAATTATTAATTTATTAATAACTAATTAAACATTTTTCAGAATTAATGCATTACATAGATTACTTCATTACTTAGTTCATTATTATTAATTTATGTTATTTATAATTGTAAATTCTATAAGATTTTATAATAAACGTATGAAGTCAAATAAAAACAATATTTTCCATTCAGCATTTATTTAATATTGGGCTTGATTAATGTATATTAAAAATATTAAATAATTAGTCCGCTGATTTTTTAGTATATAAATCACCGAGATAGTAAGATTTTTTTTATAAATTTTTAATAGCACATTAAAATATAAAAAAATTCTATAAAAATTTAATTGTTGTTTATGAAAAAAAAAACACTATTGATTGTAATTATTTTGTATAAAAATGAAATATGAAAATATCTTTTTATAAAAATCGTTTGTTCATTTCCTAAATAATTTAACATTATTGTAATAATCAATCAACAGTTACAAATCTATAAATAAAATGAAGTGAAAGTCAGAATATGGGTCACCTTTAAAACTTACATTATTTTAATGTCCAAGATATGTTTCTGCTTTTTCTTTTAAGGAATATGTATAATTAATAAATCAATCATATAATATCAAAATTTTTGTATCATTTACGGTCGAATTACGGCAACTTTTATATATGAAACTATGAAAAAGTATAAAAATAATAATAGAACGTCATCATGAGTGGAAAGAAAATGCAGTGCGTAATTATTGCTATCATCTTATTAAGTATTTTTTATACATATTATGAATGAAATATTGTGAATAAATAGCAGGAAAGAAAATTTATTTCACGCAATTTTTTATGTGCATTGCACACATCGAAATTTGGGTAAGGTCAGAAAAGGATTTATTGGATTCATATGGATTATCGTAGAGGTCTTCTATAGCGGACATGTTAATTTCTTTTCGATTGCATTGATTTTATGTAAACATTTGATATTTATTAAAAATTTTATCAATCTATCCCGCGCATACACACTCCATATATATAGCCTGTATCTTATGTAATGTAGAATATATGTAAGAAAAAAATAAAGCTTGCTTTATTTGAATATGAAAGTAAAAAATTTAAAGAACAATTATTGTTTCTAAGAATAATAAAAGTTGCTATTTCATCGTAATTTTGTAAATAAGATTAGGGTTGCTGATATATTATTACGAAATGAATGAAAAGCACTTGACTACATTTGATAGTTTTAGTGAAAATTTATGATAAATTATAATAGATTATATAATAAGTTGAGTTAATAAGGCTTCGTTTAAAGTGTCAGAGTATACTTAAACGGTGGTGAGGGTGGGGTGTGGGCGGCGAGAAGTATTTGCCTTAAGAAATGAAATAAGGCATATTAAGAATATTTGTAGATAAGGGCTTGTTTTTGTTTGTTAACGGTGTATATTAGACGGGTAGAAGTATTACATAGACATCTCATCTGATGCTTGCACGATATCTCGGCAAATAAGTGAAAGAAGAAAAATGTAGAGCTAGCGAGGGAGTTGTTTGCAGGGAATTTGCACTACTCCGCTCGATGTAAACGAAGCTGAAAATCGAAGGAAGGAGTTCGATATTCGAGAGCATGATAACGGAGCCTGGATTTACGTATATCTTTGGATTTATAAGCATGATTTAGCGGAGCTTGGTAGCCCACCTCCCAGTTTAGTCGGCCACCGCTCGGTTTAGCGCTAGCATCGACCCACGAGGTCGCGGCAGCCCCCAAGAGATAAAGAACCGGACTCTCGAGCTCACCTCCTACGCGCCGCCCCGGCTCGACTCCACTTAGCCGGAAGTCAATGCCTGGCCAGATTTCTAGGTTAAGTACGCCGTTGTTTATGCGCAGCCCATGACGCCAAGTCTCTCGATGTTTTTCCAGGTGCGCCCACGATGACGCCGCGATGCTCGATGACGCCCGAGGATACCCTCTACGGTTTATCGCCTCCTCCATCGAGTCCTCGTATGGGAGATAGACGGGCTCGATATTATTTTTAGGGGAAATCGTTACTCTGGATAATGATCAGACCGTTGATTCAGCGCGACTTTTCAGGCCAATAATGTATCGCGGATCGATTCAAGTATCCACATAGATATTCCGTTAGATCCTCTCTTGCAAACGATACCGCCCCACTTCATTAAGCTATCTATCCATTTCCTCTTCAATATCCAATAATTGTGCAGCCTCTTGCTCATTATAATTATTTGATTATTTTTAATCATTTTTATTCATAAACCACTAAGTCGCATTTACAATTCTATTCCCTTATCTCTTTTTATTGGAAAACCGGATCATGTGGTAAACCTAATAACAGAAATGATAAGAAAGTTAATTATAAAATTCATTGATTCAGAATACCGGCTAATTCAAGATAATTCTTTTTAACTATATTACATTATCCTGGGATTATATATTTTATTTGGTATTGTGTACATTCAAAATGACAATAAATAAAGATTATATACCGAAATACTATTTTCTAAAAAACGTATAAACTATTTCTTTATTACAAAAATATATATTCGAAATATATTCGAACCCAAAGCTCTCCTGGTCTTATAAATATAAGGATTATATAAATACATACATAAGCAAATAAATATGTAAATGTATATGTGGACAAAATAGATAAATACTTATACGTTAAAATGATAAATATTTATACCTATATTTATGTATTAGTAATGGCCAAAAATGAACTTTAAATGTTTTATGCTAATACATATTTATTTGCAACAGTTTTCATATAAATTAACATGCTTTTCATTTTCATATAAATTTTCAGTCAAATGTTTAATTGGCTTTTGTCTAAAGAAACTTAACACTTTACATGCCTGAATACAACATGGCTTGTTTATTCACACGTATAGCCGAAATATACAAGACAAAAGAGCCTTGAAGTTAAAAAAAAATGTGAAACTCGTTCTAGCGGTACAGTACAATTACCAGGATTTCCAGAGCAAAAAAGTGCCATGCAGCTCCAGAACCCGGAACTGCTCGAATCGCGTTTAAGGCTTTGCCGACACTCTGGCCGGAAGATTATTCTCGTGAACCACAAACCATTCAAAATTTCGTTTATTTGCTTGGGCATTATTATATGCAATACAAGAATTTTAACCTTTAAAAACTTATATTCTTTAAAAGTTACAAAAGCACTTATAATGTTTTAATAATTGAAAATACTATTAAATTGTACAGGTTTTGTTTGAAATATAAACTCGCAAATCAATCATATTATTAAATATTTAAGGAAAAACATTTTAGCCTAATTTTCTATTTTTATTTAAATGAAATTTCTAATGGTATTGGCTTGCACTATTCATAAAAGTTCTCCGAATTAAGCACTGAATATAGGAAAATGAATAATTTGATCATTTAATTCATTATGAGAAGAAATATAAGCAGAAAAAAGTGCTGCATTGTAACTAGTTTTTTCATCAGCTAGAAAACTAGAACAAAGCTTGTATTACTTATTAGTATTACTAACTAAGGAACATCAACTCGACTAAATTGCAGGTTAAGAAAAGGTGTAAAAGAAAAATTTTGAAATATGGTAGCTCGTGCAGACCTTATGAACTTTACAATGAGTACGACAGTGAGTTATTAGATGTTTATTTCTGTTGGAGTAATGGTCAATGACTTATTAACTAGCTTCTAATCAACAGGGATGCAGTATAAAGTAGTGGTCATGGTTACGGTTGTATCAATCCTTCTTCAAAATAAGGCCATTGTAAAGGCGGCAATAGTACAAAAGTAATTCGAGGTATTGAACAATCGATGAGCGCTGACGAATAATTGAAATATTCGAATGGCCTTTAATAAGAAGAGAAGCGTCGTTATCGTAGACAAGCGGTAGCCAATATAAGAAAAATTGGTCTATTAAAATTAAAGTAATAAAGCTAAATGCATTAAAATAAAATAACGGAGCTCTCGGAGAAAATGGGTTAAAATGGTGAATGTTATTCATCATTGAAAAGACCTACGTGCCAATGATCACACACTCCGGAAGAGTTTACATGGCTCGTTGAAAGTATAGCCAGTCGCGATTTAGATTGGCGCTCTTGGTGAGCTCGGCTGGTTTTGCCTCGCCTCGAACTACTTCTACGCCCTGTCGCATTTTTCGACCTATCGAGCGATCGCTGCTCTCTTCCTTCACCCGTCCACCCACACCTTTACCAATGCCACCACCTTCTGGCTCCACCGACCTACACAGATATGCTCGACTTTTCTTCTCGGCTTCATGGGAAAATTGCTTTTTGCAAATTATTTCCACAATTTTTACCACTTTCCAGGAGAATGGAATCTTAAATAAAGTAAAATATTGCTCGACTCTTGCTTTACTGTTTTTCTAAGCCGCCTGTAATGCCGCACCGGGCACTTATAACCAATTCTTCCAGATAAGGCACTTAGACGCCCGTTGTTTAATGAACCTTTCACATTTAATGGGACATTCTTACCCTCTGCACATTTCCAATATAATTATTATTCTCGATTGAATTGCAAATCAACGCTTTACAATATCTCTTCTTGGGGATTCATTAATTATCTATTTACAAAGCTCTCACGTTAATGCAATAGATCTTTTATCATGCATTATATATTATATAAATCATTTATATATATAACCATAAAATTTTATTATTTTATTTTCAGAAATTATGAAGAATTAGGCCACTAATTAACCGATAAAAGGACAATTATCATTTATAGGAACTCATTATAACAATAGTAATGTAAAAGAAATTATTTCTAGATAATTATATCAAATATAAATATGAATTTTATTTTTAAATATTAATTTTTATTAAAATTATTTCTTTATTTATTAAATATTATTTTTATGAGCTTAAATATTATGTTTATTTAAACCTCTCTTAATATTTCTTTTATTTATTAAATAAATGAGCTTTTAACTTAATAATAGGTTCATACAGCTCCTTAAAATACAAAATTCCATCAAATATAATTGTAATATTATGATGAATATTAATTTCCGAGATTAAGCATAAATAATAAGATGACTGAACTCGTTCGTGTATTATATGCAACATTCGCTTCTTTAAAGTTACATTTTTCTACATTACATTGTGGTCACGTTTCGATTAATATTCTTGACATTTGCTTATTATCACTTATTTAACTAAATTTATTACCATTATTATATTATGCTTTCACCTCACATCAATGAAAACTATAAAATAAAAAATAGAGATGGGAAAAGAATTATTTTATATATGAGCACACGATAATAAAATATTTTTATGATAATTAATATATAAATGTACGTATATATTTATAAATCTTGATAAAAATTTTAGGTTCTGCGATTGAAATTTTCTATATAATTTTCTCATTATTAAATATTTATTGTTAATTTTATCCTATATAATTTAATATTTCAGTACAATAACGTCGTATTATCCAATAAAATTGATATAAAATACAAATAGTTATAATTTCTTTTATTTCATAGAAATAATATTCTATGATTTTAACTAACTAATGATATCTTAAATGAAACTTTATAGATGGACCGATGGTTTTATAATAAATAGGTCAATTGAATTCCAACAAATAATACAATATAATCCTAACAGTTTTTGCTTATCGCTCAGATCTGTTATTATGAACAAATAGGAGAAAAAAATGTCTAGAACATACACGTCTATAAGTGCACGTACAGATCTTTCTATCGTAATAAACATACATAAAAGATAGTATACATTCGCTCGAAAACACGGAAGTGAACGGAGTCTGCTCTCTCTCTCTCTCTCTCTCTCTCTCTCTCTCTCTCTCTATCGCCTTCTATATACATATATATCTTTTACTCGCCATAGATTTTTCGGCCCAGAAAGTTGCCTTCATCCAAAGTTGCCGTCGCCGTCGCGAGGCGTAGGTGTATAGTATCTATCTTAAAGTCTTTCTACCTTCTTCGCCTACTCTCTGTTTCTCTCTTACTTACTATGATAAACATAGAAATTGATGCACTTTTCTCCTCTTGATATGTATACATACATATATTATAGGTGGTGATAGGTGGGGGAAGCCGCTATACGAGAAAGCTTCTTTACGACTCCGGGACTGATCGATGCATAGCTTCGGTTTGCATCTTCCCACTCCTTTATTTATTAATACCATACCTTATTATTAGTGCCTGCGCTAGTTGCCTTATATTTTTTAATTACGCGCGAGAAAACGGTGCTGCCTGCGATTCTTATTACTTGTCGCTTCCCTCTCGCATCCTCTTCCCTTTTAATCTTCAGTCGGTTTTACATTGCGTTCCTCAGATCTTTGCTGGACGATGGCTTTCTCCGAACCAAGGCTCAGGCTTATCCAGGCCTTGCTATTCTAGGACACTATTTTCTGTGCTTACATTTTTTGAAATTTCTTAGATATGGGTAATCACTTTTTATTTTCCGAGAATTATAAATAGCATAAACGAATAATGCTTAAAAATCTGGACATTTTTGACTCCCTAATCATTTTATAACGACAAGTATTTTTAATTTACCCTGACGTATAAGCGAAACAATCGATCGACCTGTTCTCTGCTACTAACAGGACAAGGAGATCACAACATGGAATTCAAACTGTAATATTTAATATTACATATACGATATAGATTTACGATGGAATTTTATAAACAATATTCGCTTCTTGTAAATATGTCTAAATATGATTATTGAAATCATTCAAAATTCATTAAACTATATTTTATTTGCATATGAAATATGGGAACTCATAATTGCATTAATAAAAGTTTTATATTTATTGAGAACTTGATATTAATATTATTAATTGTCTCCGTAGTACATCACTTTCAACGCTTAGCCGAATAAACTATATTTGAGGATAGTATATTCATCAGCACTAATATAGATTAGCCAAGCTTGATTTAAAATATGAAATTATTTTTAATATTTTTACATAAGGTCATTAAAAATTTAAATTTCTTATTCATATATTTTCTTGTCTGGTATATGAATTCATAGCAGATGTTCCAAAACAATCGTTATTAACTTTTAAGTATGTCAAGTATTAACCTATGCAGATGAGTCTAACAACACCTAAATATTCTACAGAATAATTGAATATATTCAGATTCTTTTAAAGAATTTACTTTAAACGTATGTAAAAGAAAAATAAGATAGATATAAAAGTATATTTTTCATTTATTTTAAGTAGGCTAAAAACATTATTATTATTTATGTTGTTCTATCTACAAATTTATAAATTTGCAAATAATTTTATACTGAAAATAATTCTTATGAAGAATATTGTACTAGAGTAAAATATATGTAAAAATTAAACTTTTTAAAATTTTTCTAGAAATTTATAATATTTTTAGAATGCGTTTTACTGACTATTTGCATTCCGCTTTTACATTACATAGAGGACATTGAACTTTACAACTAATTATTCATTAACTGAGCAGAAATGGGTATTTAGTTATACCACAGAATTTGTGAACATTTATTATTTAGTAAAAACTAAATCAATAGAATATATATGTATAAATATAAATGAAATCTGGACGAAAAGACTTTTAAAAAAAATAAACTTGCCTATACTTCATTTTTTATTAATTATAAATGTAATGTGTAAAAAAACTTATGCAAAGTAATTCAGCGACCTTAATTTCAAAATTTTTCCTCGACTTGAATTATAATATTGGCTAATCGAGAGTACTATCAAGTAATATTTGAGTGAATTCTAAAATACATTTATAATATTATTATTATTATTTAGAATATTATTATGTGATGTTAAGGCCTGAGAAAAAATTCAATAACGCAGGTTTCTTTCGAGAAGAGCTTTTTTCTATCTTTTTTCTATCGTGAGATATTTCTTGAATATTGTAAATTTAAATATAGTCGAATAGTATAAGTAGTATAAGTAGTATAAGAATAGTATAAAAAGTAATTACTTGAAACAAATAGCCTGAAATGTTAGGAAATCGTCAAATTTTCAAATAGAAGGAAAATAAAAACTTCTTCATACTAATAAATTCCATAAAAATTAAACTTTTAAATTAGAGTTTAACTATATAAAACATCAACTCGACTTGGGTGACACGAATTACGAAAGCTATTATTGCGATCGACATTTGTCGGCTCATGATTAGCGACAATAAGACTATTCCTCTATTCTGTGATATCCATTCGGCCCCTTAGCTTACACTTTTTTTTATCTCGTTAATCACCCATTTTTTTCATATTTTCATTTATAACATTGTACCGCTTCTACACAAATACTGTCCAGTTTCATGACTAGATTTTATATTTCTGAGGATTATATCAATTTTAAACCCCAGCAAAGCCATGGTTAATAATAATTTTTCATTATAAATATTATTAACTTAGTAATTCAATATATTATTGATAACCGACATGGCTCAGATTTTTATAAACTTTAGAAGGGGAATGTTGGAAAACTATTTTGTAGAGAAGCAGATTTAAACTCATTGTGGTCCAAAACATGCTAATTATAATAAAAATCTGAAATATAATAATAATCTGATTATAATATAATGTTCAAAATAAAGCAATATTGTTTCATGTTAAAATTTTTATAGAAAATTTTTTAATACTTCTTTGAGTATTGAAATCATTCTTCATCCTTGTCTGTTTTATAGAATTTTGCGTCGCTATTAATTTCTACATTTATTGTTCCATTATTAATGGACTATCAGTATCTTTTATTAAATAGTTTTATAAAAATTTTTATTATTGTTAGGATTTAATTTTTACGTGCTATATAATAGTGAATAAAAGGTAATAGTAAAAATGATTTTTTTTAATGATTTGCATATGTTAAATAGATTTTTTTATTATTAAATTATATGAGATACAGTTTTTACCAAGATTTTAACTGCGTTATTTTTTATTAATTAAGTTTCTGAATGTGAGAGGGCTAGTAATATGAATAATTATAGACTATATAGATATATCATTAAAAAATAATGATTTACAATTTATAATCCAACTAAAACTTTCCTATATTATAGAATATTCTTGCAATAATTAATACCTAGAAATTATAAATGTATACATATTATAAAGAATAATTAGCTTATATAAAGAGTATATTTCTAATGTAAATATCATATAGTTTATAATATTTATTTTCATTTATTTATTAATTCAAAAATACAAATAAATTAAATTTATATAATTTTTGTGCTCGGTTAGGTTTATCATTTATGATAGAAATGAAAATTATTTTGAAAATTTAAAAAAAACTAAATAAATATAAGTGCTCAACAATATGCTTATCTTCAACTTCCCAGGCTAAATTACAAAAATGGAGCAATCGATAAATCGCGTTTCATTGCTTTAATTATAAAACGAATGAAAAATTGAAAAAAAAAAAGATATATGAATTAATAATTAGATTAAGTGAAACAGAAATTATATTAATAATACTGATAATTTCTTTGATTAATTGAAAAATAATTAATAGCTTTGGAAAAATATGCATATGGCCATATAATTGACTCACTATTTTGTAATATACATACAATTAAAAAGAAAGAAATTAATACTCAATTTTATAATTAAAAATAGTAAAAACGAAATATCATATTTATTTATATGGTTTATAAAATCCTTCAATAGATTTAAATTAAATTTCGTATAACATATAGTTTTTATTTGTATTTATATTATTTATCATAATAGTTTATGAATGGCTTATAAGTTACTTTCACTTAAATATAAAATGTTGCTTAAGTGCCGTATAGTCATGACGTATCAAATTATATCATATCATAGATATAAAACATATATAAATTTTGCTTTCTTATAGATGATTTCGGCTTTAAGATTTATCAAAAATTTTTCATTTGAGGGTAAGTAATAGGATGTATTCAAAGTTAAGAAATTTAAGAAGCATAAATAAATAATAGTGTGTAATTAACATGACGTTAAATAGAATAAATGTATGGTGGTTGTTTCATAAAAATAACGAAAAAATAAAAATAGAAGTTAAGCTAAATGGAATATCAAGTTAAATAGGAATATCTTAAAATTCGAGTCTATTGATTTTAAGACGGAAAAGAATCAAATGTAGCAAATTACGAAGACATTAGTTAGCCTCAGTTTTTGGCGCTAAAATAAATAACATACCGAAGCATTTCTCAATCTAAAAAGGGTTTTTTTTTTTTATTATAGTCGAAAGTAGTTAATTTACACAGGAGACGCTCACACTTTTCAGTCTATCAGCATAGTTTAAAAAAAAGGATAATTATAAATAAAAATATAAAAAAGAGGAGGTGGACCTAATGGATATCACTTAATGGATATGCCGAATAAATGCGATAATGGCTGATCTACGAGAACCACTCGCACACATTTACATGCTCACTGACACGCGTAGCCACGCCCACACGTAGCCACCTTATTTTTTGGCGCACACGAACTTACGTGACATGAAGGCGCGCGAGCACGGGTGACTACGAAGATCTCGCAACGGTGACAGTGAAAAAGGAGGAACGAAAGAGCGAGCAGCGCAGCTAGAGGGATGAGAAAAAAATGAAGGGATGGAATCTATATATAGAGAGAGAGAAAGAGAGAGAGAGAGAAAGAGACAGGGGGAGAGACAGGGGGAGAGACAGTATGTGCGTGTGTGTAATGTGTAAGAGAGCTCGGCCTGCCCGTGATAGCGGTGTACACCAGTCTATTGCAGAGGGCATTTCAGCAAGATTGCCGGTGCATTGACCCCAGGACAGAGACTACGTGTCACCCCTACATCGTCGTCGCTCAGTTTTGTGATAGAACGGGAGAAACAGGGATTAAGAGAAAGTAAGATAAAGAAAAAAGGAGAAAGACAGAGGACCGACAAACCGACACATTATTATATTCCTCCTTTCTTCGGCTTTCTATCTCTCTTTCTCTCACTACGTCAATCCTTTTTCGTTCAAGACCTCCACTTCTGCCACTCCGACCGATCGAGCGAGCTCCTCATCCTCCTACTTCTCCTTTTCATCTCCTTCATCTGTTCTGTTCTTCATTGCTTCTTACTCATCCGATCCCTCTACCACGTCCTGACGCTTGTTAAATGCTACTGCATTTCCCTCTGTCTGGCTTTTGGTCTGTCTGTTCTTTTCTTCTCTTCTCTATCTATCTGTCTTCTCTTTCGCTCTCTCTCTCTCTCTCTCTCTTTCTCTCTTTCTCTCAATAGTTAATTTTCTCTTTTTATCTCTTCTTATTTATTTTTATCTAACTGATTTTTTTTCACAATAAAAATTAATAACAATAATTCATAAAAGTTATGGTTGGTTTTATTTCTACTTCGATTATTATTCCAATTGCAAAAATTTTAATAATATTTGATTAATTTTTAAATCATTCCTCTAAATCAATATTGAAATGAAGAACAATTATTCTCATGTAAATCATCCAGTGTATCTCACAAAGTATAAAATTAATATTTTAGTTGAAATACATGTGCTACTATTATCACGAATTTTATAACTTGTTGAAAAAGTTTTTCCATATTTAATTAATTATGTTCATGCATAAAAAATTAATAGTGATTAAAAAATATAAATGATATTTTCTAAGGTAAAAGAGATTTGTAATATCTGGTTCAGAGCAACTATAAATAGTAAAACTAAAAAGCATATGATTTAAAGAAATTTTTTTAGAATATGTTCATTTCAATTTTTTAAATATATAAACATTTCGCTCGTATAATGCTTTCTTTCACAATAATTAAAGTTCTTATCATTTAATATAATTAAAGAATTGTTTTTATACTGTAAATTTCTCTCGAAATATAATGTACATAACGTTCTTTCTCTTGACCCTTGATGTTCTCATTTTCTGTCTTTCATCATTTCGTTTATATATATATGTTTGATTACATTTGAATATACCAGTATAATGTTTGAACAATGTAAAAAGGTGATCAGGAGAAAATTTTCAAATATTATTTTATATGTAAAGAAATATTGTAACTCGTTATTATAAATCATTAGTCACTACTTTTAAAGTGATGAAATAAAATTTGATTGAAACGATTTTTATGGTTGTGAATAATAATTATAAATAAGTGTTAAATAATTTGGAAATTCAAAGCCTCAAACGTCCGTTTTCGATATCTAAATATATATAGATAGATAAATTTACAATTTAAAACAATATTAAGATAAGTATATGTAAGTATTAAGCTAAAAGTTACTGCCAAAATATCATTGCAGCTTACCATTCGATAATCTCCAGAATATAATGGTTAGATCTGTTAATGGAGGTCTCGACTATTTAAGTAGAGCTAACTTATTAATTTAATAGAGAGATAAAAAAAGGAATAATATTAAAAAAAAAGTTGAAAAAAAGGAAAGGAAGATATAGGGGCAGCATGTCAGAGTAAGTAATGAGAGAAAAGAATGTATCCTTGGAAACCGTAAATGAAAAATTAAAATTACCTAATGAAGATGTCTGACATAAAACGAAAATGCGAGAAGAGGCTACGGGTGGAGAATAGCGCATCAAGTGTTCCTATAGCTTTTAGCAGCTTGCGCTTTAGTGCGTGACTCAAACACGTTTTCCACGTTCTCTAAGGAGTTGATGAGTCGTGGCCAGGGTGAAATAAGAAAAAATCCCGCGCGTCCCGCGTATGAGCATCGTAAAAGCCGCTCAATTAGCGCTCGAGGTCTGTCGCTTCGCGCGCGTACTCACGATTTTGCAACTTTACCTCTCTTTCTCTGTCTGTATGTCTGTCTGTCTGTCTGTATGTATGTCTGTCTCTCTCTCTCTCTCTCTCTTCTCTCTCTCTCTCTCTCTCTCTCTCTCTCTCTCTCTCTCTCTCTCTCTCTCTCTCTCTCTCTCTCTCTCTCTCTCTCTCTCGCTCTCGGGACCGTGTTCTCGAGCCGCAATTTTTCTGCCTCCTTTGCGTACGCACTACGTGGAAATCAGAATAATCATTTACATCAAGTTAGCTACACGTTTTTCTTACATTAAGCTAGACATGCTTTTTGCGACACCGTTCGAACGCTTGCATGTGCCGATGATAGAAAATATGAGAATGGCGGGGAGGGGAGTGCGATGGATCGCCGATGAGCACGAGGTCGATGTTTATGCGCTGTGCGCTATTGCCGCGGTAAGGGTAAAGAGGGTAAAGATGCCCAACGGAAATGCTGTGTCCTCAACAGGAATATTTTTGATCCCGACAATGTACATCTGCTCGTGCATGACGTTCTTTTGTTACAAAGTTCTTTTCTCTGGCTGTCCAATTGAAAATTTAAGTGAAATTTATTGATTGTTCACTGCATAAATATTCTAGACTGAGATTAACCGAAGTATTTTAGCGTCACTGTTCAACAAACATGAATTTTACAAAAACGTTTCTCCAATTATCGTTACTTTTAAACTTATACGCTTATTTAACGACTATCAAATATTACATTACCTTTTAACCATTTTTAATAGCCAGACGTTATTTAGAACTTATTTTCACTTCTTTAATAATCCATCCAATTCCTTTGAAACTACGTAATGACGCAAACTCCTCTAATTGTCAAATGAACATTCTTCTATTATGTAATGAAGTTTATTTGAGCCTATTAAAATATTTTATTTGAAAATCTATTATCTTCAAAAATCTTCATGAATTTCTTATTAAGTTAATATATTTTCTAGATACCCATATCATATTACTTTTATTGTAAATAGAAATATGATGAACAACTAGCTTATATATTATAAAAACTTTTAAATATAACGAGAGAGCTTTAAATAACCTGAAAGCATATTACCTTTTATAAAATTAAATGCTCTTATTAATATTGATATGTTTTATACATGTGATTACAATTTAATGTAATCTGAATATAAATGATTAACTTTTTTTTAAATTTCATAACATATTAGTACTCGTAAAAATTTGAAATTTAAATAAACTAGCAGAGTACTTTTCTATCAGTTTTAAAAAATTTTGTTAATTTACATGATCATAAAATCTCTTTAATTATTAAATCTTTACGTAGTATCTATTGCGTAGTAATGCAGTTGTAACAATAAAAAAATGAGTAAAAATTCATGAGACAAGACACGTCAAAGAGGTCGGAGACAAGGAAAGAGAAAGAGATAAAAGTACATATGGAGTCAGAAAGATTGAAGAAGAAAGGTTTTTCAGGTAAAGAAAATTGTGATTCGACAGCTTGTCACATAATTAAAACGTTACTTTCACTATGCACTTTGCACTTTGTTTATTAGGCTCTCCGGATTAATCGATTCATACAAATGCGTATATTGCTTTACTAAAATGCCAATTTATAAAAACTATCTAAATTGATTAAGCATCTGTCTTATTTTATAAATGCGCATATAATATATATAATCTACACGCGCGTTTATGTGTAATTCAATCGGTTTATTTTTTGACAATAAGAATCGCGTTGAGGCACTTTCTCTCTCTCTCTCTCTCTCTCTCTCTCTTCTCTCTCTTAGTGTATCTGCTTGTATGTAATGACGTTAACCATATTTCTTTTTAGATTGACTTAATTGCTCTGTTATTACAAATGTCTTAAAAATTTACATTTAATGATAAATAAATTGAACTCTAATTTTAAGATTGTCTAGTCTTTCAGACCCCTTAATAGATCAGTTAATAGTTGCTTTATTCAATCACTATCAATAATAATAAGAATTCGAATTTACTCGTTAAAGTAATTACAGTATACAGTTGTTACACTTTCGTTTCTCTTCAAATGTAGATCAACCATGTATTTCTGTAACTGAAAATTTTTAAATTTATTCAATATTTGTCACTTATAACAAATTGATTTATTGTCTCAATTTAGTGAAAACTTAGCATCTCTTTATTGCCTTACCATTTTATTATGATCATCGTCATTCGTAGACAAAACAACTTAATAAAATAAGATCTGCCGAGTGAATCTTGGTTCAAATATCTTAAATTAAATGTTTCATACAAACATTATATCTGGTTCTCATTCTGCTAATTTTGTCGTTTTATATAATACCTACATTGAATAGTCAAACATTTAGCTTGGGATTAAGGAGGTATTTGTGAAATTGCAAAGTCTGTTGCTCTAAAATCCGGCGAATTTTATAGTTATCTTAAGGAGTCATTTTTGTTCTTTCTCTTTTAATTTATACTTAAAAACAAATCCATAAATATCTTTGCTCGCTTCGCCATCACCAAAAAGTAGTTCATTACAAAGATTAAGAGCGGCCCATCGAACCCAAACTATTAATAATGGCGCATTTACGCGAAAAGAGAGAAAACGGAAGAAGAATTGAATAAAAAGTGCAATTGTGTGCACTTGGTTCAAATAAAGGGATAATACATGATTTATTATTGTCAGATAGGTCAGATACAATGTGGAAGAAAAGAAAATATCTGAATAAAAGAATTCCAATAATAAAAATGACCCATATTCCAATCTAAAAGGTGTCATGGCTTGTTTGATGTCAATATACATAGACACGTTAAAAGGTTATAAATTAAAAAAACGTTAACGAATGATCACAAAGAAAAATTCGACAAACAAAATTTTATAATTCCCAGCTTATATAGATTTGTAAGGCCCACTAATATTTAAGAATTTAAATATACTTATTTAATATAAAATAAAGATTTCAGTTTCAATTCAATTGAAATAAAAATGATTTGAATATAAAAATAATTTGAGTATACGATAATTTTAAATATTACGTATTTATTATATACTCTGGAAAATATTTTGAATGCATTCTACGATTTTTATAAAAAATTTTATACGGTTACACCACCTTTTGCTAAAAAAAAACAAACTTTAAATAGTTATTATTAAGAAAGTTTGAAATTAAATTTTTTTATAATTTTCTTTATAATTGTTTTTAGAAGTTTCATTAATTTTATACGAAATATTTTGAATTAGTATTTTTAAGAATAAAATAGAATGTCAAAGCTTTTTTAATATGAAACGATCTATTTGAAACGATTTGAAACGTGGTTGAAGTTGAATACTATGCTTGCATTATGTCATGAATATATAAAACTCTGTTTCATACTTTAGTAATTTTTTTTTAAAATATAAAGTTATGTGCGATTCGAATTCTTTCGTCATGATTAAAATGCTAATTTTTCTGGTTATTCAATTAATTACAACTTTAAGAAAGATATAAATGTTATAAATTGACACTATCAGTGAGATTTACATATATCTTTGTTATCCTATATATCTTATATATTTTTTAATTCGCCCATTTGATTAGCCTAAATGCTTCATTAATAAGTATGTATGAATTAATACGAGAACTCATGTCATATATAAGGCAACGTTTGCTTAAAAAATTAAGAAATATTTTTATTAAGCAATTGAAGAAATAAAAGGAATACGAAACAATAATTTTAGAAATTCATTTTTCATACATTTTTTCCGAGTAAGAATTACTTGCATTATTAAGGTGAGCTGTGAATGGAGTGCTTGCTAAAAAATTAAAATAATAAAAAGAGGGAAGAACCCTAAGATATATCTATACAGATTTTACTTGCAACTCGTCATGTACGTGTCGGAGTGAAATTTGCGCTTTCTCTCTCTCTCTCTCTCTCTCTCTCTCTCTCTCTCTCTCTCTCTCGATCGCTCGCTCTCTCGATCGCTCGCTCTCTCAATCTATCTATCTATCTATCTGATGAACAACTACAGTCACAAACGTACATGAATACCTTTAGAGTGAATACATCAGAAACGCTCGTCCGTCTGCGTTCGAGACTTCGTAATAGCACGACCCCTCCGCGCGTGCACACGCCCACAATGCACTCGCGCGCGCGAGTTCGATATTACATTACGTGCTCCCCGACAGCTGCTCGGTCTTCGGTGCCTCTGTATCAAGGTTATCGGGTCTCGGGACTCGTGTATGAACCCTTGATGCTTCGTCCTCGTCTATAGCATAAATCAGCATATCGGCAAACGCTCGACCGCAGCGCTCGTCGAGCCGTCACTGGCATTAGAGAGGGGGGTGGGGGGTCAAGGCGGGAAAGAAAGAAGAGAGGGAGAGCCTCGTTTCGAGCACCGGCACCGTTAGGTTTAAAGTTTCAAATGGCACACGCGCCACGTCCCTGCGTATGCGTGACTGCGCGCCTGCACATAACAGGTTCGATCACCTTAGTCCGACTCTGGAGGTTCATTGAACTCGCTCGCAGGAGTGAGTCCGACAACGAACGCGTTGTGCTCTCCCTCCACCGGAGCCCGACCTCCCGCTTAATTGCTCCCGGTTGATCTCACCCCAATCCCTCAACGCTACTCTCTCTATCCGGTGATCGCCGAACAATGCCCAACAACGAGGCCGATCCTGGCATATCTCCTCCTCCCCTCGCGCTAGCCAAGATCGCTGCCACCACCACGCGTCCCAGAAGCAGTGAGTCTCTCTCGTTAACAGGTTATTAATAGCCAACAATCGAGAAGATGAAAAATCGGCCGGCTTCGCCGCGATCCCCTCCACTTCCGACATCGCCGCCACCACCCCCTTCACCACCTACTCGTACTCCTGCTGCGGAGGCTTAGGGTCTCATCTCGCAACTTCGGTCTAGGTCAAATACCCGAGGCGCTCTCGGACGAGGGCCAGACGCGACCCCATTACTCGAGACTGGAAGGGCGCATCCGGACAGAGAGAGAGAGAGAGAGAGAGAGAGAGAGTGTGAGAGAGAGTGTGTGAGAGAGAGAGTGTGTGTGTGAGAGAGAGAGAGAGAGAGAGAGTGTGAGAGAGAGAGAGAGAGAGAGACTGCGCCTCGAAATAACCGTCCCGAGCCAAGACTGAGCTCTCCTGACGGAGACCACTGACTTAGTCTCCCTATGACTGGAGCCCGACTCCTCGGCCTCCTCCAACTCCTCCGACTCCTCCGCCTGCTTCGCCTCCTTCTCCGCCTCCACGAGAAACGCATTAAATTCTCCCTCTGTCGACGAGAGAGATTCTTTGTCTAGATTCCTCGGGACGTGGATTATCGTGTGGGAAGAGCCCTGACCTATTTTTAGGGCCAGCCACGGATTTATTGGCGGCTCAATAATTCATTAGTCTTGTCGCTCGATAGAACTGGCAGATTCGTGCACAGCTCACATAAATTGCCGGGCTAGACAACAGCTGCTCGACGTGCTAATTAAAGGAACAGCAACAAAGGATCTAGCCATCATTAGGTATTCAGTTTTCATTGAGTCACAGCTCCGGAGGGCTCCAGCAATTATCGAGGACCAGCTTGACCTCCACCGCCGTCCGCCGGCCTCCTTCTGCTGCTCAGACATATACCCCCATTAGATCGTATTTTCGCTTCCTAAAAAAACTCTTGCGCAAATCGAATCCCTTTGACCGCTTTTTTTTCATAATCACAGTTTCTCGTGTTTGCTCCGACTTTCTCAACGTCTTTCGGCATTAGCTAATCCATTAAATTTCAGTCATCTTATTTACCCTACTTTCTTTTATTTACGAAGATTTTTCTTTTTATATATATATATATATTTATTTTTTTTTTTTTTTTTTTTTTTTTTCTATTTATTGTTTTTCTATCAATGCACCACAGTATATCTTGCAATTCTGATGTTTAAGCTTCATTGCAACCGGGTTATTGTAAGCTTTCCCACCCACATATTGTTGAGATTAAGAAATCAACGATATAAAAGTTTTGTGCAATAATAGAGTTTTCTCGATAATTTCACCATTTTAATTACTTTTTTACAGAAATAGTAACAAACCCCTTTCAGTTCGACCAGTACAAAAATTATATTCCTATTGCTCTTTTTTTTAACATTAATGCTTTATTTACTTCAAGGCCAATAATTACAAAAAAATCAAAATATTTTACAAAATTTAATTTTAAATTCAAGTACGATGCATATTGTAATTATCACATTAGGTAAATCAAAATAATATTCGATTTTAATTTGGTTTTAATAAATTATACAATTTATTAAAATGTCAATAACACCGTAATAAAATTTACTATAGGATGATATATAGGTTACCCAATTTATAGCTTATAATCAAATACTGAAGAAAATATACTTATTCCTAATATTGTAGTAAGTAACATTATCACATTTAATAGTTAATTTGATGAACTTTTGTAACGGACAGCGCGTCTATGAATTAATCATATATAAAAGTATAAATAATTTTATAATTTTAAGATCTTCTTTGTATTAAGTTTAATATAATATATTAACAATAAAAATGAACTTATTTTAATAAATTGTTATCGCTATTAAAAATTTTATATTAAAAAATATCTCTGTATAAAATATGTAGCAATTTATAAAAAAGAGAATTTTGCGTTACATATCAAAAAATTTAAAACATATATTTTATATTTAAAAATGATGGCATCTTCTTGATATCATAATGGGAAAATATAATTATCAGACAAGACTATTGTGCGATTAAATACATAGATTTAAAATTAATTTCAACAGTGATAAACAACAGATATTAAACTTCTAATGTATTAATAAATAAAGAATGGGATTTGATTCTTAGTAATTACAGTAATAGGCCAATAAAGTAATTTCTTATTAGACTTCTACGTATAATCATAATTTGCTTGTATAATTTATTGGAGGTTACTTTTTGAGCTTAGAAATGGTTTAGTTCCGTATTTAAAACAAAAGATGTATGTTTAATTAAAATGTTCTACGATTATAAAGGGGAAGCAGAAACCCGTTAAAAAATCGTACAGTTCGCTCTTGAATAAATCAATGTACTCTCCTCCATTATTCATTCAAGAAAGTTTCGGGTATGCAACTTAGCGAGGAGTCGATCGTTTTGCCTTTTTTATGTTAAATGTTTCTTTGGTAGTCATTGTGCACATTGACATATATCTTATATAACATATATATATATATATATATAACATATATTCATATTTCATAGAAATTAAAAAATAGAGGGATCGAGCGAAAAACTAAAAACGAACAATTAAAAAAGATACGTGATGAAATAGATCACTTACGAATGATATCGTTTACGTCTTTATAGCTCTTAGTACTTTTTATTGCTTGCGTTTTTTCTTAGATGCTCTAAAGTAGGACATTTTTATACTAATGATTTACTTTAAGTAATGAAATATGTTTTATTGATTTATTTTCATGGTGCACTGTGCTGTGATTTTTTTTTTTTTTACAAAATTATCCATTTTGAATTATATAGTAATTTCCATCTTCGTCTTAGAATAAATATATTAGTAAAATTCCGATGTTACCTTTTATGTTAAACTATGGGCTCTTTCATTTTAGTTTAATTATTAATTATAGATTAAAATTTATCTATTGTTCTCTTAATTGTTAATAACAAATGGAAGGAAAAAGAAAAGAAATGAATCCGCTCTAAAAGTGTATTATTTGTTATCTGTAAAAATATGCCAGCATAACAATATATGTAAACATATACAGATAGTGTCACGTTACTACTACCAGCGGAAATTGCGCATAGCTTCCCGGATAAGGGAACATCCTTAAATTACATCAAATTACTTTTCATCTCCTTCTCCTACTTACTTATTGTGCAGTGTTTTTTTAATATACTTTTAAGCATCATTATCTTTAAGGTAAATTATTTTCTTATGAACACAAAAGTATATTTATGATTACGATCGATTACATGAGTAATATTTATCTCCACTATGCATTTATATCAGATAAGGATTTTTATCGGGTAATTACGTAACTGTCTTATTTGGAGTAAAGCTCTTACAAAATAAGAGAGTATTAAAATGCTGAATGAGTTAATATTGGACAGGTTCATTAAAAATACAGGACCTTACTCACCGGGAGAAGTATTTAAATTTCTGAGAATCGTATGCGCAAGAAAGGAACTTGATGGATGAAATATTCATGTTTAGAAAGGGTGGCGTTTAGGAAGTAGCTATTGATAAGAAAAGGATCGTATTTGGTGACAAAATTATCAAGTCAGCTAGGCCAATGATAAAGGAAAAGGATATTTATGGTGATGGCAATAAAGGGCTATCAATGCCAAGTAAGGTCAAATACGAGCCTTGTATCCTCGGTAAAAAAGTATGAAAGTAAAAAAAAGAGAGTGAAATAAAATAAAAAAGGAAGGAAAATGAATAAGAAAGGGGGGATCGAGAGAGAAAGGGCGAGAGACAAAGGGCAAGGCGTTCACGTCCCTAAAATATTGTGTGCGGTCGAGAGGACGACACACATCGAAGTAAGAGAGCATCTATAGCCTCCGTTCGATGGCAGAGTGCAGAAGGCGCCGGAGGTTCAATGAACCCGAGATGACGTGATATCGCCGCACGCTGGGAATTTATTATACGCTACTCTCTTTCTTTCTCTTTTCTTCTCTCCTCCTTTTACCCTCGCTTTCTCCATTGCATCGTACTTGCAAATAATCGTAAACGGGAAGCGGCAAGCTCACTTACTGGAGCCGACCATCCCGTGTATTTTTTCCTCCTCGCGGTTCATAGCTTGTGCGGCTTGTGCGCCGCACTCGTGTTTTTAGCAGTGCGAGGCGATGAGCAATGGAAATGTAGGCTTTTTATTTCCGAGTCAATGCCAATGAGTGATTGACAGTAAAAGAGTATGAGATCTTTAAGATCTTCCTTTCCTTCCGATAAAATTTACATTTCTTTTGCACCTTATACCACCTCTTTTTTTTCTTTTTTCTTTTCATTGCTTTCATACCAATTTTTCTTTCTTTGTTCTACTCTCTCTGTCTTTGTCTCTCTCTCTCTCTCTCTTACCGTCCACGACGCGTGTACGCCTGTAACATTTATCGAAACGTATATAATCCCAAATTTAAATAAGCTTTCCGCTTACATCGCGTAACCTAAAATACAATTTACTTGTCCAAATGTATTGTACAACTCTTTTGATCATTTATAACATACTATAATTTCAGCTAATATATACTGCGTAAACACATTCACACGCACACCGAACAATTTCGAAACAATTTTAATGCCTCAATGCATGGTGTACATTGTATCATAATTAATAGGATATCCAATAATTGCAGGTATACATTGAACATTTTTTATTATATAATATTTTAGTGATTTAATATTGCCTTTGATTACTTTGTGTGGCTATAAAATTTGATTTTGTAAGATAAGTTTTCATTAAAATTGAGACTAGGAATATTGTTCATATCTAGCTTTAGTTAAACAATCATAAATTAGATAAATAAAGCCACTTCCAAATATACTTTTTCATTATCTCATTCATTATATCGTCAATTTTAGAAATGCATTGCCCATTATCATTCTTTTCAGATGGTATGTAATTATATCTTTATATATATATTTCTCATTATAAAAATAAATTAGAAAAGTCTTCGACATTTTATGAATAATGAAGAGCTTAGAAACTAATTGTATCTATTCAATATATAGATTAAATTGAACTTATATGGATTTTATTTCGATATTTCGTAATTTATATCATACATTTCTATTCTTACAAATAAATTATTTATACAATAGCAATCGAGATATTTAGAAAATAATTAAATTTTATTATCATACGTTAAAAGGTGCCCACCCATGCTCAGTAGTTATTTTTAATTTATTCAAATATTTATTTACATATTGTGTAAAGAATTACGCAAAAAATCTACATCGACTTCATTCTCAATTGTAACATACCGTTATAGTAAAATTAGTTTTCATCATAGTAATTAATGATATTTTTATGGCTATAAAATAAAAAAAAGAACATTGAATTATAATGATATAGAGTCTGCAATTCGACTAAAATATTAATGGCTTTTATAATATAAAGCTTTTAATATGTGCCTAAAAGATAGCTGTAATCATGAATTATTCATTACAATCAAATTTTGTTTAAATTATTTCTTTTTACGTACTATCAATCAGTATGAGTGTGGTTTAATAATAGATATTAAAAATAATCTTAGGGATGAAAAGGATGATAACTCTTTTAATTTAGTAAAGTTGTACATTTAATTTATTCGAATTCCAATTGAAATCGTAAGATATAATTGAATTTAACGAAATAAAATTTTGAATTAATAATCGAGTTGATTAAAATTTAAGCAGGGAATAATTTGAAAAGGCTGTTTTAAAACGAAATATTAAGCTTAAATGTATAGGGATGATGGAGATTTTACGGAGATTACAATGAGTTTAATAAATATTGAAAACTCATTATAATGAAAATTGACGAAATTGTTGAAATACTTTCAATTCCGGTTGATTTCGATAAAAGTCATACGGTCCTTATAATTATGATGCGAGAGGAAAGGAAGGGAGCGTGCCAGAGTTGATAAGAACTGGTGAAAATAAATGGAGAGAGAGGATTATTGGGGAAAAAGAAAAGCTATTCTCGAGACGTTCGAGCTCGTCAATAGAGGGAATTTCTCAATTTCCCGATTCCTTGAAAGCCAGGTTGACGGACGAGTCAAAAGATTCACTTGCCTTTTTCTCCCTCTCTGGCCGCCCCACTCTCTCGCTCTTTGAGTCTGTCTCCCGCTCTTTCTCTTGCCGACTTTTTGCGCGTCCCTTCCATGGCAACCGGTGTCGTTCGTTAGAAAGTTAAGAGCGCGGCGGCCACTTGCCAAAGACGGCGCGTATGTCAGGGGATGCGCGCAGTGCAGCGCTGATCGCGAGATTGTTCCACTAAACGACCGGTCGAGCCTCTTTCCGCGACCTTGGCAGGACGTTTTCACGTTGGCGCTGCAGGGCGGGAGGGAGGGATTCGGGCGGTCCGGCAGCAACATCAGCGGAGCCAGCAGCAGCACCGTCACCGTCAGCGTCACCGTCACCATCACCGGCACCGGCACCGGCAGCAGCACCAGCAGCGGAACCAGCAGCGGTAGCAATAGGAGCGACTGACTTGCTTTCCATCGTCCGTCATATTGACGGCCGCTTTCCGATTGCAAGAGCGACTGGGCGAACGAGCGGTCCGCGTCTTTTTTTTTTTTTTTGGTTTTGTTAAAGGTCCCTTTATGCCGAGCCGGTAGAATACACGAGCTCATCTGCTCGCGCGTGCGCAGATTATGTCAAGGGGCCTTCTTTCCCCTCGGCTGGATTTGTCTCGCTGAGAGTTGTAGTATTAGAAAACCCGTTCGGCGACCTCTCGAAAGCGGCCCTAGCAGTTCTCGACTCATTTCGCCTCGGAGCTAACTCGGCGCCGTTTTACTTCCTTCCGAAATTCATTTTATTGCCTCCGCGAGCCTCCTATGGACGCCCGGCATCATTAAATGAATTGACCGCGCGTTTATTGACTTGGCCTTTTTATCATTTGCCATTTAAACGGTTTATTGGAAGGAGAGGCCGATCACGCAATCCTTCTCACCTCTCCTCACTCGCTAATTCATTGAAGAAGCTTTTTTCTTCTTCAATTACGTGCTTCGTTATTAGGTACGTTATCGCGACAAGTAGGGGCGGCTATACTTTTCTTATCGTACTTTATCGGGTACTCGACAAACATGTACTTTAGTTTCTCGTATCCTATAAATGTACGTTCGGAGGTAGTTTTTCCTTATCATTTCTACTCAAACACTGCCAAATTCCAACTGGCATACAGCTCAGTCGATACAGCGTGATTTTACTATTTTATCAGAGATAAGCTATTAGCGTTCGTCTGATCTTCATCTCTCCATCATACGATGAATGATTCGACTCCTTCATTATTTATTAAAAACAGCCTTTATAAGTTTATATTATGATAAGATTGATATATGGTAAAAATTCATGAAGAATAATATTGAAATTTTCTGACAATAAAAACAATTTTATTAAATAAAATTTTTATTCGATTTATTATATAACTATTGTGATTAATTAAATATTAGTCGGTTTAAGCAATCATAAGGAAAGTTGCCTTTTTATATAAGGAATGACGTTACGATGGCAAAACACTACGCTGATAATGTTATAGCAGAAATGTAAGTTTCAGTTAATTTCATAAATATTGCTCGTTAAAAAAAAAAAAATAAATAAACAAATAAATAAATAAACATATAAATAAAATAAATTGTCTTTTACTCTCGGGGTTATTGGGGTAATATCTTTATTGGGATCTGTATCTTCGTTTTCCATTTTTTTTCTATTTTCAGTCGGATAAAAACAATTATTCGGTTCTTAATTATTTACTGAGTCGCTAACTTTCAAGAAGTTCTGCAGAATAACATACGCCGTAAAGTTCCTTCCTCGTGCCGACAGATATTTATGTACGTTTGTATGCGTGTGACTGCGCGCGTGTACGCGTTTATGCATAGCGAGTCGTAATATGCATAGAGGTTCGAAAGGTAGGTTGGTCAAGTTAATAATAACGAGCAAAATTTATAATTTCAGAGTGGAAAGTTCAGCATTACAGTTGGTATGTCCGCTGGATTCTCGTCCGGTGCAATTAGTCTTCCGAAATCTCCAAGTTGTGAAGGACAAAAGATCTCTTTTACGCGATGTCTCTGGTGTCGTCAAGCCAGGCGAACTCCTGGCTGTCATGGGACCCTCAGGTATGTTATTATTTCCTTTATTTATACTTTTGGCTGACGATACGTCTGTAAAGAATCATCTATTACGGTAATTGTTAAGCTGACATATTAGATTTCCTAAAAGTTTCCCACGCACTCCTGAATGCGAGAAAGTCATTCGTTTCAAAGAACGCCTCATTTCGAATAATTGCTGAAAATTCAAAATAAAGCTCCACCAGCCGAGTCGAGTGCTTTTATTCTAAAAACAATAAATTCTTGGATAAACAGTAAAATAATTTGCTTCCCCGACCCCCCTTACTACTCGAAAGGTTGCGGTAAATCGACGCTGCTCAATTGTCTATCTGGCCGAATCGGCTTGGACAGTGGCGAAATTTGGCTGAACCGAGAAAGACTTACCAAAAGATGGCGACGAAGGATCTGCTACGTTCAACAGCAAGACGTCTTTTTCCCCGATCTCACGCTCCGACAGACCCTAGAGGTAAGCTTCTATTTATTTATACGCTTGAATGAAAATATACATGCCGCTACTGGCTTATTATAGAATAGAAATTTTCACCCGCCTATATTCCTTATTTACTATACATTGCGTTAGACTTGTTTATTTATTTATGTATTTTCTTTCTTTTTATTTGATTATTACGACGAAATTACAAATGAAGTAATCGGTTTCTTAATGAATTCTTCGTACTATATTTTATTAAAATATTAAATAAGTAACGAATTGAAAGCTTTAAAGCTGGAATCCTTTAGGGATACATGAATATATAAATCTTATAATACTTATTATTAAAATTCAAAGATTTTTAATAATTCGTCATATTATTCATAATATTGTAATTATTTCGACAACAGAATAGAGAATAAACTCATTTAGCGATACGCATAGAAATTGATCAGATAAATCGTAGTATCGTTTAGTTTTTCATATCTCTCGCATAGATCATGCGAATCATATATAAAAGGGAAAAAATGCATTAATGATATCAAGGAGGAAGAGGGTCACATTTATAGAAACTTCCTAGCGTGCTTGTATTTTCTGAGAAGCAGCGCTGAAAGAAGGCGATTGCGGAGGATAAGAGACGGACATATGATACTTTCATAGGACTGGAGACAAAGAATCTTCTTCATGGTAACTCGAGTGCATTACACTACCCTAGTAAGCATGAAAAGTTGCGATAGTTTTCATTTGTATTACGTGATGAACTGATATGAAGTTAGATATTTAAGAACGATTTACGCTTAAGGAATGTAAAAAGTGCGCATTAGATATTGGTAAAAGGTAGTTCATAAAAAATTAACAATAAAAAATGGTCGCTAAAAATTTTCACAGTACAAATTGTATCATCTTGATACCTATCTATATCTACGTATACATACGTAATAAATATAATTATACTAATAAATTTTCTCCAGGCAAGGAAACATGACTTAGTTTCATATTGGAAAAAGAAAAAAAACAATAAGTTTCAATTAAAAAATTTTGGATTTCGACAATTGCTTGTTATTAAAAGGATAATTTATTCGTTTTGGGAAAGGTCAATAGTTAAAATTAGAGGATTAGCCAGTTGAGAAATCCGCGAGCGGCGGATTTCTTATTGCGAGAAGGGAGATGGAAAAAGCTCTTGAGTCGATCTGACGTGAGAAGGGGCCGTCCAGCGGTCCCAAACAGTATATTCGCAGCGTTGGAACAACAATGTAGATAATGACCTCGTAGAATTATCTTTATTCAAGACGTCTCTTGCATCAGATAATCTCGCAACCGGGTGAGGGTCAGGTAGAAGGCTGGGCAAACGGAATCCATTGTGGGATCGGATGCGTGAAAGTACGGCTACGCTCGCACCGAGCTATGTGCCAGGAAGTTCGATTACCTCGGTTTTATAGAGAGCACCATCAGGATGCGAATCCTCGTGGAAGGAGATTGTGGGCGCGCTCCATCCGGTGAAATCCGGATTTTCTCTCGCGGCGGCGTCGCGCGCTTTGACAAGCCCACCTATGTTCGTTAAGGTCCGAGTGCCGTGATTTAACGAATGATGTAAGTCACGCAATTAGTTGAGCTGGTGCGCCTTCTACGATTCTGCCGATGATGCCTTTCCTGCTCCTGAAACCCTCCGCCCGCCCCGCCGCCTGTCCCTGTCGTTGGCAACGATTTTTTTATCCTCTTTCCCGAGCGGCATCGCACTCCCTTTACTTTCGAAAAAGCAGCTTTAATAGACTCAGCTCCGGGCATCTGAAGCCTTTCTTTTCCCCTCATCCTAATTCCTCTATTCTTTTTTTAATTTTATAATCTTTCAAGAAATCTAGTCTTTTAGTTCGCTTAGAGTTTGAATCCGCCCGAGGCACATTAAAGGAATACGGCGATCAGGCCTCTTTATTTCTGGACTTGGCGTTCGAATATTGACGACGTATACTAATTGAAGGGAATAATGAGCTTAACGCTTGAATTTATTCGAGGACAGAATAAATACCGATGCCGTAAGCTTCGGAGCGTTCGAGGAACGGGGAGAAGCGTTTACGAAGGGGTGCGTCAAATATACGAAAGATTAGAGGCATGACCGATTTGTCAGTCACTCGGTTTATTATTAATTTATAGATAAATTATTTTTATTATTATTCGCTACGATCGTTTTATAACTGTAATATTATAATGCAATTTCACGATCCTGGCGAAGTATAAGGGGATCAAGACATGAACTTAGATCGCAAGCTAACGTAGCTATATGACCGAAGGGAGAATAAGGCAATGCTCGGGATAAATTTGAGAACGTATTTGAGATCCCCCGATCCGGCTCCAAGAGTCGCCTTTCATCCCCAGTAAGAACCCCTAATAGAAAAACTCGGAAGGAAGAAACGCGAGCGTTTCTGCGGATTGTGGCTCAGGATGAGCCACCCGTTGAGAGAGGAACCGTTACGAAGTTGTTGATTAAGGTTCGCGCCCCTTTCCGTACAGTAGGAGTAAGGGCTCAGGATGGAGGCGGAAAAAGGGAAGATGTTTTCTCGTGGGTGGGAGGGAGGGCAGGTGAGCGAGAAAAAGAGCCGGAAAGCTCGACGTGCCACAAGTTGCAAGAAATGGTATTAAGGAAGGGGCCGAGACGAATGAGAAAGACAGGAGGAGGGCCGCCGATATATTACGGCACGCGAGATATTACGGTCACTGTAACATTTTTCGTTCCTTTTTTGTCTACCTGCTGCCTCTTCCGCCGCCATCGCCTCCTTTTTGTCCCTCATCAGCTCGGTATTATGTTTTCAGCGCTACCCCAACCCCGAACTGGTTTTCAGCTATGCTCTTGGAAGCATAAGCGCACGCGCCACTCCGACCTTGAATTCCTTGAATTTCAAGAAGGTCGAAGTAGATGCGTCCCGTTATATTCGGAGGTGTCTCGCACTTCCACGCACGTACAGCCCTGGCCGCTCGGATAGGAGTGTCTTCGTATAAGTGTATTATAATGTCGTGGGACACGCTGCGGAGCGACTCTGCCCGCGCAAAAGCGCGACACCGATGACGGGAAGACCGCGCTTACCGGGGACATAAAAGACAGCCTCGGCCCGTTCCTCCCAACAGAGTTCCGTCTCTCTCTCTCTCTCTCTCTCTCTCTCTCTGTCTGTCTCTCTCCACCCCCCCATTTATTGCTCTCTATCTCTCCTTCGCTAACGGCTCTTTTTTTGGCGACCGTGTCCCATGCTTTTTGAGCGGGGTGTGTAGGGGGAGGGTCGACAGTAGAGCATCGCCAGACCGCGAATAATAACTCGAGGCCCTTTAGAGACTTTCTTTATTCTCACTTTGACATGCACGTTTTTACTCTCATTCTTTCTTTCCTTCCTCTTTCTTGCCATGTAGCCTCTCTGACTCTTATCGATAAACTCTCTTGGGCCGAATAAAAGCAACTACGACCGATATGCTCAAACGAGCCCAACCTTGATTATTTTCCCGATTCCCCTACTACTCAATTCAAACACCTAGTTCATCATTCATTCTCATCTTATTTTTCTATTCTTCAGAATTGCGCAACAACCGTATGAACAATTTTCCATTCCTTAAATTTCATGATAAACACTTTACTACAACTAAAGTACCTAAATTTTGGATTTACGAAAATTAACCGATTTCGTTTGCTACAATACATCTAATATTATGTGTTAAGATATTTCGTAAAATTAAATTTTACATCGATACTAACTTTGTATGTTAATTTGTTATTGTTCAAAATATTAAGATTACCGTATAAAAATGCTTTTAAACTAGTTTCTTTCCATTTTATACATGACATTTTGATGAAAATCTGTCAAAAACAATTTACGGATAATAGCATTGTCTTTCTCCTCCTTTCCCTACCCTATTAGTCGCTTCATATCTCTAACTCATTATTTCATTCAATGAGGCAACGGCGCGACCATACAAAACCTTTCATATATATATATATAGATATACATACATACATACATACATACATGTATAAGTGCTTATAAATATGTGTTATAACTTGCCAAAGTTGAGGTGCTGAAGCGGCATAAAAAAGAAGAAAATAAAAAATGAAATAATGGGGGGGGGGGACGAGTGAGAGGCGCCAAATGTTTGAAAACACGTAAGAGCTACCCGTGCGGTTCACTGACCGAGTTATGACGTCATTCAATGTATGTATACACGGCCGCGTTCGCTTAGCATGAGCATACGCGTATATGGAAGAAAGTGAATGTGCGCGTGGTGTCTCGACTCTAACATTATTTGCATGTTGCGTTGAAAAAACGCTTTTTCGCGAATTTCAGCCGTCTGATCAAAATCTGACCATTTATATTCATAATATGGAAAGTGGGGGGTATTGAATTTTAAGTGTAACAAAACTTATGCTCCATTATTTAAGATCCTCCATTCATTATAAATAACTGCCAAAATATTAGAATTATTAACCGTCATGCGAATGTTTACTATTTGAAAATGTATTTTTATTAAAAAACCAATATTTGTTATGAAGTAAGCAACCTCTATGAGTTAAAATACCTACAACAAAATACCTGGAGTGAACTTATTTAATTATATTTATGAGTATTTTAATAATAAATGATTTAGTTGGCGATAATGATTTACAATTTTTTGATTACAAAACTTACATGATTGGTTTAATAAATCTAGCGAAGATTCAATATTTTATAATTGTTATTAGAAAAAACAGAACGTATCTTCAAGATTTGCTATTTTATTTGCTTTAATTCATCTTTTTCTTGAAAACATTTAAAACTGATACTGATCTTCTACCTTTCAATATAGGTCTATTACAGCCTACTACTTTTCATTTTTTAGAGTATGTGAACATTAATCATAGTATCTAAAAGAATTGAAATTGTGCTAATTCTTTTTTTCTTTTAAGTTTATACAATTCTCTGTTAAATATAGAAACTCTAAACGGGTATAAGTTATAGGGATATTGGTATTTGTGTTACAAAAGTTCCTTTTTCAACATTTTGTGAAACGGAACTTTTTGCGGTTTTTCATTGCAAATTAAGGACCGACTTCAGACTGTCCCACTGCCCCCAACACTTCGACTTCATTGTAGGTATCACAAGAAAAATTTCGTCTCCCTATACAGATATTCGATTCGACTTGGCTTTCTTTATAAAACCGCCTATAAAGTCAATTATAAATAAGCCAACCAATAAAGCACATGTTTCCTATTATATTTGTTAAGCCTTAATTTAAGCATTAAGTATCTATTAATTGCGATATGACACGTAAATATCGTTATCCATTCAGCTCACTTAATCAGCTCAAGTGTTTTTAACAATACATAGACAAAACATTATTTTCTCGAACGTGCGAGAATTTATAATGTATATATATATTTTTTTTTATGCTTATTTATTTATTGGGTGACGAGAAAATTTTCTTGAGTTACAGCCCTTAACCGGATTGCAAAATTATACTTTTAACAAATAAAAATAAGAATTACTTATTAATTTATTATTTCGCGTTGTCGATTTTAATATCTCAATATTAGATAGACTAATAAAGTATATTGCTCAATTATTGGTTAACTTTTATTACCAACATAGCCGAATCAATAAATTCATTTGTATTAATATCGGAATTGTCTTAAAAGAGCAGAAAGGCTAACGAACTTGAAAGACAACGGAATTACGAAACAAAGAGATATGCTCGTTTTACACACGTCCAAGCGACCATAATGGGCCGATTCATGACCCTGAGCGATAAAAACACGCGCACCTTTAAAAAAGACTTCTCCCTTTCCTTCCATTATAAAAACGCATAAAATAAAATTTTTATTCTACGTTCAAGTGTTTAACTCAAATTACAATATTTCGTTACTAGGGTTTACAAATAATATAAATAAAATTCTAATTATTAATATTTTAATTATTTAACCGTTCAAGTGAATAGTTTAAAAAAAAAAGTTAATTTTTATTACGAATTATTACATTTTAAAAAGAGTATTTAATAATAGTTTATTTAAATAAAATAAATTAATTATTAATTATAGTTTTTAAGGTAGATAAAACAAAGAATTAATTTTTAACTATGCTTTATAATTTAATATTTATTTTAATTTACTAATCTTTTCCTCTTCAATTATTTAAATAATTTAATACGTTCATTTAAACTTTCTAATGGTCAAGCCTTTAAATTCATAAAGCTTGCAGGGGTAAAAATGGGAAATATTAATACTGACTGTATTAAACTGAATTTGTTCGAGTATTAATGCCTACGCATCTGTATTACAAACTTTTATAGTCTGTCTACTTAAAAGTAAAACATAAAATGTTATTTTTACCGAATTAATATTTATTTTATTCTTGTATAATTTAGTTTTAAAAAATTAAACGTAATAGTTTAGACATTTGAATTTGTATCATAACGATTGTTCATTATAAATTTTATATATAAACAATTATACAACCAATTATTAAATAACCATCAACGTTAACATTATTTGATCAAAAAATATTTGTCTCTTCGAGGTGCATGTATTGACGAAATGTGAATCCATCGCGTATATCGCATATGTAGGTTATATCTACCGATATTTAATACACCGCTATTGTGTCGGTAAATTCAACCATGGAAAGTAAATATTGTCATATCGTATACTATAGTACTTTTTTATTCTATATAAATATTTGTATATTTGTTTATTTATTTATTTATTTATTCATATATTTTTAGAAATAATACTAAAAGTTTTCAAATTCACTAGTAGTAAGATTAATGAAATAATATTGCTATTATATAAAATTTGTATATTTCTTAATATAAGAATTGCCTTAGCAGTTAATATAAATGTTTTACGTACGTTCTTAGCAATTGATCAATTTCATTATTAACAATAACCCTATTGTATTTTTTTTTAATTTCATGAGATTTAATTTTCTTGTAATGTTTAAGTAACATTATAACTTTTTGCTGGCATGTATTAGATAAAAAAATTCAAAAAGGTGATTCTAAATAAGTAGAAATGGCATGAGACAAATCAGACACAATAAATATGCTATCGCCATCAGGGGAGAAAGGTTATAAAGTATAAAAATAAAATGATTAATTACTATTATTAGCAATTATATTCATATAAAATACTTCTTTATAATACTATACGATATAAAAATATCGAAAGACAAGCGAATTCTTCATGTTCTCATTACTGTTATATCAATAAAGCATCCATGTTAGAAATATAATTAATTAGTTAATGATCTATCTCAGTATTAAAAAAATGTATAGCATGTAGTTAAAGCTTTGTATTAACTTAAGTTGTAGAAATGACCTAAATAAAAAGACTACGAAATATATTATTATAAATTGTTATTTATATATACATATAATAAAATTGCATAAAAATTTTACATAATTTTCCGTATAATGTACATGGAATTTTTTGGTGAAAATAATAAGGAATGCATAAAACTCGCTCCACTTCTCATTAACTAGTTTTGTATAAAATACGAGGGCCAAAACAATATGTTCAGTTATTAAATTTATGTTTAATGTCTTTACCTTATTAACAATCACATATGGGCTGGTATTTCACAGCATTGGAAACAGTAACGTTCTGAAAATCATCTTTTTCGCCGGAGTTGTACTCCGAGCGAAAAAAGTTTCATAAGCTATTGCTTTTTTGAAACTATAATAATATCCTAATTGTCTTAACCTCCTTTTACAGACTTAAAAAAAAAGTATATATATATATAGTAAACACAGGCATACGCACGTGCGCGAACACACGGATACACACACGCAAAATCCTTATGTTATTATAAATCATTTGTGGCAATACCCTGGAAATCGTAAAGACCTGAGTTGTGGTTATTCCATTCAATTATGCGTATGCATTCTTCAAAATTCAATTCTATCCTTCTTTTACTACGCATTCGTGATGACGCTTTCATTTCTTTCAAAACAAAACAAAAAAACAAAAGGAAAAAATAAGAAGAAGAAGAAGAAGAAGAAAAGAGGAAAAAATTACAAAAAGGAAGAAATAAAAAAAAATTGAAACTCATTGAAACTTTTATGGTACACGAATGTACAGAACCTTCTATTAACCGGACACGTTCGTGCTCGGTGCTCTCGACGCGTAATTAGACCCAGTACTGTTTCTCCGTCCTCTCCTACCTCCCTAACCTCTCCACGCACCACTCTTTCACTCTCATTCTCTCCCTCCCTATCTTTCTTTCTTTTCTCCACCTCCTCCATGGATCTTCTCTTTTTCTGTTCCGCGTTCGTAATACAATTCGTCGTACGGGATATTGCGTAGCAAGGAGGCGCGTAACGGGACGCGTTCATTTTCGTCGCTGTCGGAGCCTTTTGAAAGAGCTCTCTTAAAGGGCCTTTCACACTGTCGTAACTGCATGTAACAGCTGTGCGTGCTAGCGATCTCATGATGTCCCGTTTTTCTCAGAATCTCAAGGATTGCCTCGACGTCTTCATCCCTACATAGCTTAGTACACCATTTAGCCTTCAAGGAAGTTCTTTCTCGACAAGATTTATTTTGTTTATTGTGGCATTTTAATACATATATCATTTTTCATTATCAGATATTTAAGACATTTGATTTAAGATAAGGATCCCCGGCTCACCCGATGAAATTCTGAAATTTTATTTGTGATGCTTAAGCTTCTTCTTTTCTCTGGCACGTTAAATTGTATTAACTTTTCCTATTTCTACATATTATTCGATATCTATAAGATATGAGTTATACTAACTATTATAACAATTATATCATTATTTATTGAAATATGCGATGATAAAATATACAGAATTACTAAATAAATTTATATATTGGTTGCTAGTTTCATTTCCATTTTCGATTTTATTAGATTTGTTCACGCCAAACGGTCTACATAAACACAAAACAAAGATGTAATAATGAAAAGAAATGAATTATATTTATGAAAATAACGAAAACGTTAATTGTAGCAGTCATGGTAAAAAATTCTGAAGTACTGATTTTAAAATTCCTAAAATAATAAAAATAAAAGAAATAATAATTATGTACTTCTATGTTTTAAAAATAAATTTTAAATGTTATTAATAAAGAGTTAAAAATTTCATATGAAAAACATAACATAAAATAATATGTAACTATGTACGTACAGAGAAAATTAAGAGAAAATTACAGTAACTGGTGATTTGCGACTCTCAACGCGTCCATAACAATGCGCGTATCAGCTCATTGGCTATTTAGAACTAAGCATAGAAAGTAAAAGTAAGCAACTAAAACGTTTCATTTCTTAATTTGTAAGATACATTTTAACTATTATTTTTCTGTATAATAATTAATTTTGTTTGGTGTAACTTATTTTACATAAATTTTATATTATTTTTATAAGAGATGATCAGTTGTGGTATTCCACAACTTTATATTTAGTATAGGGAAAAACATTTTTAATCATTAGTATAGTTACTTTCGTGAAAAAAGATGTTGATTATTTAAACGACAATAAAAAATTTATGGCTACTTTTGTATTTTAGTTAACTCAACAATAGTTTTAGATATTGTTAAAAATTAAAAAGAATTTAAATATGAATAAGCTTTGATTGTAAAATTAATATTAAAATTAAAAGAAAAAATTTTTATGAAAATACTGTGACTGGTTCTCAAAAATTTATCATTATTATTTCATTCAACTTATTTTACTGGAGCTCTATGTTGCTCGGAGCCAAATTTCTTACTTAAACAGGTACGTTCTGTTTCGTGTAACATCTCGGAGAAGTACGCCTAATATAATATTATCTGTATTGATATAGGTAAGATATTAAATTTAAGTAGTGTATGAGGCAAAAGATGAACTGTATTGCATCATGTACACGTCGAACAATAAATGCTACAATGCATTTGTGAAACTTGGTTTTTTCTTAATAAGTTGAATAGAATTTCAGTATCGCAGTCAAGCTTTTAATAACTTTTTCCAGCATTAAAAATTTTAATATTATATTATTATATTTCTATACAAATAAGTTTACAAATGTTTGTTAAATCTAAGTAAATATAAATATATTTTTAATTATTTATAATGCTTCTGTTATAAATTTAATTTCAAAATAGTTAATAATTAGTTTATACATTTTATTATCCAATATATGATTGTATAATACAATTCTATCATATAATTAAAATAACTACTGATAATTTTTATATTATCATTTTAGTATTTTTTAATACAGGTAATAATTAATTTTTCAATTTAAAAAATTGTAATAAAGATTAATATAAACCTTGATGGGAAATGAAATATATCTTTAAAATTGACATTTATATTTTTAAAAACTATTAAAAATTCAAAGCGAATACTGAATATAAATTAATTTGGTGAAGGCTTCTTCGAGGGTAAAAATAAATTTTTCTACAAAACAGACGCTAATACTAATGTTATGTGAAATACATATTTACAGTTAAAACTGCAGTAGATTATATAATATTTGATTTTTTATTACATTACTAAGCCCATTCATATTTCATGTAATATTCTCATAAAGATGATATTAACAGATGCATTGTTCGAAACGCTTTCGATTATTTTTTGTAATATTCCTTAACAGCTAGGGTCTCTTTCATCTCATTTTTATGACTGTATAGATCTTGGAAATGATGAAACGAAAATTGTGACCTGAGAATAAATTGAATTAACCGGAGTACTTTCCCGCTCTTTGAATTATAAGTCTCGAGTTTTTGTAAATTTACCGTGAACCCGAGAGACATGACGAAAGAAAAGATCTTCTCTTAAAATTACCAGGCGATATGAGTACAGTTGAGTCTACGCATACAAAGAGTAAGTAGGTAGAGAGAGAGAGAGAGAGAGAGAGAGAGAGAGAGAGAGAGAGAGAGAGAGAGAGGGGTAGGAGAGAGAGATGGGAGGAGAGAGAGAGGGAGAGAGGGGAGAGAGAGGGAGAGAGGGAGAGGGGGAGAGAGGAGAGGAGGAGAGGGGAGGAGAGAGAGAGAGGGAGAGAGAGGAGGGAGGGGAGAGGGAGAGGGAGAGAGAGGGAGTGTGTAGAGGAGAGAGAGAGAGAGAGAGAGAGAGAGAGAGAGAGAGAGAGAGAGAGAGAGAGAGCGATAGGGGTAGGTTATGGAACGAAAATTTTTCGAAACAATGCGAGCCAAAGAGATAAAGCGAGTATGAGCCTAAGGGAAATGCAGGGAGAGTTAGGCGATGAGGGTATTTCGAAATACTTTCGAAAGTTAATAAGAGTCGGGAGTCAGTCCGTTGTTCGATCGTAATTGAACGAAGGAGGAAGTCGAAATCGCATTATAAAAATAAAAGAAATAACGATGCATCATTGCTCTCTCGTTTTAGTACCAGGCACGCTTGAGGCTTCCGGATACACTTTCCCATTCACAGAAGATGCAGTGTGTGGATCATATCATCGAGGTTCTTGACCTTGGGGCTTGTCAGGACACGAGTAAGTATTTGAAAATGTCAAAGTACGTGCTAGCTCGTAAGATTAAGAAATGTCTGAACCGGGGTATCTCAGGGGTGAAATCAGTTATTGCTCGAAACATTGGGCTTTCGGATGTAATCGACTCACCCGATGCCCCCGTTCTATTCTCAGACAACTCCTTCGGGATTATCGGTGTGGCTCCTGTGATGTAATATACAACTATATTCGAGCATTAAGCATTCTCTTTTTCTTACGCATTCCTCACAACTTTCTTTTGCGCTTGTCCTCAAGCTGAATACCTCCCTTCTCATTTATACAATTGCCGAGTGCCTCCATAATTAATCTGATCCCTATTTCCAGATGTTTCATTAATTGTTGACTTTTCTAACTTTCAAGTTGTTGGAGATTACACGAAGCGAGGGCTCTCGGGAGGTGAAAAGAAGAGAACGAGTATAGCCTGTGAATTGCTTACAAATCCTTCGTTGATGCTGCTTGATGTAAGAATAACTTTGTGAAAAAACTGCGCACATAGAATTTAAAAGAAAAAAAAAACAAATCAACTCTCTGAAAATCATTATACTTTTATTACCATTTATCGTTAGCTCTTTCTTTATATAATATATTCATTCATCTAAATATTAAATAAAAGTTTTAAATAAAAGTTCTTATATAAAATTCGAAATTTAAATGAATTTTGAGTATTGTAAATTATTGTTATTTATTGATGAGTAATAAGTAATGATTGTGATCTAGCAATACTTTATAGACGAAGATATTTTACTATGTATCATTCGTATTCATAATTCTTTAATCTCGATCGTCAGTTATCATTTAAAGACAATATTCTTTATAATTATTTTTATTAAACTTTCTTTTAAGAAATATACAAATTTAAGAGCTTAAAACTATTTGATTAGTCTAGCTTTATTTTATAAAATTAATTTAAAGCGGATATACTTGAATCAACAAGAGCTACACTATTGTATAAATGAATAATGACTTGTATTATAAGGATTATTAGTGGAAAGAAATCCTTTTTTTCCTCATCTTTTATTTATCATAATCCATAAAGTATTATGTATAATTTCTGGATCAATTTAATGTTTAATTATAAACAATGTTTTAATTAATGAGGCCATTATAAAAGCCTGATTTATTATGATAATTTGGTTGGCTAATGATATGCAGCAGTTTCTCTGTATTAAGACAAATAGTGAAGATATGAATTGAAATATAAGGGTTGAGTACGTAATTAGATAAAATTAGGCGTTCAGGATTTAAAATAAAAGAATAAGTATAAGAAAATAAATAAAAGATTAATAAAAGATTAATAAATTAATAAAAGAAAAAATTTGAATATTTAATGGTTAACTGAGACGTGTATGAAGTATACAAAGTCGCAATTACAATTAAATTACTAGATATTATGAAGACTAGTATAAGAAATTTAAAGATTTTGTTTGATATATGACAGGAGCCGACCAGCGGTCTGGACTCACATTCAGCTCAAGCTCTCATATCTCGGCTGAAAAAATATGCGGAACAAGAGGGCAAGAGCATTCTGGTGACAGTGCATCAACCGAGTTCGCGCATGTTCCACAGCTTCAATAAGCTCTTGCTCCTGAGCAGGGGTCAAGTTGCTTATTATGGCTCGACCGCCAATATTGGCAGGTTTTTCTCCACCATCGGACTCACCCTCCTGCCGCACTATAATCCCGCCGACCTCATACGTGAGTATTACGCCCATAAGAAGGTCTCAAAAGATGGAAACGCCCTTACTATTATTTACCTGGTATCGTGAGCACCGGTTTTTTTCCCTATTATTTGTCTTCTCCAGCAGCTAACTTGCGAAATTTTTTGTGAAGGATTTTTCCCGAAAAATCCCTCACCAATTCAAACGACCTCTTTTGATATTTTCAATTCTCTAAACAGCCAATTACTCTATAGCTCGCGTTTCCTTTGCGATGCGCGCCCCTACTTCAATACTATAGCCAATTTACAAGCCAATAAAGCATAGGTGAACAAATAAAAAATAGAAAAGAAAAAAGGTAGAAAAGATAACCAACGATTCTTAAGAACTTATTACATCGAAGTATAACTTGTCTTACTTCGTCTTTTGCCGCCTTAATTGCATTTATGAGTACTCAATATTTTTTACAAGTCCTACGCATAGCTTATAGATATACATATACGAGAATGAATTTTATCTTAATTACTAATTCTGATCAATTCCACTTGGTCGCAAGTATCGTCTGACCTTTTCCCTACCCATATTCTTACATATTCACATTCTTACGTATTATTTAATTTTAGAGTTACATAGATAAAAACGGAGAGAGCCTAGATTATCTTCGAAAGAAATAAAGAAGAAATAATAATGATTTATAAACTTAAGAAATCTATCAAGTTTCTAGCAAGTTTTGAGATTCTCTTTTCAGAATATATAAATCATATCAAAGATAGTTTTTCTTTTGGGAAAATAATTATTTTTATATGAGCTAAGTGTAGTGATATTAATCGCACGCACTCCTTTTTTATATTAAAAGTCATTCTAATGGAATTTTATACTTATTTTCATTGCAATACCACGATCAATTTCGTACTCTTTCAGGTAGACTATTTTTTTACTGTACAGCTGGAACAATGCCAATAATTTCTTACGTAGAATGAGTTAATTCCATCAGAGAGGAAACAAAAAATACCAGTATGTTAATAATAGCATAAAAGAATTGCAGCAATGGACGAGTAAAGAGTTATTGGTACTTCATATTAATTTAATTGACAAAGGAATAATAGCGGTATCTCGGGAGGAGTAAGGGAGGGAGCATAATTTCTGCCAAACAAGCCGAGTGATTGATCCTTTCATGGCAGGTTAATAGTAGAGTATCAAAAGTAACAATATTGATTTCAGTGGAGCAAATAAAGGGCCCCGAAGAGTTAAGGGAGAGAATCGTAGCAGCGGCTCGGGCCGCGAGACAGGGACCTGACTGCCCGTTAGAGCTTCGACCGGAATTCAACCCCAGCCAACATCCACTTTGCGACCATCTTATCCATTATCATGAGCATCACATTACCCACAATGGTAAGTAAAACAATCATTTTTCAACATGGCTTTGTACCAGGACGCAATCGGACTCGCGGCTTTTTCCGTCCCTGTTACAGTTGAGCTTCGACTGCCGTCCGCCGATCGCGTTTAACCGAGTTTTACGGTCACTTTTGACCGAAGAATTTTTATCGATATCTGCTTTCCTACCAGTTCCCGAAACCGATCCGGCTCCTTATGTGTCTCACTACTACTCCTTATGTACTACTACTACTACTACTACTACTACTACTACTACTACTACTACTACTACTACTACTATTATTATTATTATTATTATTATTATTATTATTATTATTATTATTATTATTATTATTATTATTATTATTATTATTATTATTATTATTATTATTATTATTATTATTGCTGTTATAATTGTTATTATTTCTTGGTAATGGTTGGCATCTGTCGGTCTTTGGACAAGCAGCTAAGGAAGACGAAGGGCGCACACTCTGGTTGGACACGCAGAGCCACGCAAGCAGCAACGCTAGTTCCGCAGACGAGGACTACAGCTGGCAGTGGCCCACTAGCTTCTGGTCCCAGTTCAAAGTGAGTAGAGCCCGGTAGACTCGCGCTCCAGAGACCTACTCCCACGATTACCTTGCCGCTTTTACGGTAGTCCCTTTGTCCGAGCCGTGAATGGGCTCGGTGGTTAAAACCATCCATGGCACTCGATGCCACTTTAATACATATCCTATCCACCTCCGATGGCGTTATTATCTGCTAAGACCTGTAGCCTCCGAATAATTACCTGTGTATTCGCTCGTCTTCCTTCCCCAGGCTAATATATTTTTCTTTCTCATCCTCCTTCTCTTCTACCACAAATAATTTCTACAATCGTTCGACGGATACGAATAACTACCTACAATATACGAAGATACATCTGACTACGGTTATTCATATTTCTTTATACCATGAAAATTATGAATTTCTTTTAAAATAATCATGCGTTCCCATTCGAACCTTAATCGTAATAATAAAATACATTTTTTCGGATATAATTTTCATAACAAAAACAGGTAGTGCAACAAACCTATAAACACGTGATTATACATATCTAAAGCGAAACGGAAATACGTATTAATTATCACATTATTTAATAATGAAAATCGAAAGTTATATGACTTTTTTATAAATAAAATTCTACATAATATAATTACATTAGAATCGCATTACAATTTTTCAGCATCAGGAATTAATCGACTATCAAAGAAACCTTGGCATATTTTTGTACGTTATTTAGCGCATTATTTTTATAGCCGGTTTGGTTTAGAAATTTGGAAAGAAAGAAAACAATATTCTGTTATATCAACATACCTCAATATAAAATATATGCATTTGAATAGATTTCCAGTTAATATCATCTGTTATTCAACAAGATAAAAATATTATGTGTTTCTTACTATATATAATACTTGTTTTATTAATATTAATACTCATCCCTCACTTTATTTTAAATTTCTTTTTGTGTATTTAAAATAAAACCAATTGTACTATATTACTCATAGTTGTTGGGCTTATGCTAAAAAGATGAATCATATATCTTAGCAAAGAGTTTTCTTTCAACAACTCATGCACGAAATAAAAGTATATATTTGAAACTTAAGAATGAATACGATATTTTCGAAATTAAATTAGTTTTCATATAAAGGTAATATAGATTTTATAAAATATTATAATTATCATTACTTCGACAACTTTATCAATAACTATAGATTTCAATTATATTATTACGGTTTAAGCTCTGACAAATCATCGAGAAGCAAGTAGAAAATATGCAGAATCATAAATTATTTAATCTTTGTATAATGATGAGAATTTATATAACATGAGCCTAAAATGTTATATATATATAATATTCGCTTAAAATTAATTTATGAAATTACTATTGAATCGAAAATCATATTAAAACAAAGATAATCTACTTCGAGCTGTCATACGAAATTTAAATATTATAACTTCATACTTTGGATTGGAAGAAATTATATATTTTATTCTGATTTTTTTCTAAATTTAATGATTCTTGGAAGATTTTCAGGGATTTTTTATTCAATTTAATAAAAATCCGTCTTATTTATGCAAAATTACCATTTACTTTTGAGGTATACCTCTTTAAATAATAAAAAATTATTAAATATTAATTTAAAAGAACTATATCAAAATATTATATTTTTCAAAGACAAATCAATAATATTATAATAAAACCTTTCCCTTTACTAAATTTCGCATTCCAATATATAGGAAAGTTTTTGAGTAAATTTATATTTTCATTTGTGACCGATTCGTATATTTAACGTCTTTATTAAAAAGTAGCCCTGTAACAGCTGAAAGATAGTATAATCGCTAACTAAATACTCATTTAATTTATTCCTTGATATTTTAATCGCAGTTTTATAAAGTAATCTTCTATGAATATATATATATTAAGAAATACTGTTTTTTTCTTAAAAGACTTAATATATATAAATTTATTTTAGATTAAAATTAATGCTTACTCATAAAATTTTGAATTGTTAAAGAAAAATATTGACATTGTACTTAATTATTCAATTTAAATATTAAAATAAATTTGAAATACTTGTAACTGAAATTTATTTTATTTGATACTTTATTTTATTTCATCTCCAGATAAAATTTTATATTTACTTTAAGAACAATAATTTAAATTTAATTTTTAATTATATATAACCTATCTTTTAAAAATGCTCAATTGATTGTATATCTTAAAATAAATTTTAATAATATATAATATTATATTAATTATATATTGAAATTTATAGAAATATATATATGATAATATTAATATACTTACAAGATATGCTTTATGAATGTAGAATCAGAAATAAATTATGATTATTTTTTTAAATAGATTATTAATTCTTATTTTTCTAATAAAAGAAATAAATAATATTTTATATTTAGAATCTATATCAAATTATAAGAATTTTAATTAATATTACTTTCCTAAAATAGTTCGGGTAATATTTGTATTTTCTTTATTCACATAATCGAATTATTCAGTGTGTAAAAATTCTACAAAGCCTCTAAATTATTATTAATTCTTATATTTTAATAAAACACTGGATATTAATTTAAAGTTAGATATAGAAACTTTATATTTAAAAGTATAATAAACTATTTTCTTCTTTATATAATTTGTGTTTCGAATTAGAGAAATTACTACAATTTTTAACGTAATATATACCTATATATTATAATTATATTGGTAAAAATAATAATTATCAATTTGCTATTATTAATTATTATTAATTATTACTATTTGATATAGGAGTACGTATTCGATATAGGAGTCGATTTCTATGACTAAAGTCTAGATCCTTTTATTGTTATGAATTTCGATTTAGATTAACATCATTGATAATTTTGTATTTGGTATTAAATTTAAGATAATGCAATCAAGTCATAATTATAAAATTAAATAATTTCTAATTTTGTTTGCTATATGATTAAATTTCTTTAAGAGCATTTTAAAATTTTGTAATGCTAGATTATTTTTCAAGTAATAATAATTCTAATAAATTCAATAAATAATATTCCTAAATAAGCAGTGGATTATCAATATTTATCTGCTCTCTATTTCTGACTCCACAGTTTGTGCAATTAATAATCGAAGTAAACGTCATAAATGCCTTTGAAATCTGTTTTAACTATATTTACTATAAATGCTGTTCCAAGTCTTTTTTAACAAAAATGAGTCCCTATAATTTTTTCTAACGTTCATTTCGTAGTTGCGAAACGATCGTCCTTTAAAAAGATCTTTACGACCCTTTGGTATTTCGAGACCTGGTCTTCGTGAATGACGGCGTTGATGTCACTCGAACTATAATAGAAGTACGTCTATTAAATGATTCAAAAATTCATTGGTTTTACTCTTCTTGGTTAAATATAGAATTCTACATTCAAGGATGAGATGTCCGTTCTGTTGTAAAATGCCGAAACTTTTTAATGTTTAATCGATATATTTGGTGAGCTGCAGGCGTATATAGGTAACGTGTGACTGGTCGGATCAGTATCACCTATTGAATAATATTTGATATTTCAATGCAAAGTATTATCCAACAGAAAGATTTTTCCTATTCCGTTTAGCTGAATTTCTGATGTCACCATATGAAATGGACTAATTTTTTTACTTGTACCAAATAACTCTACAGGGAACTTGAATTTAAGTAATTTATAAATGTTTTAGGATTTGTTTAGATTATATATACATATATATATATATATATCATAAATAGTAATATGATAATTAATGGTGTCTTAAATAATTTGGTAAAAAACATATTTAAAATAAAAAAAATGCCTCATATTTTCAAATGTTCAAATGACAAATGTATTTAGAACTTCATAAGATGAAATTATTGTGCAATAGTAGATGGATAGATGTAAGAGAGAATGTAGCCATCTAAGTAACATTTACAGATATGATGATACGATATCCCTATTCGAGTACTTACAATATAAAGAGTTATTATTAATATTACAAAGAATAATTAGAATTATATGTATGAGCCTTATATTATTAAGGAAAAAGAATAATTAATTATCCAAAGCATTATTAAAAATGATGCAGCAAGGTAAATGTTGTTAACCCGATATTTCACCAATAATATATGCGAATGACAACTGTGTTTATTAATTTAGGTATTATCGGAGAGGAATTTCCAGGAGGCGAGGCCTCGAATGCTTTCACGACTTAATTGGCTTCAGACTATTGCGCTCGGTCTCTTAGCCGGATTATTGTGGTTCAGACTACCCAGAACCGAGGCTGCACTTCACGACATCCAGGGCTGGATGTTCTTTAGCACAACGTACTGGATGCTCTTCGCGCACTTCGGTGCCCTGTCAAGCTGTGAGTTCTATTCTATTAAGTGCTAACTTTCTCTTTTCAAAAAGATAAAAAACTATATGCCGATAAATATACCCAGACAAAAGGGCACGATCCTTATCATTATTGTTATTATTATTATTGTTGTTGTTGTTCTTATTATTATTATTATTGTTGTTGTTGTTGTTGTTATTATTATTTTAATTTTTTTTTGTCGTTATCATTACTACGGATTACTCCATTATTAGATCCGACCAATTAGCGTTTTACTAAAAGTATTTATTTACTCGAAACTCCGCTCGCATGCTCAATACCATGCGTGTATTTCATTCCCTAGTATAATAGCACTTCGTCCTTTAAGTGCAATGTTCTACATTTAGTTAAATGCAGATCGTAATAGCGGCTATTGCATCAGAGGCCGTAAGTAATAATTTTAAGAAAACGATAAAATCGACTACTGACAAATGTGAAAAAAGTATGAAAGAAAAAGGGAAATGGAAAAGAGAGAGATATAAACAAAGAGCTAATATTACCGAGACCGCAGATGCACAATAGATAAAAACATAAAAATTTTTTTAAAAAGCAGACGGAGAAGTGAGTAGGGTAAGGGGTCGGTGGGAGGGGTTATGGAGCGGGGAGGTAGGTCAATAATCGTAAGAGAAAAGAAACTAGCCGAGCAGTTTCGAGGAATAAATAAAAAGAGAAACGAAAGCGGGAGATCTCACAACGCGCATATCCACTCATCATCTGGAGCGATAAAATTTATATGCTTCTTTATTGTAATAATTGCAGTTCCGCCGGAACGAGAGGTGATCAATAAGGAGCGACTGTCGGGCTCGTATCGTCTTTCAGCCTACTACCTCGCAAAGATGGTCGGCGAGCTGCCTTTGACGATTACCCTTCCTGCGGTCTACCACATAATTAGTTATCCTATGCTGGGCTTTCACAGCCTGGCTGTTTTCGTCACGTTACTCGCGTTTCTACTTCTCAATACAATTGTTGCTCAGGTGTGTTCCTCTCTCATTACTCTCTTATTACTCCCCCCTCCTCTTTCTCTCTCTCTCTCTCTCTCTCTCTCTCTCCCTCTCTCTCTCTCTCTCTCTCTGTTCTCTCCTCCTCGCTATTTTCACTTCTTTTAGCCACTAAAAATGCAGCAGCCGTATTTGCAATATTGCTCGATGCTGGCCTTAAAAGTTTCATCCGTTCAAATCACCTTATGCACGTTATTCTGTAAAATTTGTAAAAGCTTAATGAAAAAACACCTAGGTAATACCCTAGCTTCGAATTAATATTAAAAAATTCAAATTTTAAAAAAGGCACTTTTAATTATTCGCGATGTATCCATATAATTAGCTTCGAACAATCTATAGATTATTAAACTATTAACTGATAAAGAAAGCTTAGATTTTAATCATTGATTTGATCTAAACTATCTTTAAAGCATTTTACCGACGATGTATTACTGAATTGTTTAATTAATACATTAATCGATGCAAAATAAGGCTGATATAATCGACAAAGGTGATTAATAGCGGAGGGAGGCGAGTAGGGAAGCATGAATAAAAATGGAATAATCTAAGAAATGGATTCGGATTACAGAGCGTCGGCTTTTTCGTTGGTGCTTGCTGCCTTGATCTGCAGGTCAGCATCACGGCCTCGGCCCTCTACACCCTGGCGACACAACTTCTAGGTGGTTACCTAGCTACGGCGGTGCCACCTTGGCTCGCCTGGGCGCGTTACGCGAGTATGGTTCACTACGCTTACCAAAATATGCAAATTCTTGAGTTCGGTGTCGGCGAGCCCATCACGTAAGTACCAATATCTAAATACAGTATCCCAATATCCACAAAAGCTTGCGATTAATAGTCTATGTTGCTTATAAGTGCTATTGAATCGAATACTTCACTTCATTCTATACCGGATTCGATTAAATGCTTCTTCAGTTTTTTTTTTTTCATTAATATTATACATACACACATGCACACATACTAACATGTGTATATATATGCGTGTATATGTATATATATATAACTTTCACTAAGATTTTTAATAAATTATATGTTTATCTAGAGATACACTTACTTTAGTATCATTAATATTGCTATTTTTATAGTATAGTTCTTGGAAACTTAAGATTTAACTTTTATATCTAATGCACTAGTTTATCTTAGCTAATTAAACATTTTTATGATAAAAACTTAGGAACATTAGAAAAATATTTAATTTATTTTAAATTATTTAACCTACATTATTTTTAGTTAGTGATAAAACCGTTTAATCAAACATTTATGCGCGAACAACAGCACTTATACAATAGTATTTGATAGAGTAAAAGGAAAATTTTCGACTATTTATTGTATGATAAAATTATTATTAAAGAGAAATTATACGTAAAGATGAAAAAAGTAAAATATTAAAATAGAATGAATAAAAATTTATAGGTGCTCGCAACCCAGTAAGTTTGCCGATTGTAAGAATGCGACGACAATACCTGTTACCGCGATCCTTGAGAGCCAGGGTGGCGCCAAGGGTTACGGACTGCCTCTCTGGGCAAACACCGCTGTTCTCTTAGCCTTCCTCGTCGTCTTCAGGACAATGGGCTACTTGGTACTGCGCTACTACCGCGTACCCAAGTGAAGAGATGCCAAGGTCGGAGCAGCAATTTTCAATTAATGAACGAATGAGAGAGTGATTTATGAAGGATAGGAAGAATCATTATGACCACTATGTATGCTATCTTATACACAAAATACAACTGATACGTAACGTGCATAAAGAATCTACTATTAGCGACATGAATTCTAATGGAGAACACGTACACAAATGACACTTGCACACGCCACGCGACTACTACATCCACGAATCTTTATTTTCTATTTACTACCTTCTAATATTAATTATTATATCACCGATTATCACTATTATCTACCATTACTACTACTATTCTTCTTCTTATTATTATATTATTATTTTAATTATTATGTTATTATTGTTATTATTATTATTATTATTATTATTATTATTACTGTTTCTACAATAATTATTACTATTATAATATTATTACGTAAATTAATTGTTAAATGAAATGATGAGGTGATCGTTGTGTCAAGCTAATGAATAGATACGCGATTCGCTCAAAGTCCTCAAGCCCAGTGAGCGTTTTTATAATCTTTCTACAAGATGTGAGTAATATTCTATGCGCACAATGTCCATGGAAATAATATCTAATCGTGGAACGAGATGTCAGTAACTTGTGCGAATGTTCGATGATTGGCGAAACATCGCGAATTCGCATAATAATTCTGTTAATCGAGACTAAGAGACTTGGCGAGGAGGACTGCGCTGTAAATTTTTATACGAGAACGAGAAAAACTGAAAAATACACGACGGTGTGAGCTAGCGAACGAATGCAAGTAATTCTGTGCGAACATGAGTATTATGAAATGATGTGAATGTTTAGATGAACCACTTTGACGGAATTTATTATTATTTTGATTCTTATTAAGGGAAAAGTCGTGAAATACTATAGAATTTTATCGAACGGTTACACGCGAAAGCTTTCATCATAGATTATTTATTCACATAGGACTTTTTCACCAAGTGAATAACGTCTTTGAATATTGATAGAGCATAGACAAAAAATTTCGAAACGAAAATCTGATAGTGAGATAAGTGATATACGATTTTCCTTTATATTTCATTATTTGCCTCTTTCGGTACGAAGGGTACGTGAGATATACGATTTGAATTCAACACTTGATGTTTAACTGACGGCTTAAATCGTTTGAAAACCTTTTCAATTTTACCCAAAATCTTAGGCTAGGTAGAAATTTTAAGGGATAAAATAATAACAGCGAACGTACACATTGTTCACATTGTTTTTTATTAGTAATTTTATATATTAAACAAATCGCGAACGTAATTGTTATTTAAACATGTAAACAATCGTATGCGGTTATACAAATGCATGTATTATACATATATAATCAGAGAGAGAGAGAGAGAGAGAGAGAGAGAGAGAGAGAAGCGCGCGCGTGTGTATGTGTACGTATCAGTGAAAAATATCCATACATATTTTATGCGCATAAACATGCGTAGAAAAAAGAGAAGTGGATGAACGACAAAAGAAGGAAAACAGAGGTATAAAGAACGCTAATACTGTAATTCGCACTGAAAAATTACACTAAGAAGCATATCGATTATGATAAAGTGTAAGAATTGTGTTCTTATGTTTAAAGAGAATGAATAAAATAATCCTTCTTTACGATACAAGAACCTATATGGTAAAATTCAAACGGGAGAGCGAATAAACTACTGCAGCTCTCAAATAATCCCTACTATAGGTCAGCATCTTTATAAACATCAAAAAACTTAATCAGATTGTTAATATATGCCTGTGTGTGCATGTGTGTGTGTGTGTGTGTGTGCGTGCGCGCGCGCGCCTAATTTTTATCGCGACAAGTTACACATATATACGCACGTACACATGCTGGATTTGTACATTATTAGACTATTCATTAATAAATATTACCTTTATATGCGTGTTATAAGCCGTACAAGAGGCATGTGTTTTTTGTCGCTCAAACGTATAATGACGACGAATGTTGATCGATTAGCAAAAATAATAATTAAAAATTATTAAAATTAATAATTAACTTATATACGGTGAGTGGAGAAATACGATGAATTGAAATAACAAATGGTAAGAATATTGAAAAGTAGAAGAAAATCGCAGAACTCGTTTGTTAACACTCCCTAGAAAAGGAATTGTACATGATTAATTACGTATTATTATCGGGTAATTCGGTTGCTTTCTAAATGAATATATATGAAGTTATACATTCAGCTTCATAATTTCAAGACAACTTTATGGAATATTTTTATTTATATTATTTTTTCGTTTTTTTTTTTTTTTTTTTTTTTTTCGTTTTCGTATCGTACAACAACTTACAAAGAATAGGTAATGTATAATTTCATAAATTTTTTAAAAAATCTTTATGGAAGCTATGTCAGATTACTTTAATTTTAAATTATTTACTTAAATTGTACTAATCTTGACGATAGTTTGTATTTAACTTTTGACGATAATTGTAACCAATTACTTACGATTTTTTTCTGGATCCTATTCCCCTCAGAATTACCATGCAATTAAAGATAAAATAAAGATACGTGTAATTGTTACATAAGATAAATATTTGCAATATTGCGATTATTTAACAAGAATTGTATCAATTACAGCTGATTAATGCTGCCATTTAACAAAGTATATTGAAATCGACTATATTGTCCAAATGGACGTTAGTGGCTGGGTAAACTGCAAATTTAGCTTGAATATATTTTCCGACTTGAATGTCACTTTTTCGCATTTTCAATAATTTATATGAATTTATTTTCAATGTGTAAAACATGTATGCTAAGCTGCATGAAACTGTTAAAAAAGTATGTATAAAAAATTAATGGATAAGTTCAAAAGGCAATTTGCAGCTTACCTTATATTATCGATAATTGATAAGTCCGCCAAGTGTTCAATAGAGTACGAAATGATAAAAACTGAAAAGAGAATCAGTCAACAACTCAAATCGATCTTCTTAATTTTGCGTTTAATAAGGGTAAAAGATTAAAAAACAGCACAGAACAGATTAATGAGTGTATATAATACGCAAGATATCTGTGAAATAAAATTCTAACGTCTAACGTTAAAAAAATTATCCATCATAAAAAAAAATTATAAAATGAGAACCATCGCGAGTAAATAATGTTTTTAAACAAAGATTTGGCTGTGTTATGATTGTAATAATATTGATTTTTATCACTTTTTTTTACTTAAATATTTAGAAAAGCGAAATAAGGATAGTGAGAGAGTTTTTAAAAAAAAAATACTAATATATATTACGTTTAAATATGAATGTAAACAAAAAAAGATACTTGAGCATGTGATTAAAAGGAAGTACTAGAGATCCAGGAGTAGGCATAAAAATAAAAATTCAATAAAGAATTTCTTTATTGGATAATAAAACGAAGATAATAAGAAAAGAAGATAATTACGAGTAAATGAAAAGTCGAGAACAAGAGAAAAAAACTGAGTTAGAAGAAAACTGTATACACAATTAAATACGCGAAAGATCGGCATGTATCCGATAAAGCTAGAACAATTGTGCTCCTAAAGCTTTTTTTACTATATACGGACAAAAACGGATGTCAATTTTTTAACTTTTTGTCCTAGCAGCGTGAAAAGTGTAAAGAAATACTTAGATGAAAGCTTAGAAAACCTTTTCTAATTTCTTATATCTGCGAATGCTTACAACTAATAAACATAAATAATATACCAGAGAAACGAAAGAAGTCGACAATTGGGAAGAATAAGTGACACGATATACATATTGATTAATATAAACACTTGAATGCCTGCAATGCATGCGTATGCACTTAGCTGCTACCTGTGCATTTATGTATGCACATACGTGTTGATGGATGTTTATATATAAACATGTTGCGATTCATTATTTATTCGACGCTTTCGAATTTGTATATTATACATCAAACTAAATGCTTAAAAAAGAAGTAAATAGAATCCTTTAAAGTATGAAAAATACAAACAACAATTTTCTGTCAACAAATGAACCTGTTATGCACTGCGGATTATGAACTCGGGGTACGGATATAATGGACTGTAACAAACTCATTCAAGCAGTTTCTCCTATAAAATTAAAGTTTTGATATTTGGATCTTGCGTGTTGTATGTTTTTACAGACTTTTACAGCCAAACTTTTACACTACGAAACTTACTAATGTAGGGTTTTCAATATCGATGGTACATCGTGTCAAGGCAATCATACTTCCATCCCATTCATCGATATCCATTGTACTAATAAGTCGCTTTTAGATTAAAAATCGATTACAGGCAATATAACAATACCTATAAATCCTCACTCATATATTTATTTGAAGATTCTCACGATAATACTTTTAAAAAATTCGTCATTAAATTAATATTGATAATATTTACAAGACAGTATTGTAAATAAATTTATTTCTTAAAATTCTTTATTGGAAAAACATGAACAATAATTATGCGTATACACCAAAATTAATAATTCATCGTTAGAATTACACTATGCAAGATAAAATTTTAATTCATATTAATTACGTATTGAAAAACACGCGCTTATATCTTATTTTCAACTTTTCTGTTTTACAAGTTTTTATAATAAAAAAGTGATAATATTTAAAACCGTAACTTCCACTGGATCATGTATTTAATTTATATATCAATATGCTCATAAGACAAAGTCTAAGCTTTCTTCAAGCAAAATGATAAATTTTATCAAAATATTTGAATAAAATATTATATAGAATTCTGAGAGAGAGAAATCGTTGATCAATTTAATGACGAAATCTTAAATTACTTAGTGGACCATGTAAATTTAATAATTAGAGAACAACAAAGCGGACAAGACTAAGCGCGTATTAAAAGATTAATAAAAGATAGATAAAAGAAAAACAATAAATAAAAAATATAAAAGCGAGAGTAAAAGAAAGAAAGAAAGATGTGGCTGGCGCATGAATTGAGCGCATGTATTCAATTTTCGAAATGACATTGGCTCTGTTTTGCACGTTACAAGTCCGTATAATGTATACATATATCATTAAGAAGGAATCGACGAAATTCATATACATGAAGAGAACACGTAATACACATAATACATGATTTGTTAAAAACAATAAAATTGAATAAAGATAAAGTAGTAATCTCATCCGAAGCTGATAGACATAGTCAAGAGAGAGTAATAGTATGCTTCCTGTTTAGCTAAAAATGACAAATGAGATGCATTATATAAAGAAACTGTAGCTTTCATACAGAAATTATTGCTAAATGTGCCAATCTACATTAGTAGAAATAGGATGGACACAGGTAATGGATATGTAATAAATGCGTTAAGCTCCAGGTCTGGCATCTAGATTTCATCTTCTAAATATCAGATCTTGCAAACGCCTTGATGTGACCCACGAATATTAGGTTAGTTGGATACAGCTCCTGGAGTTTTTATTTTAGGGACCATTGGCTTAATTGCTTCCTCAGACCGAGCTCTTACAAGCATTCCTTCGATCTTACCCCTCGTTATTATTTTAACATAATTTAAACATTTATCTTACACTCCAGTCCGTTTTATCTCAAATTTTCTTCGATTGAACTTTAATAACGTCACTTTAAAGTCCTTTGAAATGCTAGACTCCACTTTTTATAATAAATAATGCTGGATTCTCTTGTTTAACATTGTTTATTAAATAAATCCCGTATTTATAAGACAATTATAAGACAAAAATTATTAATAGTATTTTATTAAATCCTTAAATTTTCTTTAATGTAGCTGGGCCTGCAAGGTTCGCCATTACGGTCTTATAATCTTTATTCTAATGACAATGAGAGGTTGTATTTACATTTTCAAGTATGCTTCGCGACATGTTTTTGCTTTAAGCCGGTAAACAAACTGTCCGTATCTGGTCATCTTCTAATTTATATTTACTACTTTCATCTTGATATTATAAAAAACACTTGCATCTTACTCTGAATATCCATACTTCAAAATCATCACTCGTCATCGCCTACACTTTTACACCCACGTTCAATTTTATCTCCCTCCCACCCTTCCCCTTACTCTTTATCACATACTCTCTCTCTCCCTCTCTCACCCCCCTCTCTCTCTGTCTCTGTCTATTGATCTGTGTATCTATCTCTATAGCTTAACTATTTACAATATTTATTGTAAATAAATTTTATACTTTATTAAAATCTGAATTAGTAATTCTATAATTATACTCATGTCTTACATTTATATTTTCTTCTGAAATGATTACAACCAAATAATCAAAAGTCATTCTAAATACATTTAAATTTAACCATATTAACATTCCTTTTCAATTTCAATTTATGATATAACTCTCTTACAGATAATTTAAGCTTTATATTTATAATTAATAATGATGGTTGTTACAATTTATTTATTTTTCAAATATATACATATACAAATGCGCCCGTCTGTGTGTCTGCGCTTGTATGACTCTGTATGTGAGTATGTATAAAGCTTTTAAAAACATACTACACCATATATGTTATTATTAAACATTAATAAATTGTAATAAAATTAAAAATTCATTTATATATGTGTACATATATATAAATGAATTCGTATATAATTTATTTTTTTCGCATTATATTCGAAAATAACTTATACAATAAAAAGACAGATTAAAAAGAATAAAAAAGTGATTATAAATGAGTAAGATAAATGTTGAGGAGGAGAAATTTTTAGTAAAAAATTTAATACCGTCGAAAATAAAACGTATACCTATGTAGAACTGTTGAAATGTTTTATAAAGCTTCTTTACTGTAGCATTGTAAAAATTTTAAATATTTAATTGCTCATAAAATATAAAATAAGTAGTGAATATTATAAATTATTAACATTTTGTCAATTTATAAAACGTAGTAATTATTTTTATTGTTACACATAGATAATTTTAATAATAGGATTTAATTGCTATAAATCATTCAACATATTTTTTATAAGTGACTTTTAATTTATTTTGTCAAAATTTAAATTTAATTTATTTACATAAAGAAGACTTATTCTAAGATGCAACTTCGGATATAAAACTTATTACATTTGGAAAATTGATAAGAGAAAGAATTCCTAAATAATTAAATAAGTATAAAAATTCTGCGTAGTAAAACAATTCAAGGATTATGAAGCCTTCTCTCCGTCTATTAAAAAAAGGTCAATAAATGCAAAAAAAGTGGTATTGAAAAGAATTATCTTTTGAAGAGATGAGAAACCGAGTATAATGTATAAGAGATTCAATAAACGGGAGAGAGGAAAAGAATGTATGAAACTGTTGGAGGTTGATATTGAAAAAGTGAGTTAGAGAAGGAGCTGATGTCGGAGAACAGAAAATTGATTCAAATAAATAGTGAAATTAAAAGACGAGGAAAAGATATTTAAATCGAGAATATGTTGAAATAGTAAAATAAAATAAAATAAAATAAAATGTACATATCGCAAGACGCAACAAGAGAATGTGTATCAACTGTCAATCATTGTAGGGATGCATGAGTTCAAGATGATGCCGCGACCCTCGAATATCTGGATATTTATGAGAGCGAGCGGTCAATCAAATTTAAAATTGAGATCAAAGTATCGAATTCCTTCATTTTTAATATTTTTATTTTATTGCCAAGTCCTCATAAAGGAAATGTTTTAACACCTATATCATAATTTCTATAAAGCGTCTTTAATTCGTCTTTTATTATGTCAAACATGATAAGCATTAAATTTGGCATTAATAAGACAAATTTCACTCAAAATAGATGCATTGATAGGTTTTAAAAGATTTTCTTTTAGAATACACGTATATATTATACACGTATTTACATAAAATACATAAGGATATACATATGCCGTTATGGGCGTCATGGAACTATTTATTATTTATTTTATAAACCGTCTATATAAAGTTGAAGTCGTTTATTTTTTGTATACACACATACAAACAGATGGACAGGCACGCACACATGCGCGCACGCGTACACACACAAACACATACATACGCACTTTGCATCTGAACTTTTGTCTTTTTATTTTTTTCTTATTCGTGTATAATTTATGCGTCAAATATATTTATATGCCATTTATCTTCCTGAATTTTTTATTCTAAGAACAGTAATTTGTATAGAGGATTTTATTCTCTTTTTTGTATGTCATTTGTATAAGGAAACTTTCTAAGCAGGAGTAACACTCGATTTTCTTTGTATAAAAATCTTTTTCCGTAATTGCCTTGTATAAAACCATTCGAATAAAAAAATTCTATCTTATACTTCAATTTCGATTTTAAAAGAATTTACTTATTTCATAGTTCCACAAATGACCTTTGATAATAAAAAATAGTAATAATAAGTTTAAAAAATAATAATAATATTTATTTACAAAATTCCTAGAATATTTCACATATTATTTTTTTTTTTTTTTATAAAATTGTAATGCAAAAGATAGAAACGGAGAAGAAGAAAAAAAAAATATATATATATATATTATAAATCATATAAAAATAAAATTTGTAATACTAAGAATAATAATAGGAGTTTTTTATACGCGTGCGAAGTTGTGCTGGATTTTGTTATTGGGAAAGACTGTTGAACCAGGATTACTAAATAGAAAAAAAATCGCTTTTTTCGATGACTCAACGTAAGAGTAGAGCATACTTTAACATTACCCGCGTAAAGAAAACGCCAAGAAAATGAAAAAAGTGCATCTGAAAACTGAAAACCATCAGCTATATAAAACATGCTGTTGACTGAAAACGACTCACTCCTTGGTCTGACCTTCGACTGCACTTTTATAACTTACATCTCGGAATCATTTCAGTTGTACTTTCATTTTTTTTTCTTCTCCTCCATTATTATTGCAATAAACGATCTTACTAAACCGCGAGTGCAATGATGTTAAATTTTATTTTGTGTTTCCCTTCCCTATTACGCGCCATCCGCGACGTATTTCGCACATCCAGAACGAGAGGAAGGAAGGAAGGAAGGAAGTCAACATAAAATACTTAAATACCTCTTCAGATCATCGAAAGGTAGGTGAATTCAATTAATTTTCATTTAAGTGTCCATACAACTATTTCGCCTTAGTCGTTTCTTAGTACATTGCAATATTAGCTCCAGCTGTAGTTATTAAGAGTAAAATCTTAGGCTTAAAAGGGAGCAAAGCATCTTATCTCGATGAGGAAAGATCGCTTTAAAACGATTGATTCACCTTGACGCGTGAACCAACGTGACACCGGATATGTTATAAGTAGCCGTACTTACATAATTAAAAAAAGCAACTAATTTTATAAAATTTTATTTAAACTATTCCCAAATAATTTTGAAATTCTTAAAAAATTGCACTCAATTAAATACTGGAATACAGAAAAATCTGAATCGATTGATCAGATGTTCAGCTTCTCGAAGTAAAATTATTAAAAATTATTAAAAATTATTAAAAATTTGTTTCATTCACATTTGAATAAATACATGTAGCATGTAAGTAGCTTTAATGGTTTCTAAATTTCTAATGATGTTATAATTTTTTTAATTTAATGAAATATAAATTATTACAGTTACAGATAAATAAATTTGAATCATATTATGTGTACTTTAATCAGTATTTAAATATATGTAACCATTATTAATTACATGCTGCTTTTATCATTCTCTATATTAATTACAATTACTACTAATTAAATTCTTAATTATATATTAACCTTACAATACTTATTAAGTATGTAAAATTTGATCACATATGATGTGTATTGAGGGATGCTCACACCAACTCAATCAAGCAGTAACAGAACACGAATTTTATAACTCATCTCCTACTGAATCTGTGGATCCGAGCAAACATTTAGGTAATAAGTCAAATAAAAGTAATGAAGGTCAATTCGATCGAAAGATATCGGATGTGCCAGAAACAAGAACCGTCGAAGTTCAATTAAGTCGCACGTCGAAATTTTTATCCCACATTAATTAATTGTGACAGAAAAAAAATATTTTTACATTTCATACAATTTTTGTTAAAAAAACCGTTTATTATTTTTCTAATATGATTCCAATTTGAAGTTCCAATTTCTAATTAATAAAATTATAAGTGATCAAATTCGATTCGTAACCAAAACCTAACATAAAACTAACATAAAAATTTATAAATAAATATCATTGATATTATTAAAAATAAGACCTTTTAATGATTTTAATATTTCAAAATATGTAATTATTTCTCATATTAGGAGATATTCTTACTTTACAAAAAATTATTGTTATTGTATCAAATAAATTCTTCTTTTTTTTTGATAACTATTTTGCTTGTTTAATCATTGCTTCTATTTCGTTTTTACAGGAAGAGACTCGATTATAATAAATAATAATATGATGTACCATTAATATGATAAATTCATAGTCTAAGTAATATAAAATTTAAAAAATCTTTTACAACCCTTATATTCGCTTAAGATAGTTAAAAATTTGCATGTAAAAAAGTTCATTGTATAATATACTGTTGGTTCATCGTATTATTAGTGACTGATTACCAATAATAAGAATGTTCGAAAATATTACTTTGTAATAGTAAATTATTTTTAAATACATAAATTTAGGAAACGAATAAAGTATTGAACATCCGTGTAAAAAATAAATTTCAACTTTAATAAACGAAATAATATTTATTTACACATAAAAGAAATTGTCAATTTTCAGTAATCTTACTAGTTTATCTCTTCGGTAGATTACTAGGCGAGAATATGAAAGGGCACACAATCAGTCCACCAACGTTAGCCAATACTATATATTAGATTTTTTAAAACTATTTGCATATGATTATTGACTCGATATATCAAAATTTATATTTTAATATGAGTAAATATTGCGAAAATCTTTTGAAGATCTCAATATTCATAAAAATACTCTCGTTAATCTTATATAAAAATATACAAATAATATTTTTACACGAATAATTCATAAAATCGAATTTTTTAATACTTTTCAGTAACAAAAGTGAAAAGACGAATGGAATGTCAAATTACACGACACTTCCTTAAATGTTAATCGAGGGTGTTGAGTTTGCTGTTAGTTTTACGGAGCTGCGCTCGCCATGGGATAATATGTGTTTTTTCGGAATTGTGGCTGTTTCCGTTCGTCGTCTCGTCTTGTTGATTTAATACAGGCTTATGTTCCCCGTTTGATTTAGATGGCGGCGTTGAGTGCATTAGTGGTGCATTAGACGATGGTGCTGAATTCTCGACAATGGCCTCCTTTTTCGAAATTATCGGTACTTCGACTTTCAGCGGTGATACTGATAGTACTACTGATGCATTGCACTGTACTGTATTTACCCTGTATTGCAAATTACGTGCTATTTATTCATTTTATTTTACTCTTAATAATCTTTTAAGTATTCCAAGAATATCTTAACTATATATTCGAGATCGTAATTTAAAATTTTGCAAGGAGCACATTATACAAGAATTTCACAATTAAATTTATTATGAAAACATAAAATAACGATAAAAAAAAATTGTAAATTTTAGTATTCGTTGTGATAGTATTATTTTTGAATTAAGTATGTAATTTCATATAAATTTTATAATTTACATATATTTTTAATAGTTAAGAGTATCAATTTAATAAGATGACTAATTACACTCAAATAAAAGTATTTCGAAAGTTTTAAGAATTTTTGTAAGTCTTATTATACGATTAGCAATATTACTTATACATAACATACCCTGAAATTTTGGATTCACTATCTTTTTTAGCTAGTAACTGTCTTTTCCATGGCGGTATTGCTTTTTGCCTTTTTTCTTCATTCTCTCGAGCAATTTGTTCTTCTAATTCTTTTTTCGCTCGTTCTGCCGCTTTCTTTGCTAACATTTGTCTCTTCCATATTGGAATAATATTTCCAGAATTATCTTTTTCAGGAATCTAATGAATAACAGGTTTTATGTAAAAAGTCTTAAACGTAAATTTATGATAATTGTAATACTAACTTGATCTACGAAATTAGTAATACTAAATGCCTTGCTTATTTCAGATATAAGATTTTGTTCTTGTGATTTTTTAACTTGCGCTCGCTGTACTTTTAATTTTTTTATTCCAGGAATATCTTTTGTTTTCTTCAGTTCAGCAATCAAATCTGTTTTTTGTATGAAAAATGCTTCGGACACTGTGAAAATAATAATATTTTATTAAGTTACATGTAGACCATCTTGTAGACAATAATGAATCTGCTATCAGATTTCCTTATATAAAAACATTGATATAAGATTTCTAAACCAATAATATTTATTATTTGCAAACTTCATATGTTATTTTTAATTTCACTTATTAAACCAGAGCTTTTACAAATATTTTAATTAAAAAAGTAATTCTAATAAATAAATAATCTCTTACGAATGATTAAACGTAAATTTAAAGTATGTAATGAATTCATGAACAAATAAATTTATAAATAAGATTGGGCTTTGTAAATTGACAGTGAAAGTTTTATTTGCTATTTATATATAATATTAAAATTTTTTTAAATTATTTACGTTGTTTAGATAATAAATCGTTGTTTTATGATAATTTTATTTTTCTTCTTGATTAACAAATATTATCAATATTTCTTATAAATATACATATTTATTATAAATATAAATAATTATATAAATATAAATAATTATAAAAAACAAATATTAATAAATATTTAATGATGCCAATTGACTTTAATACACGAAAATGTTTAATAAACAATATGAATTCATTACTGAGACAAGCAATGAACTGATGGAATAGACTTTACAACACTTGTTACACATAATAGATTAAAGAGATGAAAATTTATAAAATATTTTATATTTTGTTTTTTTCGTGCTTTGTGTAAGCAAGATTTGATGTATGTTAAATGAGAATTCGCAATCACGACTAAAGTTTTAACGATGTCTCTATTTTACTAGCTAAAATAGGCACTTTCACTTAGCCTATTTAGAAAATAATTGACAATCGTCAACATACTGACCATTGGTCATGGAAACACTACGATTCGGTGGTGCAGAGAAGGTTTTCGTCGTATGCATTTTCACGTTGGTCCGCCTTAACTGAACACTGGTTAAGTCCTGAATGCTGATTGTAGCCAAAGGCTGTTGTTGTTGTTGTTGTTGTTGTTGTTGTTGTTGTTGTTGTTGCTGAACTTGTTTCCCTGGAGGTTCGATTTCTGCTCCAGAATTCAATAACAGGGTCGTAGCACTGTTAATTGGTGGTGGCGGTAGAGGAGGTGGGGGTGGCCCCGATGACTCCGTTCGTATCGGCTCAATGTCTCCTTCGCTCTTTTGACTCTCTTCGTCGCTAATATGACCTTGAATGTCCAAATTATCGACTGACCTTTAAAAGAAATGTATTCTTTTATAAATAATTCATTTACTTTTAAACCTTTTTATCCTTCACACTAATATATATTGATTATTTTAAGTGGCACATACTTAACGAAACTTCTTTTCATAAAAATTTAGTACTGAAAAAGCAATGAAGAATATTGAAAAATTAATTTAATTATAATATATATATTTATTAATTGTTTCTCTTTATATTTCATACAGCCGACAAACGTCCGCATTTTTTTAAATACTCAATGAAAAATCATTGTTCGTATAAATAACAAACGATCAATTTTTACAACTTTTTTATGTAAAAATTTGAAATTAATAATAAGAACAATGTATGTCAAAAAATGCTTTGAGAGAATAAATAAACAATTGAAATATTTTTATCATATTTCAAAAATAGTATGACTTGAAAAAAATTACTGATTAATTAAAATTAGAAATTAAAAATTAAAAGAATTAGTGATTAACGTTTTTATAACATGTTTATACGTAATTATTTGACACAAATATTCAACACTAAACTACATAAAATATATTTGAATATATATATGTGAACAAAAAATAGCCTTATATGTCTTAAATCTTATGTAAATTTGAACAAGAATAAATTAGAAAATAGCGTGCTCTTGATTCAATGGCCTGTTGCCCAGAAAATGCTGCAGGATGCAGTCAGAAAATAAAAATATTTTCTTCTATCTCGGATTGATGCATCTACAGATTGTAATACAATTAATGAAATAAATAAATTATGAATCGATATTTAAATATTTATTATCTATAATACACTGATTTCCTAACTCGATACACTCTCTGAATGTAACTCTACAACTCTACATCTCTACTATACTCTATTCTTCGAGGGTATTGCACAAAAAGAGTACTTATTTACGAACCGGATATATTTATACCGGAACGTACGTAAATAATGACAAAAGAAACCTCCTGGAAAGTGGAATAACATTCAAAGAATAAAAGTGGAATGTATTAAAATAATGCTATGGATTCTGTTTGGAACATTAAAAATACAATTTTTATCTTAATTATTAGTATATTAATTTACTATGATTTCACTTTCGATTTGGTATTTTAAAACATACTGAAACTAGGAATTGATTTATAAAATTATGTAAATTATTACATTAATTTAACTATGTATTAAAAATATTAAATGAAATATATCTAATTTTTTATAAAAATTAACCTATTTTAAGTATATTTTAAATTGTATTCTTATTTATTCCAAAATAGACGAAATGTCTCCTTTCACTTCATCTTTTAAATCTTTATTTAAATAATTTTCATTTTTTTAAATTTAATTTCTATATAAATTAAAACAAGTTTCTTATAATTCATAAATATTATCCGAACATTTATTTTTGTATAATTTACATATAATTTAGTGTCAACTAATATCGCATGGTATACCTTTCACCTAAGGACTTCTTATAAAACAATAAGTATATTTGTTATCTGTTTTAAATGTTAGAAAAAAATCGTATTATTATAGTACTTTGAACTTAATTATTACTTCAATTGTTACATGACGTTATTTTTTCTAATAAAAATTTTGTTCTTAATATAAATTTTATAACTGCATATAATTCAAGCTGTAATTTTACTATATTGCTTGTATTAAAGAAAGAGTTTCGAAATAGAAAAAAGGAATCTATACGATTAGTTTAATATTAAATATTAATGCAATATTTTTATAAAATGTATAAAAATTGAAAGTAATAATGTAATAAGGTGGCTTGATATTTATATTGAATTAAATTAAACATTGCAATATAACTTTAATATAAACTGATAAACTGGTTAGAAAATGCAATTATTTATCAACAAAAATAGAGAACTTCAAATGAAACTAAGTACATGTCTTTTTGTATATTTTCGGTAATTAAAATTTTATTTAATTTTAAATTATAAAATAATATTAAGCTTAAAATTAAGGAAAATAATTTGTGAAATCAGTGAAGCCTGAAATTTGGTCGAATGTCTTTGAATTTCTGGTGAAACGATTGATTCAACATTAAAGTTAACAAACGACAATTAGAAATTGACTAAAGTAGAATCAGAAGACCTTTTTTGCTTTTATGATTGTATCAAAAAATCTCAGAGTTGTACATACTGCCATAGCAAGAAGTAATTATTAAAAGTGTTATACGTTCTCTGAATAAAAAGAAAGGGGAAGTGGTGAGCCAATGTCCTTCATGTACGTAAGAACTTATAAGTCTTGTAAATGAAAATGAGTCGAACCCTGACATTGCGTAAAAAATTTTTCTGAAAATTATTAGAATAGTAGAAGGAAGAGGTGGAGATAACCCACCTCGCCTTGGAGAGACTATTGCTGGGTCCGGAGGGTGCCACCTTGCAGATGCTTCGTAAGTATTCGGAGGGCTTGAGGAGACTCTCGGAGTCCGTGGCCTGACTGGCGAACTTAGGTGGAATAAAGGGCAGGACCATGTGCCTGCTCGACAAGTGGTTCGTCCCAGTTGGCAGTGAGCTAGAGATCGGCCGGGTCTCCTCGTCGGCGCTGGCGCTCGACGTGCCGTTGCCGACTGCCGGGTCCCCGGAAGCTCGACGGAGCGTCGCGACGCCATCCTCCTCGTCGCTAGTCCTGTGTGCCACTGCTGCCCCCCCCCCCGGGAGAAGTACCGGAAAAATGAGCGCAAGAGGGGATTATTAGCACGAGAAGAGGAGGAGTCTCCGGTGAAATCTAGGTAAGTGTATTATATGCCCGCGTGAGCGCCATGGTCTAGTAATAGCCGTCCACATCCATTATCACTAGCGTGTGCATTTCAGTTTAATTAATTAGACCTCATACGTAGAACTCTCTCTCTCTCTCCCTATCTCTTCTATCTCTCTCTATCTCTCTTTCAATTGCTGCCAAAGTCATTTATATTTTTTTTCTCGACTTTTCAATATTCTCCCTTACGTTTCCTTTCTATGCTAACTTATTCAATTTCATTTGCCTCTCTTATTATCTTTCTTACCTACACGCACTTATACTTCTGAAAATGTGCAAACCATCTTCGTCGATAATCATTAGATATACTATTTAGAAGCACAGATAAGTTCATTGTAATAATTAGTTTCACTTTTCCAGTAATTCTAGTCTTAACTTGTTAAAATTAAACAATAACACCTTTTTAAAATAAGACCTTCGTTATAATTAATTTTTTGTTTTTATTTCATTATCTTTTCAGATCCAATAGTAAGTTTTAATAGAACCATTTTTATTTCCTTCAAAGACTAATTTGTATTAATCTAAATATGTGTAAGCTTTTTTATACATAATTATTAAGGCGGGTTTGTGTTTTACCTGATTTCAATCAGGCTATTTCAAAATAAAATCATATAAAAAAAAAAGATATTATAAGAATGACAATTGGAGTCGTATTCTCAAAGGAGAATGAATGTTTTCCATAAATTCATGTACATTTTATGATAAATTTCAAAAATAATTGAAAATTTGTACTTAAAAGCACATACTTATTTTCTAATATCTTAATGCTCTAACATATTTGATTTCAAAATTCCGGGCGTATAATACGATTTTATAAAAAAATTTTATAAACAATACTAGTAAAGTGTTTGTTTAATAGAAAGAAATTTCGTTTACCGGAAATAGTTGTAATATTAGAATCTAATAATATTTCATGAGTTGAAGGTCGATTTCCATCATTTTTATTATTTTTGTCGACAATTTTGGACGTTACGACCGTTACCTCCTCGATTTCCGGAGGTGGTGGTGGTGGAGGTGGCGGCGGCCTAAATATGCTGTTGACAAAATATTTGAATATTTATTCACATTATAGTTTTTCAGACCTTCATGTTATTAATTCATTAATTATTTTATTAATTCTGTATATATTAATTTTTTTTTACTTTTTTTACTGAAATTTAATTTGTTAGTTAAGAACTTGCTGTACCGTGAGTAATTTGAAATTTATCTTTTGAATTATAAAATTAACTTTTCATAGTTGCATTTTTAATAGTTAATGTATGTAATTTATTTGTTTTTCTTAATAAAATTCTTAGTAATTTAATAATAATTTTAACAAAATTATTATTTGAATTTTAATAATATAAGAAAATATGTTTATATCTATGTTCAATCTTAGGAATGAAATTATTTTCAATTGTTACACAGTTTTCTGTTATTTTACTCCCTTCTGAGTACTTTTTTTTTATAAGTTTTGATAATTATTCGGTCACTACAGCTATATCAAACTCTCGATCGCCTTTTTATACTCAATCGATATGGCCCACTTACCTGGAACTCGAGATTGATATCTTTTTTTCCTTTTCACATTCCGCCCTTGCCGAACTCGTCGAATTTTTTCTTTCTAAAATATTATAGCTAATATGAATATCATATTGTTAGTATGATTAATGGATTTCTTTATTAAACACATTCTGATAATATATTGATAATCAATGGACAACATGAAGAAAAATTTGAAAATACATTTTCATTCTTAATAGAAATTAATATAATAGATCTAGTGTTTTATAACTTTTTGAAATCAAATTTCAGAACTTTTATAATATTCAACAATAATCCATGAAATTTATAATACAATCAATGAAAGTATCTTATATAATTCCAGATAGAATACAGTATATTTATTTATATTTGTTTAAGTATCCTGACAATCAAAAATTCTACAAAAGCACGGAACACTTTGCGGTTTGAGTTTTTCCATAAAAATACTCATTATTTCTTTTATATACTCCTACCTTTATTCAAATTAAACTCACTTCAATATTGATATATCGGTTAATTATTCATTTAAAATATTTAATAACACCAATTTAATTTGAAGTTTAACATACATTTTACATGTAAAAGCATAGAATCAGTAAATGTTCTCGAAAAATAAAAAACTATTAAATTTTTAAATTATTTTATGAAAAAACCTTTATGCACAAATATCATTAGATTAAAAAATTTATATTTTCTATTTATTAAATTTATAATACAATTTATATTTTTATAGTAATTAGTAAAAACAATTAATAGATATTCATTAATTTATAATAAAAAAAAAAAATAATTTATAATAAAAATTTATATTAAAAAATAATTTATAATAAAAATTTATAATAAAAAAATTTATAATAAAAATTTATAATAAAAAAAATTTATAATAAAAATTTAAATTATTCATGTTTTAAATAGAACTTATGTGTAACAGCTATTTTATACTACTTGTATAATTTGTGACTCATTAAATATGTTTTAAATTATGTTATCTAAATCAAAATATTAGTCGTGAAATATTACATTAATATAATATATTAAGATACTAAAAAAAATTGATCGTGTATATATATTTGTAATTGCAATACAGATCTTATTAATATTTGAGATATTAATTTTAAACTTGTAATGGTAAATTGAAAAAGATTGGTTTGAAAGAAAAGTTCCATTTTCCCAATATTTTGAAAAATTCTAATTGTAAATACATTGAGAACACAACAGCGGATAGATAAACTAAATTCAAATACCTGATAATATTTCCGAAGCTTTAGGACTTTTACTCATGCGTTCGTTGCTACTGTTACGGGAGAGTGAAGGGGTCGATGCCGGCGAAGAGTAACAATGAACTTCGCTACTCATGTTGGATGATTCACTAGCACTGCTGCTTCTACTATATCGTCGATCCATTTTACGTGATCTACTGTCAAGAAAAGGTAGATTATGAAGCATATTTTATCTTTTTATGATTGTCACATTATACTTTTAATAAAATATATCAAGAGTATGAGGAATTCTTGCTGAATAAATAAAATTTTTATCATATATTAATTTTAACAATAATATTTTAAACTAATAGCTTAGTCTATCGAGTTATTAATAAAAGAAATAGCGTCAGTGATTCGAGATGAAAAATAAAAGTCGAGGTTGGAGAGGATATAACTATCCATTCTAACGAACATAACTCATAATAAAGTCATAACGAGCGTATAAATGAAAAGTACTGAAAAGTACTGAAAAACCAGAAAGGGTTAATAAATAATCACCTTCCCTCGGAAGCATTATCGGGGTGTTTCTTCTCAGTGGCAGAGTACCTGGAGCTCGGAGACTCGTCGTGAGCGACGCAAATCTGCTCATAAGCATGTTCGCTGCCACTATCCTTGGCGAGCTCGGACCTCAGGAAATTTGTGTTTCCGTTCGCCTTGAGCGTGCCGCTGTTGATGTGCACATCCACTTTCACTGCACAAATTTACAAAGGAAACCGAGTGTTAGTTTCCACTTAGCTTTTCTATCTCTTTTTTATTCTATACCTTTCATTCCGCCCTCTCTCTCTCTCTCTCTCTCTCTCTCTCTCTCTCTCTCTCTAGACATATATGTATATACATCGCTACATAAATCACAGTACCTCTTAGTAGCCAGAGTATCGCTTTATTCTCACCTCGTTATACAAATGGGAACGACGAAAGTTTGTCTTATGTGAAAAGGATGATACGACTAAAGAGAAGATACTCATTTTACCACAAGAAATTTCGATTATGGAAATTCATGACTTCGTTATTGCTTTAACATTTATTTTGACTTCTACAAAAATTAATTTTTAGATTCATTAATAAATACACTAATTTTAAATATTTTCTGAAAACCTATATTTTCTTTTATCCTCAAAAACACAATTACCTACTTTTTGAAATTTTTTACTAATCTTTATTTTTATATTTATACCCATATTATTATGATAACTATTATAATATCCTTAATATATAACTTCCATTCTAAAAATAATATTATTAATATACACCTTTTTGAATCTTTTTGTTTCGTACGGTTGCCAATTCAATTTTTATTATGATTATAATTTTATCAATGTATATTTGTCGATCTTCACTAAATCAATAGCACTGAAAATCAATTAAAGTCTATTTCAAGTTTAATGCATTGACAATAATTTGTATTACAGTATTATCTTAAGCAACATATTAATACTGCATTTCAACAATATATTAATAACAAATAATAATATTTCTCCTCTCTTTCATTTATGCTCTTATACCTGCAATAAATAGTTATACAAAAACTGTTTTTTATTTTTATTTTCTTTGTATATTTTTCTTTAACAATTTATAATTAAGTAAATAATATATAAAGCAATTTAAAAAATATTGTTTAAAGTTTAATGTTTAAATTTAATTTTTGATAAAGTATTTTAGTATCACTAGTATTTTTACAAGCACTTCATTTTTAAAAAATAGTTAATTTTTTAATGGAAAGTTTAAATAAATTTATTTAAAAATAAAAATATTTGTGGTAGCAGTAATAATTAATAATTATTATTAAATACAATATAAGTATTTTAACTAATTCATTAACTATATATTTAAATACATTTAATATATTAAAATATTGCTTATATCAATAAAATGTTTTATTTTATACTTTACATTTCAAATAGAATTTTTAACAGAACTAATATAAATTATATTAAAATAATTTTCCCAATTGTTATTGATTTCATCTATATATAAATAATTATTAATAATTATTAAGTTTTTACTTTAACATGTAAATTAAATAGTTTTTTTCATATAAAAATTTATAAAATCAAATTTAAACTATAATTAATCATAACAGTACTGTACGTAACCTTAACAATTTTTAAAAGAAAAATATATTTAAAATTTTGTAAAAATATTTCGAACTAATCTTAATATGTTTTTTGAAACATAATAATATTGAATTATTATTCTTAAGAAATTTCTAAGATATTATAAAATATATTTAAATAATAATTTTATAAAAGAAACGTCGCTATGCAAGAAATATACATAATATCTTTTATCTGTATATTTAATAGAATAATATTCAGTAAACTTTATGCATAAGATAATATTTTATGAAATTATGAGACAGAAAATACATGAGAGCGATGATTGTGAGATAATTTGAGTATAAATTTAGATATTTAAATCGTCACAACTGATTCGAAAACATCATTCGACCGCTCAAATATTTCTGAAATATTTTTAAATAATTGGATAGCAGTTGATACACTTATAAGAGAGAATAATACTTCCGCATGGATGAGCAAGCGCATTGACGACCCAGAACCAGCACTGAATCTAGGTCGCACCAAGTTACGACCAAACACTCCTCCCCTTTTCCCTCTAGCTGTCCAGCTACTTCGGCATCTCTTCGGCGATGAGATAATGTGTGCCACGCTACACTTACCAGTCAGAGTATCGTCCTTCCTCTCAACCAACGAGCGACTGCTGGCGATAGTCCGTTCGGCGTCGTCCTCGAACAGGTGGGTGATCCGCGTGTAGACGAGATCGTGCGGACTGTGCAGATAGAAGGATTCGGAGCCGTAATTACCGCTTTCCTTCTGACGGCCGCTCTGGAAGGGCGAATTCATCGGATTGATGTAGAGACCGTCCCGGGGTCGTGTGCCCGGTGGGTGCAAGAAAAACGGCTCCTGAAACATGTTGTCGCAGCCGCGCAATAAGCACTGCCGCGACAAGTTCAGCTCTCTCTTTCAATTCTCATTTGACGACATGGCCACGAAAAATCTTATATACAGCAACATGTTCTTACATATATTTACTTTGGTTATAATTCTTATTAATGTAATTATAATCTATGATATTATATTCGCACTGTCACACAATTTTGTAATTGAATAATTTATCTATTAAATACATTAAATATATATATATATATGTGTGTATATTTAGTTATTTAAAAAATACCTGTAAATATTTTATATGCTAGTATTAAAAAAATCTAATACAATGTAATGGAAAAAAATTAATTTTTATCTTCATATAAAGTACGAGAAAATATACGAACATCATATTTAATTTACAGCAAATCTAATAAATAAAAAATTTTTTATTTTTTAATTTTACCAATATTTAAAATAGATTGAATTAAAAATATATTCATTCAATAAATATTAAGACTTTATTTAAAATTGTATCATTTCAACAAAAATTAATTAATGTACTTATAGCTTATATTAAAAACTTATACTTATATTAAAAACAAATAAATATTCTTTACATAACTGAATCTTTATCTATTATACAACTGAAATTTATCTTGTAAAAACAATTAAGTATTATCAATCGTATAAATATCTTATATATGTTACATATAAAAATAAATTAACATTAATTTCTTGCAGTATATAAATTTATTCACAGATAATGAAAAAATTATGTATGAAAGTTATAGAAAGATAAAGTATTAATCTTTATTTTCATTATTATTTTCAATTTTAACTGATATGAATCATAAATGTTAAAATTGAAAAGTTTAATTAAAATCATAAAAATGAAATGATATATAAATTAGGATATTATTTTCTATGAAATAAAAATCAATAGTACATTGCAAAACTAATGGACCGAATATTAATTAGAAATAATTACAAAATCTATTTACTAAAAAAGAGAACAGAATGTAGAAAATTCAGAAAAATTGAAATATTTAAGATTTTATTCAAATATTTTCTAAGAGATTATAAAAGTCTTACGTTGATTAGTAAAAAATGAAATTAAATATAATGATAAAGATAATTTTACATTTGTTATGCAAATTTTATTCATATTAATTTGTATTTATGTATTAAAAAATATGAAAACTATTTTTAATATTTACAACTGATGTAAGTAAATTATTTAATCTTAAATGAGTTTTTTAATAACTGTATAATATATTACTTAAAATATAAATAATTTAATCTTTACTCAATAAATTTAATTACTGAATTTTAAATAATATTTTATTAATATTTAAATAGTATAATATTTGTGAAATTACAATATGTAAAATCATTACATATTGTAGCTAATAGTATATTAAGTCAGTTTAAAATAAATATGGAATACATTAGGCATTATTCTCCAGTAGACAATGTTATTGAAATCGAATACTTATGTGTTATAGAAATTTTTTTCAGATTGTATGAATTTTTACCTTATCATTGGAGCTAGCCATACAACTACATGCTGTTATATTACTTATATTTTCTAAATAGTCCGAGCTTATTCTGTCTTTAGCCATTATAATGTGGCATTGAAAATCACTTTTTTCTACCTCAAACTGAAAATTAAAACACAACTTTTTTATTTATTTGAATAACTATATAAATATAAATTTAGAGGAAATGCATGGAAATCGATATATCAATATATAAACACTTTTTAATGGTGCAAATCATATTTTTTCATGGTTTATAATTATTATAAAATAGAATATCTTATTTAGAAATTATTATTAATTATTTATAAACATATAAATTTCTTTATTGAATTAAAAATAAAAAATCATTTCAAGTTCTTGTTATAGATATAAATGTAAGTCAGAGGCTTATGAATAAAGACCTACAAAAATTGATTACAAGACTATAAATAAATACCCAGAGAAAGTTTATTGACCTTCAGCATATATTTAGTGGTATAATGCTTGTTATAATAATCAATTCATATTTTTCCGTATTAAAATTACACTCCTCGACTTAAATTATAAATTAAAATTAACAATATTTTCATGTTAAATCAATTGTTAATTTAAGCCTTTGAATTCTAAAACGTTTATTTCTTTCGATACTTTTAAATTGATATACAGTACAATACATGTGTATTGTACAATACAGTACAATACAAGTGTATGTCGCCGTTTTCTTAAACCAAACTCGCATAATTTTATTATAAATCGTAGTATGATTTGATAATAGTTACTATCATTGGACAATGATTTAATGTTCATTTAAGTAATTTCTAGATTCTTACTCAGCAGCTTGTACAATTTATTTTCATTAATTGCTTTCAGCGGACTTGGCTGCATAAAAGATTTCGAGGAAGTAAAGAAGAGAAGAATGAACAATTAAATGAATCGGCAACTTTACAATTCTCTTCTGTATTCCTCATGCCTGCTTACCTATTACAACAAATTATTGCGCGATTGGCGATGGCTACTAATGTGATGAATAAATTCGTTTGTCAACTTGTCACTGACGTGCTAACATACACGCCGACTCTAATGAGAAGACTGTTATACTCTTGAATTACATAATGATTGTTTTGAAATGATAGTCGCATTGTCTACTATTTTATTATTCACCTACAAAGCTGTCAGTAAGCTGATCCTCGAGCCTTTTATTATAATAGCATCATTCGGCTAGCTCGGTTACTTTCCATGATACTATGTTTCAAATGTATTAATGTGTTACCGAAGAAATTATTTTCTTTTCTCCGTATAAATATCGCTCACTAATTAATATTAAGTAAAATTTTAATTAATATTAAAACTGCATTCTCTACTAATTAAATTTTAATAAATGTCTGTAATGGAAACGATTTTTATTTTCATTTAAAGTTAAAAACTAAATCTTATATCTTTCGGTACCTTATAAATTACATATTGCCACCAGACAAGAAAAATGATAAAAAATCATCTACTAACTTAAAATTATGTCAGATTCATTTACCCTTATTCGTTATATCTATAAATTAAATTTAAGTAATTATTAAAAATCAAAAAAATAATTAAATCATAATGGTTTCATTTCTGAGAAACATATAGTGTAATAATTTGATTTAAGTAATAATCAATTTTTGTCTCCCTATAATTATTTTTCGTTAAAAAATGGGTACGGTCTAACAAAAAAACATATTATTGTATAGGATTGAAAAATATTTTAATTATATTATAATAATTAAGAAAATATAATAAGTCAATGAATTAATAATACTTGTTAAATATTTTATACTGAATTATAGGGACAAAAGAAGCTTTAAAATTTATTAGCGTGAAAAATAAACTATAAATAAACTATAAATGTGTAAATCAACTAATGAATTATACCTTACAGTACAAATAACTTACTTTCTGAACAAATATCTGTATAAAGTAGTTTTTCATAAATTCATTGATAAATCTATTTTATGTCATAAATTGAAATATTTACATAAAAAATTTTCCAATCAAAAACTTTTACAAAAACTGTTTAGTAAGATGTATATCAAGACAAAACATAATGTAAGCAGTAAACTATAAATTTTATTTTTTACTTTTCTTATTTCATAAATTCTTTCATTAAATTACGTATTAAATTTCTATTTTAAAAATGTTTTTAATTCTATTTTATAAAATATATTAATACAATAACTAACGTAACAATATTACATGTTTCATATAATTTATTATTTAAAATGAAAAATATTCTGTAGAATATATTTCATTTTCAACGAAATTGTATTTTCATCGTTTATACTAGTAAACTTTAAAATGAAAGTATTGTATTTTTTTGTAAATATACTTTGAATGTTAAAAACCTAAATATATATATATATATATATATATTTGTATTCTCAGCACGTCTCTAATATAAAAAAATCCTTTACTTCTTAATTATTTGCTTAAACAATGTAAAATTAGCTTAGCAGATATACGATATATATTGTATGTAATGCATGTGAGTATGGATGTTGAAAGCCTATTTCCTACATCTAGAAAGTTAAGTTTAAATGATAGCTTTCAACTCGCGAAAGTGTCCACAGTACTAACTATTAAGACGAGAACGGTACTTATATGTTTGTTCAATCATTCTTTCATAAAAATTCTAAGCAAAATCTATTCAGAGTTAAATTTTAATTAAAAGTGATCGATACATCATAAATAAAATTAATGGATTTTAATATAAATGTATGATTTCTATCCTATCTAAGTCATACATTGTAATATTTAATTAACAAACTTATAAATATTAATTTCCATTTTTTTTTACTATTTATTATATAGATTATACACTATTTCATATTTTCCATAATATTTTTTAAATTATACTTAGGTAGTATGGATATGTAAATTATATAAATAAATTCTTGGATTAATAACAATAATTTTTCACACTTCCATAATCACATTTTGTAAATAGTTTTTTACAATATGTGCAATCTTCATTGTATCATTTAATTATTCTCTTTTAATTTATATGTATCTTATACGTATGACTTTTCAGTTTTTTTTTTTATTTTTTTGTTAAATGCATTATAATGAATGTTTATACAATTATTCCAGAAATTATAATTTCTGGAAATATAATTTTACCAAAAAACCTGCAATTTAAATATAATTTAGAACCTAAAATCATGTACGTAGCATCGTTATACCAACAATCATACAAATAATCCCCTATTCACATCATGAAGTTTCGAGAGACTCAAGGCCCGGACATTGGGCCGCTGCATGGGAGGCGACCTTCAGCCCTGAGGTGGAGTCTCAGTGAATTGAAAATTAATTTGTCTAATGTGCTCATCTTTGGACGAAACATGTATTGAATAACAAAAATGGTTGTAAAGATGAAATAAAATAATTGTCAAAAATGTTAATAAGAAAATTATCAAAATATCTTTAATGGTAGATTTTATGTTCAATTTCCAAGTCGTATCAGTATAGCCTATTTTTTTTAAGTCAGAAGTGAAAAGGCACGCATATCCATTTGTGTAGATTAAGTTAGTGTGTGTGGCTTTTCTCAAAGCTCTCGAATCGGTAATTAAAGTGTACCGCAAGAACGGCGTTGCTCGTCATTGCTTTTCTATGTGGCCACATAATTCACCGTTTTGAAAGATTAAAAAAAATGTAGAATAAGAAAACTTGCAAACTCGAGAATGAGGACCGAGTTGAGATTAGATCCAGAGGTCGAAGTTACTTATTCTTCAGTAAAAAATGACCTTGCTTGATTAACGGTTTAGCTAAGGTTTAACCCTAGGGTTGGATTTCCATGTATTTAAACCAAAAACTCCATTTCGCTTAACTGTATTTAATTTTCTTTACGTTTGACACTAATGGATTGCTCTAACGGTATGTTTGCAGCTTGTAATGATCGGATTAATGAAACAATTAACGGGAATTAAACGTTCGATAACATTTCTATCTAAATAATTATTATTTTCATTGATTAAAGCATACTTATTCCTTTTAAAACTTCAAATAATACTTCGGATTGAAATAATCACTTTATTTAAAATTATTGCTTACAAGATAATAATAATAACGTAATTATAGAAATTATAAAGATTGTATTTACTTTACTGTTCTACTTGACCACTTTTAGAAATATAATTCAACGTCATAGAACAAAATATTAATAGCAGTTGATGTTTAGTTTATAATATAAATAAAAAATACTACGTTCTTTATTAAATAACTATCTTGGATGTTAAAATAAATAAATATTATTAAGCTCCTAATTATTATAAATATTTTATTAATTTAAATTCAATAGCTATTATTTTTTGAAATAAAGATTGTAATTGAAATTGCACTATTTTCATTATGACACATCACTTACTGTACTTATAAAACAGTTTTCTTTTATTAAATTTAAAACATTAAATACCAAGGGAATATGTTTTAATTTTATAAATGTACTTAAATGTATGATAAATTATTTAGCTTTAGTTAAATCTATGTTTATAAATTATAATTTATATAGGGTTATGATTATGGCATTATTATATATATAAATTTCCTTTTATCATTTGTTATGAATAACTACATCCAAAATTATATTTTAGTATATTGATTATATTTCTATCAAAAACAGACTTTACTTTATGAAAAAAATTAAACTACATTAATATATTAACTAGTAAAGTATCAAATATTTTGTAAATATAAATTTTAAGTTTAGTAGTGTCAATTTAAAATATTTTTTGCTGGATTTTCTCTACATCTTAATTATCGTAAGCGACGCTACTTTGGCAGTGTTTTTTTACAAGAGAAATTTCCGTGTTTAATGCCATTATGAAAAAGCTATTTAATATAAACCTGATGGTGGCCTGCTTTCGAGACTATAAAGATAACGTTCTTTGTATCACTTTTTCCATTTTCTTGATAATTTTATTCACACTCAGTTAATATTCGTAAAATTAAATTTTAAAAATAATTTTGAAAAGATGTATATATTAATTGACAATTCACAATATAATTCAAAAGTTGCTTTACATTATATATTTTACTCAATTTCAATATACTTATGAATTTTAAATACGTAAACTTTAGCTTTTATACTAAAAACGCAATTTTATTTATCTGTACAAGTTGAATTATTTATATAAGTTTTTAAATATAAATATTTATATACATAAATCTTTAATAAATTCTAAATATTAAATAATATCTAAATAATAAATTTAGTAATTTATAAATAATATATTTAGAATTTATTAAATTTTAAATATATTATTTGTATTGAAATTTTGATTAATATAAAGAAAATAACTTACAATGAACCATAAATATATCAATTAATTTAATGTTAATACATTAGCTTAATAGTTAAAGTAAAAAAAATTTTTTAAATTTAAATTACTTATTTTTAATATAATTATATTAAATAAATTGTATTAAATTATATTATATTAAATATAATAAAAAATAAATAAAAGTGTGTATGTGTGTGTGTGAATGAGAGAGAGAGAGAGAGAGAGAGAGAGAGAAAGACAAATAAAAGAGATGTATATATTTAAAATAAAAATATAATAGTTTCTTGCACGAAAATGCATAAAGTTTAATATTTCAAGTTGTTTGAATCTTATAATAAGCTTTTTGAGCTATAAAGTTATTATGGATTAGCATTACTATAGTTATTGAAGATTCTACAAATGTGTCTGTAAGATTTCTTGTATGAAAAATATATTATAACACAATTAGAGTTCTATATAATATTTCAACGGAGATTTTTTTCCTAAAAGGCTGTGAAAGTTGATGCAATTGACTAATAAAATACATTTCTATTTTAGCCATAGGTGAAACTTACTTTTCGGACAGTGACTTATTCTTAATAAAAAGTAAGAGTTTTGTTTTTCTCAAAACGTAAAAATAGAATAATATAATAAATTCCTTCTCACCTTAATATAAATATATTATAATGCTGTATTTATTAACTTATTTTATAGTGCTATATATTAAATTAATATAATTTAAGAAGACTTAAATACCCAGAAGAAATATTACCAATATTTAAATCAAAACTTTTTATTATTTCGATCAGATTCGAACTTTCAGTAGCAAATACACTATATCAACTAATCATAAATTTTAGAGCTGTATAAACTAATAAAGAATTTTATATAGTAAATTTATGCATAAGTATTTTTGAAATGTAAGAAATTTTTTTTGAAATTTTTTTTAATATATTTAAATATTTGTGAAAGCCATGAAATCATTGTCAATATGTCATTCAAATTTCAAAAATTATCTCCATAATATTTCGTTAGCAATTATTAGCTGTTATTATTTATTTTAATTAAGATACTTCGAACTTTAAATCAAATTATTTATACTTACAGAATATTACAAATTATTCTTAATTTTCAATTATACGAAGACAGGAAGACGGACTATTGCTCAAATTGTTCATCTTTATCATACAAAACATGTAAATATATATTTATGAATTTTATTATTAAATTTTTTACAATAGAATATTTTTCATTTGTTTTCAAACGATTCAACGTTTGATGTTATACCATTTTTTTCAAATATTCTTACAAAATTGAAAACCTATTTTATATTATAGTTTTTACTCTATTCTTTATAATTTTGTATCGGTTGTATAGCAACGTTCATAAAATCATAAAAATTATGTATTAATTAAAGATTAAGAGTACAGAAGCTTAGTGCAGGAAGAAAACGCATCATGTTACTTCATGAATACAAGATTTAAGACATGCTTTTTGCTCAAGTAGGTGAAGGACGAATCGTTGAATTTGTCGCTTTATACACTTCCTGTATCAAGGCTAGATACACATGAAGCTTTCATCTAATTATGGTGTTTGCATCGAATTAGGATTATATACACAGTGTATTCAGATCAATTAGATATGAAACAATTAAAGTAGAGCAAGTTCGTTTTATTAAGATTCAAGTTGATATTCTGATTGAATAAGTAACTATATCAATTAAATATTAAAATATTAGCAAAATATTAGCAAAGGTAAAATCAATTAAAATATTAGCAATTGATTTATGTTTCTTGACTAAAAGCATATATAATAAATGAGATTAAATTTTGTAAATATCGTGTAGTGATTTTAGGAGAATAATATTTAACAAGATATTGGGATGCAAAGAAGTTTTACTAGTTCCATAAGAGTATCTATTGATTTACAGAGTAAAAATGTATAAATAGTGCATTTAATAACAAATTATTATTATTATTATTATTATTATTAGACTATAATTAAAATTATAACTGTCAAAGTTTAAGTCGTGCATATAAATTTATATATGTATATTCTTGTATATGTATACGTATTTTATTAATTTAGGGGAATAAAGTTTTTTGTTTTATTTAAGACAAATTTACGTAATGTGCATACAGTAAAAGTATAATTAGCGTTAGTCTAGTGGCTGAAATTAGAATGAAAACAACATTAGTTATGTCTTCAATTCGAAGAGAGTTGAGTAATTGTAGAAAAAATAATAAGAGCTTATACATCGAGTAAGAAATGTATATTTAAGATTTGGCTAAAATTAGATTTTGAGTCTGGAACTCTAAGCAACAATGACATTTTGTTGGATGTATGCGTTAGGGGAAATGGAAAAGGGCGAAGATGTACCCATTCAAAGCGAATCTATTAGACGAAAATGGACAAGTGAGTTGATACAAGGACTCCGGAGCAAGACGCTTTAATCGAAGGAAGCCGGTGCTCCAGGCAAATATAAAGCGACCCACGGTATCGAGAAGCTTCCACAATGCATTGTACTGTCTTAAGCGTATTCAACAACTGCTCCCCTTTCTCTTCGGAGCCTCGAGGGAAACTTGGCTCCGTGAAAAACAATTGTCAATAAAGCCGAGGAGTAGTCGTATCCCAGGCGGCGACGGCTCCGAGGCCTACTTACGCGCGAGAGGAGTTCCTGAGCACGTTGCATGCGCCATTTATGAGCCGCCGCGAGTTGATCCGTCTCTCTCGCTTACCCGTGCTCTTAAGACATACGGAGAAAAGATCGAGGTGGCAGCTTCGCTTCTCACTGCCTTTCTTATTGCCTTCTCGGCTATTCAATCAGAATACGCGTCCTCGAACTCTGGACCACGTACGCTTGAGCTTCTACAAATTTTAAATGTAAGTCCATAAGGATCCTCCTACCTCTCATAATTCAATTATCCATTATCAGAGTCCGAATATTTACAAGATTTTTTAAACACCAGCTCCAACTACTATACGCATCTGTTTTTAAGTATTAAAGTTTTAATCCATTTTTAAAGATAATAACGTCATAGTTTTCACGCTGTTCAACTAAATGCCTTAAATATTTATGATTTAATTGTGATTGATACAATCATGCATACGCCCTATGAACATTTGTGCATATTAATTGTTTTTTATTTATTTCTGACTATTTAGAAGCTTTTGTAAACAAACGTATATACTTTATTTATAGAGGAGTATACTTGCGTCAAAATAATAAACGCTTAATATATAAAAAATAAAAATAATGAATAAATTTCATGAACTTTAATTTTCCGTTTCTTTTTTCGGGTAACTTTCTTTCGCGTGATATATTTGGTATACCTTAACTCTCACTAATTGTATTTATTAAAGTAGGAATACATCGAAAGCAGTCGTTATACTTCATTAAATTGATATTTTAAAAATAAAATTTCTTCAAAGTCAATCCAGTGTCTTTAATTTATAATTAATAATTAATTATTAGGCCTAAACAAATCAATGCTGTTAAATTAAGTTAAATATCATATTTATCAAAGGCAACCTGAATAAATTTATTTATAGTTTGAAATTTATCATTCTATATTAACCTTTGATACATTAATATTGTCACTTGTATAAAATATACTTTATATTAATCTCCGATATCTTTTAAAGCAAATATTATATAAATTCAAATCGCTTCGATCGATGAAAAGTAAGAAAGAAACTCCCCAGTCACATTTACTATAAGCTTGAGTATGTTCCTATTTGGCATGCGCAATAAAACAGAATAAATCTTCCCGAATGAAGGGAGCATATAATTATCAGCATAATTGGTGTGACTTTCCTGAGCAGAAACCACTTTTTCATCTTTCTGCTATCCCAGATCGTATTTCGTGCTTGCAAAAAGCATAATTATTATTATTATCGCAAAACTTGGACAAATTATCCTCAGAAAGCTATCAAGACACAGATTGCCACTTAATCTAAAACTTTACTTCAAGTTTTACTATCCTTTGAATCTCTCGCACTGCGTAAAATATTTATGTGTATTTATTTTGAATAATGAATTCAACAGGTCTTTGGAAAGAAGACCTATTTTAGAAAAGGTATTCTCACTGAATATAAGTTTTTTTTTTAATACACCATTATATGTAATAATACAAGATAATAACTTGTAATTTAATATTAAAATTAATTTACTGAACGCGTTTCATGTAAACTTAAAGAAATGAAATTTCGTTAAATACATATTATATATCAATTTCAATTTCATATTTTAAGAGGTAATGAATAAAATCACAAGATATTAATAATAAAAAATAATTTGAATAAATAACGTTACATTCACGTCTTATAATGAATAAATCTTTTCCAATAATGTCTGCTCAAAATAAGTACATGGCTAGCTTGCAATGAACAATCATGCGGAACAATGAAACGTTGTGTATTTTTACTGTAATAAGAAAAAAGATTTCAAATATTCATTGTGCACATTTGAAAAACATAAAAATATTTAGAAGTAAAAAATAACAAGATAGTTTTAATTGGTACTAAGGTATAAAAATTGTAAAATTACATCATTTAAGATAAAATATAATAATATATTTTTTAATACATTTCATTGTTGCATACAATGTTTCGATTGTCACAGTTAATAATCTTATCATTATTATGAATCGACAAATATTTATTAAATGTTAAAAAGATCAAAACAAAAAAGATCTGCGTTAAGAATTAAAAAAATCCAACGGTAATAATGGCTTAATCAATAGAAGTGCAGAACTAATCGTTGCGTTTATGTTGATAGACTGCTTTTTAACTTGAAAAAATGGGAAAAACGGGGCGAATTTCCCTAAATCTAGATTTACAACATTACACATCATTGTGCCGCGCGCGCGTGTTTACAAGGAATTATCGAAAGCCAGTGGAGATAAGTGTAATAATGCTCGTGAGAGTAAGATAAGTTTGGGGAACAGAAAACTCACCGGAGGTAGATAAAAACGCAAAATGGATTCTCGGCCGGACAACACCGTAATACTTCACCAGCACTCAAAAACACCCGAGAGGTCTGGGCACAGGACACCCCGCGAACCTTCGGATCTTCTGCATGTTAAGCACACCGGTGATCTCGGCACTGACGACCCGGGACCCAGGATACTGAACTTGACTCGTAACGAACTTCACCGGACAACGAACCTGCGCGGCCGACAACTGACGCACTTGCACCTCGACCGCCCCCTGTACACCTGTTGAGCTCTTCTTGCTCGAGCGGCGCCTGACAGCGGTGGGGGAGTAGCGGCGCTCCTGTACGCCGGTAGAGGGGCAGCACGCGTCACTTCCCTAGCACTACTCTCTTTCTAACCGTCCACTCGCTAAACTTGCCTGGCCCCACTCTCACACTGCCTCTCTCACTCTCTAATCATTCGAGCCGACCGAACACGACACGACGCTCTCTCTCTCTCTCTCTCTCTCTCTCTCTCTCTCTCGCCGTACCGTCAACTTACATTCCGACCTTTTCTACTTTTTACTCGACACCCCCTTTCAATGGGACCTTCATTTTCACCAGGCGGCCTTTTTCCTTCCCGCTAATCTTCGAGCTCATAAAAACTCTCGCGCTTTATTACTTTATTAAATACTTTTCACAAGGTTCTACTTTTCCATACACAATCGTGAACCACTATTTTTACCATCAAGGCTAACATTTTAGTGGAGCTTCACTCGTCTTCCTTGACAAATTAGTAAACATACGTTTTACATAATATTACAGCGAATAAAGGCTTTCTTCATTGAATTACTTCACTCATACATTATTTAAAAATTCCAGACAAAATTTTTTCATTTAAAATAATTAAAAATTAATTACTCAAAACATACTAACTAATATGATAATGCCAATGTCCCCTCTTTCTAATTCCTTTTCTAAAATATAAAATCAATCGAATTCTTCGAAAGTAAACCTGTTTGGAAACAGATCATATAGTTGTGTAATTCAAATTACTTCGTTGAAAAATTGAAAATTTCTTTTTACTAAAAGTTTCATTATAACATCTTCTCAATATTTATTTTATTTGATCAGTCAAATTTATTTTAAATGAAAAATCTCTTTTCTTCATAAAATTATTACACTAGAGAGATAACTCGAAAGTTTTTATGGTTTCATACTTAATAAAATACTTTTTAAGCCCATGTAATATTAATCCGACGAACAGTTTCTCTTTTTCTACTGTATCTTTAGATTGTCTACTATAGAAATTTTACTATAATTCCAAATCGGGAAAACTTTCACTTATTAATCTAAATGAATAATTTCATTTTTCACTAGAAATATAAACACAATCGTTTCATATAATTTAATTTTTAATAATTAATTTCTAATACTTATTTCTTTATTTAGTTTTTCTTTAGCCGTAGATAATAAAAATTAAAATTATGTCTTTGGTACTATTTTAATAATAATAGATTTTTTTCATACAAAACTTTCCATACAAAAATAGAGATTCTAAAAACTTTCAAATGTAAACAAGTTTTTAACAACAACTGTTAAGAATAATTAAATAAAATTGTAGTTCATATACTATAATTTCAATGAATTAATAAGAACTTCTTTCAAATTAAATAGTATGAAAATATTGTCCTTTTGTAAAGGACAAGGATAATTTAATTTTTTTAAATACCAAATTTTTAATTAGAATTACCAACTAAAATAATTTTAATACTTTCTTAAACACTTACAGCTGATAATATAATAAAAGCTACTACTAAAAATAATTTTTTGTTGTATTATCATTTGTAAATAAAAAGATAAAAATACGTGTATATTTTTATAAGACAAAAAGAGAAAAAATATAAAAGATTAATTTATAGAAGTAAACAATTAATCTTGTACACAAATAATTTAATAATAAATAATACAAAAATTTTAATCATTTTTATCATTACATATTTTATTTAATAGTTATGTCTTCATTATTTTGCTAGTACGTATGAAAAATAAATAATAAAATTATTTTTAAATTATCAAACAAAAACAAAAAATTAATAAATAATTGAAAAATGAAAAGGATCGCACCACTCAAAAGTAAAACTCAACAACCACTATATAACATAAATACATGTGGGTGATTTATAATTTTCCGGATCGTCATTGTTACAAGGGAATGTTGTATGACGCGGACGGGATGATGAGATGGAAAATGTTACGGTTTCCGTTACGCTCCCGCTTAGAACCGTTAAACCTGCAAATGTGCGAAAAACCGGAACCTAAGATGCCATCGGCTGACCTTTGATAAATGCAATGAACAATCATATAAGTTAATTTATATTATTTGCTTGTACAAGTTAGCTATAATAGTTGATTAACGTTTTTATCAGTTATCGATTTCGAAGTTTCTTCTATCTGAATTAAAGTATTTATTCAGTAACTTAAGAAAAGTCCGTTCAAGGTCTTCATATATCTTACACGACTGCTTTATTGGATATTTCAGCAGCATCTAACAATAATAATTATATACTAATCATCAGTGTATAGAAATCCGTTCATTATGAAGTATGTTACATTTCAAAATAATGCCTATTTATTTAGTTTTATCCATAAAATTTCTTTGTATTAAACGCATTTTCAAATACTATCAAAAGTACTTAGAGTATATATATATATACAAAGCCTAAAAATCATTATCATTGATGTATTTTATAAGATAATTACAATAATTTCTACCTAATAAAAAAACTTTTATATTGAAAATATTTATATTGATTAAATGCGTATGTTTATTTTATCATTAATGTTTTGATTGTTATAATAAACATGTAACTTTCTATATTTAATGATACATTTTTTTAATATAATTTTTGTTACGGGGCGTATAGGTGTTAACTAGACGCGTTGTACAAGGTTGCGTTAACAAGCCTTGCTACTTATGAATTAATGTTGTTTTTTGGAAAATCACAAAAGAGAAATGCTGATAATGATTACAGTTACTATATTGTATAACTTTGAGTAACACTGTGATTGGATAAACTTAATGTATTCACACGCTTCTCTTGTCTTATGAGAGGAGCGGTAGTCTCGTTGAAGGATGAGAGTGTACTGGCGGTCTTTTTTGTATTAATTGATAATTAGTTATTTAGGTGGCATGCCAATCGCCGTGTAGTTGACGCCTAATTGCGCAGACCGAAGACAATTAATTCCAAGTCATACGATTAGTTACTTTCCCGCCCAGGTTTGTATTTATGTCAAGATGAAAAAGAGGTCGTCTTGACGATTTGGTTTAAAGGGCGGTTCGCGCCTTAACAATTTTATATTTCAGTACGTTGCGATATATTAATAAGATATTCTTTATGGATCCTACGATTAATTAAATATATTAAACTAACTATTAAATTTGAAAACATCTATCTACACATAGTTTCAGTATAATATATTTATAAATTAATATATTAAATTTTGAAAATAATTTTTATCAATTGAGAAACTCGTAATAAAATTATACTGATTTTTGTATATTCAATAGCTTACATCAACTTTTTGTAGGTACAGATTGCCTGAATAAGATAATAAATATTTTAATTAATTTTAATTCCATATCTTATTTCAAAAATAATATCAAAGTTATATAATTAAAAATATTATATAATCTTTTATTTATCATGAATTATTATTAATTTTATCTTTTACCTTAAAATTATATTAGATATTTAAAGAATTTTTTTAAAAAGTAGAAATTGAATTTAATATTACTGTAAAAATTTACTTTTACGGTACTTAGAAAAGCATTCAATTTATGTCTGTTCATCTGAGCACGTAAAAAAAATTTAAATAACCTTTTATCTAAACAATCGACGATTATGCACATGCACTCACAGTACTCATCTATGTTATGTCGTCACTATTAACCATATGTTGAATGATCAATATTGAACATAAACCAACAAAAACGTTCTGACAATGTAGATAAATTAAAGTTTCATATTTTCTTAATTTCATTATTCATATTTATGGACATACAGCACATAAATAAAATGCTTGATTTACGTAAAATCATTTTAACTTATTTTTATTTGGTTTCTGCAACATAAACTGTTATATATTTTAGAATTTTTAATGCTTCTAAAATTGTAAATATTACGTTATTTTATAGAATATATATGTTATTGATACTCTTCAAATCTTTATTATAACTCATAGCTTTTAAACAAATTTAAATTCAACATATATATATACATACATAAATATATATATATATATATATATATAATATTTATTTTATGTTCAACTCCCTTTTTGCAATTAAACTTTCTCATTCTGAAATGAAATCATGAAATCTTCAACACCGTTGTCTTAAATTACTAAAATCTATTCTAAAATACAAGTCTTTTCTTCCAGTACAAATATGGAATAAAAAGGTATATTCAAGAAAACTAAATATCTGTATAACATCAAATAACTTCTAACAAGTTCTATATTGTAGCAATATTAATCCCATAAAAATTCTAGATAATTTATCATTCATTAAAAATAAATTTAAAAAGGCTTCAATTAATTTGTATGTATTTGTATTTATTCTGCTTTATTGATTACTCATTAATTTTATTGATTAATTTATATTTCAATAAAAATATGTTATGCTCTTAGAATCTTTAGCCATAATGAAAGAAATAAGGTATGAGATAAGTTTGTTGGCTAGTACGGTCAGGATTTCCTATGAGCTCTATAAGATATTTTAGTGTCAGATCCAGAGGATATTGAATTTCTGAATAATCAGTCCAACTGGGTAAAGAGACGTTACAGTGTATGCACGTAAATCTCGAATTTCATAGAATCCACATCGCATCGGTGCCATAAGGCGAAGATAGAAAAATTCAGCTCTTTCGTAAGTGGGTCTTGTAACGTAATTGCCCATTAAAATAATTACACCATTTTTCAATCTCGTGCTTTTAGAAACCTTATCCTTAATCTTGGCGAAACGAGTTTGTATACGCTTCGCAGTGACTAATTAATAAATATTCATAATAATACAATAATTATGAATTGTAGTTCTATCTTTCTCATCCATATATTGACAGATATATATTTATTAAAAGAATTAACGAGTATAATAAAGTAAGGAAATAAAGTTACAATCGCACACATGTATTAAAAATTGTTGTTTTTTTAAATTAATCTCTTGGCTTTATGAATTCAGAAATAAATAAGTATAAATACAGATAATATTTTGAATATATATTTGCAGAAAACAAATATTTCGTTAAATAGAACTATTATTTTTTTGAACTTTTTCAAGTGCTGACAGCATGCTTACTTAAAAGTGAATGAAAAAAAGAGATGTATATATTTCATATGTGTGAAACCGCATGAATCGTCGCATAGTTATCGCCGCAAAAAAAAAAAATAAATAAAACAACTGATGAAGAGTTAAGCGTGTGGTGGCGTGTGATGAGATATTATCCCCGTAAGCAAGCCCGTAATCCTTCTATACGCTTCGATCTAGAAAAGTCGGGAAATGTTCATGAGTTGAATGGATGAAGTCAGTTAAACGTAATTTAGTAGCGAACAAGGAATATCGCAGGTTATCTGTTGTAGCAGATCTCAGAGATAGTTGATCATGACTAAATATAACGAGCGGTACTACGTTTTAGCATAAAGTTTGTATTTCAACAAATCTTCCATTTTTATAAAACAATCAATATTCTCGATTCAATCAATTAAAATATATGAATAATTATTGAAGTTTAATTAAAAAGAAATTTCTTGTAATTTACTTAAATGCGTTATTTTATTTCATAACATTTTATTTACTCTACTCATAGACAAACTAAATCAATAAATTTTATATTTAGGATAATTAAAATATTTATTATAAAAAATATTTTTACAAAATTTCAGGGGAGAGAATCCTTTTTGCTTCAAAAAAAATATTATATATAACATGCATACTTAATTTCAGCTATGCGATTACAAGTATATCCGTACATAATATTGATGTCCCCGGGGAATCCATATCGATGCATATTCCGAGCGTTTACGGTATCCCATATTTCCTGTTTCTGAGGTTTTCCTTCAGAATGGGAAGAGAATGCGCGTTGATGGAAGAGATATCATGGTGATTCTTTGAACCGATTTATTAACGGTCGCAAACACATGATGACGTTCCAATACTAATGAATGACGAATCCACGGGGATGCTATCCTGACGGTTATTGATGCCAGTCGCTGACCCTATGGAACTGGGGAACAATCTAGGTTCTGCGTGAACGTATTATCTTTTTTTTTAACAATTGAGGATTTTTACTGCAATTGAATTTAAAGTTAAAGTCTAATTCAACATATACGCAAACTCACATGCGTAGAAATAAGTTCTCCGCGGCTTTAAAAGACATTTTTTCAAAGAGGAAGGCTTTACTTTTTCAATACTCTACTTAAAAATCATCGATAATTATATAAGAAAGCGCTCTACTAAATCGTAATCTGTTTCAATCATTTTTCGGATCAATATATTTTCATCCTATTGTTCTCCAACTAAATCATTGATAAAAATAACTTTAAATCAATTTTTACACGTGTTTGTTAAATTCTTTAAAAATTCGGACTTTTTTACAACAAACATAATTATCTTTTAACACAGGTGTATTAAATTTTATGTTTTAAATTTATTATTTGCAATCACAATTATTTTAATGAAAATTATATATAATCAAGATATTAATCTTGATTAATACCAATGTATTAATTACTTCTGATTGTTTATTAAATGTAAATTTTATTAGCTGTAATTATTGTATATTTGTATACAAAAACTTTCTTCTATTTCTCAATATCGTAACTATATTAAAAATTAACGAATTTATTTAAAGAAAATAATAAATATATTACTGAAAATAATTAAGAACGGTATTTTTATTTTATAAAGTATATATAATCATTTGATTACTAAAACCCGTGACATGTCGCTAAAAGAGAAAGTAGAAACAATATTATAATGAAGATAATTAAATATTACCGTAAATACATCGATATATAACATTTTTAAAGTACTTATTCGATAAAACGATAAAGCAAACGAATTTATACTACAATTTTATTTGATTAATTTAACAGAAGTTCATAATCATAAATGAACATTATCAACTCAACATTAAATATCAAAAGACTTCCAATTTGTCTGATAGATGGCGCCCATTCTCAGAAAACATTTTAAGTAAAATTTATTCAATACAAGCTTATTCATAGGCAAAACTAACCAAAGTAAAATAATTTAAGTCAAAACAATTTCATCCAATGGGAAAAATTTTTATAATTTCTGTATACTTTAAACAATTATTAAAAAATTTCTTGAAAATAATTTTGAATGCGTTCATAAAAATTACTATTAAAATTAACTAAATATGAAAATTTGTTTTGAATGTGAATCAATTATTTATTATTAAAATATTTCTATATAATCATACGTGGAAATAAATATTGTCAAATTATAATTAAGTTTTAATATGTTTATAGCACATTATTATAAAATAATACTTATATTTATTTGTTTAATAACATATTTATAAGATCTTATTCAAAAAACTTTGTGAAAGAAAATTATTGATTCAATAAATATTTATTAATATAATTTAAAATTATTTGAATTATTAATGATAGCTAAAAAGATAAAAATAAACATGAAGTAATAATTAAAATATTGTAAAAAATTAATTTATTCAAATTATATGTATATAAGTGTGTATTTATAATAATTCTGGAAAACCAAATTTTATTCTTCAAATTATAGAATAATTTGAAATATTTTTATTTTCAAATAATAATCATTATTATTATAATAATTTTATCATTAATAAAACGATTCTTGTCAATATTTAGAATATACTTGATATTTGAAACTATATATTAAAATTTAATACTTGTAAAATTATATCTCTGATGTTTGTTATAATTTTTAATTTATAAATATATTAAATTTTTTATATAAAATTCTATACATGTTTCAGTATTTTATATCGACGACTATTAATCATCAAAAATGATCATCGATCTTTAATTATCTTCGTAATATTTTATGATTATTATCAATATAAATTATTCTAAATTATTATTGCTTAAGATTTTATCAATTACTAAGAACAGTATATGTAATAGAAATTTCTTCATTATTATATACTCATTTTTGCAATCTCAGTTTTTTTGGCATACATATTATTTGAGATAACTGGTATTAAAAAAAAAAAGTTATGTTATCTACATGTTATTTTTTGTACATAAACCTGTCGAGCCCACAAAATCGCAATTATTGAGCAGTTTTGTTGCCCAGGGACATTAACAGTTTTTACGTAATTCCGGTCGTCTGCGCTTATAAAACCGGCTACATTCCACGAGTACGTTTATATTATCAAGTAATTCAAACGCGTAAGATGAAAGACGAATTCAAGGTATGTTAATAAAAATTTATTAAAAAGGTGTGTTACTTTTTGGTGCTTAATAAAAAAATTATTAAATAGATCTTATTAATAAAGAATATGGAATGATTTACAATTAATTTTATTTATTTAATTTTTTAATATATCATTAATTTTTAGAATTAGCTATATTTTATTAAACAAAACAGTATTTTAAGTATATTATCGTTGTATAAAATATAATATTTGTTTATTGAAAAATTTTGTACATGATTTAAGAGATAATTTTTTTTTATTTTTGTACAATATGATTAAGAGTGGCATACTTCTTAAAAAATTATAATTCTATGATAACGTCGTATAATTTCTAGTATATGACAGGATTCGATAACGAGTTCAATAGTGAAGATGATAGATGTCCAGGTACACTTCCTATTGGACAAAATAATCCGCAAAAATGTCCACACGGTCTTTACGCAGAACAACTATCAGGAACTGCATTTACAGGTACGTTTAGATATATCCATTATATTAATTTAAAAAGTACTATGTATAAAGTGAAATTTTGATAGGCATATTGAAATTAAAAGAAATACTTTTTTCTATATTGAAATATTTATTATGAAGAAATTATTTATTTTACAGAAATCTTATTTGCTTTTAGAACTTTTAATATTAATATTATTAATAAATGCAGAACTTTATTAAAAATAGCAAAATGTGTTTAAAATATTCCATATTTTATTTATAATTATAAATTGTTAATCAACATAAATATTTCGATGAAATTTAGTAACACAAATAAAAAATATATATTTAAGAAAATCTTTATTTTTTATTTATTTAAGAAAATTTATTTCTTATTATTAAGATATTATAAACGTTCATTTGCCACTTATTATAATACTAAGTATAGTTTATTATATTCATACTAAATCAATCAAACATAAAGATAGTAATAATGTATAACAGATATAAATATCTGCTAATATATTTAAATATAAAATTGAGTTTACTAGTCATATCGCTAATTTTTATGAACGAAACCTTTCTTCTAAGAAGATTTTATTAAATCATATGTTATTGAAAAGTTGTTTATTTAAAAACAAGTTTTTATTGTTAATATATATTTTACAATATTTTTTTTATATTATTCGTACGTTTATAATATTAATATTGAATGGCGGTTCAATATTCAATTCTGCAATTTGATTCAGACTATTTAATAACATTTTATTATGAATTTTTTTTTTCATTTTACAAAATTTGTTGGCTACCAATTATCAGTATTTATCTAGAGAAAAAGAAATAACAGACCATTGATAAAATTAAGAATTGCTAATATTGACTGATTCATAGGCAAAGAAAGCATATCTTATATTTCTTATACTTCATATATAAAAAAATGGTATTACATTGTAATATATTCAAAAAAAAAATTTTTATTTCCATTTATTATTATAAATACGTGTTAAAATAATATTGAAGGTTAGTATAGCCTTGAACTGTTATATCCACCATTTTATTAAATATATTTTGTTTAGATATATAGATACATATAAATTCAAATGAAATTATTAGGTTTTATAAGTCGTTAAGTATAAAAAATAAATAAATAATAAATTGTATTCTCTATATTTTATTTATAAAAATATAATTGTATTTTTAAAATATCATTTTAAAGATCTGAGATTACGATATTTGATTAGAACGTGTCGTAATACTAATTGAGTTCGATAGAGAAGATGTGCAAATAAAATACAGCAATTATGGGATTAAAAGATGAATTATTGTGGAGTAGGATAAAAAACTCCACCAAGTGGGAGGAGGAAAACGCGTTTTTAATAAAATTTCGCATACATATTTGAATAAATCACAAGCACAGGATAAGATCCTTCATGTGGAGAAACAAATGCACTGTTGAAAAATGAGTGCGACGCAAACTACGTTGTGAAACTCCCCCTCCCCTCTCGCCATCAACTCATGATGGTGTTCGAAGATTGCTAACACTTGAATCGCATAACCCGTAAACATTTCTTTAGTTTTCTGTTAATAACTCGCTTTCCTTCCACACTCCCTCGTGTTCCACGTCGCTCAATTCAATAGAATCGTTACGTATTCAATATTGTACTTATTAACAGACTTATGTTAGTGTGTATCATAAGCTAATTTGACTGCCGCTTATTTACCTAAGACTAATGGATCTCGAGTCTATTTTTATAATAATTTATAATATAAAGTACTTAAAAATTTTAATTTGAAACATATAGCTTTAATCATAATTATTAAATTATTAATATTAATATTAAGTTTAATAATTATTAATATTAACTTATTAATATCAGCGGCTAGGCTTGAAAATAAAAGGACTTGGTTTTATCGTATTAGACCATCAGTTATTCACGGTACATTCAAACTAATGGAGAATATTTCAATACATCTAACCCATAATTGGAATAAAATTCGACCAAATCCAAATCAAGTAATTATAATATTTTTTAATAAAAAAACTTATCTAATATAATAATTAAAATATTCATTTTCTAAAATAAATCGGGGTACTTTTATTTCTTTATTATAAATAATACTTTATTGTAAAAAATAATAATACTTAATATATTTAAATGAAATTCATTTTATTAAGAATCTGGTTGTTGTTTAATTTTAATTTTAATTGTAAAGTTAAAGTGTAAAGTAATGAAAAGAATTCGAAATTTCAAATCTTATGAATCAAGGATTTCATTTAATTATGAAATACTCATATTTTTTATTTTAACAAATATTAATTTATAAAATACTACGAGGAATATTATCATAATTACTAAAGATTTGTAATAAAAAAAAAAAAAAAAAAATAGTTACGATGGAAACAATTCGATGTGCCCACTCGTCAGAACCCTGAAGTAGATTTCGTTGAAGGTCTCTACACAATTTGTGGTGCTGGAGATCCTCGCATTCGTGCTGGACTCGCAATTCACGTTTACCTTTGCAATGCGTCTATGAAGAATAAAGGATTTTACAACTCTGATGGCGATTTTCTTATTGGTGAGTCTGTACTTATATCATTGTAATGTATTCTTATTTCTAATGCAAAAACAATAAATGTATACTATTGTTACTTAATCTAAAACACAAAAAAATCAACGAGTATTTTATTACCTTAATTTGACTATGCTATGATGTATTTTATTCAAAATATTTGAATTTAATATTAAAATCATAAAATTCATTTTTATACTAATTATTACTTTTGAGTAAGGTTCAGGAAAATTAGCCAAACTAAGAATAAATAATAATAAGATGTAAATAATGAACTACAATGACTTATATTTCAGTAAAAGTATAAGCATTGTTCATATTACAATTTTTAAGATTAACAGATATTAATATAATAAATAATACGGTTACATCGTATAAATGATGAATAAAACTAAAAAATTAAAGAAAGTAGAATAAATATTAATGCGCGAGCTATAATTCATGTAATACTACAGAAGCATAAAGTATAAATAATTTGAGTAAGAAAATTTAAAAAATGAAAAATCTTAAGAACAGCTGTAAAAATTAAAATAATATAATTTGTTCTAAAAAGAATTAATTATATTGTAATTAGTAAGAACTAATTAAACGTCCAAGATGTAAAACAGGATTAATTGACGTATATAATTATTATTAAAAAATATGTATATAATATTTATGAAAAAATTATTAGTACTATACATTTAATTGATCATATATATAAAAATATTTTTCGATTTTATTTATAATAATATTTTTTTATATAATTAGTGCCACAATTGGGACCGTTAAATATTACAACAGAATTTGGACAGATGAGATTAGAACCAAATGAGATATGTGTTCTTCAACGTGGAATGAAATTTTCGGTTAAAGTTTATGGACCATCCAGGGGTTATATTTTAGAAGTATTTGATAATCATTTTCAATTACCAAATTTAGGGCCAATAGGTAAGTTTATTATCAGAGTAGTACAACATTTATGATTAACATACATTATTTAATATTATTTAACATTATTTAACATTATTTAACATTATTTAACATTATTTAACATTATTTAACATTATTTAACATTATTTAACATTATTTAACATTATTTAACATTATTTAACATTATTTAACATTATTTAACATTATTTAACAAATTTTACAGAAATAAAAGTCATAATTTTAAATTCGTTAAATATTTACTAGCAAATAATGGAAATTAATATTTCAATTTATATTTCAAATTAGATAAAAAGTCGAAAATCTTATTGGAATTATAATTCTTGAAGTGTGCATTTTCCAAATATTAGTTTTTCTTTTTTTTTTTAATGATTATTTTCTAATACTGTTACAAATAATACTTTTCTTTATTCAACATTATAAAATTATAGTCAATAGAATATAAAATTGCATAAATCGTATAAGATTATTCAGCCGTTATGTTCTTTCATAACCACTTACATTATTGCTATTCAGTTATAACAAATTCAGTTACTTGCTCGTTAATCTTACTTTTCTAATTCTTTTTTTTTTTTTTTGAAAATTCTTATATAGACTCGTTAATAATATTACTTATTGGATTTCTAATTATAAATGCACAATCATTTTTATCTTTATTTTGAATATTTTTATTTATTTTTTATTTTGTTCATTTATTGGAATTATTCTATTTTTAAATTAAAGATTATTTAGATTTTTTTTCCACAATCGGGATTTTCCTTTTCTTTGATATTCAAATTTCAGATCAAGTCTGAATGTAATATGTTTTTAAATATAGTATAAATTTATAGCATTATGTTTCTTTTTATTATACATAAAAACTTATGAATAATACAAAATTAATTTACAAATATATTTATCAAAATATTTTTATTCTGCGTTTCACCTTTATGTCTTTATACACACTATCTTTTACTACTTTGTAGGTGCAAATGGGTTAGCAAACCCAAGAGATTTCAAGACACCAACTGCATACTTTGAAGATATAGAAACACCACACAAAATAATTAACAAGTACCATTCCAAATTATTTGTAGCAGACATAAATTATAGTCCATTTGACGTAGTTGCGTGGCATGGCAATTATGTTCCTTACAAATACAATCTTGATAATTTCATGGTTATCAATTCAGTGTCTTTTGATCATTGTGTGAGTATGTGCGAATTTTTAACAATATACTAATATTGTGTAAAGATACAATTTTTATAAATTTAAATAGTTTTATTTTTCATAACTGCATATAATATGACATTATGACAAATTATTTTTAAATAATTAATACTTCAATTTTAAAGGATTAAAAATGTTTTCCTGTAAAAATACTAAAGAATATTTTTTTATAGGATCCTTCAATATTCACAGTTCTAACTTGTCCGTCAAATAAGCCAGGAACGGCTATTGCTGACTTTGTGATCTTTCCTCCACGATGGTCTGTTCAGGAACATACTTTTCGTCCACCATATTATCATAGTAAGTATTACGACATATCTGAACTGAAATATAAATAATCACAATAATTTATAATATAAAAATATTTTATTAATATCAACAGTAAAAAGTATAAAAACTAAGCTTAATTACAGAATAATTAAGCTCAATTATTTTATTTATACATTTCATTTAAACACACGTCAATTTTCATAGTTATGTTACGTCGGTTCACGCGCCGAGGTGAATCCAACGTTTAAAGGCAGTCTTTCCTCACTTGAGAAAAAGATGCCTTGCTCCCTTTTTAGCCTAAGATTTTACTCTTAATAGCTAGGGCTGGAGCCAATATTGCCAAATACCTTGACACGCCTGCTGCGATATAGTTGCAGGGAAATTTAAATGAGGATAAATTCAATGAACTTACCTTTCGATGATTTGAAGCAGGATTTTAGTATTTTTATTAGACTTCCTTCCTTCCTCTCGTTCCGGATGCACGAAACACGTCGCGGGTGGTGCGCGATAGGGAGGGGAATACAAAGTAAAAATTTAACACAAGCACTCGCGGTTTTAAATGTTCGTTTATTGTATAATGATAGTAACAGGGAACAATTACAACTAAACCGGGCTCCGAAGTGCTGGTTACAAACGTGTGGCAGATCGTCGGACCAAGGAGTGAGTATTTTTCGACCGAGGTCCTATTTTATACCCTGGTCGACGTGACTTTTCTAGATGCGCTTCGGATAAAATGTTATTATGAACATTTGGTTTCTATTCTTTTCTATTAATCTGAAGTCACGTTTTATTTGCCCGGTTTTCTCTGTTGATTTATTTTTTCCTCAGTCTATTGAGGAGGGTCGCTTATAGGCCGCGCTAATTTAAGTATTTTATAATAAGTTCCTTATGTCTAAAATTATACTAGTATTTATTTGTATATTTTCCATCTTTAAACATTCTTATCTTTCTTTGATTCGATTCTTCATGAGAACGATTCATACAAGGAGTGGGCTGTTCTTGATCGTGCGATGCGTATGGAAAAGTCTCAGCTGTCGTAGTGAGAACTGAGTATTTACATGAACAGTGAATCTATAGAGAGGGGACTTAATCACTCAAGTGGGTAATGTACGGCGGTTACTCTAAAGAAGGAAAATCGTGACTATTTTTAAGATTTGTACGTACGGAACGGGCGTACGTGTGACCTGAGTATTTCATATAATCTAAGAGGGGACGGTGAGTGGGTAATCTCCGGAAGGGGGCGTCGTAGTGAGTACAAGAGCGGTGAATCTTAGGCGTAACAGTTATACGACATTCTATTAAAAATTTAATTTTAAATAGTTTTATTTATTATTAATTATTGTAAATACTTTAAGATTATTAAAAGATATTATTATATTGTGCATAGTGAAATATGTAATTTTAATAATAATACTAATAATAATATTAAAATTATTACTAAATAATATACTATGATTTTATTTATTTTATTTTATTTTTATACAAAATGTTATAATAATCAAATACAAAAATCACACAAGCATTTTTTTTAGGAAATTGCATGAGCGAGTTCATGGGTATAATTAAGGGTTGCTATGAAGCTAAGAAGGAAAATTTTCTTCCCGGTGGTGCAAGTCTTCATTCGATAATGACACCTCATGGACCGGATTCGCGCTGCTTCGATATTGCCTCGAGTCGAGAATTGCAGACAGAACGTATCGCTGATAATACCCAAGCTTTCATGTTTGAAACTTATTATGGGTTATCAATTACTGATTGGGCGGCTAATCACTCACAAAAACTCGACAACGATTACCAAAAGTGTTGGAAAGACCTGAAGAAGCACTTCCATTACAGAGTAAATGTACTCGATAACTGAAGGTCTTGTAGAATCCCTAATGAGCTTACGAATAATCTCTATTACAATTGGCATATTCTTCAACGTACATTAATTATTATATGTATTCTTACACACACACACACGCACACATTCTCATATCCTTTTATGTACATATACTGTACACACTGTATACCAATTGTTTCAAAATAAACCTTTATAATCTTTTCTCCCAACTTTTCAGATCAATTCTTAATAATTTTAATATTTTTTAAATTAAAAAATTGAGCAATATTGCCAATAAAAATAATTGTTAAATAAAAGCACAATCTATATTTATGCTCTTTCCAATATACTTTCCTCATTTAACATTATTTTATTATACTTAAATAATCATTATATTTATTGTTGTACCAGTAATTAAAAGTTTTCTGTATAATTTACGCTAATTATACAACTCTAAAATCTTCTAGACTTTTTGAAAATTTTATAATATAATATATAATATATTGTATTAAAGAATTGAACTGTCGAGCAGAAACCAAAAGTATATTGTGTTGATAATAATGTACATGTTAAGGAACGTAGTCCCTTATTACCTAATGTACTGAAAGACGGAGTTAAAAATCTATTACATACAGAGCATAAGTAAGAAGGCAACGTAAACTTACGGATCAATCACATAGGGAATAAGAAAGATTGTAAATAAAACAACCGTGTGACGGTTATGGTGAGGTCGGGGGGGGGAGTCAATCTTCTAGATATACTCGAGGGGCTGAAAGGAATCGCTGATGTCCCACAATAGTAATCTTAGTTGTTATAAATATTCGTTTGTGGCGTTTGTGAAATTTTCAGCTCCACCAGTTCTCCTAGGCAGCAGCGTATTCGTCTGGCATTTGGGTTATTGGGGCATTCACGTACTCGGCTCAGCAAAGAGTCTTGCCATCAGCCCATTAGTTTGAGATACCTGGGGCTAGCCTACCTAGCTCAGAAGGACAACAATCGATCAGCCCACTTTGGGAAATCTCCGCCATATGTTAGGAGTCAGGTGACGGCTCATTGTACAGCGTCGAAAAGTACATTTAAGATAAGAGATTCGCGATCGACTGCGTTCATTTTATTAATTAGTTTGAGAAGAGAATTGTATATTAAGGCTTTTCCCTCCTCCTAAGAGTAGGTTATGTAAGGGGAGCTTTCTCACACTCGCGTTTTCTATTAAATATATATTTGAAACGTATTATTCTAATAACAATTTAAAAGAAAATACCTTTGACTTTAATCATTTCAAACCTTTTATTTATAATTATTCAATGCATTATTCTATTTTGTATATTTATTTTCTTTTTACCTTCGAAACGGATGGCAAGCAATCATTTGTTCATCAAATTATAAATTAACGTATAGTTATTTTTTTCCTCAACGGAAAAAACACCTTCTAATAGTGGATTTTCTGGAAAGAAGAACGTCATGGATACATCTCGTTATTGTTGAATTTATTTCATTTATATGCGCATGCATAACCGTCGAAGCTTTTCCTAAGTGAGCATCGCCGTAAAGTTAACAAAATTTTTTTTTATTCGCCCATCTCGTTCCGAGCTCTCGCAAAATTTAGCGATTAAACAAGAGACTCGCGTTCGTCGTTGTTCACTTTTATTTCACATTTTTTTTTTTAAACTTTATATCAATAATGTATATAATTTCATCTGTTATTAATTATAAATTATGAACTTTACAAATTTTTATACATTTTATACGTTATTTTTATTATTATTAATCATTATTTAAAGTACAATCTGTAACGTTCTTATTAAAGATGGCATATAATATTTACAATTTTTTGTACGAATCTTTAGATTATAATTATTATATATAGCTTATTATTTAAATTATAATCGGTAACAATCATTTTTACTCGCGAGTCCACTTCCTGCTTTTTTTCTAGAAGAGTATGGAATGCGTATAGTTTTCTACCAGTATAAGTAATAACATTTCCATTTTACCTTACATAATTTACTGTATAATGTGTCAGTATTAATATATTTAGTAATTTAAAAAATTAAATTTTTTATTTATTATATAAATAAAATATTTTTCTTCGCTTCTTTTATTCTTAAATGTAAATAAATAAAAATCAATGCTTTCTAGTCATGAAACCGTGTCCCTTTTGACCTCATTGACACCATCAACATTATTTATAAATTTTGTTTCAAATTTCGATCTATCTTATCGATTTCTACTCCGACTACAAATTTTATATCCTTATATGGAATATAGTTATACATTTAATTTTTTATTTGTCTCACAAATTATTAATTATTTATCATTTAAAATAATGCAAAGTGAAAGAATTTCACAAAATAAAATAAAAATAAAAGTAAAAAATTTTTAACGCAATTAATATAATAATATTAACAAAATATTATTTTAACTAGACTACTATGTTAAACATATTTTTATTAATTAATTTGATAATTACGATTAAATGTACAATAATTCAATACTACTCTAATTATTTTATGTATTAATTTCTAGTAAAACAAAAATATCCATTTCAATATGTCGTAGACTCTTATTTCTAGTTATTATTCTGATTATAGATTTGTCATTCTGATAATTTTTATACTGTTTTGTATAATAATATTGTTGGACGTAATATATAAAAGGAAGAATATTTTTTAAACAATGTATAACATATTTTAAGTATTAATGTCTAGAGAATGGATTCATTTACCCACCATTTTAGAATGGAGACTATTATATATTTCATAATTCGCGCGAACTCTTTAGATATGTAACAGTAGTACCGGAAATTTTTACAAACAGATAAAAATTTAAATGAATACAAATATTGATCCTTGTGTAGTACTCAAATATTTTGAGCTCTTTCAAAGTAATATTTCGATAATTATTATTTAATTTTATGTTGTGGATACTTTATAAGTAAATTTTATTTTTTTATATTTTATATAATATAATTGTATAAATTAAAAAGCACAAAAGAATTCATATAAATTTAAAGTAAATGCAGCTTTAACCTTTTTATGACTATTAATAATATTTTTTATTATATAAATATATTTTTTGTACATAAGTTGTTTTAATGGATATATTAGAGCCTGAGTTGCTCTGGATAGAAGATAGATGTTACAGAGTTAGTGAGGAATCAACTATATGTCTTGAAAACAAATTTGCTATTTATGAAGAAGAAACTTATGAACCAGATGATTTTAATTGTGATGAAGTTTGTGATGAAGCTATTGAAATTGAAGTGTATAGAGGGAATCTTTATAAACATAGCTTTAATATAAATAGGTTTGTATGATTAAATTTAAATAATTTTAATTTTATATTAATTAACTCTTTGATTAGCTTTTAAATATTTCACAGTTCTTTCTATAAATTTATTATTGGCTCTAAAGCTGAAACAATAAAAAGGTTGAAGCAAAATACAAATACTCAAATTATTGTACCTAAACGAGGTCAAGAAGGAAATATAGGTAAATATTATATATATATATAATATATAAGTAATTTTTTGTCATTAATAATTTTTAATAATTATAGAGATTATTGGAAATAATAAAAAAGATATTATAGCAGCTAGATATCAAGTTGATTTAATAATTGAATCCTCAAGAAACAAAATATTTACTCATTTTGTTTCAATACCAGTAAATACTGAAAGTGTTAAAGAAGCCGTTAAGAAATTTAAGGTTAATTGTTTACAGCTTTTTGGAAATGATAAAGAATTTATCGAAAATGTTTTTATGAGCCTTGAGAAATTACACCTTACTATAATTATGTTAAATTTATATACTGAAGATGACTATAAAAAAGCTACAAATGCATTAGAAGCTTGTAACAATAATATTATTAAGTAAGGATATTTATTATAAAAGTTTAAATAATAAATGAATATATTTATTAATTTAATTTACATTTATCATTTTTAGACCATTTTTAATGAAAAGTGGACCAATAACAATACGTTTAGAAGATATCGAATATATGAATGATGATCCGACCACAGTAACTGTTTTATATGTCAAACCTCATAGTGAATCTGATTATCTACAGAAATTAATGGATAAAATTGCAGGATATTTCTTTGATCTAGGTACATTTTTTATTAGATTTCTAATAAATGTACATTATTATTTATTAATTAATTTTCAGGTTTATCCAACGAAAAATTTAGTCAAGTTAAATTGCATATGTCAGTAATGTGTACCAGAAATTCAATGCAATCGAATCCAAAATATTATAAGCCATTTGATGCAACTAATATATTAAAGGTATAATTATAAATATAAATATAAAAAATGATCACTACTTTCTAGATATAAAAAACTAATTTTAATTTAATCGTATTTAATTTTAGAACCATAAAAATACTTATTTTGGTCAATTAAATTTATCGACCATAAATATAGCTGAAGTAAAATCTACAGCAGATAATGGTTATTATAAAACAATATCATCCATTAATTTATTAGATATTTAAATACTTTTTACTTAATATATGATATGTATAATAATATTATTTATTTTATAAGAACTGCAATAAAAAAAATTTATGCTATTACTAATTACGTTTACTAAAAATAATTTATTTCTTAAATATTAATATAACTCCCAGTATCATGAATGAAAAAGTAATTTGATAAGACATTCTTTATACAAATACCGACCGGTCTCTCACTAAAGTCTGTTTATTTTATACCTGATATAAAGTATGTCTTGAGTAAATTATTCCTATTATCTGAATAATATTTTAGTATAAACTATGTGAGTATCAACATGTGTAGATCAAATTTTATTAAAATTAAAAAAAATTGTTTAAATTTTTACTATAATTACAAAGATAAAATCGTTTATGAATATTAAAACATAAAATTAGATCGATACAAATAAATACAATTAAGAAAATTATGCAATAAATATAACTATAATTTATAGTTATATTTATTGCATATAAATATAACTATAATTATAATAATTATGATTTTTCACATTTAAGTAGAAGAAAAAGAAAGTGAAATATGAATAATAATATAAAAAACTAGTTACACTAATGGGAGAGATAAGCTTTCGTTTTCTGGCATATTTAATGATATACCTGCCTATTCAGAGCCGACATTTTCGTAATCGCAACTTTGTATTATCAAGATAATGTCCTCAGTATAGTATGAGTAAAAAGAACTGTAATCGAGTAGGCATTTTTTTTAAATGCAAAATTAAGAAAGTCTCAAATTTTTTCGAAGTGTTTTCTGTTTATTTTACTATTTCTAGTTGTAATTATGCATCTCTATCAGATATACTGAAGCTGACATTGTGTTTATAGTATTATTGCTTAAAATTTCTTTCTCAATATAAATTAGAAGCAGGAATCGAAATGATTGTTAACAGAAATAAGACAGATTCTAATAATCTAGGTTATTACCACTCATACAAATATCACTCCGTGGATTATTTACACCGTAAGTTAATTTTTTTTGGATTCATTATTGATCAATATTGCTTTTTGTCTTTTTTTATTTGGCAGTCACCAGTAAGTAATATAATAGACAGTTCAACAAATGATAATTATTAACGTTAGTATTAAATATGTATTATAAAGATAATATATTACATCAATATTAAACTTTTTTTTTAATTTTTTAATATGTATTAAAAAAAAATTTATTTACAGTTTAATTAATATTCAATAACCTTTAAAAGTAATTTTTAATTAATCTTTAATTCTTATATATATAAGTGTATATATATATATTAAATTTAATATATACTAATGGAATGTGAATTATTTCAATAGAAAATTCGCATAACTAATAAAATGCTTTATATCATATAATTCATATAGTCACATAAAATATCATATACTTTAGTAGAAAAACTATAAAAGAAGAAAATCCATTTGATACAAGTATGATTGAAAATAACTGTATATTAAAATAAAAATTTATATTCTTACAAAACGCACAAATTCGTATATATCGCTCATTTGCTCCGTAAGATTATAGTACTTATATAAAAAAAAAATTTCCTACTGATATCCTTTTCAACGGAATACGTACTTAATAACTGGATGAATATTTTTCGATCTGAACTATTTAATACGTATTAATAAAATAGATTTATTTTTTAAATATATTTGTGAAGATTTTAAAATCTGATTGTTTATTATTCTATAATAATTTTTCAATTATAATATATAATCTCAATGTCAAAGTATTTAAATACTTTACAAGTTAAATTTTATTATTCTATGACGCAAGTGAACTTAATGATTTTCATATCTTACAATCTCTGCAGTAAAAAACATAATGGTTATAGTTATCAAACTCAGCTTCAAAGATGATCGAATTTACGCAAATAATAAGAAAGTATTCATTGAAAAAAAAAAACAATTAAAATGATAAATTATTTCTTATTTTGAGATTCTATCTTTATTCATACTATATGCATACTAAAATCAATATCTTCAATCCTTTTATTTTTATGTAAAAATTTTAGAAAACAAATAAATTATTTATAAAAAATATACTTTGTAAATAAATTTTTTGTTCGTGTTAATTCAACTAGAAAATTTTACTATATTGATATAGAATTTAAACAATTTAAACATAAATAAAAATTTCATTTGCTTAAAGTATTTATAATTGATTTTATTATTTTATTAATTTAAGGCAATTGTTTTTAAAGTTGAATTAACACAAGAAAAAATGTTATAAATGATATTATTTTTATTATACATATTTGATTTTCTGACATAAGTTAAAAATAACTTACAGAATAAACTTCTGACAATTATATATGCTGATGGTCTTCTGTAATGAAAAAATAACCAGCCTCGAAATTATAACAAAAAAGTAAATTAGTTTTATAGAACAGCCATGTTCGTCTTAATAACTCGTAATCGCAATCATAAAAAAATATCTTCTGTTGAAGCGTCAATCATATAATAATTTTCTAAATTTTCAAATACTTTATTTCCCTGTGTGCTTATTATGTAAATTAATATCATACGTATATTCCGTTTATGATAAATAATTTTTACTCTAATTCTGAAAATTAAAAAATATAAGGAGTTCTTATTTATTAATTTCAGTGCACACAATATTATTTATGGATATGTTTTGACAATATCTTAATTTAATAATTTTTATTATTTTATTATTCTGTATGTCACACTAATAGTTTTCTAAATATTTGTATATAAATAAGTTATTATTTCTAAGAACTATATTATTCATTTTAGACACATTAAAATTTCATTATTTTTTATCTGTTCATGTTATAAAATGTAGAGTAACAAATTTCGTTAAATATACAAAAACTTATATTTTTTTATTTATACCTTTATTTTTTACTTATTCGATTTATTAACATTTAAATTGAATATAAAGTTCAATAAAAACCTTTCTTGAGTTTATAATTGCGTATGCTAAAGACACGTTTTCGAATTCTAAATTATTACCAAAAAATCCACGTTCCACCCCCTCCGCGAGTGCTCTCAATTTTTAAGCAAATAATATTTAATTTTTTTGAATATTCGTTTTAAGAATCATTGCCTTTATCAATTACAAAAATACATGTCATGCAGTTCAGAAGCCCTACACCAATTTTTTTCAAAACCATGCTTCAAATGAGTTAAAAAACCTCATTCTGTACTTTCTAAATATATTTTGATTTACTTTTTTTAGCTTTAAAATTGTATTTAGAAAATATTTTCCATGAATTAATTTAAAATGTATATTTGAAAATGTATGCTTCCTAATATTATATATAAATATTATTTGCCATTCAAAATATAAAAGCTTTTTTTTGTATTAGATATTTCAAATTTAGTAGCACTACTTGTATTTTTATACAAATTCTGATATAATAGTTTAATAATGGTTAAATTTCAAGAAACATTTATGTTTCTTATTTATAGGAACTAAATCACTAAAATCAAGAATTCTTAAGTATTATAATATATATTAATAAAAGAATAGAAATATTAAATATAGAATATAAATATAGAAATATTAATAAATTTTTCTTAATTATATTCATATGATATGTTTTCTAATCTTTCATTTAATAAGTAATATTTTTATTAATATCTTACATTGTTTAGCACTTCTCTTTAGAACCTGGTTGTATCATTAGCTTTATTCTTAGCTTACAATTATGGCTTCTATAGAATTTTAAAATATATACTTAAAAAAAAATATTTCTAGAATACCAAAATAACGACTACTATTTTATATTTTAATAAAGCAGTTTCTTAAAGATTATGTAAATTAATTTTTTTAATTTATTTAAGTTCTATTTATCGTTATTTTAGATAAAAAATGTTATAGTAAATTGAAAAAGAATACGGAACAAGTATAAAATCAATTCAATTAAATTCAAAAATACGAAAATGAATATACAAAATTTTAAGTAAAATTTTTGTGTATTGTAACAATTGCAATTAAAAATAATTAAGATTGTGAAAATTAATTTTTGTATCTAAATATATACATAATTTCCTTCTATGGCCATCTTTATGCTGAACTAATTTACATAGATGAACTTAGTTTGATTGTTTCACATTCAACAGATATTCCAATTTGCATGCGCAAATGTAGATAGATGTACGCATAAAAGATGTTGAACATTTTTTTATTTTAATATTAATAAACTGGTTTCATATTCTTTACATTATTACAATAAAATTCAAATCGAAATAAAGAAAAGGGTATTGCAGAAATAAAATTTTAAAGATATTAAAAATATTAAAGACAATAAGTGAAGTAGAAGAACACAATAACTACCCAACAATTCAAAATATTTATTACCAATTTTCAAAAATATAAACATGAATAGTCTATTTATTATATATTCTATATAAATAAATTTAAAGGTATTTAAAGAGATATTTACAAAATCTTATTTTATATCATTTTTTTAGAGATGGTGTATAGTAAAAATAAAAAAATATTTAATAGTAACCTTATAATGATTCAGCTATATTAAATTAATGCTTAAAATAAAAATTAGAAACAATAAGAAATAGTACATCAAAATTAATTTTTATTTAAGTAGATTGTTTGATACATAATGAAAAATAATTTTTTTAATTTAACAAAAAAGATCAAATTTATTAAAAATTTAAGAAAAATTTTTAAAACAAAAATTGAATGCCTGAATTATGAATTTAAAAGAATGATTAATCAGAAAAAATTAAATAGGAACCGGTCGAATAAATTCATGACACTATAATAAAACATACTGACACGTATATTAGATTTAGATAACTACAAAATAAATAGATAAGGTTATAAAATCTAATTCATATTTTCGTAGTGATTTTGCAAGTTTTGTACATAATTTATTAAAATATGACAAGTTTCCCATATTAAATGAAAAATAATTTCTCAAAAGCCGTAATTCAGAACGTGTATTTTTACAGTCGAGCCTCATGTTATAATATAATTTCCAAACGATACTGAAACTGTTAACTAGTAAAAACTATTAAAAACGCTATATGACCTTCAAATCAGTCAAGACCTAGTCGAATTAAAGTTTTGTATTAAACTAATAATAACAATAATGTAGAATATCGTCAATATATCCTGTTATTGTTTTTAGAGAAACTAATAATAATAACAATAATAATAATAATAATATATATATATATATATATATATATATATATATATAACAGTCTTAACATATTCACTACTTCGTCTATGCAGTCTAACACGGTAAGACAATAACTTCACGTTCTGCTTTCACAATTTCATAACTCAATATGAAATATGCTACGAATACGTATGCGTATAGTTATCTTTGAACTTAATTTATCTTTTGTTACGTTATATTTAATGTTTTATGCCACGATACAATTCAATTCGAGATACTTCTTAAAGATTAATATTATACAAAAATAAAATAAAATAAAATAAATAAAATTATAATAGTAGATATTGAATATGTTGATATATAATAATAAAATAAATTGAATAAATTATATATTTAATGGAAAAATGATACAAATTAAATTGAAAATTCTCTTACTCTTATTCTTGTAAATATTAAAATGTATTTTATATTAACATAGCATGGAGAGATTTTTTATTCAAATGGCTTCAATATAAACTTCAATAGAAGCGGTTGCATTACGGAAATCTTCTATTGTGTCTTTTAAAGGTATAAAACTTATTCATTTATTTATACATATATTTATGTATAATTTAAAAATCAATATTGAGCCATATTTATACAAGCAATTGTTTTGAGTAACAATAAATACATTCGACTTTTTTCAAATAAGAAATATAACATTTAAGTAATTTAAACTATTTAAATTATGCTGTTAAAATATTCATTTGCAATATTTAAGATTTATTTATTTTAACAATATATGTGAAATATATCGTGTATTATTTTATATAGGCATTTTCTGTGCACTATTAATTACAAATATCTATTTAGAAAATGAAAATAGAAATATTATTCAGTTACTTTACTGCAAGTTGAATTTCAATGACAGCATGAGAACATTTTATATGAAATACAGTTTTGTCAATATTTGTTTTAATTATTAAGTATATAAATGTTAAAAACAACAGAAAAATAACAAAGGTCACAGTATCATGCATCTAAATAAAACATCAATTAGTATATGCATTGAACTCGTACAAGTTAAACGTGTGATACAAGAATGTGGAAAGTTTAAGTTCCCTTGGCGCTTGCGATACGTTATCGAGCAGTAAATATGATAAAATAAAATACTGTGAAAATTTAAGTAATACTTCTTTACATTATATTTTATAAAAAAGTCTAACATGTAACTATAGAAAATGTCGTGGTCGTTTTTTATGAATAGTTTGTTTACAATACCGTATTTACGAAGCATTTGCATAGGAAAAACAACGATCCCATTGACTTCATTTCGCATATCCAACTACAAATTACTGTAAAGATACAAGAAATCCAAAAAGTTCTATAATGAATCAAGGCATTGTACGTAAAAATTGTAAATATACTTCATTTTGTATAGTGACTGAGTGCATAACCTTTTAATTTCATGTCTATATAGGAAATGATTTAAAATATTTGAAAGAATAAATTAGACAATAATTTTCTATACAATATTTAAAAACTCAATTAATTGTTAATTTGTTAAAAGATATAGTATTAATAAATTAATATTACAAATTACTTCTATTACCAAGATAATTCATGGTCAAATGTTTTGTTTGGCGAATATATTATTTCTAAAACATGTATATTAAGGAAATAAATACTTGTGATTTATAATTTATCGATTTAAATATATTAAATTTGAAAAGTATAAATAATGTTATAAATAAGAATGTATACAGATATATTGATAACAAAACTACATATGATATATTTTCTGAGAATAAAATTAACATTTTTTAACTAGAATTTATATTAAAATTAAGATAATTAAATTAAAGGAAATTTGTTTATTTTGCTTACAGGTCTCGAAAAAATGCATGGTATTAAAAGAATAGTTATTTTTTGTACACTTATTACAGTGCTTCCAACTGTGCTACTGATAGTTCCTTTATACTTAAGGCACAGTATCTATGCAGATGTACAGTTTGCAGTAACTGAATCAGATATTGTAGAGATTACTGATGGCATTTCACCTATATTTTGTTCTGTATGATTAACAATTTTTTAATTTAGATATCAATTGAATTTTAATATAAAAATCAAATTCAGATTTTTTATAGTTTAACATTTTAAAGTCAGAATAATTGGTAATTAAAAAATGTCAAATGAAATAATGAATTGTATAATAAAAAAAACTATACTTTTATATTTTACAACATTATTTAATGAAATTTATTTTATAATTTATGGTTTTAAATTTTATTTCTGAAATTAGAATAATTTTTTTATATATTTATGTATTATTTTAATCAGATTTGTACTATGATATTTTAGGCGCATAAATTGAAAATGAACGATACTTTTCATGCATTTCAAGTTTCTCGTAGACCTGAAAAAACTTCTTACCGAAAACATATAAGACTGAAAAAAAGTATGATTTTACCAGATGATACTTTGGAATATTGGGGATTTTATCTATTAAAAGGAGCAACAGTGGCATTATCTGTTTGTTCGAGGTACATCAAAAATGTATATGTAAATACTTAAATGTATTAGTAATTAAATATATTTCATACAGATTTGAAGGATCATCCATTCTTGTGGTTAAAGGTGAAAGAAATCTTCGAACTTGTGATATGTTAAATCATAATACAAATAAAGCAAAAGCTACAGGAATATTTTTACCAGAAGCTAATCAACAGGTAAAATCTTGTTATTACAATTCTATTTTATTTATTTAATTAGTGTTATGAATTATTAACTAATATATACATATATGTATACATATACCTATATTAAGGTCAAAGTGACTTTCGAATCAAATGCTCAAGAGATTGATTCAAAAGAATTTATTGCAACTTTTAAAAAAGAAACTCTAGAAAAGCATATTCTAAATACAAATCATACTTTGAACTTGAATTTAAATAGAAGTCTGAATACAGAACAATCACAAAATTTTTTAAATAAAAATAAAAAATTAGAAACGCTATTGAATACTGCAAAAGAGAATTTAAACAAGCACATAACTTTTAATTTAGATAATGAAAATTCTAAACCAAATATTTTAAAGACAAGAATGATAAAATTACATTCCATTGATAATGAATACATTAATAAAAATAATATAATTCAAAAGGTTGATGATCATGCTAAATTAAGTAGAGTAAAAAGTAAGAAAAATATGGGAAAAAATCAAGAATTTAATGAAAAGCATAAACAACATATAGAGCTATTAGAAGAATTAGGTTTGGATAATGAAAGCTCTGAATATGATGATCATGGAGGTGAAGAAATTACAGATAATATTAAAATTAGACAGAGAAGAAGTCAACAACCTATTAAACCAGAATTATTAGATCGTGGAATGAGACATGGTGGAAATGCAATAAAAAATTTCACAGATGGCGATTCATCAGTTTCAAGTTTTGAAAATGGTTTACTACATTGTTATGGTGGTAATGTTTTATTGACTCATGAATTTAATCCATCAGATGAATGCATAAATGTAAATTATTTATTAAATGGAAATAAACATGTACAAACTATTCACGAAGTAGCTGAAGATGGATATTATTACTATATATTTTATAGTGACAATGATATTGTTTCAAATGATATTCATGCTGTCTTTGAAATTTATAAGCCAACTTTGCAATATGAGAATGTCACAAAGTCTTGTATAAATCAAACAGAATGTAACTTTCCCTTGTCCATAACTTCATTTGATAGAGTTATTGTGGAAATGCCTACTAAGGATGGAATTGATCATGAATTAGATGATATTTCAGTTCTTATTTCAACATGTGTTCCCAGAATGGGTATTTATGCTATTTTTCCAATTACAGTATTATTTCTTATACTTGGTTGTGCCTTTATATAAATATTATTACAAATTATTTGTAGATGTTTCATTTGCTTTATAAGCAAATGTTTTATTGAGTTGCATTGTAAAAAACAATTGAAAATGATTACTAATTTAAAAACAACTTTATAATTATTATAGATAATGTAAATGACAGATATTTATCTGAAAAATATTTTGATAGAATATTTGATGATTAAATATACAATTTTAATTAAAAATAATCCTAGTATTTGTATATAATAAATACCTGATAAGTCCAAAAAAGTGTGTTATTTATTAGAAAAATATTACTTAGAAATATTTATTTATTATTAGTTCACATTAGACATATTTATTATCTACATAAGAATTGACACATTGGTTAAAAAGGTTGTCATTTGTTTTGAAAAGTCTGCAATATCTTCAAATTTAAGGCTGTAAGTGTCAATTTGTAGAAAAATAAATCTCAAAGGGGTACTTAAACTTAAATTAATCTATCTATAATTAAAGAATTTAAGAAGTATACAAAATCTTTTATCAATTGCCGCATGTAACAGTGTGTTTAAAATAATTGTCGCTTCGCCATGCGTTTCAAGTCGCGATACTTAATGCCCATCAGATTTTCGATCAATCCGCCTATCTTTGAGTATCGCACTATTAAACGAAAATTAAAAAATACAAATTGGAAGATATAATTAGTTTTATTGTATCTACGAATACACGTCGTTCAATTTAAAACGTATATTTTTTCGAAAAAAAGTATCAATACCGAGTCTCAGTAATACAAAAGACAGGTAAACATTTGAGTGCCAATCTATTTACATTTTATAAACATTACATTTATAAAATCACTTGCGAAACAATTTTATAAAGTAATGACGTTAAGATAAATAATAATCTGCTTTCATTTTATAACAATTTATATATTTACCATACTCATGACAGGAGGGAGAACACGCGCTCACTCAGTCACACACATTTACAATTACGTGTAATATATTTGTTTTAATATTTGCTTTTTTTTTAAGATTAGAGAAAGAAAATTTTAATCGATTCAACATCTCGCTTTAATAAAATATATTTGAAAGCACAATACATTCAAAATTTAAATTTATTGTTAGTAAAATTAGATAATTGTTAGTTATTAGAAAAATTAACGAAAAGTGACATTTAAAAATATGTTGTAGAAATACAGGCATTGAGAATTTCAGTAATCAGTAATTGATGCTTTAGTAAATTCAATCTGGCTATATTTGAAGATAAATGATTGATATTGACAAGGAATTTAGTAGTGCCTCAAATAAGCAAACATTTACAACTGGCTTAGCAACACGTGGATGTGAAGCATTGTTTGAAGCGTGTAAGATCAAACATTGCTTTAAGCTTTTAAAAAAAATCAATTGCTTAATTTGTAGCTAATTGTCAAATCAGTTGGACCGCTACGTATTTTAGTATAGTTGATAAAAATATTGAATTTCCCGCCAAGAGTGTTGGGATATTGATCGCAGTAGCTCCAAACAGGGAGTCCTGTGGGCGTATTTACCTCAGTAGTCCGTTAATTGTAAAAAGCGAAAGAACGATAGATCACTGAAGTCTGATTACACCCCCCAAGGAACCCCTGAAAGAATTCCTAGGGAAGCTCGAAACTCGGGAAGCTCGAGGCATCTCATTATCTTTCTGGAGGGCAGCACACGGCGTGGCTCCGGAGAGGCGGCGTTACAAAGCGCTCCCTCGCGGCGTTCCGAGAAGCGCTGGCTGTGACGCAATAGGAACTCGTCCTTTTCGTCGCGCTACTGTGAGCGGAACATGTCGTCTACTGGTGAACGAAGGTAAGTGTTGAGTTTTTCCCAAAATTTCCCGCGTTCCTCACTGTCACGCGCTCGTGTATTATGTGAAGGGAGTCGGGTCACGGTAACAAACTCCTTACCAAGGTCCGAAAGTTCGACACGGGTCCCGGAAAGCTATTAAACCTTCGCGGGTGCTGTACGGCCAAGTGTGCAATGCGACGCAGCAGCGAATAGCTGCGGAACATCACAACATGGCCGCATGTACCTCTCGCACGAGGATAGGAATTAATCGGAAGGTCGATTAACGTTACGAGCTCTGTTCCAGGCCATCATAATCCCCTCTCCTTTCCCTGCACGTGTTCGCATCTTTGGCTTATTTTCTCGGAGAGCTTTTGATCCTCGGTACACCGACACCAGCACGACGCCCCCCTCTCATTCACCCCTTACCCCTAATTCATCGCGAGTTTAACATTATTGAGCTATGCCGAAGCAACAGCGCCGCCGTTTCATCGGCATAACCTCACTTTTTCTAGCGCGATCGTTGGGTCTCCGATTTTCAAGCGTCCCAGCAGACACGAAGTCGAACATGAAAAATAATTCAAATATGGCCGCCGGATGGCACTCCCCTAGATTACAAACACGTTATATATTACTTTCCAATGGAACATATGTTCTGATGCACAAGCAATTTATAAAAGCGCGTTTATTCCTATGTGCTTGATGCACAGGACAGCTCTGTATTAAACTCTTATAATATTCATTAGCCAGTAGTTTTATACATTGAAGGTTAGGAATTTTGTTTACACTTTTTAAAGTTTTACACATGTATTTTATTTGCCCATTCGACTGGATTTAATATATTTATAATACATACAATTTCTGTCATTAACTATGAATTTGAAAGTGAAAAATAATTATCATGTTAACTAAACGTGTCAATTTAAATTTTAAGTATCCTTTTAAGGTTTTTTAATATAATATACAACATACAGTATTAAAAAATTGAAATATTCGAGTACAAATAATATATATATTTATGTAATAAATAAATTTAAATTAACATTCAAATAAGTAAAAAGTAAAAAATATAAAAGAAAATAATTGTCTAAGATTCATATTTTAATATCTAATGAAGACATATAGTTTCATCAAATGTATCAAAATGTATGTATATTCATTATTTTAAAATTTTTAAAGTCTTTTCTGATAAGGTGGTAAAAAAGAGCTTTCAATAGAATACAAATTTACATTCAAAGTGGAATCGCTTTACTATTGATGGTCATTGATATAAATATAGTATTTTAAAGATAAATCGTCAAAAGCTGAGAACAGGAAGTGATCGTTTGAATTAATCTAAAATATCGTGAGGATCGGTAACTTTACAGATAATATTAGGACGTTTAATGTAACCAAGCACCATTAGGCAGCCATATTGCAGTAGTTAGTATTTTACTAAGCTTTAAGGAGTGCGCATGCATTCGACACCCACCCATTGTGCATATATACATTCACCTTTCGTTGTAATATTTGCGCTTGCGTCGACTCGAATCCAATGGTTAAGGCTGCAGCGCGTTTTTCGAATCACTTTGCTGGATTAATCGACCTCTTTATATCCTGTATAAAAAATAGCTCCGATTATACTCGAGATCTGCATAAATTAGAGAAGACAATCTTAAATAATAGAAAGCGTTGTACATTTAAAGAATTAATCATTTAATTATTTTTTTAGTAAAATATATGGAGTTTAATTATTTTATTGCAACGAAACTTTAGATTGTTTTAATCAATGCAAAAGTTTTTGGATAGATGTGTTAAAAAATAATGTAATATAAATAGATTTTGTTCGTTGTATCGATGTGTAGAATGGTTCTATATATATTAAGGAAAAATGAAATGTCGACTGAAAAGTCACGGCTTATGGTATGAATTCAAATGAGGCGCCAAAACATCGGCCAATGAAAAAAAGATGTAGCAAGCGTGAAAAAAAATTCCGGTGAATCGTGTGCGTGGTCAAGAGAACCGTTTCCGTCTTCTTTTAGCAAGTGCAAAGGATTTTTCGTTGTTTAATAAGAAGGGAGAAGTTATTGAGTATCGGCGAAAGTATTGACAATGATGTATAGCACAGATATTGTCTGAGAAAATTTGCAATTTTTATTACGATCGGCCACATTATGTTTTGCCTTGTACCTAACCGTCATCCTATATTTGACAGTATCTTCGAATACAGTGTGAAACGACAAACCTCTGAATCTTATGTAACGTTGCATTTTTCAATAAGTGTCCCGAGAAAATGCAGAAATTTAACCAATTGCAGCCGAATTGTAATTTGTCAATTATTTTAATTCTAATTCGATCGTTTGCCAAAAATACAGGAAAATCCATACAAAATAAGGATACGAAAAAAAATGGAGGCCGATCATTGCGAGATTGCTCGTGTAGCACAGGGATGAAATTCATTCGTAGCCTATCAGTCGGTTGTCGCTATATATTTTACATGACCCGTTATTGTTTTATTTGAGCGCGCAAGGTGTCGACGCCATATTCTCGCGCGTGACTGGTCGATTCGCCGAAACGTAAGCGCGCCGCGTGTATTCTCGCGTTACTCTTCTCCCGTCCCCTCGTTGCTCGACGTCATTCTTCGTTCGCGAAACCACTCCGTGTGGGTGCAGTGGCCATGACTCGCGTTTCGTTACAGGGATGGCATTGACAATGAAAATGCTCTGAAAATTGCCTTGTCCCTTCCCGTCTTTAAAATCACCGAAACGATCTGCCCATCAACAACTACCTACCACCTCTTCCTACTCGTAGAGAGCACACATACCATCGTCGCGTTTTTGAAACAGGTGTGTTCCGGCAGACACGACATCCACGCATACAATCACGTACGAGAACACGTATAAACGTGTCATTTACTCAATACTCAACCGTACTATTTTAATAGAGAGCCATGAGGCGGCACGTTAATACGTTAATTTCCCTGGACGAGTATGACTAATTATATATATATATATATATTGAGCTGCCAATAGCCTCGGACTTTGCTAGAGATTATCTCGTCCCTCGCGAACTACTCTGTACACGTGGTCCGTATGGATGGGGATGGCTGTACCACCTTAGCTTTAAAAATGCCGTTACTTTTGAACTCGCGTCTACAAAAACGAGCGAGACGTCTAGGAATCTGAGCTTCAGCTCGGCCTTAGGCCAGTAGCATGTTAAGTGTTGACAATGGCTCACGTCCAGGAATTTAGTGAACTTTTATGAGACCGCGTATCAAACGAGCGGATAATGTGTTCCAAAATTAATTGTTGATTGCCGAATATCGCTATCATTTATAATGAAATAATGATACTAATGGTGATAGTAAAATAATTGCTCAGTTATCACTGAAATAGTAGTATTAGCGTTAACGATAGCAGAAGTAATAGTATTTTGATAACAATGGTGGTGCTGACTTATGCCTCGTTTTGCACCATAAAAGGTGAGGTCTACGTAATTTCTGTGAGCTGCTTGGGGGAGAAAAATTATTGGGGTCGCGAATTCCATGACTAGGATCGAAGGATCGAGAGGGACAGGTAGAACTTTGAACTTGGCGATCTAGCAGAAAATGTGCGTGTCCTTGATTTTAGGAACGGGGTCTAGCACCCGTCTAGATCTCGGTTCAGAGCAATGACGAAGCATGAATTGCAGGGGCGGGGGTCGCCAATAGACGACCCAATGGTGAGAAAAAAGGTTGTGGCGCGCGCGCGAATTACGCTCGGGATCAAGCAAGCGCGCACACTCCACTCGCCAATGACGCACTCTTTATTCGGAAGTGAACTCATCGGGAGTTCCTCCTTCGCCTCCTGTCTTGCCTTCCCTTTCCTTTTCCTATCGTAGTCTACGTTCGCGTACTCCCCGCCCGGCTCCGCCCCTTTCGCCATCCCCCGCGTGCCATCGTCACCATCGCGGACGCCGCCGCCGCGACCGCTATCCCCGCTACAGCACCGTCGCCCTCTCATGCGCCACCTTATGCTTGTCCGTCCTTTACGGTTGGCCTTACTGCCGCTCAGCATTCGTGTCTCCTCCGTTGCTGCTAGTCACGTGATTTTCCTGCTTCGAGGGAAGTATATATTGCGCGCCGTTTCCGTTCTTTTGGCCGCTCGAACCGTCGAGCGCACTACTCATCCCGTGATATCGTAACATCCACTATTCCCATTTTCCACCTCAATATTGTACCTTCTTTCAGTAATCAGCTTTAAATTACCGTCCACCTTCCGCGTGTGTTTGTTCTTGTGCCAAGGTGCGTGTGGTGATCATACGTCGAGAGAATATCGTGCTTGAGCAACGAAGCTCACACGTGCGGTAGCAAACGCTTGCAAGTGAGAGAGAGAGAGAGAGAGAGAGAGAGAGAGAGATAAAGTGAAAAAGAAAAATAAAGAGAGCGGGTGAACCACGGATAAATAAAAAGGGAAAGAAAGAGAAAGATACATATAACAGTTGCTGCCGCACCACTCGGGCTTGCTGGTTCTTCCATTGCCACTGAAAAGGTTTCAAACACACCACGGCCCCGCCGCCGCTGCTTACGAGGACAAGAGAGAGAGAGAGAGGGATAGAGAAAGACAGACACGCAGAAAGACTGAAACATGGAGGACAAAACGTAAATCCGTGCGAGTTTTATTTTGTGTTTTGTGGCGCATATATAACCAATATTATTTTTTTTTTGTTGGTATTATTGTTATCCCTATTAATAATTTAATAATCCTAATGCGTTGTTATAATTGCGCTTGCCGTTACTATTATTTTATTCGAATATTATCGTTAATCTCTGGTTTTTTTAAAATTTTATAACGATCTTTGCAAGGTACTTTCGAGGATTTTCGTTATCACAGTGATCAGTTATAGAGAGTGAAACATATCATCACCGTGACGTTAATTTTTTGGGTACTCTTGTTCCTACCAACTGATACTGCTGCAGCTTTTATTGTCGTTGATGACTTCGTCGCCGTTGATGCTAATCTATTGCTAAAACTGTTCTAACATTTGAATTGCCTATTGTTTTTTTTTTTTTTTTTTTTTTTTTTTAAATTATTAATGTTCACTGGAATTTTACACTGGATTTAAAGTATAATTTTCATGGCGTCTTATTTATCGCTTGCTCATACGGTCTTGAAAGAAATGTCTGGGCTAATGCCGTCGCCGACCGAATTCCCGATCGGTTATATTTTCAAATTATATTTGTGCCAAGTGTATCGTGATTGTGAAATTAGTTTTTAATAACTTAAAATGCCCCTACACATTGAAAGTCATGTATACCATCTTTATGACAGCAAAAACTTGAGAGACATTGTATTAATTCATCTCCTATACATAAAGAATACAAACAAGAATTTGTATTTGTTAAAAATAATATCAATTTTTCATCTACACTTTATGTATATAATTTTTTACCTGTAATGATTGCTGATCGATTATTCGATTTCTTATTCTGTAGTTTTACAACTTTTTGTAATTAATTAATACACCTGTTTAATGTGCTGTCTCATTACATTATTTGCTTTATAACTAACTCAAGTATCGTTCCTTCGTCTAATTTAATAGTACGGTACTGTAACATCTGTTTTATCTTGAATCCATAATAAAGTATTTAACCGTGAAATAGATTGTAAAAATATTTCTAATATTAATGCAAATATTGACATAATTTCAAATACCAATATTTTTAATCTCTATTTTTGTTTGAATACTCACATTCGATACGTTACTGTACGAGTTTTGCTTGACCTATAAAATACTAGAGAGTGAGAGAGAAACCGAGCGAAAACGAGCGAAAGATGTACATGATTGACCTAGCTACCCACCTGACTTATATTTTATAGGAATGACGATCAATGGCCGGGCGATTCTAAAAATGGTCCGAGTGAAGGTGAACAACCTATGTACGCGGGAGGACCCCCGGGTATGGAGCCTGATGGCATCATTGAATCCAACTATGATGTTGTAAGTTAATTATTCGTTTTTTATCTTTTTAAAATGTTTTCATTGTAATAAATTATTAATATTATTATTGTTGTTATTATTATTATTATATATATTATAATTTTTCTTTTTGTAGGTTGTAGATAGCTTCGATGAAATGAACCTCAAAGAAGAATTATTACGTGGTATTTATGCCTATGGTTTTGAAAAGCCATCTGCTATTCAGCAACGGGCTATTTTACCATGTGTAAAAGGTCTTGATGTTATTGCCCAAGCACAATCTGGTGAGAACTATTTTATAATCAATGATTCAACCATTTTGAAGATTCATTATTGATTTTTTTTTCATCAAGTACGATTATTTATCATTAATAATAAATAATCACATTTTATTATCTAAAACACAAATAATAAGCAAATAATAAATATTTAAAAAAGTTTTGTATTTAGTAAACTGTAATACTTTTTATGATTATAGGTACTGGTAAAACAGCAACCTTTTCTATTTCTATTCTTCAAAAAATTGATACTACCATGAATGAATGTCAAGCATTGATCCTTGCACCAACCCGAGAATTAGCCCAGCAGGTAATTGTTTTGTTTTAATAATTATATAGTGTTAATAAATTTCGAAAAAAGTATTATGCTTATATATAATCTTGTTATATAAATTGTGAATTCATTTAACTTTGTGCTAAATGTATAAATAAATATTTCCAGATTCAGAAGGTCGTGATTGCCCTAGGTGACTTTATGCGTGCGCAATGTCATGCATGCATTGGTGGAACGAATGTTCGCGAAGACATGCGCAAATTAGACCAAGGAGTTCATGTCGTCGTTGGTACTCCGGGTAGAGTATATGACATGATAAGTCGACGGGCATTACGAGCTAGTAACATCAAACTGTTCGTTCTTGATGAAGCCGATGAGATGTTGTCTCGTGGTTTCAAGGATCAAATTTATGATGTCTTCAGGCTATTGCCTCATGAAGTTCAGGTAAAAATTAATACGATTTATAATAATTTTATTGTAAGTGACGAATTTTATGTTTATATTTAGATAATTTAAAAAAAAAATTATACTTGTTTCATTATTTCTATGTATACTAAATTAATAACTATTAAATTAGTTGAAAAATTTTACCGTTTATCTTCTGTAAATAAATGATATATTTCAATACTTATCATTATGTAATGATTTTTACATAATCTTTAATCTATGACAATTATTATTAATTTTAAAAATATGAAACAGTCAGTAAAAAAGATATTTATAAGTACTAATAAGTACATTAATACATTTAAAGACTTAAATTAAACAAAAAGATATGTATGAGCGTATATAATAAGCACAGTTTAAGCATTTTTATATTCTATTCAATTGATGGTCATTATTTTTAGGTTATTTTGTTATCTGCTACCATGCCAAGTGATGTACTTGAAGTTTCCAAGTGTTTTATGCGAGATCCTGTTCGTATTCTGGTTAAGAAAGAGGAACTGACCCTTGAGGGTATCAAACAATTCTTTGTTTATGTCGAGCGTGAGGAGTGGAAATTAGAAACTCTTTGCGATCTGTATGATACTCTCAGTATCACTCAGGCAGTTATTTTCTGTAATACCCGACGTAAGGTAGACTGGCTTACGAAAAATATGCAAAACCGCGACTTTACTGTTTCGGCCATGCACGGTGATATGGAACAGCGCGAACGCGACGTCATTATGAAACAGTTTCGTACTGGATCTTCTCGAGTATTAATTACCACTGATCTCCTTGCTCGTGGTATTGATGTTCAACAAGTTTCGTTGGTCATTAACTTCGATTTGCCTTCTAATCGTGAAAACTACATTCATCGGTAAGTTACACAAGAAATTTACTCTTTACTACTTTAATTATTTATTTTTAATAATTTAATTAGTTATATATATTATTCAGTACAATACAATTTAACTTGGGAAAGTTGAAATAACAAATTCTAAATTATAGCACATAAAAAAAATTATTCGTAACAATCTATTAATAGTTTAAGAGTTAAACTATTTATAATTTTTTTTTATGTAATTAGATTTATAGGTAATTTTATAAATCTATGATAATGCTATAATTTAAAATTTTAATTTAAGAATATAAAAATTTACATTGTTTATAGCCTTTACACAAAAATAAAATCATACAACAATGTATTATATCCTTACAATACTAATGTTTTAAATAATAATTTTTGAAAATTTACTTTTTTGTCACCTTACAATATTTTTGCAATAAAATTTTAATGTTATCAAAAATCAAAATATTATTAAAATAAATAAAATAAAACTATCTTTGCCTTAGCTCATTATCTTTTATTGTATAAAATTTTTATATTTACTAGTAACAGTGAAAACATTTTAATCTAAAATGAATACATTATGATAATTTTTTTATTTTTTTGCAGAATTGGTCGCGGTGGGCGTTTCGGTCGTAAAGGTGTTGCTATAAATTTTGTGACATCGGAAGATAAGAGAATACTGAAAGATATCGAGCAGTTTTATAATACAACTATTGACGAAATGCCAATGAACGTCGCCGATTTGATCTAAGTCCCCAACTTTTGGCTAAATTCATTATAATAAAAAGAAATAAAAGTAAGTGAAAATACGGAGCTCTCAGCCGATCTTTTATGGTGTGCGAGTTATAATAATACTGAGTGAGTTCGTGAAAATCATAATCGCTTGTGTAAAAACACGACTTTACCATGGATAAAAATTCCAACAGTCTCTGAATTGATTTTGTTTTATAACAGTAGACTACAATAGGTAAAACAAGTAGCTTACCTGTTGTATTACAACCGTTATCATTACGACTATCGAAATAACTACTCCAAATATTATAATTATTATTATTAATTACTTATTATTAATTACTTAAAATTAATGTAAACACTGGCTAGAATCTTTACAAAGCGGCTAAGGCGTTTATAAAACGCGCGAGTTGTTTGTGTGACCTAGAGTTGTACTCGACAGCCCGCGAAAGCTACAGCTACCGGTATAGGGAATGAATTTCATTTATTTGATAATGATCAATCTTTTCACACTCACTGTAATTATTACTTTTTTCTGGAAGGTGATAATTCTCCTTTTGCTTTTTTTGATTCCTTCTTTTAATGTAACGCATGGAGCTACAAGGAATTCGCACACCGACTTTCAATGCACGCGTTATAATAGTAACAGCTTCCTTTCAATGTTTTTATTATCAAGACTGCGATATGTTTGTCTAAGCAGAGGTTTAGTTGGCTATTGGAAAGGCTATTTTAATCACAAACGTTCACGAAGGAGATTTACTTCAAGAATCTAGATTATTAAATAAATTTTGTATATTATAGATCCCTTTGGATAAAACCATATTTCAGTTTTATTTTCTTGTTATAAACAATGTAATAAAATGTGTTCAATAACCATTTACATTAAAGTCTCCTTTTATTTCATTCCAACAAAAACGCTTTTCTAATCAATTGATACCACTGAATTGACAAACCACGACGCTAATTATTGTATCAATTTGTTAATCTAAGATTTAATGAATACGATATTTGTATCTCTCTTTCTTTACTTTGTCGATCTATTCATACTTTAGGCGTAAAATTTATATGCAAAAAATAAAATATGATCACGTGCAAAAAATAAAAAGTTTTCACGGTTTCTTTGTGTTTGTATTTCCAGGCATCTCTAGGCGCCGCTCGAATGGGGGAGAATATTTTGGGAAATAAAGACCAAATTTCCCGATTGAACATGAAATCTCGTGAATCGATCCTCTAAAAATCCTGTAAATCTTAAAGCAAATTTATAAAAACTTGTGGGATGTACACTTCCTCACATTGAAGGCAACTGCAGTTGTTTTATTGTTACTTTCTTTTTGAGATCATGGAAAAAAACCAGATCGTTTTATACTTTATTAATAAAAACATGCCAATTTAATACGATTAGTGCATTATGTATTTTATTATATTAATTCCTTATATCAAGTATTATTTAAAGTTTTTTTCTGTAGTTTCGAATAATTTAGCGTCTGTACTTATTAACTTTTGACAATAGACTAAAGTTTTATATGAAATGGTTACACGACACAGATAAGAAATTTGAGAGATAAAAATAACGTTATTTGATTAATCAGTATGTGGTAATATTTATTCAGACCTCATTTTTATTTTTTGTCTTTTTAAATTTTTTTTTTTTTTACCATTTTTTCACTGATTTTCTTTCTAGTATTTACATAATCTATAATTGTCAGTAAGAAAGAAACGACAGAAGTGAAAGGAGATTTGAAAAAAATTTCTCGCACAAAACGAGATAGTTAAATAATTTATTTAAATTGTATGCATAATCGTTTTTCGTTTTATCAAATATATAATTAGGTAGTTAGATAGATAATTACCATCTGTAAAGTTATATTCGATCAGCTCCGAAGAGTCGATGCTTCCGATTTAATTGTACATCATTTATATAATTTACGTAATGAAAAAGTAGATAAAAGTTTTGCATATATAGATGTCTAAAATTATAAAGTAAATCATTTCTCATTTGAGAGTTTAGGATTATATATAATGAAAAGCATGTATATCGTTCTTTTTAATTTCACAAATAATAGATCATTTCTTAAGACTGTTTGGTTACTTTGAATTAATTGAGAAGTCCTTAGAAGTTCCAAATTTATATAAAGGTATTTCATAGCGAGATTAACATTACTTTAAAAAGTTGGTGGTACCGAGATTGTGCAACTTTGTATTCAATCAAATGAAAAAGTAAGAAATAGTGAATTGCTGAGATTGCTGGTTACCGAATCAAGGAATATTCGTATACTTGTTTGCAAAATATTGCATACAAATGGGTTTGATGTATTTAATATTAAAAATTTCTCGAAATTTTTTTACGTTACAAGCGTAGGTCTATAATAATTGTGAACAAATACAGATTCGGATATCAGATATTCAAGCATTTGCTGTTTTTGTATCTTTAAAAAAACTGTTAACTAATGTGTACATTTTGAATGATGTAGACAAGTAATATGTGCGAATAAATATTTATTCATGGAAATACACTGTTCCTGACTTTTTAGTATGCCAAATTTTTTCTAAATAAAAAAATATTGAGAGAAAATTGGATAATATTTCTGTATTGTATTTGTATATTTATATATTTTACATTTTTTTTTTACTTAAAATAAAATAGTATTCTTTATTTACGTATATGATTTAATAAGTACAGAATTTTAAATTACGATGGTTAGTAATGAATTAGTAATATGTCGTAAACATTGCCCAACTTTAAAAATTTAAAAATATATTTTTAAATAATTTTTACAAATCGAAATACGTAAACAGTTCAAAATATACATTAAAAAATAAAACAACTGAAAGTATGATTGCACTTTTTAGCTTTCTGCAATTGGCACTTTTACAGTATATTTACTTTGAACTCATTTTTTAATTTATGAGTATTATTATTAAAAAAAAAATTGAAATCTGTACCAGACAGATAAAAGATATTTAATTAAATATTATCTAATCATCCATTGTTATTTTCTCTTTTAATATATGATCATAAATACCCTAGAAAATAAATGTATATTTATAGTCATTATGGTATAAATGAACGCATATAATTAATTAAAAAATGAAAGGCCAACCATGATTGTTGTAAAGGAATATCCAATCTGCCCATTCATTAAATAAGTTTCCATAAAATCTGCAATGAAATTTATTTCACTTCCGAGTTGTAAAACGCCTGCTCTGACAACTACGAAGTAAAATATTGGTATTAATTCATCTGCAGGTAATTTATAATTTTCTAATCTTTTTTGTATGGCCTAAAAAAATTTACAATCAGTTAACAGCTTTAATTATTATTGATGTTATTACAGCTACTAAAATTAAATATCAAAATACCTGCTCAACTTCGTGAAGGGTATTTCTAATTACTATTAATTTTTCTACTGCAGAAAAAGTCGTTTTCAATTGTTGCAGTGCTTCAATTGCTTCATTGAGAAAGATGTCATTATCGGACGTATCAAAATTTTTCCAAAATTTTCTATTAAAAAGGAAAGAAAAAAATTTTAGTCATTTTGGTATATTTGAAAAATAAAATTTATCTTACTCGTCAATGCCTAGAAAGGCTAATAATGTGTTTGTAGGCTGTTTATTCCATTTAATTAAACGCTCCCAGTAAGCATCGTCTGTTTTTTTATTATGAAGCGCATATAATACAAATAATGCTGAGTAAACTCGAGGCAATAAAATAGGATGAAGTATTGCTGCGGCGCTAATAACTTTTCTGAAACATGTATGCGAATATAAGTTCCTATAAAAATAATTTTAAAAACTACTAATCCAAAATCTCGTAATATTTTTATTATGACTATTTATAAATTTGGATTATTTCAATAATAAATAATATTTTTAAATAATAATATCGTATCAGAATAAATTTGTAGATTATTTCAATAAATAGAAATAAACATTTTAATACTAACTAGCCACAACTATATTTACATTTTCATTTAATTATTGTAAATAAGTAATAATGCAAGTTCACAAGTATAGAAATTAAATTAATATAATCTTTGAACTTGTTATCGACATATGTTGGTTTAAAACGAAAATAAACTTGTATATTTACTTATCAAGAGATATTTACAAGGTGAAGGACGAATATTTTTGTTGTAAACATTTATATAAGTAATAATTTAAAGCATAAATTCTATTGAATAAAGTTTCATATAAAGCTTGTATTAGCAATATTTTATATTCATTATCAATAATCTAAAAATTCTATAGAGAGAAATAATCTATAATAAAAATGATTGAATTTTGTTTATTAACTTAGCCCATTGACACTTTTAAAACAAAAACTTTGGATATGGTATTTTTACGATTGTTACTGAGTACTTACTCTTCTTTGCATTTGCCATCATTAGATTTTAGTATGCACTGATTCGTGGGTTTTGGTAAGGCTGGGAAAAAAACCGCCATAGCCTCGTAAATCCTCGTGGTTATACTCCTCAACTCGGCGACTGCATGCTTCAATAACAGTGGATGTACTCGTACGCCACCGTAAGTAGCTGTATACACGGTAGCTAATTCATTGAGTAATGTGCCGAGGGGATGATGAGGACTGTTGAATGCACGCATCAAATACTTATGGATCTGCTCGTAAGACTGCAAAGTCAGTTTGTCGTGGTCGAAATTTAAAATCTTATTTAGCTGATCATGGTTTGTATCTGTGCTGTCTCTGCGGCTTACGAGCGATGTGTTACTATTACTAGAGCAATTATTCCTTTGCGATCTCTGGGACTTGGACATTATCACTGCTACATGCTGCCACACCTTTTCAGTCTCGAGATCGCGGATAGGGCTGCTTTTGACATTTTTACTAGCCGTTGGCTCTGGTATGCCTAACTGCTTATAAAACTGTCGAAATATGGCCTTCCACTTATGCTCGGGTGCGGTGCAAAGTTTCCCGAAAGATCTAATTAATTAACTAAATTTTAGTTATTTGAACTTTGATTCATTTGAAAAATTAACTGTTTATTTATTCCATTCAATTCACTTTCATTAATTTGCCTCTTTTAACCCATAAATATTTGATTCTATGTATTGTCTAATATTTGTCTGATAGTACATATTTATGAAATCAGCTTACATTATTCATATAAAGAATATATATACATACATATATATTCAAATATTCAGCTTTTAGTAATTAAGCAAGAAACTTACGATGGTTCCCTTTGAGATGTTCCACAAATTTTATTATTTATATGGAGTACAGCTGTAACCTTTATTCCCTCATTCCAGGCTCCACTAAAATTTCCTTCTAACTTCTCGTCATTGAAAAAAGTTAAAATTCCTTTTCCACCAAACACACCAACAGACTTGAATTCACCTTCATAATGAGTCCCGTCTTCTAAAACCATAATTCCATGACCCTACAATTAAAAAAATCAATATATTATAATTCAAGAAAAGAAAAAGCATTATTAAAATTAATTTATACCATAAAAACATCTTGAACAAATGTTCCCTCGTAATATATTCCATCTAATGTAACAATTAGTCCATTACCATGTTTAGCATTGTTATACCAAGATCCTAAGTATTTTTCTCCTAATAATTTATTTGAAATATTAATTTAATTTTCTTATTAATAATACTATAAATGTTTAGTGCATAGCAGTATAACCTGTTTTTATATCATCCATGACACCATAGCCTTGTTTTACTCCACAAAACCATTCTCCAATATATACAGAAGCAATGGTAGCCATAAAATGGCCATCTTTTTTTATTCCATGTCCATGTGGAAAACCATCTTTAAAGTAACCTTCATATATGTCTCCATTGATGTAACTAAAATTTTAAATTAGAAAGCCATAGAACTGTATTTAATACAAAATGCAAATAATTTTGTTCAATCGATCATACTGTGTTAGTATTATTCTTTTAAATGTAATTAAAAAAATTAATTTACTTCATAACCCCATAACCATTTTGCCGTCCATCTCTCCACTGACCCTCATAAATTCCTTGTGAGGGTATTTCCATCCGCCCTGTTCCATGTATTGCACCTTTATAAAATTGTCCAATGTACATGTGATTATCGGGCCACTTTAATTTACCAGACCCATGTAACTTTCCATTTAACCATTGTCCTACAATTAGCTACTTATAAACATTGAAGCAGTAAAACTTAAATGTTAAAATAAAATAAATTTGTTCAAGTCCATAATTTAATTTTACATTTTACATAAATTGATATAATTTTATATAAAAAAAAAATCTGAATATATTCATTTACCAGTATATATTGCATCCTTATAAACAGAATGTTTTATAAAAGAAAAAGAAGCTGTGCGGATTTGTGGAGGCATATGACTAGTAGATCGTTGAAGACTATTTTTAATTGCAGTTTGAAGAGCATGAAACCATTCACTACGGTCAGCTGGTGATGGAGTATATAAAATAAAACTATCTTCTGGAGTCATAATTGATATAGCATTCTAAAACATTAGTATTTTAAAATTTAAATGATTTAAATTTAAATTTCTACTTCATTTATATTTGAAAATAAATGGTTATTATATATGTAGTATGTACGTACTTGCACTGTATCAGAGTTTGGCAAAAGCTCAACCCATAATAATTGTAAAAGATGTGCTTTATAAGATGTCCCAGTAATGTGAATAAATATATCAGTTAAAAGAATAAACCAGTGTGAAGAAAATATGCTCGAATTCAATAAAGAAATAGAGTGCGATCGTGATTCTCTAATCATCCTCCTTTCTTGTAATTTAAATTGCTCTACAATTTTTCCTGATCCTTCCCAAAATTTTTTTGTAATTTCAGCATCATCTATACGTTTTCGTTGTTGTTTGGGAATAATCTCCCATTTTTTTAATACATTCAACAATTGTTCATTTTTCTCATAATGTGTATCTTGTTTTATTAAATTTTTTATTATATTTACATATCTGCAAAACAGTATAATTAAAGTTATTATTATTATTATTATTATTATTATTATTATTATAAATTACAACTCATTTGCTCAGCATATGAATGACTGCAATTTTTATAAGAAATAGATATTTTTTAAATCATTGCGATTATAATTTAAGATATCAATGCTTAAAACATAAAATAAAAAAACAATACGTTTCTGTAGATGTTAGGTAAAAAGACAAATATGATTATCTATTAAATAAAATACGATTAGAAGTATTTTAATTATTAATAAAAGGTATTTATAAAAAATTTTTTTACGTTTATTTTAATTTAGTGATGACAAATAATAAAATTTGATTTATTTTATAAGTGCTGTTTAAAAGTTTTTATATTTGAATTTTTTTAAATAGGTTCATTTAAAGTATTACAACTTACCTATTTAAGTGTTGTAATGGCTGTTTTAAAGAAAACTCAATAACAGCTTCATTAGTAAATTTGGTATCTCTACTTTTTATTTTATTTTTGAAAAAATTTGAAAGTACTTCATGCACATCAATAAGTTTAGTAATTTGTACAAATCCACTCAGAGCAATTATATCACATATTATATTACAATAAGACTTATATACACTAGTAAATTCATCTACATTTTTAATAATCACAATATCATATAATTCATGTGTATGGTTGTAATAATCCCATAAGCTTTGAACAAATAATACATTAAGGTTTAAAAATTCAGTATGATAACGACACAGACTTTCATAAACATTTAATTCTGAAGTAATAAAGCCTTTCTTTTTTAATGGAATAATTAAATTCTTATAAACAAATAATATTTCATCTAAAAATATTTGTGCTTCCGTTAGTATATCAGATATTGGTTTAACTAATTTATTATTTATTGTACAACAGCTGAAACTATTTGAACAAAATGTATTTTTTAGTGTGTAATCCTTTGTGTCAGAAATTTCTAAAGTTGACATTACTCCAGAAGATCTGAAATAGAAATGACAAAATAAATTAATTATTATAATGTGATTAATATATTAATATTTATTCAAATACATACTGATATTTGCCTACTAGAAATAATTTGTTATCCATCATTATCAAACTATGATTATTGCCAGTCGCTATATCTTTAGCTCTATCATTAAGTGATAATTGTATGAAAAAATTAGAAGAAAATAATTGTGGTGATTTTTGATCCACTTGTGAACAATGAGCCACTTGCATAAAATTATTTCTGCCCCATGCATAAACCTTTCCATCTAATGTTAGAGCAAGAGTATGAAAATCTCCACATGTTATTTTTTTTATTGCAGATTGTTTAAGCATTGCAATTTCACAAGGTTTGGATCTATTGATTATATCTCCAACACCAAGTTGTCCATATTTTATATCACCCCATGTCCATAATTCTGTAGTCAAAGTATTATTACCTGCTTGATTTAATAAATTAATTTTTTCATTTAAACATTGCTGCTCTAACTCATACTCTAATGATCCTCCATTAGATGATTGAAATAAATCATCGGAACGTGAGCTATTTATTAAACTGCCAGCAGTTTTATTTAATTCTTCAGTTCCTAGCTCTTCAAAAGTATCATTTAAATCATCCTTTACATCATTAATGTCAGAACTACCACTAACATGCCGAGATAATGTTGCAACTTTGTCTCCAACCGTTTTGCAACCTTCATAAACTAAATTTGCCATATTTGAAACATTTTGTTTAATGACCCTTGCAGGATTATCAATTGTATCCATTTGAAATTCATCTTTTGAACTATTATAAGACGAAACCCAAGATAGTTGTTTTGTAAGAAATTGCTTTGCAGCCTCAGTATTTAATAATACAACTTTCTTTTTTTCATCTTTATTAATGTTTAATTCCTCATTTGTAGATACTTCAACATTTTCAATAGAATCAGTAGAATTATTCATTAAGTTTTCATTATCTGTGTTACTAAAAATATTTTTTTTACTTCCTGTTGATAAAGAACTTATTGAATTTATTGATTGCACTACACCAAATTCTTGATCATTTTGTACACAATGTGATTTAATAGCAACTTCTGAACCGTTTTGACTATCTGCATCTTCACTCAAAATTTTAGATTTTTTTTTTAATAAAATTACATAAAAGTTTGAACCACACGCAACATTTGATACAATTCCACCATCAAAAAAATGTACTTTCTTAGGGTCTTTAGATTTAATATCAATTTGTGGCTGATCACCACTTGCCCACAGTTGACCATTTTCTGTCAAAAATAAAGCAGATGTATCGTTTACTGCTAATGCAGATACCTTAACAATAGTAGTTTGCTGCTTACACCTTCAATGAAAAATATTAATAATTAATTGTAAAAAAAGAAAAATGATTTTTAAAATTTAATTCTAAAAATCTAAAGAACTTACAATATGCATATATAATTACTTTATAGCAATTATTATATTAAAATTTTTTAAATTTCAAATTTCAAATTAAATTATCATGTATTACAAATTTTTATTAATTTATTATTTAGTTTCTTCAAAATTTTTTAATGTTTTTTGAACAAGAAAGAAAATTTAAATAGATCATTTATATATTTAAAAGTAACGTACTCTTTAGTGGACACCTTGATATCATCTTTAAGGACAATGGTATCAATAATTTGAAGATCATTAGGATGAATCTTTAAAACTGTACCATCGTCTGTGACAATAAAAGCATGTTTGTTGTTGGCTGCTATGTCAATTGCTCTAAACGAAGTCCTATTGAATACCACAGAAAAAGTTTGGGCTGAATCTGCAGAGGTGTCATTAACGACTTTGCCGTGATATAAGTGACAGGCTGTTGTCAAGAGCAAAAGGTAATCTTGGATATTGACAATTTTGCTGACGTTGCTGTCTAAGCTTTCCTTGAATCTAAGATGAAGCTTGTCGGGGCCACGCCATACATGCAATAGTATTTCTTCACTATCGTTACTGCAGCACATGCTCCTGACTGAGGGCGAGTCGACGGAGACGACGATGGATTCCGTTGACGACATAACCTCATGAGCCTACTTCTACAAGCTACGTCCTCTGTTGTTACTTTTATTTTGCAACGTCTTTTCATCGTGGTATTATTGAAGATACCGTCGAGTCAGTTTCTCTGGATCGTTTAATCAGTTCGATCTTGAATGAGAGCATCGCTGGATGAACGCTAAGAAAATATGGAAATTTTAATCTTCGTAGCAGTGCCTGTACAGTTTTATAGTTCTGCTTTACTATTCAGTCCAAACTGTACGAAAATCTAGACTCTAGACTCTCGAGATTAAAATGAGTTCATGAATTTCGAGTCAAGTCGTCACGAAGAGTCGAGATGCTTGTGATCTAAGCCTGGAACCAAAGAACGATTGTATCACTAGTTACTGACGTCTACTCTACTTGAAATTCACTAATTTATTTAAGCTAGTAGAAATTTACTTGCAAACAGTGCATTGCACTACAGCAATTACATTCACTTCGAAGTTTCTTTTGCTTCATTGAAAATATTTGCGAAACCTATACTTTGCTCGTCAATAAAAATAATTTCATTTTTATAACTACGCTTCTTTATATATTACCTTAAGTTATATTAAATGACTGAATTTTTTAACAATAAATATTTAAATACATATATAATACATATATATTATTGTTTGTAATTATAATTGTAACATTTCTTTATTTTAACAAATAAAATTCTATTTAATATTTCTTCCACAGGCCTGTACAACGCAATCATAGAAATAATAAAAATTCGTAAAAGGATTAAAAATCAAACCTTTAAAATGATTAGATTTACATTTTTTAATATTATTAAGTAAATGCTTTATTTCAGTTATATATATATATGTTTTTTTTTTATTTTTTTAGTTTGTTTTTCTAATATAAGATCATAAAAACGCGTTAAATATTATTTTTCGACACACAATTTCAAAATTTTTTGTATATTCTATATTGTAAATATATTACATTTTTTTAAATTATTTATCAATTTTAACATTATCTATGTAAAATTTATAAAAATGTTTCGTTAATTTTTCAAAGTGAACTTCAACACTTTTTATATGATTTTTTATCATAAATAATCTTATATTAATAGTACAAGCAAGTTTGTACTACTCCACATATCTATAGATAACGTATCTCGCTAATTTTATTAAAAATATTGTAATCTGAATGATTTATAATTTTCAACATAAATTTTAAAAAGATGAAATTTTCAATATTATTATTGTTATTATTGCCATTTATACCTGTAAACTTAGATTGCAACAATTAACAATATAAACTTACTATTATTAAATGTCTAAATTATTTTAATTCTACTATTTTAATTTTCATAATGGTATTTAAGAAAAATATATATCGATCAAATCAATATTTAAAACAATTTATTCATAATGTTTACCAGAAAAAAATATACATAATTTTCAAATAACTATTAAATACATTGAATTAGGAAATCTTATTTTTATAAATACATTCCAAATAAATGTTAACATAAAATTTAAATATAAAGTATTTTAAAAAACATTAGATACTGTACTGTACTGTACAGTACAATTATTCTTACTGTAAAACTATTCTTATTTTGTAATGTAAATATGTTTTTCCTAATTAGATATAAATATGATTTTGTTTAAAACGTTATTCATTTTTCTTAATACTGTCTTTAAAAATAATGTGAATATTTACAACTACCAATTATTATAACAATAAATAAAATAATTTGAAAATTAAAATATTATATTTATAAGAAAAATATAAAAATTGAAAAAGAATATAAAAAGTAAATATTTTATGTTCTCTATAAAGAAAATTAAAATAAATTTTATTTATAAATTCGAATCTGAATTTACGATTTGAATATCGTATATTAGCATGATATATAAAAATTTGCCGAATGAATCATTACTTTTCTATTACTATCATTGTATTATTATTTTTGTTAATTGATCGGACGTTAATAATCTAAAATAATAAAATAATAATAATTATAATAATAACAACAATAATAATTAAAATAATAATTTATTCATTGAATATATTACAAATATTATGTATGGCATTTACTAAATCTTTCTGTTTCTAAGCATTATAAACATACACGTAAAAATGTAAATTTGATAAAATTATTTAGAACCTTTTACTGAAATAATCTATTCAATAAAGTACGTAAAATAACTTTATTATAACTATATTATATAATTGACGCAATGTATCATTTATTTTGAAAGTGAATGGAATATGAGAATTAATAATATGCAGCCTTGCTTAATCCATCACATATGATAAAAATAGTTTTTAATAATTTCATAATTCATTTATACTATGTAAACATTTATTTTTATATATTTACATTTTAACATTATAATTCAATCAATTATTTAACAATGAAGTTTCAGTAAAATAAATAAATAATATTCATAAAAATATATTTATTTCAAATTTAATTCTATATAACACATTGTATAAAATTTTTAATTAATATTTTCTGCCTTGTATAGTTAAATATATTTTACAAACAAAATTGTAATAAAAAGCAATAATTAATTAGTTTTTGGATTTATAGTAATTAATTATTTTTAAGAAATGCTGATGCCTATTATATATTTACAATAAGATGCATCAGTTGTTGAAAATAAATTATTTAAATTGTTTGTCGGAATAACTAAACGTTCATCTCTCATTTATTTAAAAGATAATTGTTTTAAAATCAGTATATAATTTAATTTGAATGAATTTTATTGAAAACGAAATAAAAGGATTTTTTATTTACATTGTCAACTGAAGAAAGAATATTAGGCAATTAAAATTTACAATATTTTTCAAATTTAATTTATGTATTGTTTCATTTATTTATTTCATTTCAAATATTTGTTATGAATTCAATTTCAAGTCACAATTTAAATAACCGAATTTACATTAGAAGTGAAATTTTATTTGTAAGTATTATTTGTAGATTGTTATTTTTAACTAAATCATATTAAATATATTTAGTAAATGAATGAAATTTAATGGAATGTAATTTTTAATATCTGGTTAATAAAAAATATCTTTAATCCTTTATTTTTATTTTACAATTTGGTTTGTTTGAAAAATACGAAATCTTAATTATATTTTTAAATATCATGAAAAACCAGTTCTTTTAGTTTTTATATTTGAATTTGTATTTTGATATAATGTTTATTTTAATATCTGGAAAGGAAATTATTTATTTCAATATTTTTTTATTTAAATTGATTTGTTGCTATAATACTATATTTTATAGCAAGTTCTAATTTTATATAATTATATTAAAATAATAATTAAAATAATTACATGCTATAGAATTATTTCTGATTTTTTATAGTTATTCTTAATAAATCAAATTATGTTTTATAACAGTAAAAAATAAAATAGTTACTATATTTAGTTGAAAATGTGCATACTTTTGATGTATTTTATGAAATAAAAAATATAGTTATAAAAATAAGTTATTTTTATGTAATAAAACTAAATTAAAGGTCTTTTATAAGCCCATAATTTGTCATGGTCATATATGAGGTGTATCCTTTCATACATGTACTTAAAAAAATACAATAAATTATCATATTGTCCATTGTAAGGTTGCAGCAAATCATAATCATTTATAATGGTTTTTGTATTATAATTTAATAATCTATCTTCAATTTCTGAATAATTTTCAATTTCTCCAAATGCACATCTATGTAATTCAAAAAGAAATTGATGAATTGCTTCTATTGTTGCTAAATACCATCTTGGACTTTTTTTCTGATGTCTCCAGAATTGTGAAATTCGAGATTTTAGAATAACACACGGTAAATCTGTCAAGAAAAATTATAATTATTACCACTTTATCTAAATAATAATTATCAATAAAAATAATAAATTTTATTTAAAAACCTTGTAATCTTTTATCTTTATATATTGACTTTGTTTGATGCCATGTACTATCTATAAATACAGCCCTGGTAATCGGTATTTCATTTCTTATTATTCCAGAATTAATACCATTATTTTGATTTTTTTTTAACGTAAACAAATCTTCTACATTTATTGCTGACCTACTAGGAAAAATAAGAACTGTCTAAAGGATGGTGTTATTCTGCTTTCACTTTATAATAATATTGAAATTCAAAAACATTTTATTCTTACTTTTTCTGTCTCTGAAAATATTGGTATGTTTGGATAAGTGTAGATTTTAACATCTTCCGGGGCAATGATAGCTGCATGAATTGCTGTACTTTTACCATCAATTTCTTGAATATGTTTAATAATATCAATTTTAATGGGTAACTAAAATGAACAATTTGAATGTAAATTATGTGTTTAAAAAAGCTCATATATAGAAAACTTTGTTAGGTTATATGCATACGTGTATATTTATGTTTGTTTTATTACACTTTTAATATTCATTAAAATTAATAAAGGTACGGTAATTAAGTAGTGGATTAAATGATACCTTGATTCGCGGTAAGTATTTTTCATCAATTACAGGTAAATAACATGAGTAGCAAAAGAATTTTCGAGATTTATAACATTTATGACAACTTTCTCTACCTTCAATGTTATTTAGACAATTAGTATCATCGATTTTTAGATGATGAAATGGTGCACGATCTATTATTTTCTGATGTTCTTCTAAGAGTTTTAATTTGACTTCGTTTGTATTATTATTCAAGTTCATTTTGGATTCTGCCATATTTTCTTGTGAATACATGTTTACTATACACACTTCATTTATGGTTTAAGCTTAGAGTTATTATATCATATTATTATAATTTAAATACAATTTTTGTAGATAATCACATATCATGTGTCAAGTAAAATAACGTTTATAAAAAGAAAATTTATTAGGCATATTTAACAGTGACTTATGCATTGATTAATGTAATTATATATCATGCCATTATCAGAAATTTTACATATTTAATATCAACATTTAATTCCAATTGATTCTTGAAATATTTCAATTACTTCGAAAAATATTATTTTCAAATATTATATTCGCTATTTCAATCAAGACATGTTCTTTTTACAATAATGTTAATATTTAATAATGCATTTTTATCATTATTGAGTTACTATCAAGTCTATCAATAATTTCTAAATGAATGCATAGACAATAATTACAGACATATTTTTAAATTTAAAAGTTAATATAACAATCACGATTCATTGCATATATATCAAATAGATTCTATAAGTTCATCTATTCCATGGTTGCTTAAATTTCAAATTTTGTGAATATTTATTTATATTTTTAATGTATTATAAAAAAACCTACACAAATTATTTTTTATTATAATTTCCGAGAATGGAAGGGTGTAACAATTATATATAGTGAACGCGTGTTTTATGAGATTTAATAATGATACTTAACAATAGCTGAGCTTCGGTAAAGTTTAATAAAAACGAATGTTGAACATTTTTTTTAAGTGTCGTAAGTATATTTCATTGAGTTAATCAAATATTACTATTTATATGATAGTATAGTCATTTAAAAAGGTTTTTTTTATAATTATTAAGAAATCGCAGTATTAAATAGTTTATTAAATAAACATTATTATATAACTTTAAATTGTAGATATTAAAATATATTGTCATAACTTTTAACTATAATTATTTACCATTATTTTTTAATATTTAGGTTTATGAGAATCTATCCATCATTAAATTATTATTATTTGCATGTTATCTTGACAAATTAATATTGTCAGTATATTTATGTATAATTATTGTTATTATCATCAAAGTATTTGCAAAAAGAAATTATCATTAAGTAATATTTTTATAGAAATAAAAACTTTATCATCGAATGCATAATTCAAGAGTTCTGTTTTTCTTTTATTTTAGTCTTTTTAAACAATATATTGCTTGCAATTAGAACTAAACGTATATAAAATATATAATAGTCATTACGTTTAAGTTTTAGTTAGTAGTACTATTAAAGTTTTCAAAAAATGCAGTATACTCTAATATGTGTCGATTGTCTATTAATCAAAGTAAAATAATTTAAATTACGCAATTAATAGCCAATTTAATTTCTATAAACGACAAAAATGGTGTCAGCATTATTAGTGCAGCATTACTAATATAACCGTATGATTGATATGTCAAATACGCGGGTTATAGTGGCAAAACTTGATAATAATAAAATTGGAATCAGTATCCGAGGATCAGGTTTTGAAACAGCTGTGTCCATCAAGGCGTAGTAACATTTTATTTTCATCTTCCACTCTGAATTACATCGTATCTACGGCCGTTGTTAAATAGGTTGAGATTATACTTTAAAGTAGGCTTTGTTTTTGTCATGAGTCATGAATCGTGATGTTAGCACTGGTTACATATTGCGACTATTAATATATTATATCTTCATATACTTCACGTTTAAAATTAATTTACACGAAAAATATTTCTAGTCTTATTAAAATTTATGCTAAAGGTAATAACAAAATTTATCAGATCGATACCTTATTTATGGTAACATACTCAAGGTTAAAGCAAACCTATTACCCAGTATCGCTTTTAGCGAAATATATGCATATGCATTCGCTTAAACACAATTGCAGTATTAGCTCGCGTATGCTCATGTGCGCATGAATATAATATGCTCAAAAAGTTGGAGATATCAATTTGCCTTGATAAGCGTGCAATTCACTTTTAATGTCTATTAACAAATTTATGATTTTCACTATAATTTTTTTTTTCATTTGATATTAGAATAAAGAGTTTTAATTCTTCTTTTATAGGAACCTTAAGGAAAATTGTACTAAAGATATAGTGATCTTACACAACTTGCATATTTAAAAATCATGTCGAAATATTTATACAGTACAGGAAATATCCTTACGTTAAATGAATTAAAGAAAAAAGCAGGGCTTAATTCGAGAGACGAGGTATACAATTTTAGATCATTTATTCTACATGTATATATATTTTTTATGCATTTATCTTGTATTAAGCTCATAAATTGAAAATAAATTACATTTAAATAATAATAATTAAATAATAAATAACATTAGTATTATTATATTTTAGAAATCGAAAGCAAGTATTAATAATAAAAATTTTTTTCTTTATTTATGTTTAAAGATATAAATAATAAAAAACTTTCAATAGCTGTAAAAATTTATCAAGCGAGGTTAGAGGATTTACTTGCAGCACATGATCATCTAGAGATATTATTTTTTTGATAAACTTAAAAATTTAAGTAATGTTTATAAGTAATTGCAAATGTAGAACATTTTTCATAATAAATTTAAGAATAAAAGGAAAGTAAAAACATAAATAACTTACATTAATAATTTAAAATTATAATTTATAAGCAAGAAAATGTATTGATTAATATTATGATTAATATTAGCTAATATGTTAAGGATATTTGAATAAGCTTTTAATAGTTATTAGAAAATCCAAATAAAAATATTATTTAAATTACAAAAGAAATAAATAAATTTTGTTATTTATTTTAGTTTTCTTTTTTTTTTCAGTTGATCGAAGCACTGAAAATAACTTTAAATGACACCAAAGGCGGAGGCGACAGTTCAAATAATGTAAGCAATATAATAAATTATATGTCTGAAATTCATGAACAATAATTTTATTTTTTATCTAAACCTTTTAATTTTTAGAAGAATTATGAAATCAATTCTGACAATGTAGAAAGAAAAGAGATGAAAATAACTGTAAAAGTTTTTTTATCAAGTACAGATTCAAAATACTTAAAGGAAGCTATAGATCAAGGTAGAGTCTTATATTTAATTTCTTAAATATACAATAATATAAAAAATTTCTTTTATTGTAGTTTGCGAAGTACTGAAAACTGATACAATAGAATCTATGGTTATTGTTATAAATAAAGATGAAGATATTCATGATATATTACTATCATTTGAATCTTTATGGAGTGTACTTGAAGATTATTATAAAATGGGAAAGTTAACTAGTATTGGAGTCAGTGATATTGATACAGAAAAATTTATACAATTATTTAAATGGGCTAAGGTAATAAAAATTATATATAAATCATTATATTATGTAACTTAAAATTATCTTATTATAGGTGAAACCTAATATAATTCAAATTAATCTTGCAACATGTTGTGTTGTGCCACCAATACTTCAGGAATTTACAAAACAAAATGATATTCAACTGCTAACGCACAGTGATCCAAGTCGTAAGTATATAGTAGAAATTTATTTATATATAAGAAAATTTTGAAAAAATAAACATCAGTTTGAAAAAACACTCATTACAATATAAATAATATCAAATAATATTCTTATACTTTTACTAAATTATAATGTTTCAGCGATCCTAACCGAAGAACCTTTAATGAAATATTTTGGTGATGATGTGAAATTAAATTGGGTAGCTCGTTATCAAATACACTTAAGGTGTCGAGGAGTTCTTTCTTCCAAAGGTTATTTAGTTCGAATTAATAAAATAACATGAAACAGAAAATACTTTCATAAATATAGTATTAGATACAAATATCATATATTATAAATAATAGCTGAAAGAAGTACATTATAGAATTAATAATTGCAAATTTCTAGAAATTAACAATTTTTACATTAAAATAATTTTATTCAATTGATAATCAATATTTAAAAAATTAGGAAGATCAGGCTTTTTAATGATTTGTTATGCCAATTTACTATTTACATACAGACATACATGAATATAATTTTTATAACTTAAAACCTTATTCAAACACAGATACATACACTGAAGGAATCAAGCAATTAAAATGCAATTAATCTTTTCATAGTTTCATGATTTTAAAGGTGCTACTTCTTGCTTATATTTAAAATTAGTTCATTTTAATAAAATTAAGAAAAATATGAAGATAAAAAACATATAATCTTTGAAATTAGGATTTCGAATTTAAATAAAAATAATTTGGTTATAACCAATTTATTAATCACTATAAAAGATATTTGTTAATGAAGAATGTATATAGATTTAAATATTGTATTTATAAATATAATTTCTTTAAAATTTAAGTATTTAAAAATTGAAATAACAAACTCTAAAGATATTGCTTAGAGCTGTGTAATATATAAACTAATAATTGTGAATATGTTAATAATTTCTTTTAGTTATTAAAAATATTTTTATATAATACAAATTATTTATGTTTATGAAATTGTTAAACTGTAAAAAAATTATTCATATATAATATTATATCTATGTAATTTAAAAATCTTTACGAAAAAAAATCGTATATATTTTACATTTATGTTTAACAAATATTTTTTTACCTTTTTATACATTGTACGTGTTTTGAAATTGTTATGTTGGAATTGTTTACTTCATAAATTTTTATTTTATTTGTTTTATTCAGTAAGTGAACGTGAACATTCTTTTAAAAATCAAAAATTGAAAAACAATTTTAGACAATAATATATTTTAAATATATATAAATACATTTATAAATCTTTATTGTACTCTTTAATAAAAAAAAGTGAATAAATAATTTTGATATATAATGGAATTAATTTATTCATTTATTACAAAATGATAATATTGAACTTTTATATTTCAACATGTCAATTAAAACGATAAAACTTAAAGAATAAATGTAGACTAGAAAGTAATATCTATTGGTTTTTTTTTTAAATTACATACATATAATCAAATTTCTAAAAAATAATTATTTCTAATGTTATAATTATCAATAAAATAAAATTATAATTTCTTTTACAATTTTTTAACTAATAATAGAATTCATGAATTAATATTCAATTTATAATGATTTAAAACAAATGGTGCGGACTATTACATTTAAATTCTTAAGCTTAAAAACGTAGGTGGGCTATATTTTTTATTTTACCTTTATTTAGTGAATAATATAAATATGTGTTCATGAACGCAGCAGTAAATTTTTTATGTACATAAGCGGGTCGCTTTTGCGTCAGAAAGTATATTACATTTTTAAGTTTTTTTTTATGTACGGTACTTTAAAATCAATATGATTTATATACATTTGACGATAGAATACATAAATATATTTTTTGGATTTTCGTATATTATTTAATGATACTTTTAGTATTTTACCCCACAAGATATATATTGATTACAATATCTTACATAATTTCTTTTTATAATAATAAGTGAAGATACTAGTTTTTTAAAATTTTTTAGATGCATTTAGTGTATTTTATTAATTAAGTATTTTTAATTATCATATCATTCATAGTTAATAATATATTGTATACTGTAAGTATATAAAAAAGTTTTCATTAATATTAAAAATAATTATATTTAGTACAATATATTATACTTATTAAACTCCAACTTCATATTCGATTGTCTCGATTTACTAACTACTAACGTAATACAGTTTTTTGTTACAATACAATTAAGCTTGTAAATCTTAAAATGAAAATAGCTCATAATTCAGTTATGTAAAGGCAACCTTGCATTAAAAATTAATTTGATAACTATTATCTATAAATGCTTGTATTAAGTATTCGTGTATATTGTAATGTGTATTAATCTATTTTTAATTTTTTTTATCTTTTTTTTATGAAATTCGTTTTATTTATTTAATTAATGATTATTGTTTATAAATTTAATACTCTACAGTGCGATAATTTAAATGTAGATATATAATATATTAAAATAACAAAGAACTTATTATATTATATTTTAGATGTGATTTTTAGATTTTTTTGCTAATATTTAAACTGTAAGGATTATATATATATATATATATTATAATGTAAAATATATTAAAAATGGATATATCATTTATAATTATATTCAAGGTCAATTTAAATATTATCAAATACATTGTATATTCATATTTAATAGCAATCAATAATTATAGCAAGTAGAGAAAAATCATATTTTACTAAAAAAATGTTCAGAAGCGTAGCGAAAACCATTTTCATCGTTGCATTTAATCAAATATTCAATGGTACTTTTTAAGTATTATTATGTGGAATTAAACTTGGAATAAAAAATGTGTTTTAATCAATTAATGAAACTAAATTTTTTTAAGACTTAAGTCTTTAAATACGTAAAATCTTTGTTTATATGTTTCAGTTTTTACTTTCTATATTATCTTTAATTTTATTTAGAACAGTTTTAACTGATTAATATAAATATATCTCGATTTCCGTGCTTTAGAGTTTAAAAAATAAAAAATTTCTTTGATTATGATTTAAATAATACTTTTTAAAAATATGAAATATTTATACATATTTAAGAAAAGGTTTAGAATTAAAAATTAATATTACTTTATTTGATTATTTGATATAGCAAAATTTGAAAAAAAAAAATTATTAACCATAGCAACATAGGTAATCAATAGTTTCTTAAACAGAAATAATGCAAATATATAAAATTTTAGTTTACCTGACAATTTGTAATGATTTTTAAAACATAGTCAGGTATAAATCCTAAAATAAATATTATCCTAGATACCGGACTATTTTTTCAACTTACCTCATCTTTATACATAAAGTTTTGAATTTATTTTACATTATAATAAATAGTTTATAATAAAATACTTGATTAGTAACTAATAGATGTAGAAAAAAAAATAAAAATAATAATAGAAGTAAATGACGTTTGTAAACAAAAAATTATAAAAGTGAAATAAATATAGATATAATATCGATTAAACTTTGTTTTTAAAAAGCCTATAACTATAATAATTTTATTATGAATATATAATTTTTATTATATTTTTTTAATTATATAATACGCACTGAATTTATTTTATAATAATTTTACCGTAAATGAATAAGTCATAATTTCTCAAGTCTTACATTACGTATTTAATCGAAATTCAGATTAAAATACAAGAAATGCAAATATTGCAAAATAATAAATTATATGTTTACGGTATACATTATAATATGTATATTATAAAGGAATTGTGATATACATACAACGCAGACGTACTCACAAATTTTCATTTGAATCAGTTAATATGTTAAATACAAATATTCTAGAAGTAACATTAATTTCATTTACAATATTATCCTAAAGAATTGATGGATTGAATTTTAAAATCACATTTTTACTGATGATCCAAATAAAATATACTTAATTGTTAGATGATAGAATAATTTTGTGATTAAAGTTGTGATTGTTTTAATAGTACATTGAAATCAATACACGTATGAAAATGGTGGCAAGGAATGAATAAATTTGAAAACTCAAAATGATTATTTTCAATAGATTATAATGACAATGAGTAAAGGGTTGTGCGAAATTGAATATTTATTGGAAAAAAAGGAAGAAACGAGAGCAAACGATGGTGTCTGATGAGGTGGCAAGGGGAATGGGTAGCTCAGGAATATTATATATTACGGGCAGTTTAAAGGGGAGAAGTTGAGGGCCGATCAGAAGTAGGCAGGTAGGTACAGGAAAAGCGATGCCGCTGTTTCGGAGGCGATATCATATATAATATTGCCAGGAGCGGTAAGGTTCCCAGAGTACGGTGGCCAGGAGCCGCAGTAGCCGATCGGGAGTCCCACTAGAAGACAGTATGTATCGGCTACTCGATGACACGTACCCACACGCACGCGCAACGCTGCGAAGAAGAATCCTTGCCGCATTTTATACGTCGTCCTCTCTCCCTCTATCTGCAGCCCTCTTATTCTCCGCGAGCTCTCGATGCCACGGCTACGGCACTCTCTTATGAGATAGAAGGAGCGGCGAATTTTTCCTTTTGGTACCTGGAGCTCCCGGCTTCGAATATCCCTTTGCTCGGATGAAAAAGGTTCGTCGCTTTAGTGCGTGCTGCCGCTCGCGCAAATGGACAAAAGGGAGATGAGATGTGTAGCGTAAGTGCTCCTATATGTGCTTTACCTTCCCTTCACTGCTCCTTAGGGCAGCCCCGCTACCCGCGCTCTCACCCCCCCTCTCTCTAACTCTCGTGCGGACTTCTTTTTATATTATATCTTGAGTCTTTTGCTTTCCAGCATCTGGAAATTTTCTCTTCTTTCTATCTGTCTTTTATTTTTGTCTTCATTCGAAGAGAACTATTACGTCGACGACAATGATGAGGGCGAGGGCGAGGACGAGGACGAGGACGTCACTACTACTGTCACTACGACCGACAACGATGCCATTACTCCTTTACTTTCCTTTTTTCTCCACTTTTATTAATTTACCTTTATTTATCCTTTTTTCTAGTTATCCCTTTTATTTCTTTCCTTGCGCTCTTTATATTTATCTTTTTTTTTATTCCGCCATTCTCTTTATCGATGAATTTTTTTCTTTGTTTTTTTTTTACCGCGATTCTTCATCTGTTTTTGCCCTTTAACTGCATTTCTGATCCTTAGTTTCCTTTTCGATTCAGTCGTTATCTCTATTGAGTCTTCTATTCATAGTCCGTCCATGGCTTATTATTTTATCCTGATTTGTCGCATTTTTAATATTTACTTCTATACGTTTCCCTTGATTTATTTTTACTTACAGCACCTTTCGATTCTATTAAATTATAATATTCAATTAAATTATCACTACAAGTTTAATTGATCTCTCAATACATCTTAATCCTTAATTAATCTTTAAATTAAATTTTGATTAATTTTCAATAGTTGTGTATATACATACTAGTATAATATGCACAAACAAACACACACAAAATGTATAGTATATGTTCAATAAGTAATATAAATAAATAATATTAATATATATTGGTGGCAGTGGCCATTTTGAAAATAATATAACATAGAAAAACTACTGTTGTTCGGTCAGAACAAATTGGATAACACGTTTAAAAATTTACAAATTGAGAAATAAAAATGTAATATTAAGCTTTCGTGGGATTTTTTTGTATTTCTTGATAAATTTGAATTTGAATTATATGTTAAATGGTAATTAATATACTGAATTGTAAGCACATTATGTTTTAATCGGATTTATATTGCTTTTTATTTTATTATGTTTTAATTTTGATTCATATTAAAAAATTATTTTCAATCATTAAATCATTTAATAATCTGAACGCACAGCTTCATTGAAACCTTAGTTTTATATATATTTACGTTTTAATATTATTTCGATAACAGTATCGTATATATTTTAAAGTTCACTATTATATATGTAAATTAAATGATACTCGTACGTATTATACATCATATTTCATAGATTTCATATACTAAGTTCATAGACAAAGTTCATGAATTGATTGGCTTGGTACCTAAAATTTTGGGATCACGCATATTTTTATAGACAATATACTAGCAATACAGAATTAATAATTGAAAATGATGCAAATATTTCAAAGCTAACAATATTAATAAATTCATACAAAAAGGTTTAAATCAATTATAAACAGGAGAATGCGCTTACTCGAAAGCTCGAATACGATGTTCATAATTCTTTTCCAAAACAGTAAATGAGTGTTTTGTCGATCTTGATTATAATTTAACACAAAATGGTTTTATAAATAAAATACGTAATGACAAAGCTGACATAAAAATGAATAATAATTTTTGTAATTATAATTACATTATAATATTATCTTAAAAATAAATAAATAAATGGTGAGCTTGTTTACAAACGAATATTAATTAAAAGTAGTAAAACTGCAGTATTGGAAAAATTGCAAAATAATAATTTTAATTTTTTGTAAAAGAGTTAATGATAATATTAATAATAATATTAATAATAAATAAATAAATACATAATAATAATGATAAATAAAAAATAATAATAATAAATAAATAATAATAAATATACGTTTTACATTTTACTTTTATAAGTGTATCGCCAGAAAATAAGATTTTTATATTTCATTAACGCTAGCTTCAAAATTTAGAATATATTGTACATTTAACATTTGATAATTTATGAATGATAATTTATAATATTTTAGTTTAATACATGTAGAATGAAATTAAATTATATTAAATGAAGTTATTATGATGACGTTTATATAATTCATAGATTCCATGGCTTCAAAATATAAATAAAAAAAAATGTAAGTGTTTAATAAGGTATAAGTAAATTTTTTTAATTTTAAGCATATAGCAAATTATAGATATATTGGGTTGAATGATAAACATATAAAATTTGTATTTTCAGAAAAGATTAATAATAAAAAAATTGTAATATACATTTAAAATTCCAAGAGATGCATAATTGATATAAATATTTAATGGGATTAACCATATATCTAAAAAAAATGATTAACCTAATAAGTATAAGAAAGGGTAATCATGAACTTGAATTGTCTCGTTTGTGTTATGGAAAAACACCCCTCTCGTGTCAACTCAATGCATTCTCTCATCAATCCAACATCTCCCTTTCCTTTCCGCTTTCCTTCGTTCACCCACACACAACACATACGGACGCACGCATGCACACTCGGAGTTTCTTTTTCTCTGTATGCCTTTGATACGGCTTCGATCTCATCGGGCTCACTCGATCTCACTGTGCCTCCTCACGTCGCGTAATAAAGACGTAATCGTTCGAGAGTGACATTTCTCGTCGCATGCCGCTCGAGACTTGACGAGTGACATCTTCTCTCCCCCTCTGTCTATTCTTTCGCGCTTGGCGCTCCGGCAAATCGGAAGGCCTGTGAATCGCCGTTCTGGCGAGTATAGTCAAAGACTCTTTCCCTCCGACAAAGCATATGGGACTACGTATTGTGTACATTGTTTTCACATCGTAAGCGAAAACGTGAAGAAAAGAAAGGGGCGGGAGGTAGGATGGTTGTCGTCACAGAGAGAGAGAGAGAGAGAGAGAGAGAGAGAAATAAGGTGGCGGGGACGAAAGAGGAGATGAGGTGAGTCGGAGAGGGAAAGAAATGTAAACGCAAAAGCGCCTCCGCTCCCGTGCAGTGGAAGCAGTGCGATGTAAAGACAGTATAAATAAGTGGCTGTCGTTTACGGAAGAAGAAGAAAACGGGTAAAGGTAAACGACGAGAGAGGGAGAGAGCGCAGAAAGAGACGTGTGTGCGCGCCCGCTCAGATGTTTCTTTCCTCCTTTTTTATCTCTCCGTGACTGTTCGATAAAAACAAAAACTAAAGAAGAAGAAGAAGATCAAAGAAAACGAAGGAAAAGAGATAAAGATGGAGTGAAGGAGCAAATGGAAGAAGAATGAATAAATAAAATCTGGGTGGAGCGCTTGCGTTCGCATTCGTCGGGACATGAACGAGTGCTGCGAAGGGCAGAGGAACCGAGGCACCCCGATTCCACCTTTGATTCCTTCGCGTTGCTCGCCTTCGTTTTCTCCTCCCGTGGCCCTCCTCCCCTTCGCCTACCTTTCCCCTGTATATGCATACGCGCGCGCGGGACCTCGCAAAGCCGCGCGAATCGCTTTGAATTGGAAAGTCTCCGAGTGCGGGCTTCTATTCCGGCTTCCCTTTCATTTTTCCCTCTTTTGTTCCGACGAGCACGTGCCCGCAGGTGTTTTGCCTGTAATCCCCGGGCTCGAGACGTGGATACACGTATAGGGGCGTTAGGGGAGATCTAACGAGCCTCGCCGCCATAAGTCATACGCGTTATCCGCGAATGCCTCGTTAATGGCTGTCTCCTTGGTTTCGAATATGCAGCCGGCCTAACGTACACACCTATCCACCTATCCTCTCCTTCTATTCATCTACGGTATTCTTACCGTAAATGTAGTGCACCCACATATCGTCCGAGCGTATTATTGCACGTATTCCCTTTTTCGCTCGAGCCTCAGACAATCGCTTGTATCGAGAATTTTATTCGAATAATGCAATACTTTATTGGCGATGAGCGTACAGTGCGCCTATTACACTTTAATCGCGGCCAATCCATTTACACTTGAACGATGCTTTTCTTTCTTAAGTAGTCTGCGACGGGAACGGTCAGACCATCCAGTCATTTCGATAGAAAAGCATCACTTTCACATCTTTATAAAGCTTTTTACCTTTGAACGGGATAAACTTTTATTACATTCTATTCCCCATAGATTGATAAAAAATCATGATGACAATTAATTTTAATGAAGATTATTAAATGAAATGCGTGAACTGAAGAGACAAGCAAGATTCATAGTCGAAGATTAGTCAAAGTGGATGATTTTTAGAATTAAAAGTGGCATCGATGAATGCCGATGTACGAGAGACAAGCAATCTGAAAACAATTTGTCGGCATTTCAAGCATTTCCCGCAACGAGCCAGCAAACTTCAAGCTTACATGCATGAATCTCTATAAAAGCCGGTAAATTTTATTTAGTCGATAGGATTCGAAGGTTCGTTATTCGGAGGATAGGAATCGAGAGAAATGCAGACGAGGCCGCGTTTACTTCCTGCTAAGGAGTCCAGGCGCATACACACGCACACGCGCGTACGCATTGGATTGAAGGAGCGGGGGTGGGGTTAACTGACGCAGCAGAGGGCAAACTCTGTGATGACACTCGTTCACTGACATCTCTTATCTCAAGGCGTACAAGGAAGGCAGCTTATCCCGGCCTGGGTCTTTTATCCTGCTCAAAAAGCGCTATTTGCATCGTCCGAGTCGCGACGGATAGAGAGAAACGCAGGGAGGTGGCTGCACATGTAGAGGAGGTGGAAAAGAATAACCAAGCCAGAGAAATACACACGTATATATGGACTAGCTTTAGCTCTTGCCGTTCCTTTCTCCACAGAGCCGCCGCTGTCGCCGTTTGGAGAGAAGGGAACAGAAGCAGAGGCCCCCAGCATGTTTATTGGCGCATCTTGGAGTCTTAAATCTTTATGTTGTCTCTCCGTGGCGGGGCCCGTTTCACCTCACCCCTAGCCTCCTCTTCTCATTCTCTTTATTCTCGTTTTTTTCTTCTCTTCTGCTTTGCCTATCGACTACCGCTCGAGTAAGAAGAGAAGGGTAATAATGCGCGAGCGTGAGCGAGAAGGCCACGCGGTGACCGGTAGGACGATGAAGAAGACCTGCGAAAGATCTCCAGAGGCAAATATTTATAATTGTATGCCTGGTTAAAAAAAAAAAAAAAAGAAAAGGGAATAGATTATTGACTGCATGAAACCTGCTCATCTTACCCTTTTACATCTGTACTCATTTATGCTATCTATATACGCTTTCTAATACATATTCCTCGTTCCCATTTGATCTACAAGCAATGAAAAACGATTTGACTCATCAAAACTTGTTTTAATTTTGAAATAATTTTTTACAGATTTATTTTAGCTCTGAAAATTTAATAAAATGAGTATAAAACCGTATATGTTATACGACATCGATGGTGGAAGGTGCTACGTAATCATTTATTGATAAATAATCACATTACTGATTATTATAAGATCTTTATCAATTCATTAAAAATACTTATATTTTTTAAATACGAAGGAATTTATTATTTTTAACCTACAAACACTATTAATGTGACAATTTCTTTATCTCGATGCTTGAAGCTATCTTTTAGCAAGAAAAATCTCACTAAAAATATGCATAATCATGTAGATGCTTATATATGTTTCCTGTGGAAGAAAGATGCAAAAAGAAAAGGGTAAGATAAAACGAGACACTGAGATAGAGATTCAAATAAAGAGAGAGAAAGAGAGAGAGAGATAGAGAGAGAAAACGGGGGGGCGGATAAAGTAGGATGTAGGAGATATATCTCAAAGCCCGGCATACGGCGGCTGCGCGCGCTTCTCTTCCTCCCAACCTCGAAAAATTGCAAGCAGACACAAACCGAGGAAGAAAAGGAGAAAGAGATGGAAAGAAGAAGAAGGATATATATATATATATATATATATATATATAGAGAGAGAGAGAGAGAGAGAGAGAGCAAGATAATAGCTAAGAAACGAAGGGACGAACGAATGAACGCGTCTACCGCGTTACGCACCGCACAGGAGCTAAAGGGCCGGCATGCGTATCCTACGTATTCACGTTTCTTTTATTCTCTCTTTCTCCGGTCCCTCTCTTTCTATATTCTCCTTTCTACTCTCTCTCTCTCCCTCTCTCTTTCTCTCTCTCTCTCTCTCTCTCTCTCTCTTAACCATTCCTTCTCTTTTTGTTTTTTCTTTTTATTCTTATTTTTTTTTGTATTCTTTCGAGTGTGTCTTGCAAAGTAAAGATGCACAAAGACTATATGTAAAAGTAAAATAAAAGAACTGTAAAAGAAAGAACTGTTACAAAATTCATCCCTAGTAATCCTTATTATCCTTATTCTTCTCATTTATTTATTACATGATAAGTTCACGAAACTTAGTTTATTTAAAATTTTTTTATATTACATTGAAAGAAAGTAATTAAAGTACAATCACTATATCGACAAGATTATAATATTATCTAATAATGAGGTCGAGGCCACTTAACGAAATATATTTTTTTTTATTATTTACTGTTTATATTTTATTAAGAAAATTTGAAACATTTATACTTAAAACTAATGCACTTAAAATTGAATTAGCTTTTTAAATTATAATATATAATTAGCATAAATAATATATATATATATATATAGATATGTAATATATATATATATATTTATACGAAATACAAAACTTTTTATAATTATCTAATAAAATACTTTTGTAGGAAGCTTAATATTTACATGAAAGTGAGTAATAGTACAAATAATATATACTATCAGTATCAATAACAACATTACACTAAAAAAAATTATATAACCATTCCATCATTTTCAATATTTTAATAAAACATAATTTTTAGTTTATCAGAGTAACATACTAATTAATAGCCCTTCAACGATAACCATTATTTGTAATTAAAAAAAAAAACATTTTCACTACTAACAACTTATTTCAAAATTCATTTAATAAATCGTAAATCATTGTTATTCTATTTTATTACACATATATTTCTTTATAAATTCTTTATAAATTAACTATATTATAAATTTAAATAATTGTTAAAATATATATTTCATATTGAATAATAGATAATGAAATCTTAATATTAAAATCATTTTGACGAATATGATTTAATATAGAGTGGAATAAAAAAACTATTTTTTTTGAATATTGAAACTACTAATTGTAAAATTAGATTAACGTAAATATTTAAAATTCTTAAAATAAAAGAATGGCATTTTTATTTTAAGCTCGAGAGATAAATAAGTAAGAATAAAATCCAAACAGAAAGATAAAGTTAATATAATTCGGCGATGGATAATCGAGTCCCCCTCCCTGGTTCGATGAAGAAACCTTGGAATCTCAGAGAACAAGCTGCTAAAACCATCAATCGCCGAATCCAGATGACTTTCAGTGAATCTCTGAAGCTGTCAGATTCACCAAAAAGTGAGCTAACCCACGTTCCCTATCGAAATACTCAAGAAACGCGTCCGCCTCCGCACAATGAAAAATGATTCGCTCGATCAGTCACCCCTTCCCTGTGGCTCTGGGGAAGAGGACGCGCGCTCATTGCACTTACATTCACCCGACCGGGATTATTAATAACCCAGTGGATGGCACTCACACGCATCCACTACGAAAGAGTCTCTAAGAGTCGAACGATAATCACGCGAATCCTATCCGAGAGGCAGCTCGCGATTATGACGGATATCTCCGCGACTCTTTGCGGGGGCGAGCCACCGTTTCCCCTTCGATTTCCTTTTGGAGGTGAGCCGACCAGAAAGACCTTATCGTCTATTTCTTACCTTAAGATTAATGACCATTTTCATTTTATCCTGGCCGACATTATTCCTCTCCGTTATTAATTTATTTAACATTCAATTTCTTTTCGGTATCGCGAAAAAATTAATTTAGAATATAAGTATACATCCTCCTAGCTGATTATCGATATCCCTACCGATTTTAATGCTCTATCTTCCATATACAATTATAAATGCATTACTAGTTAACTTAAGCTGAAAGAATCTTTTATTTATAGTTAAACTACGATTTCAATATTACTACTTCATCAAAAATTTCTAATACACTATTGTCTCTTTTCCATAATTTGATTTATGTTACTCGATTTCTTTCATTTTATAAACCATTTCATATTTCATAGATGGCTAAATTATTATTTTTAAAGTAGTTCTTATCATTCTACATTATTACTAAATGTTCATTGAACTTTTTCACATTTGCACGCGATATTTATAATTACTCTAGATCACTTATCACACACTAATATCTTTTAAAAATATGTGATTTACACTTGAAAACATATTTGATTTTCCTTAATTTTATCAATAACCTTTTAAACCTAAATAAACTACATCACAAAGTTTTTCTTAAAAAAATTCATTGAAATTAATATAACTTTATAATTACAATCAGAATAAAAGCCACTGCAAAAGATCAATGAAGAATATTTTTCAAGCTGCTTATGGCCGTTTATATCAGTATAAAACAATAATCAATTATCCTTTGGTAGCTCGATGTGAAAAAATATCATAACATTTTTATAATCATAATAGTCTCTTATAAGTAGCTTTAATTAATGTGATTTATTTTCTATAATAGAATCGCATATTTCGGTAATTTAACTACGGAAAATATGATTTCAAATCTATAGCGACGATTCGATTACCACAATCGTAACGAATAAGTACAAAATTTCGATGAATGTTCATTCAATCTAGAATATATATTTTGTTTATTACAACTAATATCACAAATAGTAAAATTTACATCATAAATGCAATCTTCCAATTTTTTAATTGATTTATTCCTATTACATAAAAAAGCAGTAAAATTACGAGCAAGAAACATATTTTAGTAGTCAGATACCGTTTAAAAAGTTTTTAACGTTTGTATTTTTCTTATAAATTAACTTAATAGAATAAAATTTAAAATCATAAAATACAAAGTATATATAATATATATATTTAAGTTTGTTGTGTAAAATGTGTAATTATAATAATGGCATTGAGAAGTGTTTATTCTATCGACGGCTTTAAAGCTTTGAGGTCGAATTTCGACTTACGGTAGCACAATTAAATGTTTTAATTCATAATAGAGCGGAAACTCGTCATATAAAAAAAATAAAAATTGTATACGACTAGTATATTCGGCTCCTTTCCTTAGAGGGGTGAATGGTCTCTTGTCAGTGATGTAACACCAATATCATATCTCGTAATGGTGAATCGTAATTCTAACCACAGCTTCTATCACGAATGTACATATTTATTATAGGCGAAGAAATATTTTCCTGTTGTGGTCGTGGAGCGTATATCTGGGATTTTATGGTAGTGCTTAAAATTACGGAAGTCGAGCTGCTACGCTTATTCGTGTCTTTTTAATATCATTTCAAGTTAGGTATGCCTAGAGAATATGTCAAATACATTAAAAGAAAAAACAAGAAAGAAAGAAATAAAAGACAAAATAAAGAAAACATTTATCTCGGTAAGATAGTTTATACGTTTTCTAGCATTATTAATCGTCTTTAAAAAGTATACCAATTCCAATACTTGCAGAGCTCCATTGTTTCACATTCTATTTATTCCCAACGTGTTTTTCTCCAATGAAATTCTGCATAATAATCCGTCTGCAGAAATAGAGATATATATTGATATTTTATTTCTATGCATGAATTATTATGCAGAAATAAAATCAATATTTATATATTACTTAAATTTTTTATTAATTTATTATTATTTTTTTTACATAGTAATCTATATAAAATTTAAAATTTATAAAATACAAACTTTTATAATATATTACAGTTCATTACCTTTAATTAATTTAATTTTGTAAATCACGTGATAATAAACATTGTAGAATTATCTACAACCAATATAAAATATATTGATTTCAAAAATTAATTAACTACTGTTCCCTGTAGCAGAAAAATATTCTATTAAAATTTCTAGGAAATATTTCAAAAACAGATTAAGACTATAACTGTATTATGTTTACACTTAGAAAAATAATTATAAAAAACGTAAGTATTGTATCCAAATTGGGATATATTGTTTGTAGGTAAACAAAGTAGGTAAACAAGTGTTGAAAAAAGTAAATAAGAAAGCTTGAAAAATTATTAATATAAAATTGTATATGCCTGAACCTTATTTTTAACATTTATACGTACAGTATAATTTTCAATATGATAAATTTGGTAACATGCTATTTATGCCAAAATATATACATTTTTTGTTTAGGTTTGACATCATTTTCAAACATTTTAAGATAAAATTTACGTTTAAGCACGAAAAGTATATTTAGTAAATATGTTTCACCGGTACGCTTATTCATTCGTGGATAATTACAAACAATAACAACCTATCCGGTATGCAACATTATTCCAAATCGATATCGCTTTATCGATTTCTATACGTACACCCACGCAGATGTTGCCAATGACGAGGAAGATTATTAAGAACCGTACGCACATAGCAGTTTCATCGTAGATGCTAATATTACATCCCGAGAATTCATCCGTTATGTAAAAGTAACTCTCGGTTGATCGGGATAGTCAAAGGCGTCATTACTTTCGAGTGTTCTCATAAGATTTTTTCTACTAACTTTTTGAGCTCTCGAGTTAGCTGATAAAAATCAGGCCTGCACGCGTAACTGCTACTCACCGACATCAGGCAAACAACGAGAGATGAAGAGAGAGACGGAGAGAGAGAGAGAGAGAGAGAGAGAGAGAGAGAGAGAGAGAAGAGAGAAAGAGTGTGAGAGAGAGAGAGAGTGAGTGAGTGAGAAAACGGGGCGAGAGCGGGTTGGTCGATGAATATAGACGGAGGAAGAGAGTATACGGAGGTGTGCATTTTGATTAGTGCTGAGAAGCGATAAGGGAATAATATCTCGGTAGCGGAGATTCGCTTATGATGACGTGACCACGGAAGCAAACATTATTATTTACGTAAATGAACGGCAGGTGCTGCCATGCGCAATAACGCTTTCAATTCTTGCTGTCCTTGCCCTATCGTTTCTATTTCTTTTTTTTTCTTGCATTATCTTAATATATCCTTTCATATAACTTTTTATATTATTACCGGCGAATAACAGTACTTATCGATTCGTTTCGTCGAAGCTTCAAAAGCCTTTCAAATATCGAATACTGCATTTCTTTTATTGCTGTATCAAATAGCTTAATACATTGGCGAATCTATAGTAGATTATAGGGAAAACACTATTAATATTTTGAATAGTAAAACTTGAAGATTAATATAAATAGGGCTATCGTTACCAAATTTTAGTAACTGTCTATTAAATAAATTGTAAGAAATTACTAAACTGTTTTCATATACATTGGGCTTACACATTTTCATTGAATTCTTTATTTTCAAAATCATTCACACATGACATAAATATTAAATTTGAATTAAATATATACCTTCATTCTATCATTTAAACTTAAAATAATTAGAACGAAAATTTAACTTGTGTACAAATGAAAATTATTTACTTTATTTTTTAATTCATAAGAGCAGTAAAATAGAGACTGATTTTATTAAAAAATAATTTTTAATAATTATATACTAGACTTTAAATAGAAAAACATATGTTTCAATATAATAATTTTGAACGTTTAAGGGAAGTCTATAACTAATGAAATTTTATCGAGACAAGACCTGATAATTTAAAGAAAACAAAATTAATGACAGCAAAATTTAAAAATTTTTTTTAGCGTTTTCGTATGACTTTGTATTAGCGTTAGTATTTGCTTGTAATATACAAGAAAGTGACTGCACACTTTGCGCTAAAGCAGATCCGAAGAGAATATTAAAGTCCTGCAGCGCACATACATTATCAAGAAAAAAAATAATAAAATTTATACATTAATGTTTTTTCATTTACAAAGTTTTTCTTTTTAATTATGAGCTAACATTTTGAGGTAAAAAGGTTTTTACATATTATATATGTGAAAATCTCAGCAGTAACAAAAGCAATATTTTATCCAAATAGGTAATTGTTTTTCGTTTATACAAATTAAATTATTTATCTAATTGGATAATATTTAATAGTAATATTAAATCTCTGATAATTAATTATAATAATGTTATAAAATTATATTCTTTACTTTTGCAACGAGTGGAAGGAAATTAATTACAATTTAATGATTGAATTATAATGTAAAAAACTTAAAAACGTAGATATATATATTCAAGTATATGACGTATATGAGTAAGATATAAAGTTTTCTTACACATTATACAGATACCTTAATCTTGCCATTATTTATATTGGGATGAATAATTGGATATTCTCATAAGGTTTCCCAGCTACAAGTTATCCACTGGCTTTATTGAAAAGAATCTGGCTTGGGATAAATAAGCTGGTCTCGAATGGATTCTCATTGAATAGCGACATTTTATAACTTTCTAACCGTTGAACGGACTTTTCATAAAATACATGCCTGCATACCTTTAGTAACGTGGCTTTGCGCGTGCAATAGGAGATGACACTATCGATCTTCGAAAAGAGAAATCGTGCGTAGTACCGCTAAAGATTCTCTCTCTCTCTCTCTCTCTCTCTCTTCCTCTTTCTCTCTCTCTCGGTCTTTCTCGCTCTTTCAGACCAAGACCACGTACGTAATTGCGTGTCAATGGGATAAGAAGCCGGCATATTTAAAAGGCTTTTTATGCCTTATCATCGGCCCTTTTCTCTTTCGCTCCCTCTCCCTGACAGTCGCAGGGCCCCTGTGCACCAGCATATTTCCCTACAATGAGGACGGCTTTGTAAAAATGTCATGTATCTCGAGTGCTCCGTTCAGCTTCAGTGGTGATTCGACCGTTACATCAGAGAAGGAGCGAAGGAGGATGAGGAGGGCTGGGGCTATGCGGAGTTATAGTGGTTAGGGGCATTTGGGCGGATCAGGGGGAGAAGAGAAAACGCGCGCGCGAGTAAATGAGATCGTATAGATCGAGCTATCGATAATAATTCCCCATCTCAGTCCCGGTTGAGATAAGAAACATCCAAACCAAAAGCCACCGAGCGGGAGAGAAGAGAGGGATAGTTTGAGAGTTGAGAAAAATTATGGCGATGATTTTTTTTTTCCTTTTTTACCCAGATATTTTTATTTCTTCTTAATTAAGCATTGTAGGGAAGGGAAATTCAGTCACGTTAGATCGGGTACCGCGGACATTGAAATTGTATGAAGGCTAAATGAGAAAAAGAGAGAAGAGAGAGAGAGAGAGAGAGAGAGCGTAAGAGGGAGGAATGGGAAAAGCGCAGCCGCGAGTGGATATGTTGAATAGTGGACCGAAAGGAAAGGGGAAAGGGGTAGTGGAAGGGGCGCACGGGTCCGCGAGACGGTGGGCCGTAAAATATTACCCCCGCGACCGCACGGATGTACATACCGAGTCAAGGAAGCGAGGACCAAGAGGACAAGCGCCGCGGCTTGATATTCTTCTCTCTCTCTCTCTCTCTCTCTCTGCACGGTTGGCTCTGTGTACGTGCTTTCGAGCGCGCGTGGGCGGCCACAATCGCCGCAGACGGGGGCCAGTCGAAGTTAGGAGAGGGTAAACCCGGGTTATCAGGACTCGGACACTTTATGGCCGATGGGTGGCCGTTTGTACATCGGTACCGATGTCGGCGACGCTCCTGCGAGCCGCAAAACAGACGACAGACCCCAGTTCGTCCCTTCCCGCTTCCGTTCCCTCGACGGACCGCGTAATCTCAACTCTAATTCGATGGGCCTTAAATTTTAAAGGGCCGCCAAACTAGTGCACTCCTGCTACAATCCACTGATACTGCCACTTTTTTATCGTTATTGGACTTTACAAGCGCTTAACGAATATTTATTTGCTCTTTTTTACTTATTTTAATTGTACTGTTCGGCGCTCCCTCCGTCAGTCTCTTCAAATTATTTATTTATTCTTTAGTTTTAAAATTTTCGAATTCATTTAGGAAATATATATTTTCTATATACTTCTACGCAACCGAAATCATCTTTAACTCTTATGTCTCATAATAAATTTTGTACTCTATTAATTATTTTTCTTTCTTTCCGTAGTAAATTAAACTGCCACGGGCCTTCAACCATTTTAAGCACAAACTCCTTAAGTTCATTTTCGATATATAAATTTCACATACATGTTCCTTGCACTTACGATCTTTATTCTTATTTTAATTATTTCTACATTCCTATTCTCAAGCATCAACTAGATTATTAAAATATCTTATGTGTAAGATTGCAACATAATAACTTTTATAATAATTTTATAATAATTTAATAAAAATTTATGTTAAATACATAAAAAATAAAAAATAAATTAAAAAATCCTGCCGATATAAGAATAACCTTTATATATTATGTATCTTATATAAGAATCAAAAGAAAATATGATTATTTGTATAGTTTTCGATATTGAGCAATAATACTAAATAAAAATAATTCACGTCGAATGGAATTTAAATAAAAGTAAAAATAAGAAAATTTCAAAATTATAAAGCTGACATTTTATCATAAAATATGAGTGTATTAAAATTTTTTAATAAAGCTTATGCTTGAATTGATATTATTTCTATTTTATTATTTAAATGACTTTCAACAATAATTTAATTTCAAAATAAATATATTTATTATTTGAATAAAAATGAATAAAGATAAAGCATTTTTAATACTTATATATTCATTAAATTATGATTATGACAATATTAATACTTAACCTTATATAAATACATTAATTTTAGTTTTATTCAATAAAAAAGAACCTTTACAATAGAATATACATAATTAATTTCTATATACTTTCAATGACAGAGCTAAAAAATTCACTATTATTATTCATATACAGACACAATAGTATTTATCCAAATATTTTCATAATAAATTTATATTCTTTCTATAAAAAAAATATATTTATTTTATTTTTTACTTTTTTCAAAGATTAATTTAAGGCATATTTTTCTTTGATTTTCCGTTAATAAATAAAATTTAATAAATTAAGTCAATTAAAGTATTTATCTATATATTATTTGATATATATATATATATATATATATATAATATTTGAATAATTTGTGTAATAAAATCTAGTAATAGAATAACTACATCTAATTTCTTGAACAATATACTTATTACTATCAACATTAAAAAATAAAGTACACATAATTATTAATACAACGTGTGGTTAAAGCAATTAAAACTTATAGTATCTTAAAATTTTGTTAAAAAAATAAATGAGTATAAGTACCAAAAATCTACCTTTTTAAATTATTATAATTTGACAGACTTCATCAAAGATTATGAGTAATAATCTTTTCGAAATATTAATTGTATTTAAATAATGATTGAGGTAAATAAAAGCTATTAATTTTAATTTTTAGGTCATTTAATATGCAAATAAGCATACGTTTACTACATATAAATAAAGTAAGTCAGCAGCAAGTGAAATTTTATGTAACCATGAATAAATATTTTTATTATTGAACAAATTCGGTAAGAAAAATTATTTTGATAAGTTATAATGAAAATTTTAATAATAAAAGCATAAAGTATAATGTAATATTAATTATTTTATATCCACCTTTTACGAATTTTTTTTTTATAATATAAGAATGTCAATTTTGTTGATGCCTGGTATATTTATATAAACACAATAAATCAATTTGGTATGAAATTAACGTTGAAAACGATGTAATAATGAATATTGTGTGTTGATGTTATAGAATGATCGGGTTAATTATTTAGTAATACAAGGATTTTATGCGTAAAACTTGGATTTACAATAGACTTATTCTGTAGTGTTAATTTAATACAGCGAAAATACCGGTAGATAGTGGGACCGGTTGTGTGGGGTGAGGCAAAGTAGGAGTGAAAGTGAGAGTGGGTGTGAGGGGCAGGGAGAGATAGATAGATGCACATGGAGTATCAAAGAAAAAAGCTGGGGAAGATGAACAAAGACAAAAAACTAAAGTTGAAGAAGCGAAAGAGAAAGAAAGCGTCACATTCCTCCTAAATCTTTGGCGGCCAGGGCCCATATACATACACACACACAATTCTTGTAGTGCTTTTTGCCATCGCGCTTACATGTGACCAAGTATATGGGTTTTACGGGAGTCCGAAGACTATAGAATGGCGTGGAAGCGTGTGCGCGTGGATGGCGTGCATGTAAAAAAAGAAATTCATCGCAAGGCCACGTCGGTCTGGCTTTCGGGATCCTCGCTTCCCCTTTTTTCCTTCGATCGCCCATAAGAGTGAGGGAGAACACTGAGGGGGAGATTCGAGAGTGTGGGCTTGCGTTACTGCGTGCGAGATTAGCATCTCTAGTCTGATCGACGATGATCTTTTGTATCTCTTGCGGCCTCGACGAGCACATCCGAAAGCCGTGTCCTACAGCTATGTAGAATTAAACTTTGTTGCACGGACGTATATTCTTGTGCTTTTGGAAATCTCTAAGGGCTTTAATTCTACCCCAGAATAGGCTATTTTATTCTGATAATAGTTTTTATATAATTCAGTATGTTTTTCATATAATTTCGTACCCTTATTTCAGTATTTAAGGAAATTGTTGTAATAACAGTTATTTATAAAAAGAGGCGATAAAACGGATTAAATTTCTACGATATAGCATATTCAATGAGCATTTTCTATCTCATTTTATTTTATTTTATAATTATTTATTAATTGCGATACTTGTGCAGAAATAAAAATTACATATTTATGTTAACGTGCTCGTGTAAAATTATTCGAATTTTACAAAGAAGACTCGAACAATAAAGATGATGGCGTTCTGCATACGCGCTTTTATAAATATAGAGCGATGGGAAGAGAGGCAGGGAAGGGAAGAGATTTAATTTAAACGAAAAAGAAATAATACTCCTTAACTTATCATGCATATAAACTTATACAAATTGATGTTTGAGAATATTGACAAGTATTTTGACGGTTCGTTTGAATTCTGAAGCACATTTCCAGCAGCGATATCGTTAGGATTCTTTTGATGCTTATGCTCTAGGTGCAGAGAGTCGCAAGTAAAATAAGATCGTATGATAATAAAATCGAGTTTTCGCGTCATGTGACAGGTTGATAATGAAGGCAAGGCGAAGCGTCTTAGTGCTTGCAGGGTCCCCTGCGCTTGCGAAAACTAGAACTCTTGCGAGAGCCGCTTGTAATTTCTATTGTTGCAGCACTCCCGCACAGAGAGACTCGAAGTCACAGAGATTAATAGAAAGAGAGGGAGAGAGAGATTTGGACGGGAATTGGGAAGGACGAGAGCGCGGGATGGAGGAGCAAAGATGTTAGCGTGCGTAAAATGGTGCAAGGTTGACCTAGTCGAAAAAATTGCCTTCCACGCGCAAAGATTCTAGGCGCGGTATTACCGTATTCCAGGAAAAGAGAAATAGTGCGGCAGAGAGGGAGGAAGGGAATAAAAATAAAACCGTAAGAGGGGAGACAGATGGGACTCTAAGCTAAGTCAAGACATTGGAGAATTCACGTAGGTAAATTGTACTTTTTTGTTACGCATGGTTGAGTGGACAGCTAACTCTTTCTGATGGTGATCTACCATTTCAAACGACACTTAACCTTTTTATACTGATTTATTATCCCTATAAAGTATTATACTATTTTCTGTGTTATACGTACTCTCGCGAATTATTGCCGATTTTCAAGCTCTTACATTAAAAATAATACACTTTATTCGAAATGAATAATTTAGTATATGCATAAAGAAAAATCATAGAAAAAATTCATAGACTTCGGCACTTCAAAACGGCTATTAATCCCTTGTGTTTGTTTATCGGCTTACTTGAATATGTACATATATATATAATGTATGAACTTATTATTACAAGTACAAAATGAATAATTTCGTCCTAAAACCATGAGAAATTTAGATAAATTGTAATTAAATATTATATAATAAGGATAAATATAATACAGTAATAAATATTGTTTGACGTAGTTGGGGTTTTGTCAAGTTTTAAGGGCCGCTCCTTCTAAAATAGGGAGAATTAGAGCTAAATAGCGAGTTATTTTATAAATGGGAAAAGAGCAGGAGCAGTTGGAAGTAATGATAAGGATGCTATAAAGAACTTTATAGCATCCTCTTGGCTTGATATGTCGACTCGAGAGAGAATAATGGTAGCGGTCGTGGAATCATGGTAAGAAAAGGGAGGCAATCCATTCGCGAGTTGTCGCTTCATTTGTCCCATGCTCTCGATGCGCAAAAAATATCGAAACGCAAGGTAAATGAATAAAACTCTCAACCCCGTGAATAGAGCAGGAATTTGTAGTTACGTGAGAGTCGCCAGCTAGCTAGGACTCGAGTTCGACCTGGAGGGGATGGGAGATAGGATTGAAAAAGGAAAAAATGCAGAGAGACGGCTGATTACGCGCTTCCGTTGTAATGAAGAGTATGGGTGGGCGGGTAGGTGGGAGAGGGGAGGGGAACGGCGTCGGAAAGAAGCTCACTGCTCCCCGATCCAGCTTTAATTGCGTTTGTCATTTCGTATTCGCAGGTCTCATTATGGAAGAGGGAGGCTTGGCCTCCTTCGGGTAATGGCACAGTACCGAGCTACCGGGCTCAACGTAGTACGTCCTCGAAAAGAATGAGGAGATGGAAGAGGAAGAAGAGAGTGCGTCAAGATGGACGAGTAGGTGTTCCATTCTTACCGATGAGGCGTCGATTAATGTCTCTCCGTGTCATTAATGTCAGTTAAGCATCGACGCAACCCAATCTTTTCGATAATCGACTTTCCACTTATCGGAGCAATCATCCTGCGAATGGTAGGAAATGCCAAGTAAGAGTGTCAAGTCAATAATTAAATTCTGAATTTTGACGTCTTAATGTTTTATGTATACGTATATTACATGTAATATATTATATGTAATATTATATGTATGAAATATGCATACATATATTATTATGTACCAAAATGCCTTGTAAGAATTCTGTCTATTCTTTCTATTTAAATTAAATTACTGTCTATACTAAACAATTAAATTTTATTTCAATCGAGTTTCATTTATATGCATCCCTCTCTCTCTCTCTCTCTCTCTCTCTCTCTCTCTCTCTCTCTGTCCCTTTCTCTTTCTCTTTCTCTTTCTCTCTCTTACGTGTGTGTTGAATTGTAAGGGTGTTACTATATTTTGAAACATTTATACCTGTTCATAATATATCTTTGTAATGTATATGATTTCAAATTTTTCGATTATGTCAAAAACAATTATTATATTTTATTCTTTTAATGCAGTTTATTTTAATAGATAAAATGCATTGATTTTTTATTGGGATCGAATACGAATTATTATATGGTTTTCGTGTAAAATTTTAAAATCATTCTTATATATCCACCTAATCATTACCTTCCAAATTTCTCAATTACTTATAACATTTCAACATATATTTCAATGTTTATATCTTTATAACATGTACTTCATTTAAATTAAATATATTTCTTCACCGCCTAATTGTTAAAATTGTAAAAGAGTAAACTAATTCAGATTACCTCGAATATCGTTATTCTTCTTACGGTTTTAATAATATTAATAAATTAGCAATGTTTCATAATATTTTTCCTTACAGGCTGAAAAATCCTAAACTCTTATTTTATTCGTATTTAATTACAAGTAAAATATTTTTCCCATCGGTCTTAAAATAATAATACACACTTTATTTATATGACTTTTACAAAAATATACATTATGTATATTAGGTACTTACCTTTATTTATATAAAATAGACTGTTATTTCAATTAAATTGATGCTTGTGATTGAACCAGTGCTATAGCTACATTATTATTGAATACTAATTATTAAATTATAATATTGAATTCGGATACCAACGATCGATATGCGACCAATCGTATTGGTAAACATAGGAAATTGATATTTATACTAATATTTATATTAATATTTATTAAAATAAATTAGAAACATTTAAAGGTAAGTTTTTTGCGATAATGTATGATGTTATTGTTAGTATGGTTGGTAATATCTTATTAAAGACAAGATGTTATTTTAAAAATTGCTAATGACTTATTAAATATACATGATATATTATTCGGATAGAAACAAATATATATTTATATATAAAAAAAACAAATTTTATATTCTGTAGTAATTATAATTCATTAAGGAGAAAAAGAATTAAGATATTAGGTTAAGAATTTTTGCATATATTGGAGATAGCTGATGTAATTGAAAAAAATTCCCACTAGATAAAGTTAAGATAGGCAGCGATTATGTGCTTATTTCGTCATTTCCTTGCAATTGTTTAAGTAAAAGCTCTGAATCATCCAATTTCGAAACCTTATTCGTAAAAAGAAAGATATCAGCGACAATAGTTTTCTGCTTTGAAAAGTAGTAAATGAGCCTGGCTTATTTTAATTATTGCATTGTGAAGGATAATTTGATGTACTGGCTTGCAAACAACAATTTGCGGTATAATATATACATTGTAGTAGCATAAATGGTGTCTGTTATAAAGTTTATATAACTTTTTCACGAGTATATAATACCACAAAGTATAGGCAAGGAGGAGCAATTTTTGCTTTATTTGACTCTCGAGAAATTTATTCATGACTAAACAAACTTTCTTAGCTATTTATCTACCTCGGAGTCTGGACACAAAATGCAATTTCAGTCAGGTCTCTTCTATTATACTAATAATTTACAAGTAATAAAGTCGTGTTGACAAAACCGCACTGCGAAAATAATAAATAAAATTTCGTTCACTCCCTGGAGCCGAGAGGACATAAAGAGTTTGCGTTTGCTCTGCTCGTTGAAAATTCCCGAAACCATTCTTCAAGCCGCGCACAATCGAACACTGACGCGACTCGTTAAAATCTTACCAGGGACTCAAAAAACTCCAGTGCAACGTCGTCTTCGTCATCTTGTACATCCACCTACAAAAATCCAAGCGATCGTAAAATAAATGTTAATAAATCTTGTGCGTGAACGCGTAAAACCACGGCTGAAATAGTCAAATAAAAGAAACAAATGAGCCCTTGAAATTGAAGGATCGAGAGCTCGATCTTTAAAAACCATTCTTCACTATTCAGACTAGACAAAAGCGATTCGGTCTCCAAATTTTAACGTTCATCTTTTTACTTTTACACATTATTTTCTTTCTCTTTTTTTAGCCGAAAAATAAAAATTCACCAAAACAAAAGCAAATTTATCCTAAATCCCTCTAAAATTCAAATAATATTTTATAATTAAGGATAAATTTACTGAAAACAAGAATAATTTTTATAAATAATACAATCTAAGAAGATACTTTTAATTTTAAATGAAAGAAATTTATTTCTGTTCGTAATAAAGCAAAATCGTCATTATACATTTTTAAGGCAGCAAATTTATTAGTTACAATGATAATAGAGTGGAGAGATAAAAGTTGATAGATTTGGCATAATGATATGGATGATGATGCCAAATCATCCATTTGGATGATCCACCATCCCATCGCCAATCCCTCCCCCAACTGATGCTCGCCCGCTTGCTCTTTATCCAATGCTAGTCGTCGAATTTGACACTTTACGGTGAAAATGAAATGCGCGGCGTTACTCGGCGCTCTCTCGTTACACGCGAGGGTAAACCAACGGATGTCTGGTGTGTAAGGAACCGCTAAAATGCTGTTCCTTCTTATCCGATGATCTGGAGCGGCGATGCGAAAAGAACCACGCGGAGAAAGAGAGAGAATGAAAAAGATAGCGCGCGGTATTCGTAAGGTAAAAGGGGTTCTTTTTTTTTACTTTTTTTCATTGTCATACTCTCTCTCTCTCTCTCTCTCTCTCTCTCTCTTTCTCTCTAGCCTAGTTTACAAAGAAACATATAATGTGGAGACGGCAAGGACTTACCCTCATCCATCTCGAACTTCTTTATTCTCTCTCTTTCATTCACTTTTTCATGCTCTCGCCTTGTCTGTTTATATGTTTTCAGTCGTTTCCTTTACTCGACTATTCCTTCCTTCCTTCCTTGCTTCCCTTCTCTCTTATTTCTCTCGTAAATCATACCTCCGCTAGTTTTCTTATTTTGTGCAGAGCTTGGCATAATCACTGACTCCGAAGAAGGGATTCGTGAAAATTCATTGGAATAAGGAATTGGCATAATGAACTTCGAGAATACTGGTCATCTTCGTTTTTTCATTCCTCACGCTAAATTAATATTTTTCTTATTTTAATTATAATTAATTAATGATGAAAATCATCATTACGAATATTTTCACTTGTTTTCACCTAAGTATATAATATATATCTATACAGTATATATATATATATATATATATATATATATATATATATGCTGTACGTTATATAATTATATGCTCTTTAAAACAAAAAATTTTGATTATTTAACATCGAAAGGTTTAAAGAAAATTTTGAATTCCATAAGCAGCAGAAAAACATGTATGAATGTATAAAATATACATGTATTTTCTGAATGGCAACGGTATGAAAAAGTGTAATAAATTTATTTGAACATATTCGTTTTTAAATGCTTCGGTATATACCGTTAATTACAATGTTATTTTTCCCAAAAGATACATTATTACCGAGTTTATGCAAAGCGGATCAGCATTCGACAGTCAATTGTTTAAAGATCGAGCAACTGAAAGAGCACGTAAGGTTAAAATTAGTGTAGTGCGAAATTTCCCAGGTAAATGTTCTCTTGTATTAGGACGTGCGTCGGCCAGCAGCAGACAAAAAAGTCGTCCAGGCGTAATTCTATTTCATGTTACCTACTCGTCAGCAATATTACGGAAGACCGTCGAATGCTATTTTTCATCCGTTAATATCATTTTAATTATAGAAGTTAGTAAAATGAAAAATTTCATAAACACAAGTAGGTAAGGAAAACAAAGCTGCTTACGTCACGTATGAAAGTTTGAAGGTGTGGGTGGTAGCGAGGAGAGAGTTTGTGAATGTAGGAGGGGAGTTTCTGCACAAATAGTAGAAACAAAAGATAAGAATGTGTGTCGACTTGACGTTGGTACCGAGGGTCGGTGGGCCGAAGGAGGCACCAAGTGAGGGAGGGAAGATCGAGTATCCATCTTTCTCGGCGGTTAATTACTAGCCGCGCGTGATGTATTTATCGACGATGACGTTTTTGCGAGACGGAAATCCTTCTCTTGCAGTAACAGGTTGCGCGGACGCGCGTGCGCGCTGCGAAATTCGTTGAAGTAGGAGTGGCCCGGGGCTCGCGGGTTGAGAGGCGGCACCGGCGGTGAAGGGGAGAGTCTTCTTATGCGTGCGAATGTGCCCTGGCCGTGGCACTCGATCGCATATAGAATAAAACTCGCTACGCGTATGTGGCTGCTGCTACTGATAAGGCGACCCCGCGCCAACATCAACACATGTAGCTGCGAGTTAGAAGGTCTATTTTACTGTACCCATTTTCGCACGACGAGCAAAGCCAAAGAAAGAGAGAGAGAGAGAGAGAGAGAGAGAGAGAGAGAGAGAGATAAAGGGAGCAAGAGCTCTTTCAGAGGAGGGGAGAGTTAGCTGTGTTTCGTTTACAAATGTGACGTGCGGAAAAAGACAGAGATAAAGCCGCATGGGAAGAATAAGGCACGCGGTCGCAAAAGGACTGGGAGAGATAGAGAGAGAGAGAGAGAGAGCAATGCGAAAACTAAGAATAATGATGAAGAACACTTTTAAAAAATGTGAATGAGAGGGCAAGAGCAGAGAAAATAAGGCAAAAGAATACTATCAAGAACTCTTCCAATCCGACAAGCAATAAAAATCGATGAAAACAGGAACAATCGTTGTTTGTAAGCAGTTATATCCACTGATTAATGAATCGTATATGTAACATTTTGTAATTGAATTTCATTTATTATGATTATACATCCGTATAAATAATTTTTAAAATAAAATGTACAAAACTATTCGACTTAAATTTTTTTTAATAGTTTAAAAAATATATTGAATAATTTTTTTTTAATGGGTGGACAAATTCCTTGATTTGTACGATTTATTTCTCATTTTATTTTTAATTTAAAACTGGTTTACATTAAAATGATTATAAATTAGAAAAAAATAACTGTAAAATATAAACAATATAAAACATAATATTCGGTCTTTTGTAAAATAGACATGCATCTGCTTTCTATGTGAATATTATTATTAAAAAGTTCAATAGGGTGGTGAAATATGATTAGTTTTACAGTTTGTCGAAAAATGAAAATAGCATTATTATTTATATATATATATATAAACAGTAAAGAAACATAATATATGAAATGAGTAAAGCTAAGTGCCACTGGATAAGAGAGAGGCAGGTAGATAGATAGATAGATAGATAGATAGATAGATAGATAGATAGATAGATAGATAGATAGAGAGAGAGAGAGAGAGAGAGAGAGAGAAGCGCGAGTCGGTGTTGGTGGGTGGGGTTATTAGTCCAGAAAGCAAGGCCCTTGCTTCCGGTGTCGGCACACAGTTCACTCGGAGAGTTTCTTAACCCCTTTGCTCGTTAAGTCCTCCCCCCCCTCTCTCTCTATCTTTCCCGGTCGTTATTGCCGTTGTAGCAAAGTCCTTTATCTTCGCGCATAGAGCTCCTTGACACGCGCGTATATCCTCGCGGGTGGAGTCCCCACAGGATTCCTGAGGCTCGGTCACCGGTGACAATGTCGACCTTCTAGATGCGAGGGCGAGTTACGATAGAAGTCGTGGCTTATGTCGTAGTTAGTCGCTAAGGCCGGAGTTACTTACGAAAAATCTGACTTTCGGAACCCGATTCAGTCCCTGCCTGACTAATTACCTGCCCTCTTATTAAAGCATATTATTAAGCTTTGACTAGTTACTCTACGCATCGACGACGTTGGAAAAGTTTTTCCTTTCTGATTTCTCCTTTCTTTGTCTGTCAGAGACTATTGTATCTTCATCATTAAACTCAGTCCTCTATTTGAACTATGATATTTTTCTTAATCCTCACCATTTTAACTGCATCGATATTCTAATATCTTTCTTAAAATAACGCATATAATATAATGTTCGTATTTATTAATAAATAAGCTAACTCATTGTTCTCTGTACAATAACGTAAGATTGAAAGGTTAGAGATAATATCATTTTAAATGTAATTAATTAGCCCCCGGTATTATTAAACTTAGACAGCTTTAAATATAAGCTCGCTCTATGATTTAAGCTTAAATTTATATAAAATGTATAAAAAGAGAATGTATTCAAATTAGTCTTAAAAGCTTTCTGCACAAGTAAAAGATTCGCCTTTTATGGCCAATAAGCATTAGTTTCATGCTAAAAGTTCAAATTATGCATCGTGTAGGCTAAGACGGAGCAAAGCCGCGATGCCAGAAGAACCTAGGGGTCGAGGAATATTGGCGGGTGAAGCGCGTTCCCATCCTATTTTCGCGCTTAATCACCAGACTAATCCACAGTCGGACTTATCATCTTACCGCGATCAGGCTACATATAATTATATTTACCGCGGGACGCGCCTCCTTGTGCTCCCCTCTCTCCCTCCACAAACCCCCAGCTCCGACCACGACGATACCAAGCACGTACGTTTGCGAGAGCGGAAAGGAGAGCGCATTGCTGGTGCACATTGCAGGGGACCCCGCGGGAGCTGGGGTAGCGCGGGTAAGGAGGAAAATTTCCGCACCGCTAATTGCTTTGCTAACATGAAAAAGACACGGAGCGAGAGAGAGAGAGAGAGACGAGTGTTCGTTAAGTAATGGTGGTGCGTTTTATAAGGTGGACTAATTGCTCCGCTTCTGTTGTCCTTATCCGAGCCTCAGACTCGAGCCTTTATTCGACCTCGGCCGCTACGACGTATATTAAATATACATACATATGTACAATACTACTTTTAATCTAGCAACGATGAACCGTTTCTTTTTATTGCGATCCGTCATTAATGCATGAGTTTCGATGCGAGTGCACACGAAACGTCTTGAGCTGCTCCTCTATTCTAGAATAGGTAACGCTAGACTGAGATGGAAATTTCAGAAACGCTTCGGCTCGGAGCTCTTTAAACATGCAACTGGATCATTGATGATAAAGCAGATACTATTGTGCCCCGGTCATATGAGATTTTCATGCCACTAATTCACATACTAACTTATTTAGACATCACTTCTTGCAATTTAATATCCCGATAGCTATTTACTGTATTTATATTATAATTCATACATTCGAAATTGTTCATTAGTTTCAACTATTATACAAATACACGTCTTAAATATCAAATCCGTACAATCGATCACTAATTTTATATAAATTATTTAAGAATGGAATACGTTATTAAATCATCATTCAGATCCTCTTTTGTTTTATTTAATATTTAAATAATATTATGAAATTATTATATTTATAAAATTTTCAATAAATATGTCTCTTTTCAAGTTCACTTAAAGTTTCAAGCTTTGAAGTTTAATTTTTTTAACTTATTGTTGTCATTTCGTCTTTAAATTATGCTGTAATTTTAAAAAATATAATGCACACATTTATATATGGCATATATACATATAGCTTTTATATATGGAGCATAAATTCCAAAAGAATTAATGAAACATAATTTGTTTTTTCAATTCAAAAGAATTTGATATGTTCAGGGTTAGTTATTCTTTATAAACAACTTACATATCTGTAATCTATTCCGTAGCTATCGGTAACTTTATTGATCAACGATGTCATGTGATTATAGCTTTAAATAGTATATATTGCGTTTTATTAATTAAATAAGCTATTTAATTCTATAACAAAAATATCTATGTTGACATTAACAATTAGTTTAGCACGAAAATTAATAATATCGCCCATGTTATTTATTTTTCAAAATTATAATTCTAAATAAACTAAAAGAATGTTGATATATCTAAAATTTTACAAAACATTTATTTTATCATACATGCTAATTTTCAAATAACAACTGTCTATTAAATAATCAATAATTTAAGATTTGAATTTTAGAAAATAATAAATGTTACAAGGACATTAGGTCGCTTACGATTATTATTTTCTATTTCGCATTCAGACTCTGTATTTAAGTTATAATATTTTTAAATATACATATTGGATAAATATTTTTTCCGTATATAAATACATAAATAGTAAAATATGAATGTGAAATAAAAAGTATTGTTCAAAAAATAAAATTTCGTAAAAAATACCTTAAATCAAAATAAAATACTTTTTTAATGACTGATTGAATAATTAAATATTATAGATATTCGTTTTAAATATTCATTAGAAACTAATATGTATCTGTATAATTATTTTTTAGAATGTAAATTTGAGATAAAGTTTTGAATATAAAACCAGGAATTTTGCTTTTTATAAACAAACAATTAATTATGTTTATGGTGTATTCTTTGTTAATTAATATTTGTTTTCGTAGATACATAAATTAAAAGATAATAACCAAATTTATTATACTTTATTTTTATTTTTAATGAAGTTCAATGTAGATCTTATTAATTGCTTCTATATTTTGCTATTTTTAAAATCATTTCCGGGTGTAACGTAAAAGAAAAGAACTTGATCTCTAAAGACAATATTTTTCCTTCAGTTCTCAACATCAAGAAATTATGTTGAAACTTTGGTTACAATTTATCTGATAAAATATAAAAACTATTAGTGTAGAAACTTTTGATATTTAGTACAGATAAAATAATAATTACAATTATATTAATATATTAATATTAACTGTAACAGTATTTTATTTTGGAAAAGTAATTTTCCATTATGTTGAGAATAACGATACAATGTATACATCGTCAAAAAATTTTAAAGAAAGAACTAACTTTTAAATTGGCCAACTAATAAAAGAAGATACTTAATTATTACTTAATTTTTATAATAAATACGTGGTTTGCGTGTGTTTCTGTGCGTGAATACGTCTATATTTTGGCTTAAATATCCATAAAGATATCAATCAAATATACAGTTGGAAAATTGATATTTGATAAGTGCAATAACGCAATGGAAATATTTTATGTAATTCATAGGCATTATTAATAGAATGCGGGTAATAAGTAGAAGAGAATAGGAGAAACAAATGGTATTGTATTGGTTACATTTTAAATATGATTGATTGTACAGAAGAAAAATTAATTGAATATAAAAGGATAGAATATAAATAAAAAAACGGGTATTTAGGCTAATACGGATTAAGAAAGGAGTGAAAGGTACCGACCACGATGGAGACGATAACTAACGGGAAAAAAATAAGGCATAACAATGGTGTAGGACAGCTGAACTCTCGATAATTATTGAATTAGTTATTTGCAATATTATATTGATAATATGATGATTCTAACGTCAGTATATAAGTTTCTAGTTAAGATTTGACGTTTTCTCTACTGATTGACATCTCGAAGAAAGGAGATTGGCAGGCAAATATTTATCGTTCCTTATGGTGCTCCGTGACATTCCCAATGGTGCCGAAGTGGACGGCTGCTAACGCGGGGATAGGAGGGAGGTGAGCAATGATGGTTACAAACCGTGAACCTTTATTCTCTCTGTCCTCCTTCTCCTTGGCGCGCCAGGTCACAGGTGAGAGAATTAAGAGGCGCTACTTCAACCGGTGCGTGGAAATGAAATTCAAGTGCTACCGGAGCCCTCCGCTACCGCCATCTTTCCACTTCTTCATTTTTTGCCTCAGTCCCGCAGGGATAAACGTGTCTGATTATCGGCCTCTTAATCAACCTCTAATTATATTACCATTTTTCAGCGTGAAAACGTTTTTATTTCGTATGCCGAAGGAACTCATCACCCATCTTAGCGCTAAATTCTTTCACCATTTATTTCCGATTAATAATTCCTTTCCCAATGGCTAATAGTATACGCTAATACTAATATATATGCATATATACATACACGCGTGTATGCGTAAATAAGAAATTACATTAAAATATTTTAAAACTTCGTATTCTTTCATGCTCAACCAATATGTTAAAATCAACGATATTGACGCTTAAGTATTTTATGATTTTTTGGCTTTATAAATCTATACTTTTTAAATAAATAATATTTATTTATTAGTATTTTAGGAGATTTGCAAATTGAACTTAGCCGCATGCAGTTTTAAGCTTCCGAGATAATATTTTCTAAACTGAGATTATAACGAATTGAAAAACTTTTATTTTTATATTTCTAATCTATATTTGTGCAATATATTATGAAATTTATAGGTTTTCTCTAGCTATATAATTAACATCAAGAAATCAAGCAGTCATGTTAATTATTAAAATATTTAAATTAAATATGCAGTAATAATGATGAAATATCAAATAATAAAATACTTTCAGAAATTTCATTTTATTAAATTTCATGTTTCAATACCAAATATAAATAATTTTAAATATGTTCTTAATAAAATATATTACGTAAATTAATTTTTTTAAAGAATTTTGATTATAAAATTTCTTGATTATAAAAAAATTATATTGTTATTTTTAAATATTTATCGTGGTTATAAATTACGGTATAGTAGTTATAATTAGTGGTTATAAACGTCTTTATAAATTACAGCAAACCGGAAGAATTTAAGCAAAACTGTATAAATATTCCGTACATAAAATTAATAGTATTTTTTAAATATTAATTCAATAAATAAAATTATAATACTGACTGAGTATGCATATGCAAGAAATAGAAAAGAATATTCCAATTGACTAAAAGAGACGCTTGTAAATTTATTATTAATCTTTAATTGATCTTGATATAGTTCAAGGCTTTCAAAAAATTTAAATATACCACTTTCGTAGACCCTTTGATAAATCAATTTTATTCTATTAATAAGCGGTGAATCATTTTTAAAAAGTATTATTCGATATTTGTCAAAATTCTGTTTTGACACGTGCAACTGATCTTTTTCATTAATATAATATCTAGTGAATGGACAAGCTTGTATACAACAATTTTTTATATCACTTTTAACCAGTTCTAAGCAATCGGTAAAATTACTGACTTGATGGATTTTGCCTTCGAGGGGTGTATTGTAAAAAAATTGTGGATAATAGCTTACGCTATAAACTGTGTAACCATTTTTAACCAAATAAGCAACATCTTCTATATTTTCAAAGAAGACTGTTGGACTAGAAATAATGGCGCTCAACTGGCTTTGTAATGCAGTGCTTAAGATCATAAGACTAAAAACAATCCATATAAATGGTATTTTATTAAATTCCGTACTTGGTTTATGGATCATAGAAACTCCTGTAATTGCTGCTACTAAATCTAAAGCTATGAGAACATAATTAGCATTTAATAATTGGGTAAAGAGGAATGTAATCATTACAAAGCAAAAGAAAAATATAGTAATAATTTTTCCTGTAAATATATCGGATAACTGCTCGATTATTGTTCTTGATCTTTTTTTAGTAATGTAACATAAATCCATCTGAGTGTACAAATTCAATTCATTTTTCCATATGTCGCGCTGAAAATCCTGTATATCGCGGCTTTCGTAATTTCCTTGTAAAACATCCCTTGTGATTCCAGTAGCTGTTCCATTGTTCATGATTATACCAACTTGACCCACTGGTAACATATTAATTTTAACATCAGCCCCGATACTTCGCCAAAGTACATTTGTGAGTATTTTATTTGGCTCAAAAGGATCTCTGAGAAATACTTTTCCATCTGCAGATTTTACTTTAATTACAGTAGTTCTTGTCCCAGCAATTAATATTGGATAACCTGATATATTTTTTGTTTTGTCAAACATTATTGCTTCGCAAAATGAAAATTGATCTAATTGAAATAAATATATATAAATATATAAATTAAAACTATATATATGCTTATTTTGCTTCTTTTTTGTTTTTTTCATATAATATTCAGCACATATAATATTTTTGTTATAACGAAATTAAATTTTTAGCATAAATCATAAGCGCTAAATTCTTCAAATAAGATCCATCAGATTTTTAACTTACCAAAATCTTCGTTGAAATTCATGTATACCCGAAATGGAATCCCATTTCCTTGAACGTATGTTTCAGTTTTTGCCCAAAATCGTAATGAAATTGTATTATAAGGATTGTAAGTATAAAATCCAATTTTATAATTCAAATGCCAGCACATAAAGATTACATTTAAGATATTGAATTTCCAAGTGATTTTTATAAATGAGAACATAGTTCTACAACTGTTAATGCTTTCCATATTCTTTATTAGAAAAAATCCATGAACATTCCAAAACGCTGAATATTTTAGTTTATATAAAATTAGCTCTAACATTGTCACATCAGATGCTTCAATGATAAATTTCATTGATGGGAGTGGCTGAATTTTTTTATTTATTATATAAGATGCCATTTTTTTCCTATAATTTTCTAGATTATCATTTTTATTAATTTCAATCAAATATACGAGCTTAGGGGATAATTGAAATAAGAAGTAAGACTTTTCTATATTTTTTCCAGCCACAATGATTGATAAATTATTTTTAATACATTTGTTAAATATTGTATACTGAGAATTATTAATACAAATACTTTATTAATAATATGATAAGTAAAATAGAAGTGCAGGTTTATTTCGATATAATATATCATATTACCTCATATTTATGAGTCCTATATTCGATTAGCTTAAAATTATTTTGATCGAGTTGAAAACCAATCAAAAATTTAATTTTTACGATTAATATGTATAGAAGTACTAAAAATATTTTCATCCTTTACACTCTAGAAATAATATATTAGTTATATAATATGTAGTTGTTTCCTTTAGTTCTGTACGAATAATTTACCTTTTATTAAAAATTTGTCTTTTATTTATGAAATGAGATTGTCATTCACTAAGAATTTTACAAAACATTTATTTTATCATACATGCTAATTTTCAAATAACAACTGTCTATTAAATAATCAATAATTTAAGATTTGAATTTTAGAAAATAATAAATGTTACAAGGACATTAGGTCGCTTACGATTATTATTTTCTATTTCGCATTCAGACTCTGTATTTAAGTTATAATATTTTTAAATATACATATTGGAAAAATATTTTTTCCGCATATAAACACATAAATAGATTTTCATGATAATTATCATAACTTTATTTATTAAAAGTAAAAGAAAAAGTATTATTCGTAAAATAAAATTTTGTAAAAGGTACCTTAAATAAAATAACATATTTTTTCTAAATTACAGACTGAGAAATTATATATTGTATGGTTTTAAATATTTATTTAAAATTTATTTTTATCAGGAAGGTTCATTTTTTATTCAATTATTCAAGATTTAAGTCCGAATACGTCTGTTCATTTTTTAATCAGTCTGCTAGTACAATTTAGAATTTTGTCTAATTCTAAACTGAAACTATAGATTTATAAATTCATGTAATAAAATAATAGAAGTAAAGTGTAAAGATTGACGAAGATTAATATATTTTATATAATTTCTTAAGATTTCTAATAATATATTTCATTGTATTGTATTGTATTGTATTGTATTGTATTGTATTGTATTGTATTGTATTGTATTGTATTGTATTGTATTGGTGGAAAATGAAGCAATCGAACACATAGGTATATTCATACAACCTATTTATGCATAAGAAATATGATAATATTTACATTTAAATAAGAAATCCTAGAGATATATAACAAATAAATAAAATGATATAACGACTCATAGCTAATAGTATGAGACATTTATGAGTACGTAAATGATTGGAAAAGAGTAACAGAATTACGATGTCGGAAACACTGATGTCCGGGATGTGTACAGTTCTCAGAAGGTTAATTGGCCATGGTAGAAGTCTTCAAGTGACCAAGCCCCACGAGACTGGAACGTGATGGGCGATAAAATGGACCATGCCATGTTGTTTCGTAATAGCTACGAATTCACCGGCGCGTTTACGCGCTATTTATTATTGTATCATTGCCGATTGCGACATCAATTGTTTCTTATTACCTCTAATTTATCTCTTGGTATTATATTAAAGACTATTCCCGGCACAAAGTTTTCTTCCTATTTTTGCTTTAATTAATGTCAAATTATTAGTGTAATACTGATAAGTTCATATAAGCCTTAAAATGTATGTATTAATTCAAATATTCAAATTCTTTTAACTTACTCTATAATATTTCTTTTTAATTAAGTCAGTGTTGAAACAAATAAATTTTATTAATTTATTAAATCAGTTATTTCTATTCCCTTTAAATGATTATTCAAAAATGAAATATCTTATTTCTAATTATTATGGTGCTTTAAAATATTAATTTATATTATTTGACAAAGTATATTATGTAACAAAGTATTTTATAAGTTTTTGTAATGAAACATCAATTATATATATAATAATAACAATAATTCATTTAAACGTCGATCCATGTTATTTTTATAGTTTGCTGAATATCTTTGAAGCAATTATTATTTATACTCGAATCAACTATTAATCGCTAAGTTTAGTCTATAATTACTGTAGTTATAATTTTATTTTTACCAATTCTTAGATAAAATTATATTATGCATAAATATAAATTAACGAGTGAATTTCGCATATAATTGTATGCGTCGTATATTTATGTTGATATTTGAATGAAAAATAACGTGATGAGAATGAGCTGTTAAAGTTTCAGGTATAATCGACTATATAATTGACAGAGCCAACTTATCATAATATGTTGCCTCTCCAATTAATTGCTCCCATACCAGGTAAATACTTGTTACCAATACTATCTGCTACTACATATACCAATACTATTACAATATTTAGGCAAGATTTTAAAATGCTAGCACTGATAATATCTATACAGCGAGTTATTCCGTAAATTTATACTATCCCATAATCTCTCCAGTTAAAGGAACATGGGTCAATCTGATTTCTGCGACAAAAAGTCCCGTAATTCATATATATATTCCATAGTTGAATTATATTAAGTGAAAATAAAACAACCAATATACTGCGTAAATTTGCAGAGCATAGCTGTATGTATTTTATCACACCCTCATTCGCAAAAGTCCCGAAAGGATCTCGAATCTAAAACAAAGTGCGAAATCTTGCGATCGTATCACTACTACTTGTTGATTCTCTCTCTCTCTCTCTCTCTCTCTCTCTCTCTCTCTCTTTCTCTATCTATCTATCTCTCTCTGTCTCATCCGCGCATAGTCTTTCATTCTTCACGACTTTGCCCCGGCGCTTATGTAAAACACACGTGTGGTTGTGGATGCGTGTATGTATCTCCAACGACAGAGAGGACGACTACGACATGTTTTCGCAGTATAACGGTGTTTAATACAGTGCGTAACACTATGTTACCCCAGATAATGACGACGAAAAGAAGAGAGATAAAGCGAGAGAGCGTGTGAGTTAAAGAGTGCGAGCGAGAGATGGAGGAAGGGAGAGAAAGATAGTGAGGAGGGAAGAAGAGGGAGTGCGAGAGGGAGATTGTAAGACCTGGTTGAGCGGAGGAGGGTTGTAGATGGTGGGGAGAAAAGGTATGTGCAATTAAGAAGATCGTTCTTTGCTGTGAAATAGTGCGCGCGTGTGCATGAGAGAGAAAACGAGAGGTCGGGGAGGGGCCCCCTGATCTTCGCAGATTTATTTTTCTTAGGTCGTGTTATATGTATAGGTCTAGTGCGGTCAAGGGACCACAGCACCAGCATCACGATGATTACGGGTTTCACAAAAAAATCACACGACTACAGGCTCGTGCCGCTGTTGAAATTGCAGGACACTCACGCCGACCGGAACTTTTCGCTGCGGCTTTTGGATATAACCTCAGATTATTGCTGACTTACGCGTCTATTTCCGGTTCGGCCTCTCCATTTATTCATTACTACTTACTCCCCTTAACCATTAGAATTTTATAAAATGAACTACTTAGTTTTCATTGAATTTCGGAAATAATGCATGAATGAAAATAATGTTAAAAAAAATAAAATCTCTCTCAATCAGATCTCAATAAAATTCAATAAAATCTATATATTTTTTACTTGCATATATCGTTTATCAGAAATAATTCAATAGCCACAGTGATTTTTTTAAATACATTCATACGTAAGAGATAGTTTTAAGAAGTATAATAAAATTAAAATGGATTTTCGATTAACTAATATTTTTTTATCCTTGAAAAGATACAATATGCGTCAAGTAATTTTTTTTTTGCTTAGAATATTCTAATTTATTCATAAGGAATTATTTTTAAATATCATTAAAGAGATACCAAAATTTTTCAACGATTATTTTAATTCAATGTTTATCATTGAATTAGCTGCAAACTATATTTGAAAATGATAAAGATATTTATTTCCAAATAATGTAGATACATGAAAACGTACTTCGTAAAATATGAAATTTATCGCTTCGTACGCTCGCATATGCAATTATTTTTGTTTATCAACAAATTATAATTATATAAAGTATATTTTATGTAATTATTTATCAATGAAGTTATTTGTTACATTATTTATGAAATTTAATTTTTCGAATTAGTAATAATATTGTTGCAATAAATTTTTATTCTTAAAGCAGACGATTTTCAAAGTGATTGTCATTAAGTAATATTTATTAAGGTTCAGCCAATGATAATTAATAAAGTAGCGGAATAAAAAAAATTTCGCTCGTTAGATGATAAAACAAAGGTATTTCTTACAAATACAGCGAAAGCCAGCCAGTAAGAAAAATAAAAACAATGTGTTTAAAAATGAGCTTTCTATACCCAGATGAGTCGAGTAAGAGAAATTGCCGGATTTTTCATGGAATGCCAAAGAAGTTCGTTACACTCATAGAGCCAATAATATTTTTAATGTCTCTCGGAGCCTATGGTGCGAGACGAACAGGCAGCGGCCACTCTTCCGGCAATATGTCCTGACAAGCTCGTGGACCGGCTCGCGAACTCAATTAACACCAATCCGAATATCGATGATAATTTTATTTTTTATTTTTTCGACTTCCAATGTCTTTATCTAATCTTTTTCTCTCTCTTCTTTTTACATTTCATTTATAATGAGTGGAAGGAGGCGACTTGACTGTGCACATTTATAATAGTGGGTAGATTTTTCTCACACTGGGACCATAACCTAAATGTCGCCGTTCTAATTTTAGTATATTATATAGATGCTTAAGATATTGTTAACGTAATTTTCCCACGATTCCTATAGTTATTAACTACAATATACCGTTTTCGAGTGTATAATCGAACTGTCTTCCTCTATACGTACGCTTGTAAATCAGTTCAACTTTCGGCACAGATTTTCATTTATTTTTCATTCTGATTATACTTAATTGTCTAACAATTACATAAAATTATCCGCCAAAGCTAATTCGCTTTCAGTTTTATTAATTTGTATACCACTTTATGTTTAACATACATTATATAGTAAGCTACACTTTTTAAATACAATAAGAAATAAATAAAAAAAGGAATGTTGTTTCTGTTGTTGTTGTTATTGTTGTTATTATTATTACTATTACTATTATTAAGAAATTATTCGTGATCGTATAAAATGTGAATTGAATAAGTCAGTAAAATATATTTTATTAATACATTGATATTATTGATAATATATCGTTTTCTTTAAATAGATGTTTTCTTAATTTTGACCTTGGTAAATATAATGTAAAAGCAGAATTAATATTTAACATAAAAAGGTTATATTTTACGAAAATAAATAGTAGGCGCATAAGTGGACAATGAGATCATATGGATAACTCAAATATTTTCGTGCCTTTTTCTTTTCTCTTAAGTAATATTAATATTACTTTCATACATAAGAAGGTATATGGGAAGGTTTTTGAGGAACGATGGAAATTCGCGGGTAAGCCCAAGTAGAAAAAAGGAAAGCAGCGCTTTCCGCGATAAAACTCGCGAGTCGACGCAACCCATCGCTTGCGTGTCGACGCGCCTCTCCTTTTCCCCTGAGGTCGCAAGACGTCGCGGATCGCGCTTAGGAGCAAAGCGGCAACAGCAGCAGGGCACTTTAAGACGGCACACCGGCATAAGTCAGCACTCAGGATATTTCGTCATTTCCTGCTTCTCACGCGATACAATCTAAATTAACTATGTTCGCTTGGCTAGTTTCTCGCCCTCCTACCTCCGCTCCTCATAGCCCGCGCCGCCCTCGCGCTCACGCTTGGCTCCTCTCCCCCACGGCCTCTTTACGCATTGCTCTTCCTTCTTTTCCTTTATCCCCGCTCCCCGACCCCGTTGACATCTTCGCTGCAAACGGCGAACGATCCCTTATATCCTAGCGAGGACTAGTGAGGCCGCACCGCGATGCATCGCTATCGTCAAGAGCGTTTCCGACTCCTGTAGCTGTAGATCAAGTACCCTAGACAAGAGATTGTCAATGTCGACAGGGTGGGAGACGAGCTAAATTCTTATTAATAAATGCTAATACTCGGTATAATCCTTAAGGGAGCCTCACTATGATGTATTATTATACATCTTAGGTTCGATGCACATTAAATTCATTATTCCTTGCTCCTTTGTATATATCTTATTAAATATTTAAAATAGCATTTGATATACGTCTAAGACAGGGAGAATGATTTCATAGAATCACGGCGATTAGAATATCCGATCGAAGAATGCTTTTAATATTGGGCTCCGTTCAAATTAGATAAATGCTTATCGGTTGGAAGGCATCAAAACATTTCCAAGCTCAATTAAAAGTCCCTTTTCGCAATATCAATAGCCAATTTATGAATTCTTAAATGATATTAAAATTTAGTGATAAGCGATCCACCGGTACGAAGTAATTTAATACGTAGCCAATTATGTAATAGAGCAGCTTTGGACTCTCCGATTACCGAGAGCGAAAGTTCCGAACGGCGCTAATAACGAACCGACATTTTATATTCTCGAGTGAGTATAAACGGCATAGACGTGTAGATGGGTGAGATGGATAGGAGGCTCGATCGAGAAAACCGGACTGCTCCCCTTATGGATCCCCAGATATCTCTTACGAGGTGCCGCTCCCACGAGCATGACTTGCGTCTTGGCAAGGGGGGCGGTAAGAACAGGGACGGGATCAAGGAGCGAAATGATCAGTACCGGCCACACTTGCTCGCAATAAAAATTGAATTTTGACAGAGGAGATCGGCGCCGGTGCAGGGAGGAAGGCATCACGTGATTAGCGTATGGAGGAAGATCTGGGCCTGAGACAAGAATCGCATACCTACGCAACGTGGCATCGGCATAGTCAAGAAGGAACCTTTCACAATGTTACGCGCTCCCGTTTCGCGCTACTCTTCCTGAATAATTCACCTGGAAAATCCGCCTACTCCTCCCACTGGCCGATGAAACCATCGTCACTGCTCCACCTTCTCTCCTTCTCTTCATTTTCTTCAAGTTAATGTTTTTTCCTATTTCTTTTCTTACCTTTTTTTTCCCCCGTAATATCCCTGCGACCGGAAGTCCTAACGCGCGGCGTGTTGGAAAAGGATTTCGTGGAAGCTGGCTCTCTTTTGTGGCTCGCGACTCGCGCTCCGCCGAGAAAGACGAGCCCATTGAGAGAGAGAGAGAGAGAGAGAGAGATATCGGGAGGAAGGATTGTTGTAGCTTGGCGCGTCCCGACTTTGGGCTCGGGTTGCTGCTCGTAACGGAGGTCGCAATTACGAGTAACGGAGACGGCACAGTGCGATAAAGGGGATTAAGGATGCACTGCAGCCGTTCCTCTTTGGCGTCCCTTCTCTTTCCTTCGATATTTCCAACTACGACTACTTACCGGGCATCGCATAATCATATATTCTCATGTACATATATCACCCACCCTGCGGAACCCTCAGCCTAATCGGCATTTTACATGTGAAGAGGAGCCGATTCACTTACTTTACTTCCACTTTTACAATCCGACACCCAGGACATTATAATAAAGTATTTTCTCCCAAGCTTTCTATGCTTTAAATAAATTCATCTAACCTTATCACTTAAGAATAGACAGGAAAACATCTGTTATATACTATTTAATACATAAATGGATAAGCCATGTGTCTCGATCTCGGATAATCATTTCCACCAATAGAGTTATGTGAATATGCGAACTCACGTAAACGTAAATTGATAGAAATATTAGATCAAACTTTTATCGCTTCTCAATTTAAATTATTCCATAATAATTAACTTTCAAAAAGAAACTGACTGAATCATGACATGATTTGAACAATAACTGTTAGATAATATAATATAATATAATTATCATTACTTTTATTATAATTCTCACCGTTGTTATTATTATTAATATTGTTGTTGATGTTGTATTTGTTGTTGTTATTAATATAAACATATACGTGAATACATGTATAATGTTACAAGAATGATATTATACTTGAATAATAATAATTATTAATAATATTTGCATGGTTCTGATATTATAATATAATATAATATAATTTAAAAACAAGGAAAAATAATTTTATAGTCAAAGATATAATCAAAAAATATAGAAGAAAAATTTGTTGTTATTGGTCTTGAAAGAATATGATTGCGAGATATGAAGACTCTTTAAATAGCTACGACTACCGATACGGATTGGTCCAATCTCGCATTATAGAAGATAGGGTGGTAGATCAGTAATCGACATTTCGATGGAGTGGAATAAAGTGGTCCGGAGCGAACAGCAGCTGAATAAAAAGTAGTATCATCCAACGCCGGTCAGGCGGACCTGTGCACGTCACTGGCCTTTAGACGCAGATGTACGAGAAGAGTGGGAGGTCCGCGTCTCGGCGGACTTCATTAGTAAGTGATATCGGCGTGGATATGTGCCTCGATATGTCTCTCGCTTCCCCATTCTCTTATCTCTCTCTCTCTCTCTCTCTCTCTCTCTCTCTCTATCTCTCTCTCCCTCTCTCTCTCTTTCTCTCTCTATCTCTCTATGTCCTCGCAAGGATTAATAACAGACCATCCTCAGAAGAAGTAGACAATCGTTCAACTATATCGGCAATTAGCGTAAAACGAAAATAAACCTGCAGACGTTAATTTTTTCATAATTTTTATGATTCATCAAGTACACAGAGGCCTATTTACTAATTTACTAATTTTTATGACCGATATTTAAGTATTCACAATATAGTGCGGATTTTTATTAAGAATCGACAAGCCGCCGAATGTCTCGATCTATCGTTATTTATACTCATGAGGTACATCTACTTTGCCTACACACTTTTATTATTTTTATATTATTTTTTTATGACTAATGATATCGGTCCACCTCGGCTATTATTGTATAATATTTTAAGCAAGTAGAAATACGATATTGCATGTTAATCTGGAGAAATAAAAATTTCCAAATGAGTCACAGTCTTGCATTTAATAACGCATGCATTTAGTATTTTCTGTTGAAATTATAATCGTTTATATGAAAAATACAAACACTTTTTCAACTTATCATTTCAATATGACATCGCAAAAATTTATCTATGTACACTGAGCTTGTATTAATTAGTTGTTCACATAAGCGGAACGCTATCCGGTTAACGACTATTAAACTATTTATAGATTTAGAATGAAATTTAAAATCGTTTACTTACGTAAATGCTAATAAATTCCTTAAACATTAATTGAAGCATCTTTCATAAATTGTCTTTATATTTACGTGAACATTACATATTTTTGTAAATACTTATCAAAACTGATACGTCATTATGACGTATCATAATGTAGTCAATTAATAATGCTTTGATCATCTATCAGAGTCATATTAGATTTGACACTATAATATTAAAATACAATTCCGATATGCCTCTAATTAATTAAAATTATCACATATACTATTTTTCTCAAGCGATAATTAGTAATTCTAATATTCTGCATTTTTCCATCAACTTTCATAGTTAATTTTTAAAATTTAATTTAACATAGCTGGAGCATATTTTAAATAAAATCCATGCTAGTATACGGGATGAAATTTAAAATCACTTATTCTATAAAACTATTAAGTATTTTGTCCAACAACCATCGTGTTTCCCTAATTTTTGTCCTTAAAATTTATTACGGCGAGTACATTATATTCAAACAATATTATTAAAGCTCAAAGTTCATAAATATTAAAAATATATTACATACTATGTAGTGATAATAAAAAAGGATTTAAATTTTGATAGAATTATGATTTTCCTACTTTTATATTATTCGAAAATTGCAATCTCCATTAAAGCTATAAGATTTGTTTAAGAAAAAACACAAATTACAGTTATTTGTTTTAGTTTTAAAGAAGGAAGATGCTTATAGGAAGGATATTGGATATGATGAATTAAAATAAAACGATAAATTATATAAGACAATTAAAGTTCGTAGAGGTTATTGGTGAAGGTATTTCTAATCGAAAATAATCAAACGGAGTTTGAATAATGATTACTTTTGGACCAATTTCTTTCTTCTTTAGAATTGTCTTTCTTTAAAAAGACAAAATACATTTCTCGAAATCGAATTTCATATGAAAATTGATCGTTAAGAATGGAAGATAAGTCTTAGAAGAGTACGTAAATATACGTAAAATCGATCATCTCTAGATATTTATATATATTTCTGTGCAGGTAGATAATCACCAGGGCTTTATATAACCAGCGTTAATAAAACAAAATACGAAGGATTAATATTTAAAAGCCATGAATTGGGATTGCCTATTGGTGGTAATAATTTTCTTGCAGGGGAGTCAAGCGCTACGTCGGGATTGAAATTTGAAAGAAAAGTAACAGAAATTGAGAGGATAGTGGCCGTCGTACAGCCGGAAAACCCTCAGAAAAGTTTTAACGAACTCCAGCTTCAATCGCAAACTTGACTGGGTTTCATGATACTGAATCGCTTCCGTTCTTCTTTTTCACCCACTTTTACGCCCTCAGTGCTTCTCCATTGTCTTAGATCCATTTACGTGTACACATTCGAACTCTAAAAGAAAACCGCTTATCATTGGGCATCACCGATCGACCGCGCAAAATGGAAACGAGATACAACACGCGGCTCGATCTTTTACATGGTGATTAAAAATTACACAATCTTTAAGATAAAGTTATATATAATGGTCAAGATTACTTTTTGTTCTTTCAGTTAATAGATTTAATTCGTATTTAATCAAGCTCATCTCCTCTAATACGAAGGATTTATAAATAATTAAAAACTATTACATTAGACGAGATTAAGACGAATTCATTACCTCAATCATTAAAAATTATAATTTTGAAGTCGGCTCCCGTTAATCCACGATATATCTAATAAGATTATAATAAAATTAATTTAAATTAGAAAATACGAAAATGCGAAGGAAGTTAGAAAGCTAAAACATCTTGAAACGAACAATATATTTTTTATGCTAAAGTAAAAATTCTTTAAATTTAGATACTATGACTTCAATTTTTTTTTTTTAAATGAGTCCTAAATGCGCCGTAGCCGTTGATTTTCTTTGAGCAATGCCTCTCAAAAATTAACAATTCTCATCTAAAACAATAAAAAAAGTATAATTTGTTAAACTACACGGCATAAAAAAACATCAGATTTATATGACCGTTGTATCTCGATTAAGACGAGCGTCATTTAAACGATTTACGAGCTTCCGGCACTGTTAAGCACAACCTCTCTAGCCATAGCTGCGGATACGCGATCACACGGTTACCTTCTTACATTATGCGTATTTTCTAGTCTATATGCAGAGCGACTGACGGTTTTAGGTCTTTTTTAAACGATGACGTCCGCTTCTTCGATAAATTCGTCATTCCAATCGCAAAAATGACTTCTCTACGCCCATTTTTTTTTTTTTTTTTTTGCATAATTCATAGATACTGAACTCAAAAAGCACCTTCCTTCTTCACCCCCCCCCCATGATAGATATTTCGACGATTTTTTACTTTTGTTTGATTATTCAAAAATCGATTAACAGAACAATTAGCATTTTGATTACTCATTATGCGGCCAACTAATACGAAACATAGTCCTTCTTTTTTTTAAATGCATAAATGATTCTAGCTTAATTATTCTATTTAAATATACTATAAAGTAAATTATTACACTGATCTTACAATTTCTAATTATGAAAAACGGGAAATAACTTCCTTGTAATTGAAAGAATAGGTTTTATCACTTTTTATTGTCTACGTTATATTTGTGCTAAAGAGTGACATTATTACATGTAATATTTTGATGGATAAGTTATTTAATAAGAAATTTATAGCAATAGAAAAATGAATCCCACGTCCATAGAGAATCATTAACATCATAAATTTATTTTCAGGAAGAAATACTCTACTACAGAACTTATCTTTCCTTTTGCTCTTAAATTTCCAATAAATTAATAAAACAGAAATTATGTTTTTTATCCAGAAGGATTACAATAGAATTAGGAAAACAATTTAATGGATGAATTTTGATTGGCGTGCAGCTCGAAAACGATTTGTGAAGCTACATTATGCCGTTAACAAAGACTTGTTATAGAAACTTAAGAAGGTCTTTGTCTATAATACTTTACGAGATAGCGATTACATCATAACGTTCCGTGACGTTTTAAAATTGTTCGATCGTGTTAAATCAGCATAATTATTTGTTGCAAGTTTATTTCTACACGATTAAAAGAAGTAGAGGTAGACTCTAGTTTAAAAAAATTTCGGTAGAAGAATTACTATTGAAAGTATTATATAAAAATAATTCTGAGTAATGAGGTTAGTGGAAAGGAGCCTTGAAAAGGGATACGCTAGCGATTTTCAATTTCACAAAAAATATAAATGAGCCAATAACAGTCTAGAGAATTAAAATAAGGAGACGAAGGTTTGGAGGTATAGAGAAATTTCAAATTGAGAAAGAAATGTTTTAAAATAGAGGGAATTATAGCCTTAAGCCATAAGTGATCTGTAGGGCCAGTCCCAGAAAACAAAGCCGTATGAATTCAATTCAGCCGTAAATCCCTATAATTCGCAAGGTCGCGTGCATCGACCGCTACCGAATTAACGCTTGGAGTACAAAAGCGACACGCGTGAGGAAGCCGATAATGCCTGCCACTAATATTAACGAGAATCTCGCATCGTCAGCAGTAGCAGTGCCCGCGGCTGCAACCTTAGTGTAAAAGAAGGGGAGCGATGAGAGGGAGAGACCGGGAGAGACGGCGAGAGACAGAGACAGGCAGAGGGGAAGGGATGCTGGCTCCACCTCTGCGACTGCCAATCGGCCGTGCAGAGTCGAGAGGAAGATAAGAGAGCGCAGTGCACCTCATTCCACGAGTAGGGACGAGAGAGCAACAGAGAGAAATAGAGAGAGGGGGGAGCAAGAGAGGGAGAGCGAGAGAGATGGCGAGCGGCATGATGGGAAGAGGTTAGCGGTGGAGGGGGCCAGCGAGCGAAAGGAAGATAGAGAGAGGCGAATTTTTGCCCCCGCGGTGGTATTTGCAAACTGAATAATAAATACAGCGACGGCGGCATGTACGCGACTTTGGCGCGTGTTCCGCCTTCACGCAGTCCGGCCTCGTCGCTTATTGGCCATTCGACTCGCGAGGGGGCCGTGGCTTTTAGTCTCTCTCTCTCTCTCTCTCTCTCTCCCTCTCTCTCTCTCATTCCCCTTGCTACTTCTCACTCCATCTGCCTATCTCTGTTCGTGAACTGCTGTGTGCACATACGCGAGGCTGCGTTTTCTCTCTCCCATAAGGTGCCTACTCGCGTAACTACGGCGATAGGGAGGGGGGAAAGAAAGAATAACGGAGACATGGGAGTATGAGGGAGAGGAAAAGATAGAGTGAGGCAGCGCGTACCTACTGGACCTACTTTATGTTGGCTCCAAAGTCGGCGGGACCACGTAAGAGAGAAACGGATAAAGAGAGAGAGAGAGAGAGAGAGAGAGAGAGAGACAGACAGAGGAGCGGCGCATTTATTAGAGGGCTTCCTACTTACCAGCGGCAGCCTCGTCCTTTTCTTTATTTCTCCAATGCTGCTCTACCTTCTTCGTCCTTTTGCGCGTTCGTCGTTTATTCTCGTTTTGTCTTATCTTTACTTTTCTTGTCGCTCTTGCGCGCGGCCAGGGAGCCTCCTTTTAACGTTTCTCGCATACACGCTCCGCTTTTGTTTCGTCCCTTTTTATCGATTTCCCTCCCGCTCTTATTCTCTCGCTCTCATTCGTGCCCCCTCTGCTCTCCTTCTCGCTTTTGATCTTGTTCACCGCGCTTAATATATCGGATGCCGATATACACCAGACACGTTGTACGAATTTTGTCTTTCGAATGTTTATGACGTACATTTGCGTACTGCTTTCCAAGATTTACGCAGAAGAACAGTGCGGCACGATGAGCATCGGTTTTCAAATAGTGGTTCACATCCGACCACTTCCAGGAATTACATTGGCCTGCCAAAAATTTCTAATATTCCCAACTGTTCAATGTTGTTTAACGTACATACGAGACATATCTTCTAAGCTTACATATACTAGTAATTATTTTCACGTTTACTCCAGGTTTTAATAATATCTTCAATAATAAGAGTTCGAAGTCTAGACTGACTTTTTCACGTTGAACTGTAAACCAAAAAACTGCGACTTCTCAAACATTTAAAAATTGTAATATTATTATTTGAAAATATCACACATAAACTATTTAAAGAAAGGAAAATTTGAAGCATGTTATAATTATAATACGATCTACAATCAAATTAAATTCTATTACATATTAGGATGGTATGTGCTTAGAAGTCTTTTGATGGTTTCTAGTATAATTTATAATTGATTTGAGAATTTCAATAAGTAAATTATGGCCAATGCCAATGACCGATACAATTCTCATAATAATAAAAATAATAATAAAAATAAGAAAAATATAATAAAAGACTAATATAAGAAGTATATAAAAATTATCGTTTAAAAAATCCAAGTAAGAATAAAAGTATAAAATATTTATAAACATTTGTAACAGTTTAATATTTAATTATTATGTATAGATCTTTAAAGCTGTATAAATATAGTTGAAGTAGATTGATATTTTAAACATCTTTACAAAAAATTATATAATGTACTTGCATTTTAATTGAACTTTCGAAAAATCTGTATCACATTATTCAACAGCTTTCCTTTATTTTTTTTTTATCTATTAATATTAATTTTAATATTATATTCATAATCATATTTACATATTCTAATTATCATATTCAAAATAATATTCAAAATTTTAACTATGTGTTTAATTAAAAAAATTTATTCTTATTTTTAACCAATAAATATTTTTAATTTCATTTTTTCACATATTATCTGTATTATTTTTAACTTTATCGTATATTCATAATAAATAAAATCAGTAAGTAGCATTTTGTTTTATTCTTTATACTAAGAAGAATAAGTTTTATTTGCCATTATTGTGTAACTATTGCTAATTTATGGATCGAAAGGATTACAGAAATAATAGCGAAAAACTTTATTCACTTTTATGCATCCTTATTTTTTAAATGATCATTACAAAATGATTAAATGAATCAATGGATAAATCCCAAGTTTCATTTTAATAAAATTAATTATTTCTTCATGCTTTGAACCATCTTCTAATCGATATAATTCATTTAATTTAATGTATGAATTATAATTAAAATTATAACATCTAAATTCAGATACATTATAAAATATAATATTTACCTTAGATGTTTGAAAAAATACTGTATTTTTATTCAACCTGAAATATTATCATACATTCTCATAATTCAAAACATATTAAATTTCTATTGTAATATTGTTTTGAAAAAATAAAATATAATAATTAATATTAATAGACGTTTTTATGATTAGAAAAATAAAAAAGAGAAACCGTAATTCAGATATATCGATGAGAATTATTACAAAATAAATTATTGTTTAATTTTAAGAATTATTGTTCTTCAGATCATATTTAAGTCAACTCAATTCATTAATTCAATTTAATATGCATAGATGTACGAGAAAATTAAAATATATTATAAATATATTCGGTATACAATATCAAGACACATTAAGCATATTTGAATTTCAATTTAATATTTTTTTTATAAATTACTATATTTACAGTTTTATGATATTTTACATCGATTTTTTTTTTACCTTTTTTTCTGTTTCAATCTTTTTATAAATATTGAATTAAACTGTATAATTATTTAATTGTTTTATTGTAATAATTTAATTCAAATGGAACTTTACCTAATTTAAGAATAAAATTTTTATTAAATTCTATTTTTATTACATTCTTATCTAAAATGAAATTCTCAAAATACCAATAGACGTTAAATTGTCATTGTATTATGCCATCTTAAAAATAACTACTTTTTAGAGTGTACTATGTAAAAGCACAATTCAAATTATAAAACAGCTATTGTGGAAATACTTTCACATTCTTAGATAAGTATTCTTAATTTACTGGTATCAAGAGTTATTTTTATTTTAAAATTAAATTTTTGTAATTTCAGCTACAACTGAAGACGATTTTAAAAAATTTTCTCTATTGGAATTATTTATTCTTGAGGTGTAATTATATAATTTACATATTTTGAAATAATTCTTATATCGTGAATTTTGCTTTACTAAATAAGTATTTTCGAAAATATTATTGCTTAGAAAAATTCGTATTTTCATCTTTATTACACAGTTTTCATTCATGATAAAACTTTAGATTGATTTCCTTGTTAAATAAACTCAAATATAAGCTATATGAACTTTGTATGATATATCTTCTTGAAAGATATAGAAAATGACAAAAAATTTCAAAATGTAAAATACGAACTCAATAACAGTATGAAAATAATATTTAAAAATTAAATAAAATGAAGCTAATAATTTGCAATATAAAATATACTGTTTAATATTAAATCCTAATTATTATTCCAATAAAAAACAATGTTAAAAATATAGGTTTAATATGCCATTCATAAATCAATATACATTAATAGCGAATGTAAAAATAAAAACTAAATAAAATTAGAAATAATAGCAACCAAATATTTTAGTTTTTATTATCTTTAAATACATTAACTCTTCTTATTTAAAAAAAAAAGGAAAAATAATTTAGTAAATATACTATTTATTATTTTTACTATATGTATACGTAGCTTATAAAAACAGTTGTTCAGTTGTTTCTAAAATTTTTAATATTTAAGCTGTAATTAATTGTTAAAATGAATGAAATATCCATTTACTTCGGAAAATTCTTAATCGAAAGATCATAGTATTTTATCAGGCAGAGTGAGAATGTAATATTTTGTAGGTATCGTAAATAACGATTTTTTTAAATTAATCATGTGTGCTGAAAATATTTCTCACCTATTGTATAAAATGGAGTTGTATAAGTTTAATTTAATTATGGCTTAAATTACAAAATACAAGATTTTCAAAGAATTTATAAAGAAGAAACGAGTATTAATTCAAAGCGGAGAATTACGTGTTTAAAGTTACGGTTCTCTGCTTTAGGAGCATCGATAAAAACCGACCTAAACGTTAAGCATTGTTGCAATAATTTTCGCGCTACTCGTGTACATCACGAGTCTACTTTACGCCACGCGAGGCTTTACAATACACGTACATTATCGCGGGCATGAATTTAATCTATTCCATCTGATTGTTTCTTATTTGAATTCTTGAACATTAAAATGATTCGCTTTTAAAAATAACAACAACACAACAAAAAAAAAGTTAATATTATAGATATAAGAAGAAAAAAACCAACGACAAAAATAGTAGTTTTTATTAGGAATTGAAGTGAAAATCATAAAAAATTAATAGGGGTTAAAAGGGGCTAAAGGTGTAGGTATCGATTCAAGGATCGGCTGTACATAGGGAATGTTGCATTAAAATAAAAATGCATTGTTATTAAGGATCGGCGGCTTTCGGAGCTATAAGCTCGAGAGTATGAAAAATATATTTTTTACACTCGGGGGCCTCAGGCTCGATGAAGCTTCGAAGGAGGGGCGGTTGATGGGAGGTTCGGCTGGAGGGAAATCGGCGGCTCTGGGTTGGAAACGTCACCAAACTAAATGGAAGAGGAGTCGAAAAGAGTCAGAAAGACCCTTGGCTTCGGTAAAGTATCATCACCTCGTTTCAACGGAGGCCGTGAGCGCCGGAGGCGCTTCTTACTTTCGCGTTCGTGCGGTGCAAAGTGGGCGCTCTGTCGCCAAGCTATAAGTATATACCGGGCTGAAGAAGAGCGAGGAAGGAGGAGTCGTGGTCCTTTTCCTTCGGCTGCGCACGTATATATCGAAGGCCGCGCAAGGCCCACGAGCGCGGGAAAACAAGAGAAATCGAAATCTACCGTATTGTCTTCGGGAGGCTCTTCTTAGTTAGAAATCGAGCCCTTACCAACCTGGTATTAAAAGGGATTTACCTCCTTATTTACCTTTTTCCTCCTCATCCTCATCCTCGTCCTCTTCGTCCTTTTTGTCTTTTCTTTTATGTTCTTCTCTCTTTCATCTGTTCGCGGTCCACGGAAGGTCCGAGCTGCGTACAAATAGGGACCACTTGTATGTGTGGCTGCAGCCCCGTTTGGCAAGACTTTCATGTATATAGAACAGGGCTAATTAAACATTTGGCCTTTCATAGCTTTGGATGTCCACGCCGTCGAGCGATTCGCTATTTCCCTAGAAAATCGGATAAATCAGTGGCAAAAAAGACTGTGTAATGCCCTGGAATTGCTCCTTGAATAATACCACCGGCAGATCTTCGTCATTATTCTCTTTCTATTAAGCCCTTACAACATTTAATCAGTCTTTTTCTATTTTAAAAGTCAACATTTCATAGATTTTTAAAGATTTATCAGAAAATAAACATTTCTTAAATGTATTACATGACCTTTTAGTCAAGCTACTGATGAGATACCTTTACATAAAAGGTAGATCTTACATAAAAATAGCTATCTATGGACTTTGGTTTCGCTGTCTCTACATTTATTCATTAATTAATGATTATTTATTTAATTAAATAAAATAATTACTCGATTTATTATCTCGTCAAGTTAATTCAATTGGATATACGTAAAATTATGGCTGCATTTTTTTTTCAATATTGATTAAAGATTTTCAGTTATCCTCCACTAAGCTATGGGTAATGTGTTACATTTATAACATTCTCGTCCTACAGTATTTAATACCCGTTTATCTGATCATATCTTCGCATAATAAATTTTCTTGGCTATAATCTCAATGTACACGTATTTTCACAAGAAATTTATTATTTATAATTATTGTTATATTAATTGAAATACAATTATGAAATATTACTGATCATTCTATAATCGATACTTATTTCTTTAAACATCAAATGTAACATTTTTCTTTTTTATACACTAACATGTTTAATTTTCCGTAAAATATAAGAGATTTAATAATTAAGTTAACAAAATTAAAAATATAAAATTTTCCTTTACTTATAACTAAGATAAAATTATTATTCTTTATTTATAATTGTAAATAGTATTTATTATAGTAATTTCCTATAGACAATTTAACTAATAACGAATACAATTGCTGGAACTGAACAAAGGAAATGTTTACCACCAATGTGTATAACAAACATACAAGTAAGACATCGATTAACTCGTTCAGGACAGATCATAATGCTTTTCTGTAAATAAACATAGCAGAGTTTTCTAAATAAATTCTTTATATATTTATAAAACTTTTAAGTAATCAATGGTAAAATCTACAACTAAATAATCAATATATTATTTATCGTTCGATGCACAACCACTTTCAATTTGATTCGATATCGACATATAATAAATATAATACAATCGTACCTCTTTTCTAAGCATGCAATTGTATTGTACTTGATGTTAAATAATTTATCTCCTTTGCATCAAATTTTAAATTTGAATAACTTGTTAATAAGCTAATATTTTCATTTATATTTTTCTATAATTTTCTTTTCTAAAATTGAAAAACTACTGACATTTTAATAATTACATTATTCTTTAATATGTAACGAACTATATTTTAAGTTTCACAAGTTAAAAAATCAATGATTTTTTATATTTACGAATTCCATACTCTATTAACAATAGTATGGTATTTCGTTTGATAATTTTTTTTATTGAATTAGATCAATTTTATAAAAAAAAGATGCACGTTCAAAAAATTTTTTTTATTGCTGAATTATTATACTTTGAATTATAAACATTTTTTATAAAATTGAATTCGGTTTAATTTAATCAAAATGTGTTATAAAATTATTTCTGCTATATAAACAAAAGCGTAAGGAATCTATTTAGATAATGAATATTTAACTATTTGTTCCTGATCATTTGTTCATAAATATTTATTATTTATTAAGTAAATATTTTTTCATCTATCACTTCGAAAACAATAATTTATGAACAAAATAATCTATATAAGATTAAATAAGTTATACGAAAAACGTTAATAATTAGTGTTTGGTGAAAAACATAACATCTAATGTCATTATTCTTACTTTGAATAGCCATCTGTATATCAATTATGAATTCAATTTTCTAAATGACTTTTTCATTTAGCATATAATCATTAATTGCATTATAAAACACGAATATTAAAACTATTATCTTAAACTTATTTTTAATAAAAATCTACATTCTTATTTTTTGAAATTTAAATAATCGACACTGGAGTAATCCTACACTTAATTCATAAGACAATGTTTTACTAAATGAGATAATTCTGATAAATTTAAAATTTTTGTAAATAAGTAATTATTTTCAAATTTTATTTCAATAAATTTTATATTTTTTTTTCGCTTTAAAATACTTTATAATTTAAGTACATATCTGAAAAGAATTAGTTGACCACTAATTATTAAGAAATTATAAAATTACAATTTACTATATAATTTTTGTATGAAATTAAAATGTTTTTACTTTCAATAATGTCTAACACCCGTTAATAAATTGTATATAATTTGTAAATTTTTAAAAAATTAATTATCAATTTATATACTAACGAATAAAAATTTGGTATTGTTATTGCCAACATTAAATGAAATATTTAAAATCTTAAGAACTAAACAAAACTTTTAAAATGAAAATATTATTGAATACTCATAATAAATATAGAATCCTTAACAGATAATACATATTTTTCAACAATTATTATATTATATATAATAAAATTAATGGTTTTAATAATAATAGTAAAAGTAATAATATTAATACGAAAAGTAGAGACTGTTGATTCATTATTTGTATAATAACTGTTTTTACAACATACAATCAATTAATTCCGTTACATTCAATATAATAAAAACTAATTGCAAATAAAATTTTTTTTAATAAAAAATATTAGAAATAAAAGATAAATTTCAATGCTACTTGAGTAATGATTAACTTATTTATATTATCAATATTCTAAGTTACAAACTGAATTTAGATTAAATTTTTGCAATTATTATTACATGATAATATTTATTTTTTTACGTGAAATATTTTGATATGAATTAAATGTTAATACTATTAAATAATGTTACTATATAACTTTTATAAAAATTTGATTCAAAAGAAAACCTGTGATTTTTACAATAAATCAAATACTAATTTGAAATAGTTTAAATAACTTTAAAAATGCTAAAGAATTGTTTTTATATATAAAAATATTGCTTACACCTTTATTATTTTGATATTTTAACTAATATTATAAATATTAGTAGAAAATAAAACCAAAGTTTAAAAATTATAAGTTAAATATAATATTTCAAATAATTTCATCTGAGATTATTTTAATTTATTTTATTCTAATTTTATCTACTTTTTTTTTTAATTTGAAATATAATTATATTTTATAATATGTTGTAGACATTTGCAAACAAATATTATTATATATTGTAAATTCGTTCATAGATGTAAAAGGTTTTATTTAACAAGGTAAATACAACATTAAAAAAAGTTTACAATCAAGTATTATTTTCATCATAGTTTTTAATAATTGATCTTTATTTATTAAATTTAATTTCATCAATCTCATTATTATACATTTGACAGATTAATAAATATTATGTTAAATGAATATCGAAATTTATAAAGAAATATACATAATTCCTTGTGTGAATGTAAATTCCTTTAATAATATTATATAATAATATGGTAATAAGAAACATTAATAAAAGATAGATATTTCATTAAACCGTATTCCACAGAATCACAAAAATTTCATAAAATTGAAATAAAAAAATAATAAAATTACATATTTTATGCAAAGAGAGAATTACCATTTCCTGTGTTTTGTTCACTACTTCCTTCACGCTTCTTTTTTTTAATTTATGCCACAAGATACTAAACATTCTTTTTCGGCGTTAGATTTTATCTACACAAGATATTGGAATTATAAATTATTCTTATCTTTTTCAATCAATCGTAACTTTTGTTACTGTGATAAATTTAGTATTAATAATTAATCACTTATTTATTGGAATTTATTTATTATTTTATTTTCCATTATTTATATCGGCAAGTACTTATTGTTTTATTACTTATTATTACAATAAATTATTTTAAGTTTTTTTCTATTACAAGAATTTAGAATCACGATGTCATAAAAAAATAATTCTAATAATAAAATAGATAATGTAATAGATAAAATAAAATAATTGAATAAAGTTCAATCATAAGAATCATTGCAAACGTTAGTCTTCAATGAATTTTACATTTTATTATTTATATGCATACAACAATATAAAATTGTTATGTACAGAAATAACTATAATAAAATAATATATAAAACAATAACAGATTTAGTCAGGAAGGATGTAACGGAATATGAATATGACGGAAAGAAACGACAGGTTCACCTATTGTTTGTACTATACTATGTTATATATAATACTGTACTTAAAGACAATAAATAGCATGGATTTTTTACTAAGTTGCAGTTTTTTTACCCTTCTTTAGAAAATATACGCCATTATTTATATATAATTTTTATTCAATATTTTGAAACTAATTATTTTGAAAGTATAAAATTAAAATTGTATTATTTATTTAAAGTTAGGAAAATAAGGAAGATAGTTTATTAAAAATAAATCAATAAAATAATTTTAATGAAAAATATAAATAATATTAAATAATTAATTTACAGTATAAACTAATAAATTGATCTATGGATTTATAGTTTTTTCATAACGATAATATTTTATAAATTATATAAGTTTATTTAAGTATCAGGTTAGTATTACTGTACGTAGGTAGAAGTAAAAAATTCTTTGTATAAAGTTTGTCGGCATTCTTCGATTAAAAAACTTTTATTTATATGATTCTCTTAAAATATCTGAACGTTTAGGTAACAAATCTATCCCAGAAAAAAAGGAAAAGAAAAAGAATAAAAGTTGGATTATCGAAGCAACAATAATTCAAATACTAGAAGACTTGGTATAATTAAATTTTAGCCAGTGCAAAGATTAATTATAAGAATAATACTAAGCCTTGAAGAATGATAATATTCAACAACGTAAGAACGGGCGAAACGTTAAAGCACAGGATCAGTTCAAAAAGCTACGAATTGTTCCAATTCATTTACATATGTGTCTCTATGAGATCGCCGACCATTGCTATAAGTAAAAATTTCAGGTAGTCGAGGCGACTTTCTCAAGAGCGCGTAACTCACTCGATCGGGACTTAAATCACTATTGGGTTCGAGGAGTGACATGAAGTAAGCGTGCGACAGGAGGAGCGACTCGTCGGTTCAGAGGGGTCTGACTATTCGAATATTTCTCTAGGCCTCTGCACCTCATCTTTTGTTTCTATTTTATATAGCCTCTGCTTAAATTGCTGCATATAAATATTCATTTATTAAAGCAGATTTTTTTTATCATTATGTATTCCATTAATTCAGTCAATTTTATTTTTACATTGATAAATTATTTTAAATTTCGCGTCTTCAGCTTAGAGATAGAAAAGTCACATTTGTTATTTTATTTTCCGTCAATATTAATTGAAGAAAATAGTTTTTTAATTCATATTATATTTTTGTTTCAGTAAAATAAGTTTATCATTATTCTAATTTGTAATTTATAATAAAATATCCTTGAAAATAAAATTTTTTATTTCGTAGATTATTAATTTATAAATGCTTGAATAAGAAACAAAATTCATTATTTAGCACTGATGATGAAATTATAATATTAAATCAAAATCGAGAGTTGATATAATATCGAAATTGGACATTATAAAATCAAATTAATTGCTATTACGGTAAAAAATTTCTCTATGCTATTTAAGAAGAAAAAAACTTAATTTATTATTACTAGTACAATGAGGAGTAATCGCTGTAAATTTTAGACAATTGAAAAATATTTTGTTCGATAAATAAGATACACAATTATATTTTTAATTGAATGAAGTACCAACATATCCCTATTCATTGCAACATTAACAATTCAAATCATCGTAACTTACATAAAAAAATTCATTACAAAGAAAAAAATTGAGAGTAGGCTTAGCGACAAATTAAGTATATGGAAGAGAAAATTGAATAGAGCCTTAATGTAATAACAATAAAACATGATTGGTAAAATGTATGGGCAGAAAATTTGAAGCTTTTGAAACGACAAAATGTTAATTTGTATAATGCATTGTTTTGAATGGCCGATCCTTACATTTGCTAAATTGTGTAAGTGCGCATGGCCGAATTAAGACGAAATCAAAGTAGATATTTAAAAAGCGAATAATAAAAATAAGATCAAGTAGAGTAGGGAGAAGGTGAGCTGAATATTTGAAATGACTTTAAACTACAAAAATAAGGATGAGGTACAGAGTAGAAATGGACAATCTTGACTATTTCCACAGGAGAATGAAGCTTAGAGTAGTAGTGTAGCAGATATTACGCGCAGGTGCCTCTTCTTGCGTTTTCGTGCCTACCAGTCGGTAGAATAAATTTATATACCGAGAGATTCACAGAGAGAATGAGACAGAGAGAGAGAGAGAGAGAGAGAGAGAGAGATATCTTTATTTAGGAGTGTATGTGTGTATTCGTGATTTGGTTACGTGTGTAATTCGTGTGTAAAAGGGAGAAAAAGTCAGCGGGTTTGAGAGGGACAGGTGGGAGAGAGAGAGAGAGAGAGAGAGAGAGAAAGGGTGGGTGAGTGGTAGAGGATAGGGGAAGGGAGTGATAGGGGTAGAGTTAGCAGAGACAAAGAGCCGAAGAGTGATAGAGGAGACAGTTTTAGAGGGTAACAGAGAGGAGGAGACGTCGAAACCAGTGAAATATATTTCAGCGCGTCGGCGATATACTACTCTCTTTTCTCTCCCTCTTCCTCTTTCTGGGACTGCTCGTGCCGGGGCAGCGATCGAGAGACGGATGCGATTAAAAGTCTCCAAGAGTAACGGCAGCAGCAGCAGCAGCAGCAGCAGCAGCAGCAGCAGCAGCGGCGGCGGCGGCAGCAGCAGCAACAGAAGTAACAACAACAACAACAACAACATCAGAAGCAACAGTTCACATCGTCCTGAGCTTATAAAGAAAAAGACAGGAGGGAGATCCTTCGTCTTTCGGCCCTCTTCTTTCTTATATTTCGATGCCCTCGCCCTCCTCTTTGCCTTTCTGTCCCTCCAACTTTTTTCCTACTCTTTTTGATATTTTTTTTTCTTTACTTTTTAACGTCCCTTGGATTTCTCGGGCGCCGAATGTCTATACGGAAACATAGGCTATGTCGAGCATTCCCCACTGAATTATTCGCATCTTCTCTAGTTTCTTTTCTTCTTTCTCTGCCTCGCCGAATTGTTTTTGCCCTCCCTAGTTCGTACGTTTTTATACAGCTATTCATTAGGGGATGCGACAGTTCGATACGTGTGCCAAAGGCTTTCTCGTAAATCGATCTTGATTTTTTAATATGCTTAGAGAATCCGGTCGTATAGTATTGTAAATCTCCCGCGTTACCGAATTCTTTCTAAGGAAGGGGATACCTTCCTTAACCTGCTTAAGCACCTCGGCTACCTGTCCTGCAGACATTTTTTACCGTTTGTACGAGGTGTCACTCGACAAAGCATTAATTTCCTCATTAAATGACCAGCTAGTTTTTATTAAAATCCTTCATACGACAGATGTGCACGATTTTTCCTCTGGCCAACCAAATGAGATTCATCGCTTTAATGCGCTATAAGTTTCGTAATTCATGTATCTTTTGTCCAGCCTTTTATCGAGCGAAACAACTGTTTCCTGAAAATGTTAATTAAGTACTTATTTAGGAATGTGAAAATTACCAGGACGAGGTGACTTGATAAAACGTGAATACAGTATCCGGCGATAGCGGTGGTGGGATAACAAAAGATGTAAAAAGGTTAAGCGAAAGATACAATGATGGATTGAAAATCTAAGTAAATTGAGATCGTTTTAATTTACAGGATTGGCTTCGGTCTAATCTAGGAGACTAACGACTCCGGGCATCTGGGCAAGAGACAGCCTAGACACGAATAAAGTGAAAAAGTATTTGAGATAATAAGCCTTTTGAAAGGACATGGCGTGTGGGTAAAGGCACAAGCTATCTTAACCAATATTAAGTCATTTAGCTGATAATGTGCTAAAAGTTTTAACTGCCTTCGAGCATTCAATGAAGATGGAATTGGCCGTGCTGGCGGAATCGGTATGGCGATGGAAGGGCAAGGGGGTGATTAAGAAAAGGCAAGCGAAATAATCGTGGGTACGTGCGCTCGCGTAGTTTTATAAGGAAGCGAAGGGCGGAGAGTAATTGCGAGGGGGCGCTGATGGAGAGTCTTGGGCTTAGAATCGGTGCATAAATTAAACGGACGCATTGGATTTTGAGGTGGGTGGATGGGTGGCTGGGGCAGGGGGGCAGTGTAAGCGAGGGGTACCTTTAGAAGAGATAGTCGGGGCCGCGGCTTAATGCGGCCGGCATTAAATCACCGTTAATCATTGCGAGCCAAAAGAGTTATTTTAATTGATTTCATTAACGCGCTCGGGCTGGCTGGAGGTGCTCGGCAACGCGCTCCGAGGGCACCGATTAAAATTCCCCAGTGCACGGCGGAATTAAAAAGCTATTTCCCACGCTTATTACGAAACATATGAAAAGTTCAATGGTAATCATAGCGCGAAGTACCGTAGAAAAACTTACCCAAGCTGCAAGGGAGGGAAGAGGAAGAGGAAGAGGAGCCGTCAACGAGTAGGAAAGGGACGGAGCGTTTCCTTGAGAAATAATCCACTGGTGGCGTACCCTCCCCGCCCACTCGCCCCCTGATTCGGCAACCGAGCTCCTGCTGCATTCATTTTTCGAATCGGCGCTCCCGCGCTGCGCAAACGAAGCGTTAAAGCGAGCGGCAGGTGCGCATCCGATTATTACGAACCAGTGCTGGTGCTGGTGCTGGTGGTAGCGGCGACGAAGTCGGCGGCGGCACGAAAATCGCGCATGGCCCTGAGAGTATAAGAGTCCTCTGGTTTTCGCGCCTCGCCCATACTCTCATCCGATCGTTTCTTTGTTCGGAACGAATCGCGCCGGTGACCGTCGACGCCACCGACACCGTCACCGCTGCGCCCTCTTATCGAAACTCGGCGGCGCTGTTCCTTCGCGGCGGGCCCCTCGATCGATGCCTTTTAATTGGATTGATGGATCGGAGCGACCAACCTTATGCTAATCCTCGGAGACCAGTCTCTCTCGATGCTCACCTACCGGAAACTCCTCCTCCGTTCGATCATCTTTTTCCTCTCCCATCCAACATCCTCTCTTACTTTCCTTATCGGCTCACCGATATTATCTTTATCATTTTTTAAACGTCCTCCATCCTCCGTCGATCCTGATCCATTTTACCACCAGATTTTCTGAGACCCGTTTTTCGAAACTGAAGCTCTTCCGTTACGTCGACCCTTTAAATGCCTCCCCCGAGTACTCCAAAATATATTATAAGCGGTAGATAATTATTCGGATCAAGGGCGTTATAACTTTTTAAATTATTTTAATTTCTACTGAAACTAATCGTTCTCTGGCAACGTTACCATACAATAACAATGTTTTAAGTAATACAGAGTCGAGTGATCGATTGTTCAATGATTTAAGCCTGGTTATTGGGGTTAGCGATAGGGGTGGATGGGAGGGAGGGTGATTAATATTTTGATCAATATTTTGATTAATATTTGGAATAATTCGTCGAGAATGGCATAGTTCTTGATCGGAAGGCTCGATTTCCATGTGGCATTTGCGCTCTAGCCCGGACTAATAATGCTAATTCGAATCCAATAGCAATAAATCGTTCAATTTGTTCATATAAAGTCGAGACTCGGTGCGTTATGGCTCAGTCCTTCTAGTTATTAGCAGTTTGTCTATTTTCATGGAGAGCGGGGCAAAGGCTGAGCAATCGTTCGCTCGCCCGCGCTAGTAAGACCCCCGCGGTGATTCACATAGTCCTTAAACCAATCCGGGGATAGTCTGCCTTTCTCTTCGTTTGCTAATCGAACCGCTTCCTACGCTGTGCGCCTGTTGTAATTACATAACGGAAAATCCCTCGTGAACTCGATGCTCCAAAAATCAACCTCACTTTTATCGACCAACAATACACGATATGCCTTTGGTTCTACCTTTCATCTCTTTCCCTCTCTTCCCTCCCTAATACTCTTCCTACCGCGTGCACGCGCATACACACCCGTACACGAAAACAAACACAGTTTAACTACTCTATCGCACCTACAACAAAGCAAGTTGTTTATCAATTTAGGCTTTTTCATTATATTTATTTCCGCTTTCAATTAAAATGCTCGTTAAGGATACTACGTCAATAAATTCCTTTATTGGCCGAGATTTCATATGATTATATGTAATCTATTGCAATTTATAATAAATTTTACAGAACGATTGTATTTGTCGTCTCTAACTAGAGGGTCGTGACTTCCAACTTACAGTAGAACGCTCAAGAGCATTAGAAATCTCATATTACCGATCAAATAATTTTATTTATAACGTAGTTATAAATTTCATTAGAAAATGTTTATTTTTGAACATATTATTATTACATTTCTTATTTTATTTTATCCCCATCTTTATAATTCAATGTTAATTTAACAAACTTTATTTTTTTCAATACTTTTTAAAATTCTCTTTTAAATCTACAAAAAATAACGATCAAATATGTCCACTTTATTAGACTTATTTAAGATATGAAAGAAGGAATTCTGATTGTAATTATTATTTATGGTTATTCAATATTCGAAACTATTTTGTAATACTTCTACTGAATTTTCATTCATGTATATCTAATTTTATTGTAACATTAATTTGAAAAATTCGTGTATTTAATAATATCTTTACTATTATGCATCACAATTTTAACTGAATTATACATTTAAAATTATCTTACAAGCCATTTTAAAATACTTGCTTTATTTATCGTGTACTATATTATTAAAGTGACTGTAATAGGATGACTAACACAGCACCATTTAGACTCGAGCAAGTTAAGAAAGTGAATTTGAATAAATAAAATTTTCATATTTTCTATTGGTGTTGGAACGAGTCTTTATATTTATATCTTTATATTAGATAAATTACATATTATTTATCTTATAGCACATAATGTACATAATTTGTAATTTTATTTCTTAATATAATGAAAGAGATGCATTATCGCTAATTTGTCAGAGGTATGAGAATTATATGTTTACGTGCTTAGTTAGCACATTATACTTCAATTTAAGGTGTAATAAAAAAATATAAATATAATACGAAAATTAATTAAAATCGTTTAAAGATAACAATGTTATGATAATAACATTATTACGAATTACGACATCAATGAAATAATGAAGTAGTAATTGATAATTTAAAATTGAAGAATTTCGTGAATACATTAACTTTCTGGAACAAAAAAGAATTTGTTATGTAATTTAGGGATGATAAATTAACGGATAGTCGGAGCTGAGATAATGGATAGACGAAGAATAAGTGCGAAGTAGTTGTAAATAAGCGATAGAGAGTAGCGTCGGTTCGATAATCCTTAACGTAATGATATTCGAGTCCGAAAATAGCAGGCAATGGATATATTTCCCGATCGACAGTGGGATATCAGAAGGTGTGTAATGATAGTGGTGGCTTCGTTAGCTGTTAATCGACCTATTGCTGCCTGTTTTCGCCGAAGCACATAATCGGGCTGCAGGTCCATACCGCTTAAGAAAAACGTGTACACGTACACAGTCGCCCGTACTCGACAGCAGCAGGCGGATCCACGCGGCGCGGACCTCTATCACGGTGGGGCACATCTTCTCCCACCCGCACACTTCGATCCGTGTCTTTTTCTCTCTCTTTCGCTAGGTCTCTCGCCTTCAACGTCGTCTCCGTCGAGCGTAGCGCGACAATAGTACGGTGTCGGCGGCGTGGTAGTAGTGCGTCTCGCCGCGATCGCGCGGAGAGTCGCAAGTCACCTCCGTTCACCTCTCCTATACCTTTACTCCACACCCTCACTCTCCTTTCCTCCCCCCTCTCTGTTTTCTACATTAACTCACACGTATAAGGATAGACAACCGAGAGTATAGACGTGCTCGAACACATAGAAGAGCTCACGCGCGCATGCACCTTCTCTCTTTCCCTCTCTCCGGCCGTCTTCTCTCACTAGCTCATTCCCTCTTTTCTGTCTTCTCGCTCGGTTGCTCTCTCTCTATCTCTCTCTCTCTCTCTCTCGCTTGCCTTTGCCTCGCTGAGGACTCGAGAAGCCCGGCGCGCTTGGGACTCTTTCAGTTCGCAGTCGCGAGTCGTGCGCCACGAACACAAGCGCAGACATTCGAGAAGAAAACTTAGTCCATATAATCAATCGAAGAGAAGAGAGAGAACAGAGAGAAGAGAGAGAGAGAGAGAATAGCGTGTTGCGAAGAAAAAAATGAATTAGACATGAAGTATCGGAGTCAAAAGGGTGAGAAATGCTGATCTACCAGATTAGGACCGAGTGCGCGGTCTTATCGCACTCAATGTTTAATCATCCCTGGAGAAGTTAATGTTAAATGCTGCAGAGGACTATAAATAAAGACAAAGTGAAGCTATCCAGAGGTATAGAGGGGAAAGGCGCAATCCAGCAGGAATCGGTCGAGGTGGTTATGAAGAGCGAGTGTCCGAGTCTGGCGACTCGCCCGCGACCGGCGACGCCAACTTTTAATTTTCCCGCCGAGTTTCGGAGAGCCGTGAAGCCGCTCAGGGAGCTGATCGACTCGGGGCGACCGTTGCCTCGGGACTAATCACTGAGGGCCCGGTCCCGCTTTAGTGCGCGAGTGACGCGAGTGAGGGGAGAATACTTGAATGTAAACTATCAGAACTTGGTGCGCTCGAGGTTCCTAAAGGACAGGGCCGGAAACCTTATCCAGAAGGGGCTTTTGTTTAAAAACGGAATACCGAGGGACTTGTTGTTCCCACCTCGACTCGAAGTTTCGTGATTTTATTAACCAGACTCTCGCATCGATATATAAAAGAAAAAAATACACACACATATATATATATATATATACGGAGTTAGCGAGAGAGAGAGAGAGAGAGAGAGAGAGAGAGAGAGAGATAGAAGGAGAATAACAGGAACCAACGGTTAGCTGAGTGCTCGTGGTCTAGCGGATGAAGGGATCGCTAATCGAGAACTAGGAAGGAAGTTAGAGGTGAGTAGTGGAGCACAACAGCAGATATTTCTGCTGCGAAACAATTGTGTCGCGTAACAGATCCTGCCGATTTCTTACTTTACTTATTGAATAGAATATTTATGAATATTCACGTACATAAGATTGCTATTATACCTGCCAATATCTATTCTTACATCCACAGCTATTTGCACGGCTGTCCGAGTATATGTGCACGTGTAAGTTGCATATTTATGAGTGTGTAGGTTCGTTCATTTGACCGTCAATGTTATAAATGCTGACGATCGAAAGACGTGGATGAAAACTCACTCGGTTCAACGATAAACCCTGTACGTCCCTGTACGTGCCGTATAAATAAGTATGCATGTGTGGGTACACGCGAAGACCGGTCAAGGATAGCAAAGCTCATCGGTATAGTTTCAATAGACCCTTTGCTTATTTGCTACCGCTCAATACTACATATTTAGTTTACAAAACTACGCATTCCAAGTTATAATTCATTACAATGTTGTGCCGACGAAATTTTTTCTTTTTGCATAGAGCCAATAGCTGCATATCGTTCTCTACTTTTAATTACCATCTAACGCAATTGCTCTATAAAACAAACTTTCTACGTCGGCAAAACTTTAAGTTTTGCAGTAATGAAATGTCAAAAAATTGTATCGCAACAATTCTACGTGCTATATTATAGGTTTATTTTATTAAATTACAGCTATACTTATTAAACTTGAATAAAAAATGAATTGCTTTTTTTCATCTCTGCGTTATTAATGAATACATTACTTTACTTTTATATTTTATTATTCTTTTTAAATTTTGTACATTACGTACAATCGTTGGATTCGTAATATTTATCAAAGATATTCATAAAACATCTAGCAATAACCGAGGACGAACCATCATAATCATTTTTTATTTTTAATTTTCCTTCAAATAATTCTTTGAATTACATAAATTAGATAGATGATTATTTTTTTACTATTTAAATTTACAATATCACACAACTGAGAATTGTTATCACTATTATATAGGCTTTGTCAAGTAATATACAATGCAAAAAATATTATAGTAGTAATAAAATTATTAGTTATAAATTCACAATAGTATTTTGATTATTTTTAAACATTGCATTTGCTCGAAACTCATATTATTATTAAAATTCATATTCGTTTTTTATTTTGTATAATTATAATCTATTAAATACATTATAACTATTCTTTACATTTTTGGTTTTATCGTATATTAATATAATTTACTTAATAAAAAAACCATAAATATTCGTTGCAAATACGTTGTTTACTCTTTCGCACAAAAAAAAAGTCAATAATTGCTCGAAGGAAAATCCGATATATGAAAATATTATTAATTGCACAATTTATAGAATACTCGTAATAGAAGTTAGAAAGCTAGTATGGGATTTCGAATTGAGATAATGAATAGAAAGAGATAAGATATGGTGAAATGTATGCACGCGCAAACTGCTTCCATTCATCATTTCGTCTGTGAGAAACATTATTCAAAAAGATGTTTATTTATATTGAGCATTATTTTATTAAAATTTGTTTTACGTAGCTACAAGTTATATAAATACATACATACATATACATATATATATATATATATATATATATATATATATATATACAAATACACATGTACATACATATATATACATTATTTTAGCAGATGCTTTAATGCGATAAAATTGCAAGTTATGTCATTAAATTTTGTATTTCCTAAAAGTATTATATGTTCTTCTCGTAATTTGTACAATAAAAATAAAGCATTAATCGAAATAACGTATTGAAACATTTTAAATTATGAATTGAGAAACTTCATTAAAAGGGCTTTTTTTTTATATCTCTATTTAAGTTAATCTTTATCCTTTTATCACATATTCATTTGAATGATGATTTTACTTTTATCCATAAAGCTGAAAAAATTATTTATCAAAGATAAATAACTACGTCAGATATACGATTTGGAACCGTAGAAAGAAAAAAGGAATTATAAGCTCAAAGCTACGTATAAAATGGAATAGCTGTTGTGTGGGAGGATCCTGAATAATCGTGAAAACGGTCCGAATCGGATATGTGAGGCGAGCACCGGCACGCGAAATCGGTAATGAGCTGTAAAGGCTCGGGGCTCTCTTCAGTTTACATGCACAAGGCGCACGGTCACACGACTAACTCTACTCGCCCATAGTAGACTCAAGTCATTGAAGCGTCAGGAGCCATATACTCAGCCGCTCACTCGGTCGCGTACACTAATACACACGTGCGCAGCTACGTTTCTATACCGATTTTTCCATCCTCCCTACCTCTCACTCCCTCGCGTTTCGGTAACGTTCTTTTCAACAAACATAGCGAGCCTATTGAGTTAATAATAAGCAAGGCATCCCGAAGTCCGGGCTCACTCGGGGCCGTGGATTCCATCCCAGACGACAAGGAAGAGGAGGACGAGGACAACGTGGGCGTATTGCGCTGCGCACGCGAAGGACCGAATGAACTAATACCAAGGATAGGCAACTTTTTCCCCTCGGCGATAGCGTAGTGAGGAGGTGCTGGTGAAAAAGAGATAATGAGAGAGAGAGAGAGAGAGATAGCGGCCGGGAGGGAGTGAGGAGATGAAAGCTACATGGGAATATCAAAATCCAAGAAAGAGAACGGTGAGAGGATAGTTAATTAGAGGCGCTTTTACGTCACGATACAGCTCCTTTACGTTTCTCTGCAAAATGTCGAAAGGAGACGGAAAGGCCTTTTAAAAGCGTCCGTGTCCTTAAATACTCTTTATTACCGAGCGTTGCCGCGCGGCGTGACCTCGTTCAGGATGCCGTACGTGATGGGCGATGGCATCATATGAGCATCAGTGGCGAAGGATTATCTTACCTATGAATTTTCCTTTACCAGTCCCGGAAAAATGTCTAATGTCCCGATCCCCAACGCGCCCTATTTATCTTACCTTCAACGCCTCGTATCGCTCTTCGCTTTCCCGCTCGACCTCTAATATCCCCTAAGTGCACCCAAGCTTCATTACTCCTGACATCGAATTGTCCCGTCCTTTTCCAACAACGTAACTTCCTCGACAACGTTCACCGTGTTCCAATTAATTGTCATTGAGCTTTCATACTGCACTATCGAGTTAATTAACTAATACAGTGCTTCTGTCGATTAAGCTCGGATAACATGTCTCTCTAACTCTTAATTTAATATTAACTTAATTTAACAGAATATTGCGATCGTTAAAGATTTACCATAAGCTAGTGGTATTATTGGGCTTTTCTCTTCCTATTAAAACATTTGCTTAACTAAATTAATCTTAGCTAAATTAATCTCTAATAAGCTATTATTTTAACCGCGACTTCTGCCATCTCTTTGTCACGACTATTTGAAAAAGACTCTCTAATTTCTAATTGTTCTGCATAATAAATGACAATGCTCCTAGTAAGATAATAATTTGAAAATATTTGAAAATATGTTGTTTAAACAAGGGAAAATGGTAGAATAATTTCTTCTTGCGCAACCCAAGCCCCACATAATTATATCATTTTAAGCGATGCCCGTGTATGTGTATGAACCTAGAAAAATATCCTAAATTTAATTCGGTAATAGCCAGTGATTAAACATGTTTCGAGTTTACTCAAATTTAACTCGTCCCGATAAATATGGGCATTATTTCATTCGGCCTTTTAACTATTCGATCGTGCAAATAATTTCATTGGTCTGTAAGAATTTATAGATAAGGTTATAATTTTGAATAACTATAAAGCAAAATAGAATACAATGTAAAAATGAAGAAAAAGGTGGAATTTACGTATTGTCAAGATTCAATACTAATACAAGTTTTAATGTAAAAAGGGCCGGGGGTACGATAACGGGGTCAGTAGCTTGAGATCTGTAATAGGAACGGCAATACAATTGCTCAAAAAAGTAGACGGATCAAACTTGTAGAGGACTTGGATCTGCGATTTCACTCAAGTCCATTCATTTGTTTACACGTTTCTTTATGCTTATCGATCAATTATAGTCGTGTGTTTGCATGTACTTGAGATAAGAAGTGGAACGAGGATGAGGAGGAGGAGGGGGAGAAAAAAAAGAAAGAAGAGGGTTGAAGAAGAAGAAATAGTTTTCGCGAGGAGAATTTGAGGGTATGGCCAGGATCAGAAGTGACACCGAAGCACCGCCTATGCATGCTGGTCTCACCTCAAATGTATGTCCCCGGGCTGCGGCGTTATGCACATTGTATTATATAGCTGCTATAAGAAGAGACATATCCTAGAGCTGCGCTCACCGCGAACTACAGAGGGAAGCCATAAAATGTCTTGCGCCGGCTCTCTTTTACGGTCAAACCTCGCTCCACCCCCCTCTCTCATTCGCTCTCTCTCTCTCTCTCTCTCTCTCTCTCACTCTCTTTCTCTCTCTTCGTCTCGGCTAGTTACATATATAAAAAATTGTGTGCACACGTGTACGTCGGAGGTCTCAATCGCAAACGCGGCTGCGGGAGGCTCGCACGATGCAATAATAATCGCAACGCCAGATCGTTTCGCGATACGCTCGCGCGACATGCCCGCGCATATATGAGCGACGATACGAGTCGCAGGGACGATATATAACCCATGCCTTGCGATACGGACTTTTCGAGAATGCGTTGGCGGAGTATCGCGTTACGCGCGTGCCGTACGTCTCCGACTCGCAAAGAGAGAGAGAGAGAGAGAGAGAGAGAGAGAGAGAGAGAGAGAATGAGAGGGGGGGGAGAGCGATACCTATAGCTTATTGAAATTATATGCGACAAGGCGAAATTTGCCGAAGCCTCGTTTAATTAGAAAAATTTCTTAAGCTTTATTCTCTATTTTAATTTATCAACTTCAGAGGCTTTCTGTTTACTCTCAATGCTTCACATTATATGATTTTAAATTTTATTCCTACTTGACTTTCTTTTTTACTCAACATCTTCTTATATAGACTGCATAGATATATATTTAGTGTATTTAATATATTGACAAATCAATATATTAATATTTTATATATATCTTTAATTGCATGACATGTTTGTTAGACATGAATTTTTAATTAATATTTAATTTAAAAGCAGTACCCGTTGCTGTATAATAAATAATATTGCTCTTTGAACTTAAATATTTACCTTCAAAAATTACATGAAATATAAAATAACTCACGTGCTATACAAAAACAAATGGCAAACAAAATAAAGATATTCGATGACAATTATAATATACACCTTAATCTAAAAATTTAGAATATTAAAAAAAATTATTAGTTTTTATAATTAATAAAATATTTACGAACTTTATTATTTAATTATATTAAAATAAAAGTATATACGTGTGAAAGTTATCTATCTATCTATATATCTATCTATCTATCTATATATATATATATATTAATGTACTAAGAACATGATATGACAGGGAAAGAAATTAATTATGTAATGATTTTATGATCCTTTGGTCATGCACGCAAGCATTTGTGACTGTGAATTATTGAACAGAGTATCCAAGTTATTGATCTAAAATAGCTGTACCGATTTTCTAATGATTTATTTACTTATTAATAATGATTTATGATTCTATGTAATAATCAAAATGATCGCATAAGTACGTAAAATAAGTAAGCTCATATTCATAGAAGTTTCATGATCTGCTTTAAATGATGTACTTTAAAATTCTATATAATAATAATTGTGGAGCTATGGAAAATTCTTCATTTAATATATAATAATAATAATTTCATATGCTTTTTTAAAAAAAGTTCTATCAAACTTGAATGTACGTTACTACGAAACAATATTTTCGTTTATACATGAATAGACATTTACGTTATAAATCCTTTCGTCGATTTAAGATATCACGTGAATTGTATTTCAAATTCATATTTGCCCTTTTTGTATTGTGTAAGATAATATTTATGAGTGAACAAAGCCCAGATAACCATGTCGTTTGCATTTAGTTACAATATTTCGGATACGAGAGAAGAAGATATAAGGATCACTGTTATATGAATCACTGAAGTATATGAAGAAAATTCAATAGATTTTATTTACTTTTAAGTAAATACTCTTTGAATAGCGTAATAATTGTGAAATTAATTCACTTTATCATAATCATAAAATACTTTAGTATTTGATTTTGATTGACATTAATAAGTAAAAGAAAATAGAACAAGATAACTAACTTTAATCATAAGAAGTTTTTAAAACATGGTTACTTTATTTTACTTGATGTTAGTCTTGTTTAATTGACAAATTAATACATTTTTTATTTATGAAGTTGAATAATTTACCAGTTTTATCTTAGATTTTAGTTTATAGTTCTAATCTGGATATTTTAAAATATAATCAAAACTTTTAATGAAGATTTACGCATCCAAATAGGCGAATTGCAAAAATTCAGATTAAAAATAAACATTTATGTAATACTATAATCCCACTAATATGTAGAGAGTTACGTATTGACATAGCAATAGAAAGTATTAAAAAGTGATATTTTTTTTAAGGATCAAGTATATTTGTAATTAGTAAGAGGCAGAACTAAAATTACCCGCATTGATAATAAATAATTCTGAAAATAAAAGTATCGATTTATTTCGCAAATTCGATTAAACGAGATCTCTGGCCTTAAGCACTATCCATTATTAATGTTACTTATAAAACTATCTTTATTGTTCGGGTAAAATAATAATAATAATAATAATAATAATAATAATAATAATAACAACAACAACAACAACAACAACAATAATAATAATAATAATAATAATAATAATAATAATAATAATAATAATGTGGAGGATGAAAAAGTGCTGCTCTCTGCGAAACGCCTACATTAGCCAAGTTTCTTTATAGTCAAGATGCGGGAAAAGAGAAGAAAGTCTTGGTAGCAATAGGTTCGATATACGTTATATTAGTTGCGATAAGCATCGATTTTCCAAACGCTTATGTGCTTGGGAGGAAAGTACAGAGGTGGAGCAGCTATTCATGAAAGTTGCGCTCGATCGGTATGCTTCCCGGCTCTCTACTAACTGGGTGCATTTGAATGTCCAAGGGTGGAAGGATGGCCATATTCAAGAAAAGGAACCGATTTTGTCGCCTCGCTTCGTCGATCTGATACCTTCCAAGAGGATTGAATGATTTTCCGGAGAAATTGTTCGTGAAGAGTTCGCCGGCCGAGATCTGAGTCTCCGATCTTGAGTATTCGAAAACCCGCGATTTATTTATCGCTCGAATTGTGTACGACGCTTTGAAAGGACGTCAATGCAAATTCTGGAATGGAACATACACGCACGCGCCCGTGCATCTACATGCCTTTATCTATATATATATATATATATATATCTGTGTGTGTGTGTATACGCATAGATAAGTTGTGTTGAGATGTGAGATTTACATCTACATCAACAAAAGAGCACGCGTACTCTTTAGATTTTCGCACGCGCTTCTGCCTTTACGGTATTCCGACTGAAAGTAATTTATAAAAAAAAACCGTGAATCGCCAGGTAAATACCTATTGATGACAACAACATCAATGAACGATAAAAAGGGGTAAAAAACCTATTGAGGATCCTCTATTGACATTTTATTTTTCTACTTAATGTTAATGCTTCTGTCCCTTTCTTCCTTCTTCCTTTTAGTGCTAATTACATGATACTTGATGCTGACTTCAATAACTGTATTATTTGTTAATTATAACTATTTAATTTTCATAATCGTCAACATAATATCTTTCGTAATTACATCTCTATTATTACCATTACTATTACTGTAATAATAATAACAATAATCAAGATGGTGATCGTGACGATAAAAATAAATAAATAAACAAATAAATAGATAAATAATAATAATAGTTTGAGATTTTTATTTTGTAATTCGTACAAATACGCAAAGAAATATGACTGCATTTAAGATAGTTGTAAGTTACAGTTATAAAATAAAAAGCTCCGGTAAAATGTAAAAACTTAGATTCTAATATAAAATTGGTTAAGCTAAGTAATTTATGTAATTGTAGGTTGAACTTCCACCGCCATTAAACGTAGCATTCTAATAATACAGAGTAAAGGAGTTTTGTGTATGTAAGTATGTGCACGTATACGTGCATGCAAGTACACATGGATTTTGTTTCATTTTCGCGAAGCGCTGGGTATAATCAATTAATTACAGAGAAAGATCGGTTCGTTAAAATCAATCGTGCATTCAAGTATGGGTTAGTTTAATAACATTAGCTTAATAATAATGTTCTGGTGTTGTTCAATACAGTCAATTATCATTAATTTGAAAAGAAATATTTTCATTCATCTTCCAGCAACCAGAATGAATAGAGCTACAGAATAATGGAATATAAAGAGGATGAGCAATAAGAAGTAAGGTAGAAATAAGATGGTCGCGTAAGTTATTGTGAAAAGTGGGGGGGGGAGAGTTGGAAGCTTATAATTCGAGTGCCCGAAGCTTGTAAAAAAAAGTTTAGAACTGGAATAGGAGATGGGGCCGTCAAGCCGAGTTCATTGTCAGCCGTCTATAATAGAACTTGAAACAGTGGCAGGGGAGAGAAACGGGAGCTGGATACGAGACGCGGATCGGCGCTCTATCGATCGGATCGAATTTTACGACGCCTCGACTGACTCGACCACGTGTCCGAGCTCCACCATCTACAGCCGTAGACGTGGAAAGAGCCCTCCTGGACTACGAGCTTCCCTTCAGCTACGCACTCTCTCTCGGAGTATCGCTCATTTTTCGATCTTATTGCTTTATTAAACCATGTTCGTAATCCGAACGCCGACGCAGGCGCGGATGCATCATCGCCCGTGTGCTTCATTAAAATTTTCCGCGATCTCTATATTTTATTTAGTAAGAGCGTGCATCCATGAAAATACAAATGTCTTTATAGAAGCCCATAAAATTTTGTCCACGGATCAAGAAATCGGCTTTCTGGGGCTGACAATAGAAATCTTTATTAATCATCCAGGTGCGGAGTTATCTAGTTCCCTTCCATTCTTCCTTCGTCATCATTATTTGTGCTAAATCAAACGACAAATGTAAAGTCGAATGTCCTTTTTTTTATAAGGAATTTTCAATACCGACAACGTCAACATTATAGACTCGGTATATACATTCATAAAATCATTTCCGTTCCAACCTATCTCGTAAACTTTACTTTCTTCATTTAATCAACGGCTAAATTCTTATTTATATTCTATTTATATAAAAAAGAGAAAAACTCTATTTAAATTATTAAAATATTTTATCTAATTGTGCTTTTCATCTGTTTCTATCAGAAAATTTTTATTTCAATTGAACCCAATTGTTTAAAAAATATAAACAAATTATAATGTACTTATAGATTAAGCGTATTTTTACATTTTCACTCAATTTTCGAAAAATAGTTTAAATATTTTCTTCCTTATTCGATATTCCTATTGTTGGATTTTTACTAATACTCTTAATTCAATAGTTCCAAATTTATCTAAAACATTTTTAAAAGCAGCTAAATTTGTATTATGTTTAAATTTAATTAGGAATGCAATAATTATTTGTGAATTTTTTTACGTATTATAGCTACCTATTTTTTATTATTCATTTAGGATTCATCATCGAAATTCTAATCAACAAGCGTCCAATATAAATTAAATTATAGTATAATTATATTATTGTTAAACGTTTATAAGAAACAAAAATTAATTAAATAATTATTCACAAAATTTCAATAAATGCTGATGATCAAATGTCACCTGACCCAAATGACCTGTGCTCGAGGACAGTAATGCGACTGAAACTCTTATGACAGGCACATATTGCATCATTGATTTCATGTTGTGGGCGTCAGTCGAACCTTTGCTTATATAAATATATTATAAAATAATGAATTTTTAACCGTGTTATATATATATGTATACTATACAAATGTCTATACATATGTATATAACTTTAAAAATATTTATTAATTGGTTATTCCTGTAAAAATGCATATACTCTTTCATTGATATCAATTTTCAATTGTCTGTAATGTTCAAAGAAACTTAGTAATAAATATTTCTGCACTGTCCGTAACTTAATCAACATAGTATTAATTTAAATAATATGTTTCAAGTGACTGTTAACATCATAAACCATTTATAATAATGAGTAACAAATAGTTGTGAAAAATATTTCAATGGCTTTCAAGGTAATAATATATAGTTAAGAAGTTTTATATAAATCAGTAAATATATTCTAGAATGTTACAGCTACAGATTTATTTAAATTAATTTTCCATAAAAATTACCTTATTTTATATGTTTAGATGTAAAGTGAACCGTAAAATTTCTTCCATTTTCATTTTATTCTTAAAAACGAATATTTGTATAATAAATATATCAATAATTATGACTAATTTTTATTTAAATATCTTTAAAGGATTTTATAAATTGATATATTTATTTTCAACACGTTCATAGTATAGTTTAGTAATTGAACTTCATTTTGAAATGTTCAGAAAAGGTTATCGAAATAAAATTTTAAAATGCAGATTAAAACATAGCATTGCATTAACAGCTTTAATCAATATAAACACGCTTTCTGTCGATGTAAAAGTAAAATCGAAATGCCTTTATTTTCATTACTGTGCATACGAAGATCTTGCAGTAAGTAATTTAGTAACATTTATTTTTAGTATTTTTAATTTCGTCTTTTAATTGCTTAAATTAAATTTTTAAATTTAAAGAATTTTCTAAATCGTAAATTATTTTTAAAAAATCTTAATTTAAATTTACTAATAATTGTGCATTGAATTTATTTCTACCCATAAAAATTATGATAAAAATAATTCTAATTATCAATATAATAGTTAAAAAGAAATCTTTAGGTGTTAAACTTTATATAAAAACTTCTTATTAGGTTTAAGTGTAAATTTTTAAATGTCAAGTATTTTGAAGTTCTGTAATTTCAAATTGAAATTTCAGATGTTCATTATGTACTATGAGTTAAATACATAGAATTCAAATTAAAAATAATATTAATAATAATAATTAACTTGGGAGGTAATTTGTTTATGTATAAGTAGTAATGTAAATATTGAATGACAAATAATACGAGTATCATCGTAATAACGAGTAATATTAATATCAATAATAATTAAAGCAGTTATTCGATGATTTTAACTAAACATAAGGTTCAAAATATTGTCACATAAATACGGTTATAAAGAAGCTGTCAAAGGTATAGAGAAATAAAAAAAATAGAAGGAAAAAAAACGGGGCTTGCTAAGATATACGTCATATTTCAGATGAAAGCTCTAATGGCCTCGACATCCCAGCGCATTCCTTGAGAGCTTGAGAAAAATACGGTTTTCGATGTGGGGAGTGGGATCGCCAAGTCTCACTAGATGATCCCCATCCGAACGGAATCTCCGAGTATTGAAATCCCGGGATTATTTTCCAATAGGACGGCCATCAGCTCAACTCCTATCTTCGCACGGCGCGAGGTGAAAAAAGTTTCCTCTCGAGCTCCTCGGCTTGCTGGCAACTGCGCCACGCGGAGCGACGAGCGAGAGATTTCATAACGTTTATCGGGCCTCGCGCGATTACAAGCGGTGATTAACACCCAATCGACGCACGAATATGCGCCTTTGACGTCCGTTATAAAGCGATTCGCGGTGCAGGCCGACTATCGGCTCGAGGCTGGAAGCCGAGAGAGCCCGACTACTCGTGGCTCCCTGACGATCGATTCGTGACCATAAATCTTTCCCCCGATTTCGCCGCCACCGCGCTCATATATACTACCCCCTCCCCTCACCATCCCACCCCACCCACCCTTCCCGCCCGTTCCCCGTCGCCCGTTACCGTACCGTGCCGCCCCGCGCGACTCCGTTGCACGCTCTCGCTCCCTCGCTTCCTACATTTTCTAACAACTCCTCCATCTATAGATCCTACTCGTCCTCCAGCCCCACCTCCGGACCCACCTCCACCTCTATCACTCAGACTCGCTGCTGGCTACTTTTCGCTATTGAGCCGCTGAATCGAGATCTACGATAAGCCCTTCGCTAAAGCCCGATGATACATTGCTACTCACCTGTGCCAAGTGCGTTATTTCGCCTTTGTACTTTATATAAGAAGGGGCCACGTAATGGGAAATTTTCAAAAAAAAAAAAAATTCCGAAGCTTCCCACCCCTTGTGATCTTTAAGAGCGGATCGGATCCGACTGATCTGTCAGTCCCGCTCTCCCTAAGAATCCCCCTTGAGCCTCCCGCGGATATTTGATTAGGGCCAGAGTGCCGGGGCCTTGGCTTTCTTAAATAGCGCCTTGCTACTTGCACAAGAAATTGGAGATCTCGCGCGGCGCGTATTTACAGATAGAAGGCGCGTTAAAGAGTTAAGAGAGCCGAGTCGCACGGTAAATCGATCGAGTCTCACCGAGCTCTCGGCTCCGTTCGATTGTTCGATGTCTACGTTCGTGTTTGCACACATGCTTTCCGTGTGCACGTGCTTTTTTTGTGTGAGCGAGTGAACGAGCGCGCGTAGCGCTGTTTATGGGTAGAGGTAGGGAAAGCATCGATGGTATTGTTTGATAAGCTTTTGCTCTGATTGAAAATAATTGCGACTGCCGAGCGCGCGTTTACGCTCTATTAGATGCACCCTACCTTTATTTCAGAAGGTCATTAACTTGTTCGCTCTAGGCTCGGCCGAGCGCCATTATTTTCATTCATTTTATCATGCCTTCTTTCGACTTTTTTATTATAATACGCTGATTTTTTTTTTTTTTCACAACGAATCCTTCTCTTTTTTACTGTTATTTTTATTTTTCTAATCTAATATAAACTTAATTAAATCTTAATAAATTCAAACAGGTCAACAGTTTTAATAGACGATTAAAATTTATAGAACTGGCTTGTTAACTGAATATCGTTGGGCCAGCATCATAGAGTCATTCTAGCATTTGAATAATAAATATTATTCGATAACAAGTTATATTATTTTAAATAATTAAGGTGTGATAATTTAAAATTTTCCAATATAAGATACAATTTTATTTATAATGAAACTGTCAGTTACCATTCTGTTGATTACAATATTTCTTTACATAGCAAATATTGACCTTAAATGTATCCCATACTCAATGATGCGATTATGAATAAACGCATATTTTATAGTATGAAATATCTTGATAAGTGTTTATCAACGCGATTATCCTTTAGCTATATTAAAGTATTGTAAAAATATTTGGATGAATGAATTGAAAATTAATGTAAATACACATTAAAGTACTGAAATGATACTTTACCTTTATATTTTTCGTTATTCTACATAAGTTTTACATATTTGTGATACTATTTAAATACCATTATTTTTTTGTAATAATTATTAGAATAGCAAAATTAATTTGTTTAAAATTGTTCTCAACTAATATGATCTAATAACGATTTTTGAAATAATAAATCATAAAAGTATAAAGAATGTTTATTTAGATAATTAATGGTAAAAGTTATTTCATTGTAAATTAGTATATATTGTACGTATTCACTATTGAGAATTTTGTGGATTTTCTTTATTGTTTGAATCTACAAAATTCAACTATTCCTCTGTTTGACTATTTTTTAGAACTTATAATAGACTTACGTTACATGAAGTAATGACAAAGCATATTGTTCATTTAATATTATAAACTGTACTTGATTATATTACGTTGTACGCTTGACGTACGATAACCTTCTCCATCCTACCGGTGTACAGACTTTTTTTCTCCTCATCGTCTAAGTATTTCCTTCCACGTAATAGCTTAAGTACTACAAATTAATTATTCTAGAAACAGAAAAGGTTACTAAAATATATATTCATAGAAATTTTTTAAAATAAGTCGTAAATAAAAGGTATTAATAATATAGAAAAGTGTTAAACGTCCGTTATTCTTATTTATATCTTAGATTATCGGAGACTCTATTTATGTAGAATGTTCCGTAAATTCGAAGCATTAACATATCCTTTTTCTACATGAAGTATAAAGGAGACACGTCAAGCTCACGCGTAGTTGACACGATTATCATCGGTAATTATTAACGGCATGATATGTCGTGCTAGGCTTAACGAGGTCGCGCTTGGCGCTACTTTAATCCGTGCAAATCTCTAAATACTCTGAAAGTTATATAATATTTATCTTCCATTCATAGTTTGCTTTTTTTCATTTTTTTCCTTGGATACATTGCGATCTCGACACCTTATTTGATTTTCTTCAATTAAGTCTTAGAGTACACGAAAGACAAATACAATTTGCGATAAAAATGTAAGGCATACATAGAAATTTATTGTGTAATAATTCGTCTTTAAACAAGAATTTTGTACATGATTTAATTTTCATTCCTAACTTTTTATACTTCACCGTGTACGTATATAGGGTTAAAATTTAGGTGGAATAAAAAATATCTAATTTTTCATTGGCTTAAATTTTTAGTTCATATTAATAATCAATAAATTCAAAAAAAATTGAACCCAATTGTTTTATTACTATTAACAGTGACCCACATATTTCTTATTACAGTTAAAATAATCTTTATTTATTATTCTTTAAGATAAACAAAATTTGTTTCAGTAAGGTAGAAAATAAGTTATATGCAATATTAGAAGCGAAAGCGAGAGGAAATAAAAGAGATAATATATGACTAACGAGTCACTCTGCGAGTGCAGACATTTAATAAATAAGATCGGTACTAAATAATAATAAACACAATTATAAAATTAGCAAAATATTTAGAAGCAATATATAGTATAGAAAAAAAGTATTCTGTTGCTGTTAGAGGAACTTTTCTTGAAATAATCGATTAGTAATAATGGGGGTTGACTTTCGCGATAAATAAGACGTGTTACACTTATGAATTTATATATATATATATATGTATATATATATTTACATTCAATCCTCTTACGGCAATAAAGATATTTTTAAGAATTTGATACATAATTTAAAAATTTAAATGAATATTTTTAATATCACATAAGCGAAAACGTAATGATATGCTTATAACGTCGGTTGCAGACCACCAGGAATAGGCGCTCTGTGATTCCAGTCGAGAGAGATAGAGAAACGGGAAGAAAGAAGCAAAACAGAGATACAGCGAAGCAGAGAGAAGTGAGTGAAAGAAAGAGGAAGAGGAAAGGAGAGAAAGTTGAGAGAATGAGTGAGAACGATTGAGGGGGAAAAGTGTGGGAGAGAGATAGAGATACAGAGAGAGAGAGAGAGAGAGAGAGAGAGAGAGAGCGAATGAGTTTGTGAAAGAGTGAGTAAGTGCTGGTGAGGAGAAGCGAGAAGACAGAGTGGGATAGACTACGAGAGAAAGCACATTCGAGAGGAGAAAGAGAGAGAGAGAGAGATAGAAGTAGGCGTTGAGATATACATGTGCACTTATAAAAGAACATTGGGTACGCGTGTGCGCATATAGATGTTGGCGTTTGCACGCGTGAGATTAAGGAGACAAAAATAACGGCGCGATTGAGAGGGTCAATCCACGCGAGAGGAAGAGGCTGCGTTGAGGAAGCCACCCCCTTCCACGGCCTACCGCCCCCGAGAAATGGACGTTGCGTCGGGGGCTGCTGCTGATACCTCGCGGCCTCGCAGCACAGCTCACAAGCGTCGACGATAATATATGGATGCCCATGGCTGGAACCTGGCCGAAATGTGCCAGCGCTACCATCACGGTGGCGTCGCCTCGCCGGCGGCTTCCTCCCCCGCCCGAGAACAGCAGGCGCCCGGCATTATCCAGCAGCAGCACCAACACCAACAACAGCAGCAACAACAGCAGCAGCCGCCGCCGCACCATCACCACCAGCACCACCACCAACACCATCACATTGACCAGCACAGCCCATCCTACTCTCATTACACGTGAGTTATTGCGAGTCGCTTCCCTAAAAAGGCCGCCCTTAATTACTCCCTCCTATGCCGTCGATATCACCCACCCCACTTGGGCCCATGGCCGACGTCACCGTTCCGCTAGTCGCGTGTCTCATTCTCTTGTCTTTGCCTTCTCTTCATCTTTCTCTTTTCTTCGTAATCCTCACTGCCTCCATCTACATTCCTCTCTCTCTCTCTCTCACTCCCCCCTCTCTCACGATGTCTTTCCCCTTCTCTATCTCTGTATGCCTCCTCTCCGTATGCGTTGCATTCGATCTCACTCCACTTTATTCTCCATGGCGTACGAGTTTCGAGATCTTAAATGAGGTAGATTACGTCCTGATTACCCAAGATCTCGAGTGCTTCGAGAAAATTTCCCGGATTTCGAGGGATTGTGAGAGTCGGTGATTTTTTATTCCTTGGGGTGGAGTGAGGGCGAGCGATTGAAATGAAAGGAAAGTAAATCAAGGTTCGAAGGCACGTTAAGTTAAAAGCGTGTTTCATTTACTTGCACATACTATCAACTCTTGTATTTCCCTTTACGGATAAACTTATATTATTTACAAGCTCAATAGTTCTTTATCGATACACCTTCAAACACACGAATATACACATTATAATACGCAGATAATATATATAAACATACGTACATACATAAGAGCGCACGCGTGTGCGAAGTACAGTTTTATATAAAAGTTAAAGCAATTGTAATATAAGCTTTCAGTGCATAGAATGCAAATGTATCTGAGTAGGTCAGGATTCGTCGTATACTCTACTGGAGGAAAAAAAAGCTTGAATAAAACTAAAGTCAAGTGAATGAGATTGAGGAGATGAAGGAATTGAGAAAATCGGAGATCGAGTTTAGGAAAGTGGTGGAGGAGCCGGAGAATGCAGTGAATGCAAACAGGTCATTTTGGATGGTCACCTCGTCGGATTCAAAGGCAAGGATGTGCTTTACGCTTTGCGAAGCCGATAAGCTCTTCCGGATGGCATAAATCTGATGACTCGGTCAACGATTTACCGACGACGTCCGATCTTACAAATGGACTGGAGGCTGTCGAGCAAATCAGCGCCCCGACCGAGAGACATCGGGGCCGTCGCTGCGTGCAATTGATGGCCGCGAAACGGGAGAGTAACGAGGGCCGCCAGTCTACATCCCCCTCTTTTGACTCACCCCCATCTCGGTCGTTCATTCGCTCACTCGCTCGCTGACTCACTCACTCACTCACTCACTCACTCACTCACTCACTCACCCACTCATTGTCTATCTCCTCGCTCTCCGTGCATACGTCGTTGCACTCTACCTTACCCTCCCCCCCTTTTCCCAAGTCGCGGCTGTTTGCTCAAATTGTTTCGTCCTTGCTCGAGGGCTGCGCCAACTTTGACTTATTGAAGAATAGATCGAAAGCCGACGTTTGGCTACAACTCAATTCCCGCTTTGACGTTTATTCAGTAGCTTTCTCTGTCTTATCAATTGCCTTATCAACGGACATGCTTGATTCACAGCTCAGCCAAGTCAACAAGCCTAATAATAATCCGGTCGGTTATCCTCCACCAGGTTGAATCAGTACTCACCTCTTTCGAAAGTCCTAAATTCTTATAAAAATTATCACCATTTTCCGATTAAGTTTTGCCGTTTTATGTTAATGTACAATAGAAAGATTTAATTACAGCCAATATCAAATTTCAATATTTTTCTTCTTTCTACATCTCATCATTTGATATTTTATGATAAATCCAGGACTGTAGTAGTGCATTACGAATAGAATGCCGGTACTTTATAAAAACGAGCAAGAAATATGTAAAGCACAGATAGGAAAATACGAAGCTGACCATGAAAAGAGGATAAATAAACTTGTCTGGTAGAAGGCAAATAAAAGAGCGATAACAATTTCAATAATATACATAATACGTAGAAATATACGTCGAGGGGATGTGTTTCAATTTTCATGGGCTCTTAAAGTGAGGCGGTTAAACGGTTATTGCGGATCATAGGGTCGGGGGGGGGGGATTGCGTAGCCAGAAAAGCGTGTCACGTAAAAATTGAAAATAATTCATCGGCGAATAGGTAGGGCGCGGGCCGCAAAATTACAGCACTTAGTCCCGTAAGAGCGTGGGGCCGAGGTCTCGAGCCGAGGTAAAGGATACGAGAGCCCTTATCTCGAGGGTAGCCTCGGGCTAAATCAGCCAGTCGAATCTCGCCGAGGCAATCAATAAGGGCGCGCGAACGAGAAAGATTTTGCATAATAGGCCAGAAGGAGGCGCAAATCAGCGGGAGAGCTTGCCTCGGCTAAAGCAAACAAACCGAGCCAATTTTCCTTGGTCTGGATAATCCATGGGCAATCACGGCCATCCACGCGCCATTCAACACCGACCGAAGAAGAAATAAAAAACAAAACAAAACAAAACAAAACAAAACAAAAGAAAGAAAAAGAAAAAAAATATGTGAGCTAAGAGCTTGGCTCGCTCTTATCGCGCGGGAAAAACGGCGAAAATCACCCTCCGAGATCCAATGGAACGATCCGTAGAAATTATATTACATTACCCTTCGGCGTATTAATAAAGGACGCGGATGCATTTCGGGTCTGCGAAGACTTTAAGTATATGGATCGGGCCTATACTGTCCGAGTGATCCTGTTATTAGTGCGGTTCCGTTTAGTGAGCGGTGGGGTAAACGGGCAGCGGGCAACGGGTGGCGACGTTGGCGAAGGTGGGCTGCGGTGGGCTACGTCGGGCTGTGGTGGTATGCGCACACGCCAGGATCTCGCGGACCCCGACGAGCGAATCCCCACCCCCCTACTCACCCTTGCTCCGCCAGCCACCGCCGTCGCCCTCCGGGGCAAATTACGGGTGGCGTGGGCGTTTCTCAGTGTTTGGTTAGCGCAAATCGCCAATCGACGATGCGCCTTTGTCTATACGAAACGCGCGCATACTTTTACCTTTATATTATCGTAAGCGCGAGACCAATTTTTCTTTTATTCGACGACCCTGTCGGTGCGTGCGCACTCTCGCCGTATTTGCTCTTCCCTCGCATGCTGGAATTTCAGCCTCCAAGTACAATGTACCCAGCCTGATTTTTCTCTTTTTTCTTCTTTTATGTTTCCCCCTTCCCTTCGTTTCGTCTTTTGCTTGCTCTTATTTTCCTTCCCTGTCTTTTTGATCAGCATCCTTCCCACTAAAGCGCGCTTTGCAAAAATTATTGAAACGCCATTCCTCATTGCGCCTCTTAATCCCTACTTTATCCTTTTTACATGTGACTCCTTTCGCCGCTACTAATGCAATCCTTGACGATCGCCAAACTCAATTCAATTTCAGTCTAGCAGTCCATCGCTACTAGTCTCTGCAAACGATGCCCCCACATGGAAAATATAATTTTCAGGCTTTTTAAATACTGACTACGGCTACGCCCCCGTATTAATAATATTTATCGAAAAGACTTTTAGCTTCCTAGTAGGAACTAAGCATTCCTACTCTATTGGAGATTTTTCCTTCGTAGTTCGTTAGCCTATATTTAATCATCAATTTAGAATATCCTCTTCTACTTAACATATTATATAATTTGAATTTCTACGGATAAACATAATAATTTATTTCGAATATAATAATCTTATATATATTTTCCGATGTATACACTGAAAATTATTTAATTAAAAGCCTCATCTACAGAGCTAAATTCTTATTTATATTTCACCTTTCATAAAAAGTGCAAATTTCCAGTAATTACTGTACTAAACATACATATTCATAAAATTATAAAAGTTTTTTTTATGCTTAGAAATAGTATTAAATTCCTTATCGCCTGCATAAAAGATTTAATTTAAGTATATGCACGTAAAAAATTTGTTCATATAACCGGCAATTAACTCTTTGACATTTCATAATTTTCTGGACTTTTCACGTAAACGAAACATGTAAGCAGCACGAAACTTAAATTATCAACAAAAAATTATTGTTGTTAGTGCACTTGTTAAACGCTCATAATGTGAAAAGTATAAATTCTACTCCTATTACAATAGTTTTGGCTTCAATTTGTAATATAACTGTTATACAATAAAATATTTTACGTTTGTCCAATAATCCAAATTCAATTGAAACTTTATATTCAATACATATAATTTAATACATATCTAACAAATTGGATTGTATAATTAAGATATTATTGTCCAAGATAAGTAATTAAATTTTGTAAATAAAATTTAAATATGAATTGATTTAAAAGCTTTAAGGCAAGAATTTTTATTTGAATCTAATTTTAAAATTATTAAATATTTTTAAGCTTAAGTAATTGTCCATCTGTATAATTCCATCGACATATTAAGTTAACATAAACGTTTATTTAATTACTTGCCTTCCTTTCTTAAATAAAAATTATTAAAGTATTTTTTATTTCTTACGTAATTAAAATTTTTTAAATGACATATTATTTTTAATTTTTTTAATTTATATAGCTTATTCAAATTTTACCGTAAACACGATAATTCTGTTATATAATTTTTATGATTATTTAATGACACTATAATTCAATAATACGATAGAGCTTAAGAAAAACAAATAATTATATTATTATTGTGCTGGTTTTTTCTTATTAATTTTTAATTCCTTAATTTTATTTTAAACTAATTTTTTTTGTTTTTTTCTCGTAATTATTTTCTGTTATTGCTTGACTAATTTTTTATGTCTAATAATTATGCTTTTAGCAGCTTTGTACCAACGAATTTTTATCTACAGTGTATATTTGTCATTTCTTGAGTAGTAAAAGTTCTCAAATAAATTTACTTAACGTTATACATATATTTTCATTTTTAAACTACAAAATAACTTGTTTCATTTATGGATTGGATAACAGTATCTCAAATTATCTTCAGTTGACGAAAAAACGTCTCTCTGTTCGTCAACAGAACCTTATTATCATCTGCAATTAATCATTTGTCAAAAAATATTTCATTATTTCATACATTTATTTTTCGTTCTTTTTTTTTTATTTTTGATATTATAAAATTTTATATATTTTGATTTAAAATATTGTATTTTTAAAATATGACAATTATATGTAAAGAGAAGTAAAAGTTATTTGTGAAGTAACGTTTACGATACTATATTTATTATAATAATATAAAGTTTTAGTGTCTTAAATTTAAAAAGAAATATTTAAACTACTTTTCAATCGCATGTGAGTAATGCTTTTATATGAATAAGATTTGACAATAGTGTTGACTACTTCCAAATATATGCCCGTCAGTCCTACAGTATGAAAATAAAGAATTATGTCTTGAACGAATATTAGATTTTTTATAGACGACAACGACAATGTGAGAGAGATTAATTTGGCAGAAGTTAAACGAATTATTAAGAACCGATTTTATTAGTTTTTATTTTTTTTTAATGCCATTTTATTATTCTACTACGTAATGGATACTTTTACCAAATTATTTAAATAAATAAAATTTATTTATTAAAAGCATTTACACGAACAGTTAATAAAATTATCGAATAATACAGTGATTAAATAAAGTCATAATATGACAATATTAAATGATACAATAATAAATGATGAAATAGGAAAAGAAGAAGAATGACAGTAATCTTTTACAGTTTAAAGTCACTATGATCTATCCTTTTTCTTTCACAGATGAAAAGCGGGTTTAATTTTCCGAGATTTATTGTACTCATAGTTCTTGATAGAAACGCTTTAGAGTTGAAAATGTACAGCGAAGAATTATGGATGTACACTATGTGGTTGTACAATAAATTAAAATGTTTTCGTGAGCGCCTAAACATATAATGCTCTTAAATACTACATATAAATCAATTTTCCTTGAAATTACAAATAACATTAATAATAAATAATACGTAAAGATAAGGTAAAATTAGATGTGAAAATATAGACGGAAAAGATTAGGTAACAACAAGAAGCAGACCGATTATAATACATCAGAGCATATGATGTTGGAGCTGCATTAAAATAAAAAAAAATATTGATAAATATGGTTATAGAGTTAATAAATAGAGTTATAAATATTAAATAGCGATGTCTAGACTTAAGAATATTGACCTAGTTGAGTCCGCAGTGTGAATTAATCGAATGTGGGGCGAGCGGCTACGCGTCGATGATGTTTTCAGTCATCGGTGTCCGGCTAATCGGTCTCTTAAAAATCAGTGATTCAGCGGGTCGAAGACGGTTGACGGGGTCTCGGGCGGTAGCAGTGTTCGGGCGGGGAGGGGATGGGCAGGTGCCGAGTAAGTTGGATAAAGGGTCGAGGGCCGGAAGGCGAAGCGAGCTCGTAATCGTCCCTACGGGACCGAGGCCACCGTCACGCTCGGCCCGATACAAGCTCGCATGTGCACCTCCGAATCGTATAAATCCCCACATCCGCAGCTCGTCTGTTTACACGGCTTGGATAACATAAAAAAAAAAAAAAAAAAATGCGTCCGCGTACGTAGTGTAACCTACATTTCGGGGACTTGGGACTTGCATAATCGGGCCCAAGGGCTACTTTCTCACAGCGCTTTTTTTTTTATAAAGCTGGCCCTCCTTCGCTTCCTCGAGCCTATTATGTATCTCGGCTTCGTATCGGGCGAGCCTCCTAATCGTGTGAATAGTCGCTCACCTCCGGGCTCGGTGAGCCTCGTTTCCAAAGCTTTTATACGCACTCTGCCATTTGGAGGCAATTTCGCTGATTATATGGCATTGGTAATTGCGTGCTCGGTGACAGTTTTCTAATAGAAGTTGTTGCAGATAAGCCCGGCTACGGAACTATTCAGATACAGCACTCGGCTAAGCTCAGAGTTATATGCTAAAGAAAATCACATTTATGGGCAGCGTAGGCGTTAATTGTATTTATTTTTTATTTTTGCCTAATCGGTGCGTTCTCGCGCATGCGCGCCTTAAATACAGTCACGATCATAGGCGCACGCGCTACCTTCAATTCAATCACTGGTACTGTTCTCTCGGTTTGGTATGCACTAACAATAAACATTTTGATTCCCGTTTATACTATACGCGCCGTTTCAACGTCATTTTAAAATTGCTCCTGTTATGACATTTCGGATGTTGCATATAATTGCTCGCATAGATTACATCATTCTAAAAATTTAAGGATATAAGCTCAATGTCGTACGCTTTAATCGGCCGAGACGGCATTAAATAAGATTTTGCCAGGCTTAAACTCCAATTATTACAAACATTAAAATAAAGTCTATATTAATAATGTTATTCTATTCATTCTATAGAATTATAAATATTGAAAATTAAAACACTTGCAATCTATTGTAATATTTTAAGGATCGAATCTCCCTGCTTTATAAAAAAATCTTTTTCCGTCCCTTACTCCACAAAAACACAATATTACTATTCAAACTTATATCATATATAGATAGTACTTTGTTAAAATTATTTGTTAAACCCCATTTATTTTTAACGGAAATATTAATTATTTCTTTTGAACTGTTTTTAAAAGTATCATTTCATTTTTATAATTTAATTACATTTCCTTTTATAATTCCTTTTATTTAATTTTCTATTTTAAATTTTGATTTCATACTCTTCACTTTAAATGTAAATTGACTACTAAAGCAATCTCAATTGATAAGCTGTACGGATTTTAAATCTTAATAAAATCAATAAACATTCGTGACAATTAAAGTAATTAAAAACTCAAATTACGAGAAGACGATTTTAATTATAATATTAATATTATTATTATTGTTGTTGCTATTGCTATTGTTATTATATTTATCAGGTATCAAATATATCGCATCATTAGAAAACTTCGATTGTCGGGAAAGAAATTTAAAAATAAACGATATTGAAATAAACATAAGCATTTAATTTTAAACTTATTCAAGTCATAAAATTAGAATAAATAATTTTTACGTATGGTTTAGAATAAATAACGTAATGGAGAGTATCGGTAATTAGAATTATATTTTTATGAATAATGAAAAAATGTCGAAGAGCCTTAGTACACGATTTTTCAAAAACCATGACAAAAAATTGATATCGCTAGTTTTCATAAGGTCATAGAGTACAAAGAGGATTCTTCTTAATTGTGTGTCGGTAACACAATTTATCAATAATAATAAGAGAGAGAGAGAGAGAGAGAGAGTGAGAGAGAGAGAGTGAGAGAGAGAGAGACTGAGAGAGAGAGAGAGAGAGTATTTAGAAATAACTATGCTCGAGTGGGAAAGTTGAAACAAGAGTAAACAATAATCGATTGCTGAACCAGTAAGGTGAAATAATTGCATTAATAAGAAAGAGCGATCGAAGGCGGTAGTTAGCGGCTAAAAAATGAATGAAAATGAATAAAGAGGATAAATAAGAGAAGAGGAGCGCGGGTGAAATAAGCCTCCGAGGATGAACTGTTTAGTTTCCGATAAGTTGGAATAAATGTCACGTAGAGAGAAAGCGTAATGGAGGAGCGATATTAGTTTAAACGACCTGGCTTTTTTTAAACAACAGCAAGGAATGCTTATATGAGGTGGTCATTGGTGATTCCTCGTAGAGAGGATCAGGCCGAATAGCGCGGTAGTATGATCGCGGTCTTTCTCTTCTTCGGAAGTTCTCGCAGTAGAGGATGGGTGCATGGCGGGTTCGGATATCCCCTGCTTCCCCGAGAGCAGCACACGCTTCGTAGCAGCGGAAGTCCCGGCAAGGATCGGTAAGGAGATCGATACCGGTGAGGCAGGCGCCGAAGAGTCACGAGCTTTCGTGACGCGAATGATCGATGAGTCGTCGGGCTCAGGGACTTTTTCGCGATCTCGCGCTTCGCGGAAGCGCCAACGACGAACCCGCAAGGACGAAATGATTTATCGATAGAACGCGCGCTCGAGGATTCTCAAGGTTGGATCATGTTCTCCTGGCCACAGTCCCTAGAATCAATCCTCATCGCGTCTCCTAAGGCTTTCGGAAGCTTCCTATCTGACCTTTGCTTCGATTTGCATTCAACGCAGCTATATTTGCTTCTGATTCACGATTTCTTCTATCTCCTCCTCTTCTTCCTTTTCTTTCTCCCCTTCCTCCTCCTCCTCTTAAAATACATTAAATATCTAAATCTAAATAAAGTTTCTCATTAAATATCTTTACACTGGAAAAACTAGGGTGACCGCTTCCTTTGCAAACATCCATTTTGCTTGTAAGAACTTCGGTAAGTTTTGCATCTTCCTTATCTCTGCTTTCTTAATTCTCCTCATTTAACTATTTGTAAATTTTATTATTTGCGTATTATTATCATGGGAAGCCTATTCTTTTATCAATAAACACTGCACGAATAATGCATCTTGTAATTAATTGAGGCGTGACATGTACTAACTTTTTTTTAATTTCTGTAAAATGCCTTTTCGTTGCTTCTACCTCTTATGTTAAGGGCATATACATGTTTTCATACAGATACTTTTAAGAACAGAGCTATTGTTTGTATTGTCTTATTTAAATCTTATTTAATAAGATTTAATGAGATATTTATATGTTTTCTTCTGCAATATTCTGACATGTTTACGTATTTTAGGTCGATACAAATATAGTATTTTTTTTATCAGAAGATTTTTTTATAGACTTTTTTATTAATAAGCCTTAATATTAATTTTCTTAGTACTAATGCTTATAAATTTGGTGTTTAGAAGAAAATTAATTTTTATGCCTTTTTATGAAAATTTATTCGATAATTACTGTATAATAAGTTATTAATCTTATAGCGTATACACATATATGTACGACGGCATGTAGCCATATCCACTAGTAAAATATAATAACAAATCTAGAAGAAATATAAACACAATCGTAAAACACAAGCTTATGGACCCAACGAACTTTTCTATGTTTTTAATAAAGCATTTATAGAGCCACTGCAATCTTACGAAATAGTAGCTATAATTTATAGTTGAGGCTGATTGTTTAAAATAAACGGCATATTCCCGAGATTCCAGAGCGTTTTCAGAGAGCTGTCAAGACACAAGTAAAGAGGGAGAACAATGACAGTGATTTATTAACCGCACCGAATTGCAAGGCGCGCACTCACGACGATTCGCCCGAGCAAAACAATGGCGCCGATGCGAGAAACCGACTCATACGTCAATTTTAAGCGAGTCGAGGCACACTTACATACGTATCTGCCCGCCGCTATTAATGGACTGGCGGAAACACTTGTAAACTCTTTCGTTTCTTTCTGTCGAAGCATAATTAAATTTCAACTATCGACCAGTGCCATCTCTCGTCCTCTTAAACATTAATAATTTTCAATTTCGAATGCGTTTTCATTTTTGTATTTATACGTTAGCTGGTCACCTATGATTTTAATGTTTCTCGCGCAGATCCGTAAAAAGTCAGTTTATTTAATCGAATGTAACTAAAAAGTTCCTCTTCTTACTAAAACGATGATTGAGTGCGTGAAATGTAGCGTATACATGCACACGCTTGCCTTGTATGCATACACACATATAAATACGACTCCATTACGTTTTTTGTATCTAAAAGTAATGGTGACCGTAATTACGCGTACAAGATTTGGGGGAGTGACTCGGTGAAATTTACGGACCGCTGACTACATGAGCAAATTTATAATTGTCGAAACATGGAGAGGTGAACTTTATTTTTAATTTCATCTTTCTGGATAAATTATGTTTTAACTAACCGACCCGAAGAGACATGCGATTAATGGCTTAAAGGGAACTTGGTCGTAATTTTTGTGCGATGAATAAGAAATTTTTATCCAGTTAAACCGCATACATTCATACGGATATATCACATTAAGAATTCCTTACCTACTAACGATTATCAAGCTGAAAATCATTGAAATTTAAAGCCTCCTCGTTCCCTCGGCGGAAGTCGCATCTAATGATTTTCCGTAAGCTCATTCGAACTCCTCTTGAAAACCATTTCGTTCCGTCTCGAGTCCTTCGGTTCTCAACCTTATCGTCGCTGTTGCCCTTGTCCCTCTTTCACAGTCTCTTTATTTAATAACATTTTTCATAATTCTGTTTCTTTAATTATTCAAGACTTTAGACCGTAGTAAACCCGCTAAAGTAATTAATAGCATTAACATCTTGATGAGATTAATTAATGTAATTTATTCAAAACTATAATTAAAAGCCAAGAATTATTTATAAGAAATATTTTTATTTTTCATTCTCGTCTTAAGTTCATTATTTTTCCAATATCTTATTATTTAAGGTCGTAGGAATTTTTTTTAGGAATAGGAGTTTTTTTACTTTTTGAAACCTGCAACATTATGAAAATCATTATCTCTTAATGGCGCCTTTGTGTATTTGAACGTACTTAAATATTAAATACTAAGCCTGAACATAGCTCTAAATATATTATTCGTTTTAAAGTATAACAGTTATATGAATCCGAAATAGGGGAACAAGCAAGAGTAGCATGAAATGTGATAACCTGCTCGGACCTCTTTAAATTTTATTGCACATTTGTTTACACTCGAAAATTATTATTGTAAGATCATCTGTTGCGTGTATTTATAATGAATATTTATAATGTACTATTTATATGTATAATACAGATATTTAAAAGTCTTGATTTAAACGGCAAAAGAAGCCAAACAAAAATCGTAGCCCCAACCACTAGATATATATGAGAGTGTAACTGCCCCTTCCGCCGGTGCCGACCCACATTGAGCGTAGCTGTCAGAGTATATCCGGCCCCAGGAAACAGTGCCAAAATATTGAAGCGCCTGGTAGCGCGATCCTAGCTAGTATCTTGATCTCTCATCTCCAGAAAAAGGAAAAAAAAATTATAAACTCGGAAAAGAAAAAAAGAAGGCAGATAGAGATGCGTGGCTCGGGGTCGAACTGGATTTCCTTCTGCGCTCGTCGAAGCGTCGCGTCGCAGTGCAAAGGTGAACGGGCCTCGCCGGGTCGTCACTTCCGGTCGCGTCAACCGAGCGCAGCTCACCTCGTAGATTTACAAGTTTAATCAGGGACCCGTTAAAACTACTACTACAGTGAGCTAGCTCTTTTTAACGATACGTGTGGATGTGCGCTCAAGATAATTACCCATGTACTTTTCACTCCGTAGCCCGAGTGGAAAACTACGGGAATGGCCCAACGTTCCTTAGAATACACCGTCTTCTATATTCACACGACGTGTCACAAACATTATCTAAATTAACATTTTATTCCTTTCTTCGTCACTCCTTACCTTTAAGACTAACCGAAAGATCTTTTTCTTCATATTTCCTTAATTTTCTGTGCCGTGGCTCGTTGACTTTACGATCAAAGTTGTTACATTGCTCCATTTTTCTTTTCTTTTTTTTTTCTTTTAATATATAATAGCATCGAGTTGTTATGAATTATAACAGTATACCACATTAAAAAGAGATTTTATGGAAAGTATACCCAATTTTCCCTTTGAAAAATTGTAATTGATTTTCAAAAAATTTACTGTTTAGATTTATTTTCGTGAGATTAAAAATTTTAAGCTAAAATAGATTCAGAAAGATACGAAATTTTTTTTAGCAAAATTAAAATGTTTTTGAAGATTGAGAAATAATTATGCTAATATACTTTAATATACAGCACAATAATTTAATTAAAAACCTATCTAAATATACTTTGCTCATCGAGTTCTTTTGAAATGGAATTTCGATAGCCGTTGCTCATATGAATATTAGGTTTATATTTTTATACATAAATTCAGAAGTTATTATAATATCTAATATATATTAGTATGTCTTAAAAATATATTTTACAATGTACTTCCGCAAACAACAAAAACTATAATTTTTGCATTTACTTAGTTTACTTTAGACTTATTTAGATTTGGTTAAGTTCCAATTATGCACATTCTATTGTAAATGCTAAATAGAAATTATCCAAATTAGGTATTTAATAAACAAATACGCTTTAATTCTAAATAAATATTTATCGATTGAATCAGCATTCAACTCCACAAGAGAGTATCTAACGTAATTTTACAGTTATCAAAAAAAGTTCTAATTTTACAAATTCTTATTTATTTTGAAACAAATTTGTAAAAATTTAATTCGAGTAACATTGTACTAACAATCTTAGTTTTGCTAAATAAAAAAAATAGTGTTAACAATTCGTTTAACGTAATTTACTAAAATAAATATATAAATTGAATAGGTTTTAATTATTGCGTAGCATTAATAAATCTTCAATACAGAAAATTAATTATTTATTTATTTATTGAAACACACGAATTATCATAGAGAAAATATATGGAATACATTTGTGTCAAATTAATTAATTATAATTAATATTAAAAAGTACTCACGTTTCAATTAATGAATCGCAAGTTGCATTTCAAAAAGTATTGTATTTTTAGTAAGAAAATACATACGTGCTTAATTTGAAGCAGTATAATTAAACGATCGTATAAAAGAATCGTATAAAGATAATAATGCTTACCCATGTATAAACAATAAATTGTTTTGACACTTCAGAATTACTTAGCAAATAATATACACAAATCAAAAAGTATAAACAAATATTTATATAATTTTAAAAAGCCGCCAAAGAAAAATATTATCTTTTTTATATGATTTTAATGTGATTTACTAGAATCAAAATTAAATAGAAATCCAATATTTTTATTTACTTTTCTTCATAGAAAGTATATTAATTATTTTTATTATATTCTACTTTTGATAAAAACATTTCACGTTATAAAATCGTATGATTAAAAATTAAGAATATTATTTATAATTGTAATATATAATATAAATATATTGCTATAAATTATATAAATTGTATAAAATATAAATATATTAAAGATTGAAATTAATATATGATGACAAAATATATTATATCATAATTAACAAGCGCACCAATATAATTAGAAAATTATAATTGTTACTTTGAATAAAATTAGCTATAAAATCATCAGGTCATTAATCAATTTATTTAGTATTATTAAATTTAGTATAGATTTTTTTTGTTTTTATTACAGAAACCAAGTTTAAGACATTTTAAAGAATAGACTATATATTTTTCATAGCTTGGTGAGACCCGCGTTTATGCGATCATTGGGCTTTCTTCTACCTAAGTAACGCGAAAATTACTCATCATGTAATAATGTTTAAATAAAAATTACTTGATTCTCATTATGAATTCAGTTTTATTAGCTGTAGAAAGTTTTTCCTTTTACGATTTTCATTTTGAATAAATGAATATACAAATTTATTCGTTTCTAAAGTCGTTTAAATACTTTGGAAGAGCAATTTTTAATTCGGATTTGCATTTATTAATATTCAAACAAGTATATCATTTTAGCATTAAAGCTTCGTATTATTGTTATATATATATATATATATATATATATATATATAAAAGAAAATGTTTCAGAATATAAGAAAAAAATTTTATTTCATCAATGAAGATCATCTTTTCATAATTTAAAGCATATAATTTCTATTAAGTAAAGGCTTGTTTTCATAAATACGTTATGAATAACAGCGCGTTTTAACACTAATTTTCAATTATAGAATCACATGTCTACTTATCAGAATTATAGACATTTTCAGATTAAACAATGAACAGATAATAGGGATAAGTAAGATGCTTGTGTGCATATTTTTTTTGAGTTTCAAATAAAAATTTTTTCCACTAATAATATATAATTCGAACGTAAATGAAATTTCGTTTTATAGCACGTATAGTAATTGCTCTAATGAAACTGAAAATTATGCGATTTCTAAGTGTAGGAATCATAAACTTTTACTCTTAGAGTCATAAACGATCATTGGTTTCCATATATTATTATTATTATTTTTTTTTTTTGATATTGGCAATGTTGATGTTGTCATAAAAGCTATCGAGCAAATGTTTAGATGCCTCTTAGTTAAGAGATAGTTTGCTGTATTTAAAGTAATATATAGGCTTACTTAATTATCATGAATGTAAATGAAGATCTTTTGAATTATTAAGCAATCGTATTTTTACACATATAACTGTTGCGCATGTATTGATATCTACTCATATTACCATTGGCAAAACAAAATAACAAATTAATTAGCATTTTTGCCTGACTTTTAATAAATATAAAGAGTCCTAATTATAATTCTTATTGATCATCGTTGACTCATTTGACCTAAAAACAAAAACCGAATATTCGAAAGGCTGCTTGAAATTCTGTAACAATTAATGATTATTTTTTGTAAGTCTAAATTAGCTTTGTAAATATAGGAAAACCAGTCGAAAGAAATACAATAAAATTTACGGTACAAATGCAGAAGCTACAGAGTTATCATTATATTTTGGCAGTTTACAAATAGTTAAATTAATTTGTTACAAAGCCGTGAATGACGCATCATGTCATCATTCGATTCTTCACCTTCGCCGTCGTTGGGCCGATTATCAGTTGTCTCATTTTGCGAGCTCTTCTGATATGCACATTCATAAGAGACAATGGCTCGATTCTTGTGAAGCACTGCTCACTCTCTCTCTCTCTCCCTCTTTCTCTCTCTCCCTCTCCCTCTCTCTCTCCCTCACCCTCTCTCTCTCCCTCTCCCTCTCTCTCTCTCTCTCTCTCTCTCTCTCCCCCCTCTCTCTCCCTCTCATCTTCTCCCTTTGTCTCATTCAGTCCCTCTCTCCGTTCTGAGTTTATTTCTCGCGATTTCTCTCTCTCTCTCTCTCTCTCTCACCCTTCTATTATTTCTTAAGTCGGTATACGTACTGTCTGATATGGTACAAATTGCAGATACCATTGTATTGATGCAGTATTCGCGATTTTCACAGTGATTCACTGTAGTTCACGCGCTTATTTCAACTGACACTGGATGTATACGTGCACAATAACTTCCAAACTATTTGATCAGTTAACTTACTTTTAAATATTGAATATCAATTAGAGTGCTATCAGGGAAAACGTGATTTTTTTATAACAAAACATTTTTAAACTAAATTTTGATTGTTTACAGATGCTTATCTCATTAATTACACATATTATAAAATAATTTCAATAATATACAGACTTTACAATATTTCCATATTCAGAGAATCTATTTCTTTATATCATAAATGTATACTATTGTTTCTACTTAAATTCTCAGTTCATATAAATAATATTAACTAATCTGTTGATATAATTTTTTTTCTCAATTAATCGGAATAAATATATTTTAATAGAAGTAACATGTATTATCAACGACATGATCATGCGTGCATTTATTTAAGTAGAATTCACAATGCTTAAAAAAAATGTGTATAATTAATAAATAATATTGTAATATTACATTTGTTAATTATTAAATAGTATATGTAAGGCTATTTTATATTTTTTCTCATAAAAATTTTTTATGTCTAATAGTGATAATAATTATAATCTATGCAAACTCGTACATGTGCGAATTAATTAATTTTAAACGTGTAAGCTACGAAGAAAATTTCTAAAATAGATAATTATAATTTCGTATGCCTTATATAAAATGCAGTAGTAGTTTTTAAAAAAATTGGCCTTTATAATTCCAAGAATAGCTTCGCGCAGTCTAGGCAATACATTCGTCATATAAAGGGTGTGGATCATAATATTATCAACTGAGATTATTGAATAGTGCTAGATTTTTAATTCACTATAACGTCAATAAAATATCAATATGACGAGTTTAACGCTTTCAGAGAAGTAAAAGATAACGCAGTTTCATAAAGACGCTAAAGATTATTTTCCATTGAAAGACAAATGCGAAAGGAAAGGAAGATCACCGGTGCGTAATTCATTGAACAGGGAAAGTGAAACGTTGGCGAGTGGTAAATGATGAAAGAAGGAACGCAGAGGCTCGGGTAATGCGATACGAATCGCCAAGATTCGAGCTACCGAATTGATCGCACCGACGTGCAATGCGTGGAAGATGTTCGCCTATGCCGGGGGCTTCGGGTCCCTAGAAACTGATCCAACACGACAAGCAACGGCTCTCTCTCTCCCTCTCCCATTACTCAATTAATGACACCGGAATCCATGGGCTCGATTTCTGCCGTACCAAGAAATTTCAAAGGAAATCGTTGAATTTAGAAAGAACCCTTTCATGATAATTCTTTAGAAAATTTAAACCAATTCTTCAAGAATTTTTTGCACAAATTTCGTTGAATTATACTGCGAATACAGTGTTACCGATCATAACATTCATTTAACTGTCAACTTAGCCGGGTAAGCTTTTTTATTTACATAAAAGAAATTTCGCGACCTAACTACTGTCTTCAAATGTCTGTAATACGTCTAATTTAGTTTAAGAAACATTCGATGTATGAAATATATTTAAAATGATGGTTATTAAAAAGAAATTAATCAATTAAGATTAATATTTAACGCATATAAATTTAAAATTCATTCATATATCGAAATTCGTCATTCATAATATTCTCATAATTTTACATTATTTTATTGAAGGTAGATTCAATAAAAGTTACATTTTTATATATTCAATATTATTTATGAAGAAACTATATCTATAGTAAGAAATCATTATTTAAGAATTATTTCCTCTTGTATTTCAATTGATTTCTATAGCGTAATGTAATTGATTGTAAATATTACAGCTAATATCAATATCGCGTTAATTTATATACTTATCATAGATATTCTACTATAAAATCAAATATTTTTCAAACGTATGCATCTATTAAATACATACGTTTCGTCATTAATAATAAATTATGCAGAAAAATTATAATTTAAAAACAATGTGAAAAAATTCAAATTTACATGAGTATTATAAATTTCAGTTACCGAAATGATATGCTCTATTCTTTGTAATTGCATTCTTATGTAATTTTATATACTTTATCAACAATTAGTTTCTTTGTTTGTCTATTAGAATGAATGAAACTGATAATAATAGACCACCGATCGATTAACTATATAAAAATTCTGTATTTAATTAAAAAATTGTCTTGTAAAAATATTAATAATTATGAACGTTGATTAAACGGAATCAATTATAATTAAACAGTACATGTGCAAATAGGGTAAATGTATTTGATACCTATGTAATAGTTGGATATAAGATATTGGCGAGAGGAAAGAAAAAGTAATGAATTAATAATGGATGAATTTTCCATTAGTCAAACATTATTTCCTTCAAACAGTAGAGAGCAATAAAGACATTTATAGTTGGTGTGAGTTTATAGGAGCGCTCGAGCTGGCTCTCAGCAACAATAATTATTGTCGGCAATTCCTAATAGAAAGAAAGTATCGTCTGCTAAGAAGTATTTGAAACACGAACGCATGCGCATAGAAGATCTAGTGGGAAAGCTTCGTTTTAAAGAGCTTCATGGGCCCTCATGCGTTTCAAGTGACGAATGAGATTGTACGGGAAGTTGTAAAAATGTGTATGGCAATAAGGAGCTATCCACAGCAGAGAAGCGCGTCCAATGGCGAAGGTCCAAGCCCAGAGATATTTTTGTTATGAGTACAGGGAGACATTTGCTAATCGATCCGAGACTAAGGTTGTCCGCACTTCCGCTCGATGCACTTATTGAACTGCACGCCCGTAGAAATTCGGCCAATGAGTTGGCGAAAATGCAGGGCTCGGGGCTCTTCCTGGAACGAGAGTAGGTAAGGCTGCGAGCAGGGTTTTAATGATCGGGCGAGCAACCGATGATCTAAGGATCTATGAGGTAGTCAGGCCGCCTGGCTATAAATTCGCTCCCGTCGCCGAGCTCAGGGGCGTTCGCGCCTCGTCGAGTCGAGTCGTTTTGAGATGTAGCCGAGGTATTGGCGCAAGTGACGGCGGGCCTCTATCAAAGCCGGTAGTATCGGCTCTTTCCTACCACGGCCTTTTCCGGCTCCTTCGGCATTCGCGATTTATAGCCAGACGTGTTTCTATCCTCAAAAGTCCCTCTCACACAATGCCAGACTAATCCTACTAACGGCTGATTTCTATAGGCTTCGTCGGCTTTAAGTCCCATCAGCAACTCTTTGGCTTTCTACTCGATTCTGGAACCCTTAATAAACTGAATAATCTCCTGATTATGGCGTAGGCGACTCCATACCTTTTTTCCTTCATATTTATTATTCCTCCGAGCTCTTTAGCTGTACTTTCGAAACTTCCCTCAATAACGAGCCAATCATCCATGCGCACAAGCACTTTTAACATTACCTCCGCTCCTACTTATATTATTCGCCGCAATTTAATTGCGTTTTATTACATCGAATCTTTCTCTCAATGTCAAGAAAATTCAATGAAAATACTACGGATAGGAAAGAATTATCTCATAAATATCTTATCCTACATCTTTTCCATTCAACAAAATTCTCAATGCGCAAACTAATTTTTTGCATTTGGATAAGAACATAACATTCACACACGACGTTCGGCCCCACATCCATACCCATTCATCCATTATCACTCAATCTTATCCTGTATCCATTTAACTGTAATCATCTATTTATCTATAAAAACAACTTTAATTTACTGTACTATAACGAAATATTTAATAATCGCTTGTTTATTAAAGATTCTGAAATTCTTTTAAAACAAGTTTTTTTATTTCTTGAAGGAAACTATATATAATGACTAATAAGTTATCTAAGGAATAAAAATATTTACTTTAATTACACCAATTAATTTGCTTGGCTTTATTTTCATGCCTGTAACATCTTTGTAGAACATTTCATAATTTTTTAAACAATTTTATCGAAATATCTCATTCGCATAAATTTCTTAAATATGCTTTTTCCTATACTCAAGTTTTTAAATTTTCATTTCTTTGAATTTATTTTCCAATGAATCGCAAATATAAGTCACATCCATTATACGCAAAATCGTCATTAATAATAATTTCTATACTTATTCATTATATCTTGAAACTAAGTTTTCTTACTGAAAATGTTGTACAGCTATATAAAGTATAATGTTTGTTATCTTCTCGAGAAATCTAAATCTTATCAATAGAAATACGTTTAGAAATGACAGAAGGATCTTCTTAGAAAACTTCGAACATACGAACAGCTATTATTATTAAAATAATTATAATTAATAATTTATTATAAAAAAAAACCAAATTTACTTTTACTTTAGAAATTGGAAATTGGTAGTGTTACGAAATTCTTTAACTACAGAAAAATAGTAATACTTGTCCAATCTGCAAGTAATAGCTGCTTTTAGAAGGCGTAATGAAGAAAAAAAATACAACTGCTCGTATAAATGACAAATTTGTCGCGTTAATACTTCGGAAAGTATAAATCGCTTGCGTGGGCCCGAGGAAGATGCACGTGTTGTCCGTCGCCACTCCCGTTTTTACCGAAGCTGCGTACCATGATCTCGGGAAGGATCTCGGAGTGCGGCCCGTAATACGTGCACTTGCTCAGCTCCCGAGGGCCCCGCAGCCTTCCCCCCTCTTCCCGTCACCTTCCTCGAGCGACTTGACGATGCACCAGGACTCGCTTTATAGAATGAAACAATAGCCATTATGCGAAAGGCTCGCCGAGTTCTCGGGTTTGCGGTGCCTACGGACACGGGCACATTTAAAGGTTAGTGCCTCCTTAAGGGATATTTATATATTTATATATTTATTTATATATTTGCGCCACAGGTGTCTTCTTTCCCTGACAAGAAAGCTCGGCCGGTCGGTTCGTGTGACTCGGCCGGCCCAAGATTTACGTCCCGGGCGTAAATCACGCCTATAATTCATTTTCGCGCACTTTTAACGCAAATGCCGCGCAAGTCGATAGGCAGCTCGACTCCGCCGTACTTTCAATATTTTGAAGAAATTTAGAAAGAATTGATGTACTGCTCGAGCGCTAATTTATCCTACCTTGAATATGACTACTCCTATTATCTCGCTCGTTCTTTATTTTACACGCTCTTTCATTCGGCTTCCGCACACCTTTCGTTCGACTTTCATTTTGCTTTAAAAGCTCAGCCGTACTTATTCTTTAATTAAGAAAAAGTACTTTTAAATATTTCAAAGGCAGGCCCGTTCTCACAGTAAAATATAGCAAGCATTACGTTTTCCTTGCATAGATCCCAGGTCGGCATATCTCTATTTCACATTGTCAAATCCAACTGAAGCCGCTGATTGATTAACTGCATATTGAAAATTATTAAAAAAATAATAAATTAACAATCAATTGGAAATGCAGGATTATATATGAGCAGAGACTTTTTCCTCGAGTGAGCATATCATTTAATTATTTTCAAATGAAGTTTACCAATTAACATTGCAGAGCGTTAAGTGATGAAACATTCGATATGCATAAGTATATGCTCTTGGTTTAACGTTACACGTGTTACACACTAATAAACATTACGACTCTCGAGATTGTGTAACCAGAGACGAACTGGCCCATCGAACAGACTATTAGTGACTCGAGGCGAAAATCTTAATCTAGACATTACTTCGATTATCTATTATTTAAACCGACTGGTGAGCGTAAAATTAAATTCGGTAAAATTTTTACTAATCAGAAGATACTCGTGCCGGAAAGCTAGGAAATATTAAAGAAAAATAGCGCTCGAGTTCACTCGTGAGGATCCAGGAGAGAGAAGACGTTCGTGCCCTAGGGACAATCGTGGGAATTCCATTGCGTGGCCCTTGAATGGTTCATTCACGGCAATCGACCGTTTACTTCCTCCTCCTCTTCCTCCGCCATGGACTTGACGGATCAATCAACCAGCTGATCAGTCGAGACTCCGGCTACACGTTACCTGGATGTCCCTTCGTCCGCGTGCGCACGACTTCCTCCTCTTACCCTTTTTACCCCCGCCGGTACCTCCACGACCGGTCTACATTCTCCTCTCGCCCTCGGCATTACCCTTCGACCGACGACCCGAAGAGCAGCATAACTTTTCCGCCTTTTCATCCCACACGCTACCCCGCCCCTCAGCTGCCGCGCTTCCTCGCCTACGATCGCCCACTCCTATGCTACGCAATTCTCGAGCACGTCCGATACGCGCACGGCTACTCCTACACGATGAATCCGCACCGCGAATATTCGAGAGCTTGATATTTTATCATAATCTATGAATCGACCAGCCCGATATATTTTATAAATCTCAAACGACCGCTTTTGTCCACTTAAGCTCCCTACCATTAATCTTCCTATTGCTAATCTCCTTGTAATAAACTTTTATAATATTCAGCTGGATCTATTGAATCTCAGAAATTTTTACTAACTATATCACATTTTCTTGACTAATTATATTTTACATCGTACATATATATAAATCTAAAATAAAAGGCCTATATTGCCTGAAGCAGGTTAAAACGTAAAGTGGCATTGAATTTGATATGATATTGTTGAAACGAATCAAACATCGAAATAAGGAATAATCGATCGAGCATTGAGGACTGTATTATTCGATTTACATACTTTAGTATCAAATGAAGAATGAAGCTTCGAATAATGAGTTTTATTAATAATAAAAGAAAATCGAGGAAAAATATAAAATGACGTGTATATTATGATTTTGAATTGGCAGTGCTACGTACGTATTAGTGAGGAATTTAAAAGAGTAGGGATAAATGGCCAGGAGTCGGGTCCTTCTAAGCTATTGGGGCAAAGTCCTAATGCCCTAGAAACTGTTCTTTCTCAATAATAAATAAAAGCCAATTTCGTAAAGGGAATGATTCGATTATGAAAATTCATCGGATCGACACTTAAATCGCGCTCTATCCTAGTGGGCTCGGCACAATTGAGCGCAGGCTGCCTCTGATCTCGGACTGCCCATCAAGATCGGCCTTTTTTTTCCGAGTGGCGCGTGCCCACGCTCCGATCTTTCCGATGTAACTGTAACGCCGATGGGATGAGGGCGAGATCGACCTGCGCTTTCTAGTAATTGAAAACGTCTTCCTTCTCTACCCGCCCCCTCCCTCCGCCCCCACGCCCCCATCGTCCCCATCCCTCGCCCTCTTACCCATCCCGCCCACGATAACCTCCCTCGCGCTCCTGCTTTCACTCCGGCTTTTGCTATGCGGTGCGCCATCTTGCATTTGAAATGAAAGCTCCGCGAGGTACAGGAAACGTCAGCGGATAATTGCTCGGACGAACGAGACAAGCGATTGATAGATCCCGCTGCGACGCTTGGATATATCCTCCGACCATTTACTCGATTGTCCACGTGGAGAACAAGGCACGCGCTCCGGCCTTTACCTCTATCGCATTCTCTTTTTAATCTGCCTCCGACTTGATTGAGTTGCACTATTACAAACACATCTTCTCTCTACTCTAATTTATCATCACATTCCTCGACATTACTCTTCGGCTCTCGATCTCCGATTGTACTTTAAGCGCTAATTTCATTTTTTTTCACTCACGATGGCAAATCGATTACCACAACTATTCTAACTGCATCCTAAGTTTGAACAAATCTTAACAGACCAGCTCATCCTCATAACAAATAAATTCAAAGAATAAATGACAAAATATTTCAATAAACCATTTTACACCCATCTCCCTCCGCTGAAGACGACGCCTCCTATTATTTCAATTTTTATACCTTAAAATTGTTTTGAAATGTCCAGTTATTTTATATAAAGCAAATCTTTTTTCTCACTCTTCCTTCACTGAAGACATATAAATATTATAGGCGTATAATTCTGAAGCGTCTGCCTATTAATTATCAGCAAAAATGTAAATTACTGAACCTTAAATGCATATTAACGACTGTTTAATAAAACGAATCGGACATTAATAGGCATTTAAAGGAGACGAATAACAACTCGCAGAAATTTATATATACCGATAAAGAGGTGTCTAAAGATGAATAAAAATTTTAAAGCGCCACTAGCTCTATTAAAGACCTTTGATCAGCGTGCTTAATAAAATCTGAGGTGCTGGGTACGTATAATCCGTTCTCGTCGATTGGCCAATGCAATAAGAGAAGTCAGACAAGCTTCTTGACCGTCGACTCACGCTTTCCTCATTTCCTAACGTCTTTCTAATGGGCTTGCCCTCTCCCCCCCAGGATGCTGGACAGTTACGAGAGGGGCGAGGTGACACCGCCCCCGCCGGTGAGCAGTTACGGCGGTTCCCCAGGTTTCCTGGCACTTCACTCTTCGCTCTACGCGACGCCCACGTCGCGGGCCTTCGACATCGACTCGGGTATCGACGGCAACGAGAGCCCCATGTCCATGGACACGCAGATCATACCGGTGACTATTTACTTAACGATAATAAACTTACCATCAAATACTAAACAATTATTTAATTTCCTCCTGACGTCGGCATAAGCGACTAGTCTACCACAAGCTCAACTTCACACGAGCGCTCATTATTACGATTAAATCATTATTTTACTTATATTTACCTTCACTCCTTATTGCCCTTCTTATTCCCTTAGATCGAAATCGTTCTCAGTTGTCTCTCCTACGTCTTTCTTTCATACATATATCTATACAAACATTATAAGCATTGAGACAATGATAGACATATCAGTTATACGATTAAATCGGATAAATTATTTTTACAATATAACTTTTTTTCATAATTCTTATCATATAACAATCAAATCCTTTAATTAACATTTTTAATCTCACATCTACTATACTACTTATTTAATATACGTAAAAATATTTAATAAATACTAATCAAACAATAATTATCAGATATTATTCGAAAAAAGCATATTTTTAAATCCGTCGAAAACATAAAAATTTTAGTAAATGTTTTAATAAATTTGCAAATTCAAATTACACATTAAAAAAGTCTTTATTATTTCATATTATTAATGTTTTTATTATTATTTATTGTAAAACTATTATAGTTATTGTAGTTAAAAATTTCAATATTAAAATGTTGTTTATAGTTTTATTCGTAAATTAATCAAATATTTTGAACTGCATTATTTTAAAATATGAATAAAATTTTTGTAATACTATCTTATAAAATATTGATACATTCAATATGAAACACAACAGTAATTAGAAAATAGTATTACTTAAAATAATAGTGATAATATTGTCCGTTACATTATTTAATATAACGACAAATGAAAGAAAAACTTAGAAATGAAGTTTAATTAAAAAGTTGTAATATTTTATATCATAACGCTTAAAAGTGTAATAAAAAATAATAAAAATATTTTCGTTATTATAATTGTTTTTTATAAGATTCTAAGCAAATTCATTTTTTAAATTCAATAATATAATAAATGATTTAGATAACGATCATGTTTTTACAGAGTATATAATTAAATTAATAACATAGCATTAATATTTTTACATGTATTTAGGAACTTTATTGAACTTGAGTATAATTAAATACATCCTTATAGTATAGTTAACTTCTTAAAACGATGATGAATAAATAATTAGAGATAATAAAAATAAACGGTCACTCTCGCTTCAATTTGAAGCCCAGAACCAACTAATCTGATAATGAAAGATACAATATATTAAAAAGTATTACACACTTGCACAGATCCCAGGGATGCTGAGTGGACCGACCCAGCAACGCCTCGAGGACATGTCATGGTTGGCCTCAGGTCCCTCTCTCCAAGATTATCAGCAGAGTTTGGGCCCTATGTCTGCAGGGGTGAAGATGTGCCACCCTGGAAGTGGCTCAGCTGCCGCCCGGAGTCTCAAGGAGCAACGTATTAGACGGCCAATGAATGCATTTATGGTCTGGGCCAAAGTTGAGCGGAAGAAACTCGCTGATGAAAACCCGGATCTACACAATGCAGACCTTAGCAAGATGCTGGGTAAGTTCCTTTTTTCCTTAGAAATACGTTTGTATGTTTTTTCATTCGATTCCACCCCCCCCTATCCCAATTATTACTTTATTTACTATTTGCTCAAAAATAATTCCTCAGTTAATTATTTAATTCCTTTTTGTTTTATTTACAGTATTCAGCCAACTAAATACAATAAATTTTGTTGCATTATCAATGTAAAATGATCGTACCTCTACTACACGATATTTCAAATTTATCTCACATATTCATTTTAAAACATTTACATTACTTCCCTGAATTAATACATTCCTTAGCGAAACAAGAGTCTCATAATAAATTTCGCATTAAATATTATAGTTTTAAGAAATTCCGACAAACAAATAAAGCCGAGTGTAATAAGAAAAAAAAGTGAGACATGATGAGTGTCAGCGAAAAGGTAATAATAATTTACAATAAGTTATTCTCGAGTAGCGATAACTTATTGACATTTCAAGGTATTAATAACTAGCTTCTCAATAACTGTTATGATTAATCAGCTTATGGAAACATTCATGATCGCAGTTGATTTTAAGGAAGGCTTATATAGTGATCTATTTCTTTTCATGAATGATATTGTTTATGTTTTGTTTTATCTTCTTTTTCTTCTTCTTCTTCTTCTTTTTCTTCTTCTTCTTCTTCTTATTCTTCTTCTTCTTCTTATTCTTCTTATTCTTCTTCTTATTCTTATTCTTATTCTTATTCTTATTATTCTTCTACTACTACTACTACTACTACTACTACTACTACTACTACTACTACTACTACTACTACTACTACTACTACTACTACTACTACTACTACTACTACTACTACTACTACTACTACTACTACTTCTTCTTCATTCATTGAAACAAGATTTTTCAGTATTTAAAGCTTAAATATAATAGAGCACATACAGGTTGAGAAATAGAAAAAAAAACAAATAATAATAATCACGTCATTTCTCAATTAAATTGATAGATCAAATTTAATCTCGCCCCCATTGAAGATCTTTTTCTTTAAATTGTATGCCGCTTTCAACTAATTATACCGGTGTCGTTTTCTAAAAAAGGTCCCTGGCAAAACCCACTAATCAAGAAGGCTATTTTTTCGACGTAAAGTAGAATAAGCACGTGCAGCTTTCCTGATGGAAAAATAAAGCCATGAAAAGCCGAGACAAGAATCGCCGCGAAAGCCTAGTTTTTTTCTTCTGTGGGAATAAGAAAGTCGCGCACGGTCACGAAAAGAAGAATTATTATTTTAATTATAAAGCCCGCGTGAATGGAATTACGGAATCCAATTCAATTACGGTGAAAAGAAAAGAGCAGCATTTCATCTACATCCGCGTGAATTGTTTCGGCGTCGGCAGTATTATCCGGTAATACCTCCACCGATCCTCGCGACTCTTGCGGGACGCTCTAGATCACGTCTCAGATCAAGGTCGATCTGCTCCTGAAGAAAACTGCTCGGCGCTCGTGTAAAATTGACGACGCGCGGCCGGGGAAGGGGCCTCGAGTCATTGCAGGAGGGGGGATCAGGAGAAAAAAATGCGCCTTGTCGAAGTAAACTCCATCGTTAGGTCAGATGCTAATGATTACAAAATCCTTGGCAGAAATTAACAGTAACATTATATTATACATTGTTCAAATAGCCTCGATACTTGCTACAATTACATTGCTTCTTACCTATGTATATAAGCAATATATATAGAAGAAAAGCTCATTACACATAGAGTTGTTATCCATTACACATAGAGCCTTACTTAATGCAAACATCAACTAAATTATTTAAACATTACGTATCTTTATTTAAAATTTATTGCTTGTGCGCCCCTTACGTAATTTCATAACCCGAAAATTATCGTTCTTTTAGTAATTGTAATACTTGTAATTAAGATTTTTGTATCGTTTAATTATTTTTTTTTTAAGCTATTATTATTTATATTATTATTATATCTTTTGAATAACATATTATATATTTATTGTAACTACTTGATAATTATATCAATAGCAATATTCAAAATTGTTTACTATTTTACTATAAATTACTATTTATATTGAAAAACACTTTCTTAAAATAATTTTATTCCTTTCGACTAACTTTCATCACTCGATTGTCTTTTATTAAAAATCTTATAAAAAATTGCCAATTTAAAGGAAACTAGAACAATAATTGATGAAATTATCTACCTTATCCTTCATAAATGGTTTCCTAGGTTATATCACAAGCAACGTTATCTTCAGAAACGCAAAGCAAATTATCCAATGAATTGTAATATCTTTGATTACCTAGGTGTCACGTACAATCGATATTATATAAATAAAACTTTCAAATTTCTACTTCTTAATTTAATGTTTATGGCTCTTATAACAATTTTATAAATTTATAATTGTAGAGATTATATTTTGAATTATTATTTACAATAGCATTTTCAGTTGACTTTTTTAAAAATAAACAAATTTTAAAACTGAATGTGTGTGTGTATGCACGCGCGCACACGGTTGTATAAAAACCAAACATGTTGATACAATTTATTAAATTTAAATTAAATTTTTCTGATAATGCTTAAATAACAAATAGTAATTGTTATTTTACTAAAAATGTTTCAATTTTGCGATGTTAATTTAATGATTGAATATTTTATTAATTAAGTTTGGCATTTACAAAACAAATCTGAATATATATATATTATTAAATTATAACAACTATCAAAGCCTTTTTAATAATAATTTTGTGTAATTAAGTACGTTTACAAGGGAAAGATTTATACATTATATTGAATTAATTTATTACGGGGTCATACATATTTTTAAGAAAACTCTTTCTATGTGCCCATATAGATATTTATGCAAGGGTATGAGTAAAAATTTATATGCATATAACTAAATTGATCTAAAATGAACGATCATTATTTTATATGATCGCTTAAAAATAAAAAACTAATAATAAAAATAACAATTATTCGTGTTTCGAAATTTATTCTTAATTGAATTTTTTTCTTTCTTTTTTATAACACAAATGATTAGTAAGCCAAACATTGTCTGAAAATTTTCTTTGACCTCATATAAGTCAAATATATTCACTTTCTTCTATTTCATTGCACTTTTTGCAATATGAAAGCATTTAAAAAGCATTTATTGCCTTTTGTTTAGTGATAATTCAATTTGAAACGTATTTTGCGGAGGATTTCACAATTACATGATAGAATACTACGTGAAATGCAGCTTTTCACTTCATTTAAGAAACTTCTCTGACTATAAAACTTGAGGAATGATTTAGTCGACTGAGTAATGGAAATGTATTTAATAATTAGTAATGAAGTGCGAATTCCGAGAAAGATGTTTGGAAATCAATAGGGAAGAAAGATAAGTCTCCAACTGTGTAGATTTGGTTAGAGGAGTAGAATGAGCAGGAGATTCATAATGAAGAAGTTGTTGAGATATAGCGGTGAAGGAGTCTGGATAAAAGCTGAAAAAGGCAGCTATCTATGGCCTTGAGGAGTATGGCTCGCGAAGCTCGATCGAGGGCTTCAGATCTTGAAGCGCGGAGGCCGGGAACAGGACACGTCGTGACTTCACGTTGGCGAGAGTCGATTTTTCAAGGCCGGCTCCGAAGCCCGTCGGCAATCACGGTCGGAGACAAGGGAACGGAAACGGGCACCGGGTCCGCTTCTAGATCTATATATCATGGGCTTGAGGCATTCGCTCAAAGTTCTTTTGACTTTTCAGTACGTGCGGCTCTGCGTACAAGTTGAGGGCGTAAATCAAACAAGCCACCCGCGCGTTCGTCGGCGCGCACCCATGGAAAATTCACCGCCTCTCGTGGATCAATGCTGTATCGACGCGAGACACCGCGACCCGACGATTATTATGCGCCTCGAGTATCTTCCAGCCCCACCGATGTAAAAGCTCCGACTCTTTTGTATCTTCTTATTCTCCTTCGTTCATCATTACTTTTTTATCTCTTTAATTTTTTATTTCTTTATTCCCGCTCCCTCTCACACACTGACCCAGCTAACTTCATTCTTTTTCATCTTCCTTTGACCGCCGGTCGGACTGTCCACATATTTTTGCATGTGTGCTGATTATTTTCTTCACCGACACTTAATTTGAGACGTCCTACATACTCATATGCAACAATTCGTAATATTTTCAATACATCCATCCAATTCGGCAAAATTTCTGCCATCGTACACAGCTCCTGCCAGTGAAAATTGCCTACAAACTTAAAAAATTCTCTGAAACTCGGATTCACTGACTCGCTCTGATATTTCTTTCGTTTTACTTCATTACTTTATATTCATTTTTTATACATTTTCTCTTTGTTATTTCTTGCTATTCTTTGCTATAGTGGTAAATATATATAATAATTATATATTTACATGTACATATATATGTTCATATACATATATATATATGTATAATAATAACCGATATTTAAAATTTAAGTAAATCTCAAAGTACTGAAAATTTAACGTAAGATAAGGTTCCCTTCAGTTGAATGATGTTTGCTAGTATCATAAATAATAATATAGTAAACTTTTATAATGTACATTTCATTTACATGCATAGAAGATTTAACCAAGTTTCTCCCGATAAAACAATTTAAAAGATAGAGCCTATTGAACGTAGTTGTCCATTGAACTCATGAATAGGCTGATACGATAATAATGATGCTTGTAAATAATAAATAATTGCAATAATAATTGTTTTTAATAACTATGTGCATTGCTTAGATTATGTAATTTTCACGCTTGATTATAATATAACAATTAACATAATAAAAACAAAGTGTCATTGATTAATTGTTTATGAAAATGCAAAAACAAGAATATATAATACAACTACCAATGAATTAGAAACTAATGTCTACTTTATAATAAATATATACGCGTACATGAGCACACGCACGCGAATATAATATATTTTATGTATATGCTTGTGAGTAATGTTCGGTTATAAAGGAAGTCTATCTGCACATTATTATGTACATATATACACGCAAACGTAGCAACTAATTATATTATCAGATGTATTATTTACCTATTAATATCAATATTATAGCCATGTTCCTATTTCTTAACGTTTTGATTATGTCATAAGTTTTATTTTTGAGACTTTCAATTTTATTTAATATTTTTTTTATTTTTTTCTTTATTTATTTGTTTTTTGTCAGATTATCTCTGATCTAAACACTAGTATTTTAATCTTAATCGAAAAAAATCATGTAATTTTTTCATATTTTTATAAAATATTGTAGATTTTATAAGTTTTCATGTATCTATATTATAAATGTTTAATATTTATAAATCGTTGGGACATCTATCGTCTAGATATTAATTAAACATTGAGGCGAAATTCTTTTATATTTTCCAGTACGTAAAATTTATAAATAAGAACCATAAAAACTTTAACGCAATAAAATAAGTTTATGAAAGTAAAAACACTCTGCATTTTTTATTCATTACGGAAAAAGATAGAGCCAGATGTTTTGAGGAGTTGGAGCCATAAGCGATAAAGCGAGGAATTAATTTATATGCAATTCTCGATTATATCTCAATTAAATTAAACATAAAATATAATAAAATAAAATATGGTTAAAGTAGAAAATGAAACTATAAAAGAATATTTTATTCACTTGGGCCTTTGAGGATGATATGATGTAATTATGCACGAGACATAGCTGTCTCAGTCGTAGCTGAATAAGAGTAAAGGCGAGTGATCGATTAAAGAAATGTGAAAAGGACAAAAATATTATTAAATTTCTTAGGATGCGATATAAGCAGCAAATAGATGAAATAAGTCTGTGTCTTAGTAAGAGGAGACGCTTTCATAGAATACCTTGACCCGGACAATTGCACGGGATATTAGGGTTAATATTGGCTATTCAAAGCGTCCATACTTGTGCAAAAGAAGCCGCAAGTAGGAGCGAGTAGGAATGAGTAGCAGCGAGTCGAAAGGAACTCGCACCAAAATGGATAAATGCTCTTTTTTAAGACAAAGGCTGGGGCATTGAACATGAACGGGCGCCGAAAAGAGGGCAGAAACGCATTTTTTCAGACGGGCTTGTGTTTACCCCGCCCTCGCCGCGCCCCATAATCGGCCACTGTGTGCCAGGCACAGGCGCATGCAATCGGCGGCGCGGCAATGCAGACGAGCGGCGAGGGTTACACGCGTGCGAATGGCCATTTCGTGTATTTCGCAGATCCATGCCAACGCGCCAAGTATTTAGTTGGGAAGACAGCTGAGATGAATGCGCGCTGATGGTTTTCAGCTCGATCTGCTGGTTCGGCCACAGTGACGCCGAGCCGATAACTGTGAATTTCACCACTTCGGATCACTACCCGAAACTAGCCAGCAGTATCGATCCCAGTCATACATTACCTCCATTACCTTTTTATCATCGGCCTCATACTTATCTAACATTTTACGCGTACGTTCTCTGTCGTATTATAAGATTAATGAATATTTCAAGATTCGAGCGAGTACCGAAAGCCTAATAATTCATTCAAACTCATTTTTATAGCTCGAAAAATACCTTTATATACTAAACGAATTTAGATAATGCGATTTCCTCTAAGCGTTTCTCTAAATTATACGTACTTTAAAGATATTTATTATTTATATTTTCAGTATTACAATCTGATAAAAATATTAAGCTTCTCGTGAATAGGATTCAATCATTTTTGCCATCTTCAACTACGTTAAGAATGCGTAAACAATGAAAGTCATTGTTATGAAATATTTTGATATGTTAGAGCTTGAAAGCGATTTATCATTGAACAATGAATGATGTATGTACAAATACAAATTATATTTTTTAATTTGATAAAGACGACTTAATGCGTTCCCTAGAAATATAATGGTTTTAAAAAGTTATAGTGGTAAGAAAAAAATATTTTTATATTTTAATAATATTCGTTGCGAAATATTTTGTATATTCGATGTTCAATCTAGAATTATAATTTCTACTTGGTATGTTGTAAATGACTTCATAATATTATCACTCAAATTTTTCTTCTCAAATTAAATGATGTCATTGAAATTCCTACAGGCTATTTATTACAAATAATGAATCTTTCATTATCATTATAAATTAAAACGTATCGGCCAAAGTATTACATTTAAATTATACGTAAGATATAATTTGGGCTGACATTAATGGCATTGCATTCATTGTAAAATTGTTAATTTTATTATATTCTCTATACCTTATTAATCAAATATTTAAAATAGTTACTTATTTATTAATATTGAATATAAACAATTATATTCCATATTTTGACTTACTACGCTATCCAACATTACAAAACGACATCATTTTATCAATATTTACATTCGATATTTATATAGAAAGATGCAATGAAAATAGGAAAGTATTGATGTCCTATTTCCAACAAATAAAAAAATGTACATATAATAATGTACTGTTTTTGTTCATGGCAAAACCATCGACGTACTACCAAAGAATATTCCAAGTATTAAACGAATTTAAGATTCCGCATAAAATTATTTATCTACGTCGGGCAACATATATATATATATATACATTTAAAGATAAATAGAAAGAGAGAGAGAGAGAGAGAAAATAATCAGCCGAAAATATTTGTGAATACAAGACGAGAGTGAATATACTCTTGTTGAAGGAGCCTTGTGAAGCCGAGAAAAGGAGCGACAGGAGCGAGCGGAATAAGAGAAGGGAGACGAAGGAGGTAAAAGAGAAGCGACGACCGATCGAGCGTGTGGGTCTCATATCCGGTGACACGCGTGCTCGCGCATCTTTATTAATCATTCCTTACCGTTACCTCCCTCCCTCCGACCCTCATGGCCTCGTGCTGTCCAAGATCCTCGCTTTATGGATTGGCCACCGACGCCGTGAAATCGCGATACTTTTCTTATTTAATAGTAGAATCGAGACCCTACTTACTTTTCCCTTCCAGGTAGGGTATTTCTCAGTTGGAAAATATTGGCTCGATCCATTCGATATGTTCTCGCCCGTGGGATAAAAATGCCCATCCTTCGCCTCCTCGACTCAACGACTATAAATTGATTTCTGTTGTTTTAAAAAATAAAAGCAAATAATATTTATACTACACGAGGTTCACATTATAGTAATCGCGGCGAACGCCAATTGAACGCCAACTAAATTAGAAGTGTCGAGAAAAATACATATAGGATGATCGATATAAGAAGGCTGATGAAGATTGCTAAGTAACCTTAGATCGAGTTTTAAATCTCCATGTCATCCGAAAGCCTAATAATTATTAATGAGTATGAGAAATGTTTTACATAGGCCAAACATGATTATATTAAGAACAATTTCTTAATACCTATGTATAACTATAATTCCCTGTGAAGCCAAGTTTTTTTTTCATATCTTTCTTTTCTTTCTTTGTTCTTGTGTCACAGTGTCGATCGACTCAAATACTAACGTAAAATCATTAATACTAGAGGTTTATTAAAAATAATATCATTATAATTATTATGAAAATCACGTGTTCATTTCCGTATAATAAAGCTGCTCGTACCTTGAAAAAAATATATTTTATTATTAATGCAATGATTATTAAATATCTTTATAGTCTGTATTATTATTTCTATTATTATTATTATTCTCTATTATTCTCTATTAGTCTCTATTATTCTTTCGGCTTATAGCGATATAAGTATAAGAGGCCACTGTTCGCTATTCCCGTTTCAATAATCACAAAGTAATTAATATAAAATACCTATATTTGGAGAATATCACATTTAGAGGGAATCTTTGAGGCGCTTATTAAAGAATTTTTTATTGCAATCCAAAAGTATAGATGGAATTGATGAGACTGTCTAAAAATTTATGTCTATTTCTTAAGTGTAAAAATAGTATCGAACAGGGAAAGATTTACATTGACATTGAGCACAGTCAATTGTTTCATTTAATTATTCAAATATTGTTTGTATTTAATTGCAATATCGACGCCTCAGGATTAACATACGTCTGCGTAGCCACAATGTACTTGGCATCTATATATTTCTCGATAAGCGTCTCATTCGCTGTTTGGTTCATAATTGCACTTCAAAATATCCAATGATCCCTTCACCCATTCGATTGTTCGCCAGTAAAAATTCACATGTAACCATATATATAGTTTCTTTCTATACAAGTAGTCGAGTATCGAGGTAAGAAGGCCGGGACGTATTACTCTTCCTAATACGACGGCTCGATAAATTCTCGTGAAAAAGGAAGCGCCGTTGCCAGATGTGAAAATCTCCAACGGTGCGCACCTAATTGATCCTTAAATTACCTGATGGTCGATCTTATCGTTATAAGCGAAGACACTTTCCGCCCCCCGCCACCCATCGCCACTCTCAATCTTCCTGTCTTAGCGTTTATTTGCTTCCTTCGGATAGCTGATGCGAACGCGCGTACAGTGTAGTGCGGGGCGGGGTGCTTATGTGCGCGTGTATATGTGCCTGAGGGAGAGTGTGAGAGAGTGAGAGAGAGTGAGGGCGCGATGTGGGAGGAAGAAGAGGAGGAGTATGGGGGGAGGGGTCTTTTTGCTGGCGAGAGCTCGGCTTCGTTAGCACGCCTGAGCCTTAATACGTAAGAATCGCGGATATTGCGGCGACCCCGGGTCCGCCTCCAGAGCGCCTGAAAAATGTAAGACAATGACGGCGGCGAGGGAGGAGGGATACGGCTAGCTAGAAAAGGCGTTAGGGACGAGTGCGTGGTTGCCGGTGAAGTAGAGAGTCGCGGGAGGCTGTCGAGTGTAATTATATCAAGGGAAAAAAGATCACCGGCCGAGTGAAGTGACTGGGAGGCCGTTAAGCTGAGAGGAGAAAGTTGCCCTGAGACGACAATGTAATGTAATGCTGCGAATACGAATCCAGTTGTCGATTCTTGTCCCTTCGTTGCTGGGCGCCACCTCCGATTCCGAATCGAAGGCTCCCAATACCCCAGACGGAGTCTGTTTCCGTCGCACTCTAGGTAGTAGGAAGGACCCTGTCGGTCTCGCTACCATAATGCACCACCTCACTTTATCCACGAGCTCCGGTTTCTTCAGGGGAGATGCCGACAAGAACGGCTTCCACAGCACCTTCCACAAGGGCTTCCATCGAGATACTTATATCGAGACTGGCTAGTCAAAATTGTTTAGAGCCTGCCTGAAGAAGCGCCGAGGTAGATGAATAATAGATAACTGTGGCGGCGGCAACCACGTATATTCAGAAAAAGAGCACGAGCGACATGGAGTCATGAGGTGGAGGGTGAGGTGGAGGGCTGCCGACGTCGACGCGTAGAATGGGACCACCTACGACAAATGATGGCAGGACGCAAATAATACTGGCTCTCCTTGGCTGTTCGTAGCATCGGCGACAAGCCACGATAGTCGGGTCCATGCCGACTGCCACTCGCTATCGTGCTTTAGTACTTCTGATTAGCTCGTAGCTTACGAGTGACGCTGCGCCCGTATGGACGTGTATATAAGTTTGCGTGCGTGTGTATATATATATATATATATATATATATATAAACACGCGCTGCTTATTCTTCCTCCGTCTTGCCCGTACCGCGACTATCTATCTCGCTCGCTCCCGGTCAGTTCTGCCGTGGCAATACTTCGTGTTCGTGCAGCTTGTAAATCTAAGATCGAAGGAAGAAAACGTGAGAGGGAGGGAGAATAGAAAGACAGGAGGGAGAGAGAGAGAGAGAGAGAGAGAAGCAGAGGACTGGAGGCCCCTGTGAGATAGGGTCCCGATAGGCTGTCTCGGTAGGTTCTTCTGTGTACCTTTGAATTCCGGAAGGTCTTTAAGGAGACGAAGAGATTTCGAGAATGTGCTGATTAGAAGGGGGGTGCATTAGAGATCCCGAGATCCCGCTTTGATATAAAGAAACACGAATTTCAATGTTTAGAAGGTTTTTCGCTCACTACTCTCACCCCCATTTTCTTTCTCTTTTCCTCCTCTCTCCGATTTTACTCTCTCGCTCGCCTGTTTTTATCTTTCTCGTTTTTTCCCCCTTTTTTCGTTCTTCTCAACTATGACTCCTGCTATACAGGCTTAGGCGAGAGAAGTTCTGTCGATGCCTTTTTTCTCTCGATACAACTGCCTCGGTGTTTTGGAATGTATTTCATCGTGCCTCTACTTCTCTTTTTGTCCAATCTTACAGCTTATGCCGCTGTTAATCAACGACCAAATAGTATGGGTAAATTAAAAGCATTGAAATTATCGACTAGCAGAATGTTTCTAATGACTAAATCCGTGAAAAAGTTTTATTTTTTTTGCTAATGATCTAAAAATATTTAATCGAGAGGCAAAACCTATCGGCCCGATTCAATGACAACGTACACTTGTTAATATTTTATCCTTTTAAATGGTTTGGGGTAATATATAGCTTTCACAACTATTTATTAAGATGTCTTGAAATACCTTAGAACATCCGTGACTTGTAAAATAACGTTAAAACATACCATATAAAATGATTTTTATTTTTCTTCTTTCTAATTAAAAAAATATTTATTGAAAATAGAAGTTATACCTGCTAATCACATATAAGAAAACTAACAATATAAGAAAATCATTATTTTTTAATTATAAAAAAAATTTTTATTTAATATTTATAATAGCTTTGGTATTAAAATAGTTATAGACAATGTAATTTATCTTTGAAATATCAAGAATAAAGCTTAGCTATCAAGTATTTTAAATTTGATTAGAGTAGTTGGTAAAAAATCAAGTTTATTTATTAAAAAGGTAATAAAATTTTCATTGTCAACAGTTTATAGTCTTTGCTATTGGTAGAGAAAAGGTCAATAATTTCATTTGTAACTTCGATAATCGAACCATAAGCACTACGGACGTTACATTAAAATTGAATGTTGCGTTTTACTAACCATAAAGGTACATACTTTTCACTCTTTAACCATTCTCATAATTCGATCACCAAGAAATATTATTGGGTCAAAGAAACTTTTTATCGTCTGACTATAAACACAACAATATAAGTGTTAATAAAGGAATTAATTTTTAAGTGATGCATATTGCATATATCCAGACTAACGAATTGAAATCGATCGATCGCGAAAGAAGGGAAAATGAGATATAGCTGGTCTTGGACAGGACGCGCTAAAAAATAGTGACGATGCACATTAATCGAGCGCATGTATTTTTGCCTTTTCGACAGTAGGAGACTGTACTGGCCTCTGTATTGCCATTCAAACGATGAAAAGAGTAATAGAGGAAGTGAGTAACGCGAATTGAGCAATTGTGATTTTTTATAGCTCGAGTCTCTTATTCGTTAGATTCAAGTGGCGACTGAGATTTAGAGAGTACGAGTGAGGTGATAGAACACTGATACAGAGATAGAGAGAGAGAGAGAGAGAGAGAGAGAGAGAGAGAGAGAGAGAGAGCTAAAGAGCAAGAGGAGAATGTCGTAACCGTAAAACGTAGGACAGAACGGGACGTCCAATAATTGCGTATACATATAAAATGAGCTGAAGGGACGAGCCGAAGACGAATGGTCGTGGCTGAGTCGAGTCCAAAGCTCGCGCGAATTGTTTCTCGGCTTTTTTCCCACCTCTTTCTTTCTTTCTTCATCTGCTTTCCTTTCTTTTTACCTCACGGCTCACAAATGCATGAACAATTAAAACTCAAACTCAAGCGCAGTTCCTGGAATTACACGGCTACGCTTTTTACGCCCATCCTTTAGCGCTTACTTATACATTTATTTATCGAAGGCTCCAGTACGCGACGATTCTTCATTTAGGCTTAAGTGATAATATTTGATGAGAACGCGAGGACATTCGTTCGGATTCTTCATCGGTTTTATAAAAGCAGTTTAAACATTTCCTCGAAGCTTCAAATAATCTTTTCTAACAATTTATTTTGTCATTTATGGCTGCGCTAATGATTTAAGGACATCGATACCTATTGTTTTCTCCCGTTCAATTAATATATAATGTTATTGCTTAAGCATTTATATTTATGATCAAGCGTAGTGAGTTTATGTGCACTTGTAAGTTAAAAACTTAATAACATTGGTAAGCTGTCGAGCGGAATCGAGTCTATCGAGCAGAAAAGATCATTATTTTGGAAGGCAACGAATTGAGCTTGAAGATGTAGATCATGCGATAAGGGAGAGGGTATTTAAAAGTTTTTAGCGGCTTCGCGGGCTTTCGAAACAAAAATAAGATGTTGGGCGTTTATTAAAGCTTGATCGTCTGCTTGACTCGCAGCCCTATGCTGCAATAGGAAAAAGTGCGACTGAAGGAGTGTAGATGGTGAGAGCGGCCAAGCGATTGCACCGCTCCGGGTGCAGGAGGATAATATTTGTAGAGAAAGGAGCGTGATGGAAAGGGGGTGGGCCGGGTGAGGCGAACAATAATCAGGCGCAGGAGCGTGGCGCGCTCCTTGGATGCATAGAATGCCAGGTAATGAGGTGGAGCCGAGCGGCCGCACCCTTTGCGCCTTCCTCCGAGTGGCGACCCACCTCTGAGCACGGGGAAGGCGAAGCCCAAGGCGACGTCCCGGCCCGAGGCTCTGATGACGCGCCCGAACCTCGCTGCCTCGATCGAACCTGAATTTTCCCGATCTGGAACTTACCTCGGCCCGTACATTCTTCATCCCAACGTTCTACTGACTTTCAAGCTTCCCTACACCACCTTCCCCAAGATAATTACATTTTTTCATGATTTTAATCTTCGTCGATATCCTTCTTTATGTATATGCGATACATACTCCCAGTTAATGGATATTCAAAATATACATCTGCGATATTTATGCGAATATCTTCTCTTATAAATAAACTCGTTGGACTTCTTACCTCTATTATTTCTGACTTAATAATTAATATCCCCCATAATCCCTATGATGATAATTCTATGCTTCGATTCACTACAAAATTAGTCTTTTGTATACAAATTAAATTATATTACAAGTACACTTGATCGAAAAATAGGCACATTAAATATTATTATTTAATATTTAACGAGTCTCGCCAAAAATAATAAGTATACCAGCAGAAGAAAAACTTTTTGATATTTCTCTCTCTCCCTCCCTCTCTCACTCTCCAACTTTCTCTCTCTCTCTCTCTCTCTCTCTCTCTCTCCATCTGTATCTTGATATTTATGAATATATAATTATTAGTTAATATTATTAAAATATATGAATTTTAACGTACATTATATTAAACTTTTATTTTACATTTCTTCTAGAATTTCACAATCTGGATTTTAAAAATTTCTTATAAATTATGTTTTTAAATTAAACAATAAAATCAGACTATACAAATTAAAAGGCTAGTAATTTAATGAATGATCTTATGCATTCATACGTTATTCACAAGTAAACATATTTAAAATCCGAGATATTAAAGTACTACCTCTTGGAGATTTGAATGCGTTGAAATAGAAACATTCATAAGTGCTTACATTTACCAGAAAACAAATATTCATAGAATGTAGTCGTAAAGATCTGTTGTACACTTTAATGTAGAGAAAGTAGTACAACACTAATAGTATGTACTTCAATCAAGTTTTTAATAATATTATTTAATAAAATGATATCATCGATTAAAGCCATTTGACTTAAGTTTAATATAATTAGATTTATAAACCTTTTCGCTATTATATAATAGTTTCAGAAGTATTTTAATAGAACAAGCTGCATAATTAATTTTCTCCCATAATAGCATCTGATTAGAATCTTTCTAACGTAAAAAAAATTAAAGATAATATATAAGTTCAAACACTTAAGATATTTATTAATAGTTATCTTACCGCGTTAAGTTAAATTCAGATAATAAATCAGATTATGTCATGGTATTTAAATTATCATAATTCTTAATAAATTTGTTGATAATATATTAAACTAGCATTATGTACGTTATATCACAATCGGTTGGACTCGTTCTAAGTGATTTATTTGGCAGTCATCCATAAGAGCGCATTCATTTTTTAAACTTTTTTATCAGACATAATTTATAATATACATTACAAATGTTAATGGTTCTGGACTTTGGTATCATTTACGATACCAAAGTCCATAGGATAAGTACAAACTCTGGCTTAAATAATCTATATTGACAATTTATAATTTTTGTGAGATAAAAAAGGATTTAAGGAAAAAAAAGAGGTTTTGCTCATTCGTAATATCATTGATTCTTCAAGAATTTTCTTAACTAAGATGAAGAGCTACTTACTTGACTGGAGAAGCCAAGATTCAATCTCTACTCAGTGCATCTTAAACGAGTGAAAATGCCGATGCATCTGAAATGCGTACGTTCGTCAGCTTTATGACTTCATATATGAGGACTCAGGGCGGGAGGCGAACGTCATAATTCAAGTAGCTTGATGGCAGAAGAACATTTGGGACGCTCTCCTTTGTTCGGCTCTGTTGGCGCGTGTACGAGAACTCGTGTCCAACTCGTGCGGCTCCGTCTCCCTCCCAGGTTCATCAGATTCTCACGTTTTTTTGTTTTTTTTATTTTTTTCTTAATCAATTTATTATTTACAAGTGACGCTGGTTGTTCCTTAAACCTTGTTACAACTTATGGCCGATTCTTTTTTTATTACCAATTAATCCAACTATTTATATACTGTAACAACTTATGAGAGCTTACAATTATGAATAGCTAATCGTTAATGACGCTTAATGCATTGTCAACCTTATAATTGAAAAAGATATGCATTTCTGAATTAAACAGAAAAGAAAATTAAAAATTTGTTATTGATTACGGTCATACCTTTCGTTCATTTTCGTCTGTATATCTACCCTGGTTTTTCACTCTTGTAATGATAGTACCAAGACCATTTTTAATATAATACCATAAGAATAAAATATAATTTATTATAAAACATAAAACAAAAGAAAAATGTGCTTCATAGTTATCCATAGAAATAATCCACAGGATTAGAAAATTAAAGTTCTCATAAAATCATTGACTTTATAAATGCCATACATAATAAAATAATAGTGGAAATAAGTTCGTTTAAGATAAGTAAATAAAAGTTGTCAGACACAGAATTAGTAATTTCAAGGCTATTGGAATTATTATAAGAGATTTCATAATGAATCGATGCACAATTAAGATTGAATTGAAAGATTATTAATTATGTTTTGCGATGCAATGAAAGGTGTAAAAATATTATGACTGAAAAACAAACGTTCGAGAATTAGGTTTACATTTCAGCCTAAGATAAGAATTCAAATGAAATGATTGTAATTTGTTGTGAATTCAAGTAATCCTATAGATTCACGCAAAAGATTAGTGAAGCAACAACTCCCTGCTATCGAATAAAATAACAGAGCAAGGGTTCAAGGTGCTAAGAGCCCTTAAAAACAGCACCAAGTGTAAATGCTTGTGTTAGAAGTGTTGACGCGGGGTTGTAAGAGACAGGTGAAGCTAATCGCTCTTCCGTTAAACGAAGGGGATTCTTCTCTATGCATGAGGATCGAGCTGTCCTCACGTATCCCACCAGATCATTATAGGCAGACGCACACGAGCTCACGGGCTTCGGGGCATGAATAAATACACAAAAAGCGACCTCGGACTCGACGGAGCGCGTCGCGCGATTCAACGACGACGTTTCGAATATGTATGTACGGCGGTTATTAGTGGCGAGCGTGAAGAGAAGGACAACGAGTGAGCCCCTCGTGAGGAGAGCACCGACTTTTCGGCAAGGTTATGACGCGTTGCACTTATACCCGCACTTTTATCCGAGCGCGATTCGCGGAACGTGAAACCGCCCGAGGATTTGCGACTGAAGAAGTATCCTTGACTAATCCTGGATCGTGCTAATCGGTGCGTTTATAATTGAAGTACCGTAAGAGGCGCATCCGGAAGTTGACCCCCGTGCTTTTCATATTCAAGTTCTTGGTAGGGTTTGGGTTACGATGAAACCGCACTACAATTTTTACGGGAAACTCCCTCGCGCATACGACAAAATCCTGTTCCCCATAATCAAATATCTTTCTCCTTCGCTTGTCAAAGTATTTAATATTTCAAAGCTTCGTATTTCACGGTATTATTATTTTATATTTACAGCCTCGAGTTATGCTGTTTTTTGTTTATGCGATAAAGCAAAACGTATTAACAGTTAAATGTGCCAACTTAAAGGATTTTTTTACACTCTATTTATGGCGGAGAAACAACAAACATGTTTATCAGAGTTCTTAACTACTCTCCACTACGTTATACTATTTTAATTTGAAAGCTATTCAGTTATTATAGGGCATAAAGATAGCGGAGAGAAAATATAGAATATAGCTAGGATTTTTACAATAATTAATATTACGTTTTATATCGTTCTCATTATGTTTTTATAAATTTAACATTATCGTTGTTATTGTTACCTCTACTATTATTATTGTTGTAGTAGTTGTTGTTGTTGTTTTTGTTATTTAATTTGTTATTACCATTACTACTACTATTACTATTACTATTACTATTACTATTACTATTACTATTACTATTACTATTACTATTACTATTACTATTACTATTACTATTACTATTACTATTACTATTACTATTACTATTACTAATCGAAAATTTCGGCTCCGCAAGTAGTTAACCAGAAATTTAAAAAATAAAAATATATGAGTTTATTATTTCTCTCGATTTTTAATGTCTTATTAAAATCATAAATCCGTCAACGGTATTGAAATATTTGTTTAATTTATGCATTTTGCTATTAAGAATGGATAATTATAAAAATATAAAAGTCGTATTTGCGGCAGACGAGGATGACTAGAGGGAAGGTTTAGCTCTTAAATATATTATACGGTGATAATCTATATTCAGTAATTTTTTGTATTAGCTTAGTACTTTATAACAATATCAATTGCTTTGACGTTAATTTCAGTTAAAACTGCATAAGAAACGTACTTTTACACATTAAACGACACTATGAAACTTAATGTTCGTTGGCAAAAACGAGACTCTTAAATCACGCGTTACAAAATAAAGCTCCTACAATACGGTCGAATAAGCGTAAAATATTAATTAGGAAAACAAGAGGCTGCCGAAGTCAAGCCCGCACCTATACGGCCTGCAAAAAAGAGAGTATAGGTAGGAGCGAAAGGAAGAAAGGAAAAAAAGGGACAAAAGGGGATCAGAGAGCTTCTCCGAAAGAAAAAAAGGGAGTATCAGTGGGGCGATGGTTTTCGGGGCAGAGGTAGAGGGAAGAGAAAGAGAGGTAAAAGGTGTGCATGTATGTAGGCGCATGAAGTCGCGAGGGATGCAAGTGAAAAAAGATAGTAAGATGAAAAGTGGAGAAAGAATAAAGAAAAAAGGAAAAATAAAAAGTAGGGAATGCAAGAAAGAGACAGAAGAAGGAAGAGAGGCTTACATCGGGAGGGCAGAATTGCTAGCGCGGACTCGTACACCCCGCCCAGCTCGAGTCGCCCACTGTCACCATTAATAATACGTCTCTCCCATGCCGTGATGTATCTCATCTCGAGTTTCGAGCTTTTCTCTCTCTCTCTCTCTTTCTCTCTTTCTTCTCTCTCTCTCTCTCTCTCACACACACACACTGCCTTGCCCCGGAGCACCGATCCTCTCTTTCTCTTCATGCTTTACTCGCCGGTGTTTAGCTTTCAGTGTTAAGGCTACGCGAAGCGTGTATGCCCGGGAGATCTTGCTCTCCTTCTCCTTCTCCTTCTCCTCCTCCTCCTCCTTTTACTTCCTGTTCTTCTTCTTTTTCTTCCTCCTTTTCTCTTTCTTGCCATATCGGCAAACACGTCCGTGTGGTCGAGAGAAAACGAAATAAATCGAGAGAGAATGAGAGAGAGAGAAAGAGAGAGAGAGACCAGGATGTTCGTTTATAGGGCCAACGGAAGGCATGAAGCATAACCCGGACGACGAGAATTTTCCATAGCGCGATCCCCGCGTCCGAAACGCAGGGAAATAGAAAGCGTCCGTGATTATTGGCTTATTCATCGGACGCCTCTGACCTTTCCAATTTCCTGGCGCGCCTTCGCTCAGCTGCGATTCTAGCCTCAACACTGATTTCTGTCATTTGCTCTCGGGTAATTACTCCTCCGGCCGCTCTTACCTCGGCTCGTAACGCTTACTCCATATCCCCGTTCCAGCTCTCCGCTTTGCTGAACTTTATTGTAACTTTAATTACGATTAATGTACTAAGCTGATGAAATAATTAGCGCCTTTGATTAAGCTCTTATCTTGATTGTAAATTTTCGAAATAATTGTTTCTCCCGGGCGTGCGATATGCATTATAGCCTTTAACGTGCTTTATAGCGTTATATAAATTTAATAAATGTTTGTGCCAACATTCAGTCAATCTTTTTTATTTTATCATTTTTATTTTTTTACGGCTCAAGTTTATAACTGTTGCCAGTTTTTTACTCTTTTTTCCTCCGACCCACACTTTATTTTTTCATTCTTTCTTTCTTTCTTTCTTTCTTTCTTTTTTTCTTCCCTTCTTTCTTCCCTTCTTATTTTTCATTTTTTCTCATTGTCATTACAATATTTGTTACTTATTTATTTATTTATTTATTCATTTAATCAATTTACAGTATTAAAATCATCGAATTGATAATTAATTTTTTTTTTTTTTTTAATACATAGTTTGTATTTTATAGATTTTCGATCGACTCTAAGTAAAAGAACAAAAGCGTACGTCTACGCATGACTTAATTTGTAAGACATTTATTTTTCTTACATCTGTCGATTATATGAATACTTATCTTATTATGTACACTTACGTGAATATCGATATTTTATTACAATTTATGCTCTTGGTATATTAATCACATTCAGTACTCATGATACCGACTTGCTTCTTACGTCATTTTTATGAAAATTCCTGGAATTGTGGGAAATTTAATGCTCAATTTAATTTATTGTATATTTTAATTTTTAATTAATCTAGGACTTGTTAATAGTTTAATGTACCATTCGTAATACTTTCTTTTAGAAAAGTATATTTAAAATTAATATATATGATATTTGAAATAAATATGTACTTATATTATAGATTATACATTAATATTGATTTTTCTATACTATTACTTTGAAACTACTTTTACTTAGATAAATACATAAATAAAAATAATATTAATTAATAATGACTAGAAAGAAAATAAAGTTAGTTTCAATATATATTATGTATATTAAGAAAGAATACTCAAGAAAATGGACACCTTAAATATAGAAAAATGAAACCTTCAGTTTTTGTTGCGGAAATAAAAAAAATTTCAAATTTAATGAGGTACACTTATATGAAATAAATGAGACTTAAAGACATTACTTTTTTAAGTAAATTATTACCGAGGTGAAGGTGCAATTGGATTGTTCATTCAAGGTTGATGATCGAATGTCGAGTCATATTCCTTCATTTGTACGCCATACATTTAAGAATTTAAAATTTATGCTCGAGGTGTGAAAGCGACTATTCTATATGTTAATGCTCTTATGTTTTAAATTAAATATCCATATATTAATGCGTAAGGATGTTTGTACACAATGAAAAATATTGATACTTAAATGAATATATATTAGAAAGTATTGTTAATATTATAAAATCGAAAAGACACGCTTAGCATGTAGACTAGGAATGTATTTTATAGCTTTTTAGTAAGCGATATAAGAGAAAATTCAATCCCGTATGTACATTACACATTCGTAAAGTAAATTATCGACGTATTAATAGAAAAGAGCGATAAATGAATGTGGCAGTGCCGCAATCACAAACTTATCCTACATTGATAAATATTAGAAATATATCAGAGCCTTTGTTAGATTAAATACCGCAGGATCTCGTTTTAATAACAAAAAGAAAAACAATGAAAAAGTTGACGGAAGAAAGGACGAAAGGAAGGAAAAGAAAGGAATGAAGGAATGAAACTGCAAACCTTAAGGATATCTGTCTTAATAACGAAAGTTACGCAAGAGAGGATAGGCCAAACAATTAACCATTAGAGTATTGAAAATGTATAGCATCGATGAGTTCTGGACTTTCCTGAATCCTTACTCCTGCACTTACATTACCATTCCTCTAAGAAATAACAATGTCGTTAAGCGTGACAGGAGAGCGGGCGGTACTCAGCCCAGAAACGATTTGGATTTTCGCAGGATAGAACAATGTTGTACAAGGTGAACCGTTGTCCGGCACATCGAAGTCTCAACGATAAAATATTCAATAACGTTGAGTTTGCGTCAAAGCGTCCGTTCAGTGATGGCAGCTGGGACGGCGGATGGAACGGGGGAGGAGGGGGAGGTATAGAAAATCACTAAGATCCTTACACAACGAGCACTCGATAAACGCTCCTTTCTTAATTTTTCCGCGTGCGTGACGGCGCGCGATCGACGCCGGCTACACCTAGTTTATTATGCTCGCGGGAGTCAGGGCGGTTCTCCGCTGAAAGAGCCAGTCCCTCTTTAGCCAACTCGCTCTTGCATGAAAACGACGTCCGTGCCGAGGAAGGTCTCGTCTCGGTGCCTCCCTTCCGCACCCTTCCCCGCCCGCGAAACTTAGCCACCCGGGCGAGCCGGAGGTTCCGTTTTACGCTTGACGCGCGCACACCCACACCGCGCACTTCTGCGTACGGCCCAGTGAAGAAGTGAGAGGGAAGTCACATTAACTCCTGAAGAATATCTATTCCTCCTTATCTATAACTCCCCCCGCCCCCCGCCTTTTTCCTTTTGGCCTCTTTCTTATGCCTCCTCCTTCTGTAGCCGTCCCTAGTCCTTAAAGTTTCTTTTGCTCTCTCTCTCTCTCTCTCTCTCTCTCTCTCTCTCTATCTCTCTCTCTCGATACCTATCACTGTCTTTCTTATAGCATGCACGCCTGAACTTTGCGCCTGTCTTTCATCTACGCTTTATTTGGGTCGATCCTACACCAGCATGTCCATAATTTGCATAATCTACTCTTCGAAGTGATGCTTCCATGTATATTTTTTTGGAAAAACATAAATCTTTAAAGATGCTCTCTTATTTCGACTCTTGTATATCTGTTTGAATATGAAGACTTTGAGTATCGTCAAAGGTATCGGCTAATTTTTAACAAACATTGATATTATTTTAAAACTATTGCCGGATAATAATATTTCTTACAACAAATTGAAACCAAATGAATACAAGTGGCAGGAAATTATATCGTAACAAGTTTTATACATTAGAAGGCTATTGCGCTGAATAATAGTCACCGTAATAAGTTCACATGTTTCAGCTTCATATTTTACAATTAAAAATTATCTATCATATGACATTCTCATTTATTTGAAATTTTATTATTCGATATAAAATCTACTTGACATTTCTTATTACCTTTTATACTAAGGCTATTATAATCTTAAGTTCCACGAAATCGATAATAATTATTAATGTTAATTAACACCTATTAAACGGCCTTAGATTAGAATAAATAAGGTATTTCATCAAAGTTACGAATTGCGCATGGTACTGACTGCTAACGTTTTTTTTCTATTTGATATATTTATTTCTTATGCTAGTTACGGCTAAAGCGTAATGTTAAAGTTACTTATACTGCCGTTAATATATCAAATAAAATCTTGAAATACTCATGATAATTGTTATGAAATCGGTATTTTTATAAATGTAAAATTAACTTTATCTAAAAGTTATTATTTATTATCTTTATATTTTAGATAATTAAATTAATTGAAAAAAATAAAATTTTAAAATCATAAAAAATAATTATATTATTCATATTATTAGGATTAAAATAATATTTGCCGAATAATAATAAATACTTTTAAAACAATTTATGATACAATAATGATAAACTTGTATTAAATAATTTTATTACATAATATTTATTTATTAAAATGTATAATAATAATGCAGTTAATATTATGTATAAAATTTGTAGAAAAAATCATAGTAAAAGTTTCAAAAAAAAATTTTAGATAATTGAAATTTTATTCGAACGCAAGCAAGTTTATGATTTTTTTCGGCTTCAATAATAATTGAAAGCAATCACTTCTTAAAGATACTTTATGGTAAATTTCCGACCATGAGAAAATATTCCATTTAAAAAATGCAAATAAATTCGTAACACCCAGTACTAAGGCATACATACAAATATACGATTGTGTATGTATATTTATATAATTCTCTGAAATAGCATACGAGCAATTTGCTGGGATTGTATTGGTGCTTATCGTAGCATGAAAGCATTAAAATGTACATACATTTGTCAATACAACGCGAGCCCTCAAATTAAACCTAATTTTCAAACGGTATAGTTTGTCTCTGCCATTAATATCAATTAATATCATGTCAGCTAATTTATTATTAAAAATAAAAGTGTTTTAATGTTTAATTATTACCAATGAAAGTTTTATTCCAAGCATTACTTCCCGTTATATATTCGGTCAATTATAAATCAGGAGAGAATAGAAAATATTATTTTAATCCGAATCTTATTTAAATATTGAAAGCAAATGAATAATCGTATTAATTAAAGCGAGATAACGCTCGAACAAGTAGAAAATGAATAATCATTAACGATAGCATGCGATATCGCGGATCGAAATAGATATGTTGGGTAATTACGAACGAATTTCTTCCAATGTGTAGAATGCAAATGGTGTAGTTGAGTACTACGTCTAGTCATTATTATGCAGCAAAGTACGGAATGAAAGAAAAGAGTAAGAGAACAAAGTGGAAACAAGTTTGCCTGTTACATTGATTAGACAAGTGCGAAAAGCGGAAGAAAAATAAAAAAGGTAAATAACAGATGGAGAGCGCTTGTACATTAATAATGGCTAATGAACCTCTCATCGGAAAATTACACACTATCGGAGTTGGAGTTAAGGAGTTAAGGAGTCGAAGCGCTCGTTGGGTGCAGTAAGGAGCGTGCAGTAAAACTCTGTAATAAGGCTAAAGAGCGTAAAGGATGGGAGTCTAAGGTGATCGTCGCGCCTCCGTATTTTCCACTGTTTGCTTCGCAGTGGCTTTATGTGCGACTGCGCTCCGAATGGTCCAGACGGCATAAAAATAATAATAATAATAATAAGAATAATAATAATAATAAGAAGAAGAAGAAGAAGAAAAAGAAGAACAACAACAACAACAACAATAAAAATAATAATAATAATAATAATAACAACGATGATGGTGATGATGACGACGACATTAATAATAATAATAATATAAGTAGAAGTGGTAGTAGCAGTAGTAGCAGTAGTAGCAGTAGTAGCAGTAGTATTAGTAGCAGTAGTAATAGTAGTCATAATAGTAGTAGTAGCAGCAGTAATAGTAGGAGTAGTAGTATCGAGTTGGCGCTCCAATACGTCGATGCGATTAAATGTTCGATCGTTCTCACGTATGTACCTAAGGACTTGACGGTTGCCGCCACCACTGACGCCTCCTCCTCCACCACCTCCACCACCATTGCTTCCTCCGCCGCAGATCCGCCACATACGAGCCGTTTACGATCGGGTTCGCCTACGTCGCTCGCAAGTACGAATATGTGCTTGCAACACGCTCATTATAAATCGCGCATCACGGCTTTGGCAGTCCGAGGACTCGGCAACAAAGACGTCAAGCTCGCGTTGACTTTTTGGCCTGCCTCGGTTAGCTTCGCTTCCACTAGGTTACGCGCTATTTTCACTAAGTCCACACGGTGGCCTACAGAACTTCCAGTCCATTTAAAATACAATTACCTTAATTGCTCCGCAGAAATATCAACTAGCTGAGCAGACTAGTCCGACCCAGTCAGCATTTTTCATTGTATTTCATTGTATTTTTTCATTGAGCTTTGCCGCAACTATAATTTGATAGTAGGAAATGACCGTGCTAAGGCTTCTCGTTGTGCTAAATTTCAGTATCGCATAAAACTGGGCATAAAAATTTAGCGTCGCTCTCTTGACTCTAGGAGCTACGAATTTCCTCTCGCTCTTAAATTTGCCTCTTAATATTTTACAATGCGTGAAGAATGTATTTTATTACCGAGTTGTCAACGTTGTACAAACATAAATTAATGTGACAAACTTTATATGAAAAATATTTATAAGTTTAAAATTTACGTATTACGATAAAATTTTATTAAACATGAAGTAAGAACTTCTTGATTTTTATAACTATCTTTCTTACTCTGAGCTCGGATAAATTATTTTCACTCTGCTCGATCACAGAGTACATAATCGATAGAATATATAAATTAAGCTGAAAAATCCGAGTTGCGTAAAATATAGCAAGTTCAATAAATGTAGTTTAAGGCATTGTTGAAATAATGAGAATAAAAGCCATTTTATCACATAACTAAATGCATTGAGTATATTCATTGGCATACGATTATCAGTGCTGTCCGCAATATTGAAGTGTATATTTAATTTTCGTTCCACAATTAATTAGCTGCCAAAAGCTTTAGTAAATTCTACTTATATGACAGGCTTAATCCGGATAAGAGATAAAAAGTCCTGTTATTGGCTGCCTTCCGATTTCCCCGATTACATTAACTCTTTTAAACTCGAGGAGAGATTCAGTAAAACGTTAATTTTATTATAATCTCAAAGGGAAAAGACGGCGGAAGACCAAAAAAAAATGTAAAAGAGAAAATAAAATGAAATAATGTCTTTTATCGTTTAGGCAAAAAGGAGCGGAATAGTAAAGAGAAAAGAAAAGCTCAGCCAGTTTGATTTAAAGTAGAGAATTCAGAAAAATAGGATACATAATGATAATGCACAAAAAAGATGGCTGTCATTATCAATCAGCCTTTTCTCTCGTATTAAATGTTTCTACAAATTTCATTACTCGTCAGCATCCTCTTTGGATGTGCGTATTTTCGCGCGGACTCGGTTAACTCTCGCCGACTCTCGTTCAGCCCACTCCTTTTCCTCACAGACGCACATACACACAGATGTGAGCACGCTCGCTCGCACCCAGGGGCAGTCTCATTGATGCCCATGTCTTGTTCCCCTATCCCGCTCACTCCCACCTCACTCACTCTCTCACTCTCTCTCTCTCTCTCTCTCTCTGTCTCTCTCTGTTTCTCTCGGATATTTTGAACGCGCGCTGTTACTCCGTCCCGCGTCCTCCAGGGGCCACCGTCCTCGCCACCCTCGAACCTCGATGTCGATATAAGCGCGGCGCTATTATACCAAGAGTCCGATGCATTATGAAGGAGCGGAGGTAGGTGTGTGCGTGCGGTAGGCGCAGGCGCACGTGGCCGACGGTGCGGCCGACGGTGTGGCCTACTCCCGGGCGATAATCTTGATGGATCGTCGTCGGATCGCGGGCACACGGGATCGAAAATAAGCCTCCGCGTATCGTAGCGAGCTAATTCAGTTATGAGCTGCCGTCGGCTCGCGCTGTCCCGGGTCTCGGCTTTTGTCGCCCCCGTCCCTTCTTTCTCCAGTCGCTTTTTACTCGCAAGCCGATGCGCTTTTATGTCCTTCTTATTTTTGCGAAGCCGTTCGTTTTGAGACTTCCCTCTTCCTCTCTTCTTATTGCACACCTTGACAGCTTCCGCCTCTGTGGCTACGACTCATTTAAGCCGCTGCGCCGCGCGACTTGTCCCTTTCCCCTTTTCTTGTAATGTATTCACGGTATGTATACTCCCAACTTTGTCCAATGATTAATAATAGCCCCTTTCACTACTCGGAAATTGGTGTTTTCGATGCTCCCGACTCTGTTAACACGTTCCTCTTTAGTTACTTATCACATCCTTCTTATAATCTGCAATTTACTTCGGTGAGCTGCTCATTGAAAGCGATAATTGGCTATAGCATCAAAGGGCCTACCTCAAGAAACTTATAATTTGATCGATAGAATTCCTATTATCGTTACTTCTTTCTTTACTTTAACTGACATTTTCATCAAAATAGTACTTTATTTATCTCTCAAGTTCACCTCATATCTTTGTCATGCATCTTACAGGATCATCTATCACCTTTTTTTTAGAATATAATTTATAAGGAATTATGCAACTCGAGTTTATATAAAGGAAATAATTCAGGGAAATATGTGCTGTGACGTGCAATAAAAAATTTAAGTCTAATGTCATTAACGGAACGTAAGGAGTCACATATTCGATTATCTCAATCGAATTATCTTTCCAGATAGATGACTCTCTCAAGCCTCAAAATTATCGATAAAACAGCACAATTTTGAATTCTTTTAATTTTTATTGGTAGAGTATTTTATCTTTTCTTAATTTTATCTTTTAAATTACTAAATTATTATATAACCTTAAAATAGTGAACTTTTGAAAAATCCTCATTTATATTATACCCATTACATTTATATGTACTGCACATATGAAAATGTTTCAAAAGTAAAAGAAAAGATTTTCTAAATAAATGGCTCCATCGTTAGTCTTAATAATATTAGTCCATATTATGAACGATATTCAATGAGTATAATCATATTATTTTATTCATGCGGTGCGATCAATTGGGCGTATGCATCTGCGAGTGTTATTCTTGCGAAACATCTCGATTTTCACGGCAAATGGAAATTTATGAGAAAGGAAAAAAGAAGAATATTTTATGGGCGTACAAAGTTTCATAAGTATGAAAAGGGAAAGCTTCGATGAGTCATTTCATGTAAAACGAAAACAAGCTTACGGAGTTTCGCAGTCAGACATGGCGACGAATCATAGAAGAAAAAATCATGAGCTTCAATGGAAAAAATGCTCTCGCGAGCAAAAATCGCGACACTCCAGCCGAAAAAAACGCAAAACTGGAAAGCTCATAAATCTCCATCAACCGAAATCACCTCTTACACTCCCCGTATCATACTCATTAATCCAATGCATAGGCATTGCACATCCTTACATATAATGATTACATTAAAGAAATAAATAAAATAATAATAAAGATATAAAAAAGATTAATAAAACACAAAGATATCTCAAATGAAGAGGGAGAGGAAGGTAGATAATAGTTATTGCATTGCGGTGCATTGTACTTTGTTCTCGACAAAGAGCGAAAGGGAGATAGAACATGAGAGAACGAAAGAGAGAGAGAGAGACAGAGAGAGAGAGAGAGAGAGAGAAAATAGTGGGACTTGGGGTGAGGGGGTGGGAAGGAGGAGCGCACAATTTATTCGCGCGCACGCGATCATCACTCCAGCGTTTCGCTTCCTCGAGAAGATGACTCTCTTTCTCCGTCTATTTTTTTTTTCTCCTATGTTCCTTCCCCCACCCTGTCGACCAACTGCTCTTCCTCGCGCTCTCTTTCTCTGTTTATCAATCCGTCTGTCTGCCTGTCTGCCTGTCTGTCTGTATCTCTCTCCCTCTCTCTCTCTCTCTCTCTCTCTCTCTTTCTCTCTCTCTCTCTCTCTCTCTCTCTCTACCATGGCTCCCTATCTCTCAGCCTCTTCAATGTTCATGGACTGGTGTATATGAATCGACGGACAGATGTTGGCGCTATCGTAGGAGGACGTCTTCCTATAATATGCTTCGTAACTCTCGAGTAGATCTCTCTCCTTTTCCCTATCTATCTATGTATCTCTCTTTTTGTATTTTACCATGGACTATCACGCCCATTTTAACTATATCCCTTCGGTACCAGAAGTAATGTGCGTGTACGCATATGCTCAGTTGACTAGGAATTATGCACAAATGGAAGGCACTGATAGCGCTTCGATACTCTACAGACTCAGCGAGTGCAATCTTGAGGTCTCAGTGCCTGCGGGCCATTTATTAATTACGGAGATTATTCTTTCAGGATCATTTCTTAATTCTTTCTCTAAAATGAATAATTAATACTGTAGTATTGATTTCATTTGTCTTTTATTCTATACAAACACACAAATATTAAAAAATCTACCTTTATACATGAGTTCTTGTACGGTCTTAATCCCGTGATCGAATAACGGCATTTTTCGAAGTTCTGCTTTTCTCTGATTACATTATCTAAAATTGAAATAATTATTAGTCACAAGGTTATAATATTTATTTGAAAAAGGGAAGGGGCCCCTGAAATATTTTATATACCAATGTAGCATACTTTCTTTATTTGTTTTTCGAGTAATTATAAATTTTGAAAAAGACATTACAAAATTTATGATATTAATTTGAATATTTTTTACATACATGCTTCTCAATTTTCAATTAAATAATAATATTCCTGTATTTATATTTTTAATTATTTTACTTTACTATTATTATATAAAATATCATTCGTAATGAAATTATTTGTAATTATCAATGGATTACGTACTCGAGTTCATTTTATTAACAAAAGAAACTTTTAATTCCAATGTGATTATAAAAATATTTATATTAAAAATTTTAATAACAAGCACTTGACCCATTCAATCAAACTAATGTATTTATTAAAATTTTCAAAATAAATATATTTCGACATCAATGGTATTGAACATAATTAACGCAATTTGAGAAATCGTATACGAAAAATGAACTCTAATTTAATATGTAAAAACTGTAATTTCTACATTCGTATTAAAAAAAAAAAATAAATGATAATTCACAAAGTATGAGAAGAACCGAAAAGAATATACTGCTTATATAACCTTAAGAAATATATTCAGAATAATTATGGTTGAATAATTAATCTAACGTAGCTTTTGAAAGTTTATTTTCGTTGAAAACGTAGGTTTATATATAATATATCTCGTATTCGAATAATAAGTTTTTCACGGCACGTGTTGCAGCATCGATAAAAGTGCTTTCAACAAGTAAAAATGTATCTTTTATAAAGTTTGCAGATGCCTGGTACGAAACATAATTATAGCGCTGGGCTTATAAAGCCTCCGGAGAAAGTAGCAAAGGTGTCGGAGGCGACTATTTGTGTTAAAATTTTGTCACGCCCATTTAAGGGTTAGTCATATATTATTGACGTATTCAAACTATTGAACATATCGATCCACGTACAAGTCGTGACTCATCGTTATTACTTAAAAATAAATGATATTGCAAATTATATAATAATTCCTATGGGAAAAGCATATAAAATGGCGCATTATAATATTTAATTGTCCGTCAGTTTCTTTTTATGTATTATAAGATGGGGCCGCTTGGAGGAGGGACGAAGGAAAAGGGTGAGGTTGCGAGACATTGCGTTTTTATTGTAGAGATATATAAGTCATAGGGAGTGAACTATTGTGTACTTCCTAGAAACTGATGTGACCGTTATCTTTTTGTCACGAGGTAACGATTAGGTATACATATGTGCAATGCAAAAAAAACACGAGAGAGAAGGTAGTCGGAGGTAAAAAAATAAGACAAAAACGTAAGAATAAAAACGAAGTCTCGCACGAGGCAAGTGATTATTTTCTTTATTTCGTAACTAGCATTAAGATTGAGCATGAAAGGAGGGAGGGGGCGGTTCGAGGGGGCGGGGACTCGAGAAAAATGAAGAAAAAGGAAATGAGCCGCTGGCTTTTTTCTCAGCGTGTTTTCGCAACTCCGCGCCCCGATGCTCCGACGTACGAAAATCAGATGCTCCGAGGCTTCTCTCCATCCCCGCTGCCCCCTCGCCGTGCCCCGTACCCCTACACCCCCACACACGCGCGTGCGGGGCATACGTTATCCCGTGCGGGCTTATTATTAGGTATCATTATGAAGCCGCTCGCGACGAAGGACAAATTCTTCGGCGACCACTTCGACGGCGGCTACGTCGGCCTCCGAAGGCTTATTACAGCCTGAAATCGCAATCCCGCCTCCTTTAAGGAGACGGCAAAAGCCGAGGGAGCAACGAACCACCGCAGCCAGCTCGCCCCGTTCGCCGCTCTCGCCGACCCCGCCGCCGCCGTCGCCGCCGCTACGCTTATTATATTTTCATATAAGCGAGCCAGGAGGACCCGATTAGGTATCTTCCTACTTTGCCAATGGAGCGCCGCGATTGTCGTCGACATCGGAATGACGGAGAATTTTTTCACTACTCGTCAGGATATCCGGCCGGCCTATCGTCCTCGGTCACCGGCCAACACCAGCTCGTCTTTTCTTCCGAGACTGCGTATCGCCGAAAAAGCTTCTTCCGCTCTCCCGGCCCAAACTGAATGTTTTTTCATTGGATAGTATTCCCGTACGAGTTTACACGACCCTGTCTTAGCCTAATGCTTTCGTGAACCGTTTATTGACATTTTCGACAGAATATGACATCGATGTTTGTATACAACCAAAGAATGTCTGTGTTAATTGAATTTACCGAGAACTTTTGAAATTCAATACTTGCGGCGATTATTCCAGGACTACGCGCCGACCGTTCGAAATAATTTGTAATCCGTTTAAAAATATTTTATAAATATTAACGGTCGCGCTCTGAAACGTGAAATTAATATCACGTGGATAAATGCCTCCTAACAATAATGCTTTATACAATTGTTAAGCCGCTGCTAAAGTCATACGAAATAAAATGATACGAAATAATCTTTAACGTAATGGCGGAGGCGGGATGGACAGATTGATGACGAGATTGATGATGAGATTGATGGCGAGATTGATGGCGAGATTGATGGCGAGATTAATGGACAGAAAAATAAAGAAGCGTCATTTACGATAAAAGGAGTAAAAAATGATGAGATGCAAGGAGCATCTAATCATCCGTGAATGTTGCGCCTCTGGTGGGGCCATTAAGAAACGCAGCAAGTCGTAAAATGGGTGAAACTGCGAGTAATAAAATATTTAACGAATCGAACGAGCGGCGCTCGCCGGTCCGAGATAAATTCGAGCCTGGCGAGGGAGCAGCGCGCTCGGTATTAGAAAGCCGCTGTTGTCTGCCGAGCGATAAACCGTCGCCCCGAGGCCAACCCGGTGGAAAAGTCGCTCGGGTCGCGGCTGAAAAGCGCACGGCTGCGCCTCGGATGGATAATCGCGAGGCCCATCCACGTCCTCGGGCCATCCCCCGACCTTCTACTACTACGCTCGGCTTCAAAAGATCGCGGCTCTTTAGCCGGCGGCACCCGGTGGTCCTTCCTCCGCGCATCCCAAAGCTCTTTCAAGACACGGACCCTTCTGCCGCTCGGGCTGCCCGGACTTCCCTCGAAGAGCCGAATCCCGCAGGACCATGGCGACCCGATTACCGCCCATCCTAATACATAAGGCTTTTTATTAATTACACGGGCTCTCACTTAATTGAGAGTGAGTTAGTGCCCATCCTCGTTGGCCCGATCGATCCCGCCTCACGAGCTCTTGCCCCGCCATTAAGTCATGAAAATACAAAAGAAAATCTAAGGGAGCTCAGATACGTAAGCGCCATGTATTTTGACACCTCTGAAAATCAATTGGCCCTTATCATATTTTACCAATCAATTTGTTATCATACTCTATGGTCTTCTATCTGCCCGCCCATCCTTTACGATCAATAACCCTTTCGACCTCCAAAGTATTTCTTCTCCAATCTCCGAGCCGATTTACACCCTGTTTCACGTGTTGTACCACTACGAAGCACTATTATAATAATTTGGAATTATTAGGCCTCCGTGGCTTATTAAGCCCAACTTATGAATCCTTTATTTATACTGATAGCAGTTCTCGCAATTCAATACGTTTATAAAGGAAAATTATTAGTTCATAACATTAGCCAAATTTTAAACTCAATTGGCGTCCGCTGGGACTCTTGGGAAATGTGTCGTATCCTATCCTCGTATCCTATTCCATTCCTACACGAGTAAACGCTTTTTGTTGCCGCTGTCGCCATTTTTTGAAAAATCTTCAATGTCCAGCGACGGACCGCAAATAGAGATTTATTCAGACCGCATTCCAATTGTCACTACAACGAGATCAAAATCTTATCTTCGCAATCGCTGGCCATTTCCGAGCGCATGTTCTTCATTGAAGCAGCAGGACACTCGAGTTCGAAAAATGAAATACAAAAAGACAGATAAATGAGTGGGAGATGTAGAAACGGCGTCGTCGCCGGCGGCTCACTCGGCCGTTTGTCAATTACCGATTCGCCTTTCGCGGAATCGTTAATTTAATTAATCCAAGGGAAGGGGTAGACCAACTTCCGTTCCGCTATCTGTCCCCGCATAAATCCGGGACTCCCACGAGGACTCGAATTAGACGAACGAGGACGAGTTGGTAGTTCGATAGTCTTGGACAAGTTCCTTTGTATGCCCCCCACCTGCACCGTCGGCCAATCGAATGCGTATAATCAGGACAACACGATGTTACTATTAGCTCTTCCTCTCTCAATATTCTCGAGCTCATCTGCATTATCCCATCTCTACCGTCCGATTTTTAAGCGCGTGCCATCGCAACTCCATTATTTTTTCTTTATTTCTTTTTTCTGTTTCGTTTTTTTTTTTTCGAAAAAATTTACATCCCGACTCTGTTCAATTGTTTAGACTGGCCCATCGTATAATTCACCTCGAAGAGTTGAAATATACATAGGAACTCGAATAATTATGTTCTTTGAAATTTTATCGATGTATTAGAGTTCCATTAGCTTAAATGGTTTTTTTGTTTTCTTCCCTTTTTTGCGCATTTTTATTATGTTCTGCTTTGTTTTTAATCACCAGAGAACTTATCGTATTGTATATAAATATAAAACTCTTTAAAGCCGAACAATACAAATCAGTATTATAGATTTAATAAGATGTTGCCAACGAGACCAAGTCTAAGAAGGCTGCACGTGTATTTTTACTCAAATGAAATAATAACATTAAAGATCTGTATTGAGAACGTTGAAGAGCATTGTTTCTATGTGTACAGAAATGAGCTAGAATCACGAGCTGAAGATTCGGTCTTGGACAGGAAAGGACGAGTGCATATTCGCTCCTCCTTTCTATCCTCTTAGAAAAGTTTTCCTCGACGACGGCCCCACTCATAACTGATCCCAGGATACGAGAGAAGTGAAGGAATCAAGTTGGAACGAAATTGACGGGCGAGCGAGTCGAACTGAGAAAAAACAAACGCCACGAGGTGAAAGAAGAAGAAGAAGGAGAAGAAGAAAAAGGAGGAGGTGGAGGAGGAGACAAACGGAGATTTTTCGGCTTAAGTAGATTTAATTTAACATCGGAGACGGCTGTTGCAGCGCTCGCCCGCGGTGATTCATCATCACACCCGCGCACTCTCGGAGCCGCGTGGGGGTGGGTGTGGGTGTGTGGGTGCCGCGTGTGGGTGAGGTCCAAGTTCGCGATGTCCTCGTTAAGCATTCTAATGGTCGAGCGTGTCCCTTTATTTTAGCCGACGGCAACGTATGCGTCTGCGCGGCTTTCCGACATCTTCATTAATTTGCCCTTCTTTTACGGCTCTTAAATACGAGGGCCGCGAGCCCAAATCACGAATTATCATATTCTTTTTATTTTACGCTGACTTTCGGCTCTTACAATGACGGCTTATCTTACGCCATTCCACTCTTCTCCCGACTGCTTGACCCAAACTTTGATTACCAAGCGATTTATTGTTCAGAAGGGCCGAGTTCAGATTTTCTATACTTATCTACACTCCCTTCTTCCATTACGTGTCCTTACACATTAATTATTCCATACTTTTCAATCTAAATTACCCACTCAACTCTTATTGTTTAGTCGACCCTTATCTTTTTTACAACGCACTTATGCATTTGTTTCATTGAACCATACACACAGTAATATCAATTTTATGCCGATTTTTTGCTTTCCCTTTTAAAACAGACTATAATGGACTACGTTGGAAAAAATATATTCAAGCGATAATCTGATGAAATCTGTATAAGGAAAGTTATATAAATAGAAATGCGCATATTATATTATATAATTTATCAAATGTATTGCTCAGTGGGTTGGCTCGCAAAAAAGCTTCAAAGATTTATCATTTTAATATGACTACAAAAACACTCTACAATTACTCGATTTTTATTCGATCAGGGAGACTGCGTCCAAGGAGACAAATTGGCGATTCCATCTATTTAGCGATTCCTCGAGCTTTCTGGCAGGTTACTTTGTACAGTATAAAAAATATAGGATCGCTCGTCTTTAAAATTCATCGTAATTCTTAATAATCCCGCCATTCAATCAGTCCGATCGGTACGAGGTATTCCTCTTGGTCCTTTTTACAAACCAAGCAACGTAATAAAGCCAAAGCTTTTAAAAATCTTCATCGATCAAAGGCGCGCGCTGCATTGCCCCCTAACCCAGCTTCCTTGCTCACTCTCTCTCTCTCTCTCTCTCTCTCTCAGCCCCGGGTCGACGCCCCCCTCCCAACGCCGCCTCCACGATCATTTCCCCTCTCTCTCTCGCTCTGCTCTTCCGCCTCTTGCAATCTTAAGTTTTTCGCTCGTTTTATTTTTCGCCGTACGCGCCTCCTTGGCACAGAGCATAGAATAAGGCCTTTAGCTAGCGTCTTCGCCCGTTGAGTTAAAATACAAAATGAAATATGAAATAATGGTCCGTGCCCAGGCGGCTCGACTTGGCTGAAGGCACACACACCGGGCGCACCCATGTCTACGCCCCCATAGCATCTCTTGCGCGCTCGCGTACGCACGATGTCTATGCGTGCCCCGGTCTCTCTCTCTCTCTCTCTCTCTCGCTCTCTCTTTCTCTCTCTCCGTCTGTCTCTTGCCCGACCACTCGATCCCTTCCTCTCCTCCTTTCTATCTCCCCTTTCACGCTCCGCCATGTGCTTGGGCGCAGCATAACTTGACGACCCCTTACCTGTATACGTTGCGTATTTTATACGCGGCTTGATTATATGGACCCGCTTGCTCACATCAAGCCTGTATGCAAGTATTTTTCTAGCTCTAACTGGATGCGAGCTTATATACGTACACGCGTCGCTCGCCGACCATACACGCAAAACACATTGTGTGAATATATATAATTTTATATTTTATTTTCAAGTTATGCTTTGCTCCGTCTCTGTCTCGCCGCCCCCTCTCCTATCCTCTTATTCCATCTCACCAACTCTAACTCTTTTAAGCGCGTATGTGCTCGGTTGTTTGCATGTGCGCGAGTACCATACCACAGTTGTAGCTGCAGTGCATTTTTATGCTCGAGTACCGCATGTTTATGTATCTCGCGTTCGTATTCTCGCGTATTGCTACAAATAATACGTATATAGTTGCATTTAGAATACTCGCAGTTGCTGAGATCCTTCATTCACCTGAATCCATTATCTCACTCCGTTTATGTACTTTCTCCGCGCATTCGGTCGTCCTTCTTCGACAATTTTTACGGGCTTTTCCACAGAGCCACGCTCACGAGCTTTTATATAAGTTGAGCCATGGAACCCGAGTCCGCTACTTGTCCATACCAATCATACGCACACTAGGAAGTATGTCGAGGGTCTGAATATTTTATGCGAATAAATTGGGTTAGCTAAACTCAGATTGCGAAATTTGCATCTGATGTCGGTTGGTTTTCCTACGACAGCTCTGTAACTTTCTTCTTTATTTTTCTCTTTTTCATTCGACCTCCTCCCCCATTAGACCAAACATTCTTTATCAATTCTAAACTATCTATGATTCTCGCATTTTCTCTCCTTCATTCTGCTTTGATGACTTAAAACATTACAATATCCAAGTCAATTATGAAGATCTTTGCACATGTTGCAACAATTTCAAATGAAAATAAAATATCCATTCTGGTATATCAGTAATTTATGTCACCAGAAATAAATTACGGTCAATTGTAATCAGATTTATAGCGACAATAAAATGCTCGATGGCATAATCTATCTATCGTAAAAACCTTAAAATTAGAAGAAAAAAGAGGAAATCTACCAATTAGAACATTTTTTTACTTTAATTACAAAATCAAGGGAAATACCGCGGTAATATTATATGGTAATGTATATTCGGAGAGATATAAGTTTTAAGTCTTATCATGGGTTATTATTTTTCATTAGGATTAGCTATTAAATTAAGTACGCCAAATATCATAGATCATAATTCAGATTGGAATCGATCGCATTTACTAGGCAATATTGAGAAAATGCAACATTGCGAACGTAAGCCTGGGCACTAACATTGATAGTTTATCAAAAATTCTCTCCTCTTATCGATTTCTGCATAATTTTTAATTAGACCCGCTGGCCAAGTATGCCCACATCAATCATTAATATTAATAAAGGCAATTTGCATTATTTTCAAAGGCGTTTATTTGCTTTGAACCTTATGTACGCGCATTATGTATTTTCTTTCTGAGCCGTAGTCGAGTTATCTTACCTCTTCCCTTGCGCATAGTTCTTACTCCCTCATGTTCAGGTCTTACGTACGTATTAGCTCTTATCCACTTGTTAATGATACTGCGCTCTACTGGGAAGATACTGTAAACGTCTATATGAAAATAAGAGTAAAAGAGGGAGAGTGAGAGTGAGAGAGAGAGAGAGAGAGTGAGAGTGAGAGCGGAGGACCGATGGGCGACGGGGTTGGTAGAGGTACTGCATCGGCAAGGTACGACGATTAGGTCTTTCTTAAATCGTAAATGGGATGTTCGAATTTTTTTTCCCTGTATTTTCTTAATGTTCCCACTCGTAAAACGTCTATCAACGAGGATACGAAGTTTTAGATGTATGGATGAGATGCTGCTATTAATTTGCGTTTGCTGCGAATTTTATTTTTGCAATCATATATTAAAAGTATTAGTATTTATATTCCAGTTAATACAATGAATGAAATTAAAATCCCAATTTAAACGGAATGTCTAAGATCACAAAGTGTTACATATGTTTCAATATACACGTGGATATATAGTAAGTATAACACATAAAACTCAATTTATAGTTGTATATCGTAAGCAGAAATAAAATGAAAAATTAAAACAGAAATTTATTTTTAGATTAAGAGATGTATAATTTAAAGTGCTTATAAATCAATGATAAAATTTATTTAATATTGCAATAAAGTCTATAAGAATATGCCTATGTCTGACGAGATTCGAATTTAACCATTAAATATTATTTAATTACGAACATTAATCATACCGATTGAAATTTCTATCGAAAACTTAATTTTTATATTGATGCAATAACTGATTTTATGTATTTTATAATATAAATACAATGTTACAGAGATGAAAGAATATAAATTTCCATTTCTTTTTTCATGCAAACTGTCCAGCCGGGATAATCGGTAAGATAATCAGCACAAAGTATGGATTGCATGATAGTAAAAAGTCGTTGTAATAAAGATAATTGTTATTGAAGGAAATGTACATGTAAATAAAGAATGGGGACGAGGAAATAGGACAAGACGAAACTTACAAATGCTCGTTCTTTTTTCCAGGAAAAAAATGGCGTGGTCTTACACCGCAGGACAGGCGACCGTACGTCGAGGAGGCTGAGAGGTTAAGGGTCATACACATGCAGGAGCATCCGAACTACAAGTACAGACCACGCAGAAGGAAACACGCGAAACGAGCACCGGGGGCACCGTCCTCGCCCCCCTCCGCGACAAATACCCCGGGCAATAGGCCGAACCCCACTGGTACCACCATCCATCATACCATGTAAGTCCAGCTACGGAGAAGCCTCTTTTTCGCTTTCCTGCCCCCGTCGCTCTCCCGCCGTCGCCGACCTCGAGTCCCTATCCCCTGGCCCCTCATTCGCCCCGTCGCCTACTCCTACACCGTCACCTCCACCTCCGCCACCACTTCCACCTTAACCTCCTGCGCCTTCTTCCGCTCCTTCATCTCCTTTTTGATTCACCGTCCTGTTTTTTGTCTCTCTTCATGATTCTCTTCCTCCTATCTTTCTTTTGTACTCGCGACACAAATGACCCGTTTTTATATCTTTCAACAAGAATATTTTGATTTTCACTTACCTTTTAAAAAAGCCAATGCAATTATAAGTATGACCAGGAAATTATTATTTTCAATTGCAAGAAAATTCTTTGAAGGTTATTCTTTTAAAAAATTCTTTCATTTACAAAGACAAATATTTCTTTTGTAGGAAAAGTAATTTGCTTCCATTCATAAAGAATTCTATTAATCATAATAAATCCTCTTTCGCTTGATTTATAATCGATGAAAGGCTCTTTTTTACAACATAAAGTCTATATGCTACATTAAGAAAATCTCTCTCTCTCTCTCTCTCTCTCTATGTATACATATACTAATAATATTTCTTAAAACAGTGATTTGAAAATTATATAATTGTCATTATTATTAAATAATTTTTAACAATGGCATTTGATAAATTTAAAAGATAATTCAAAAACTGAAATAACATTTCGTATCATAATTGTCAAAATAAAGCTTTTAAATATATAAATTTATAAAAATATTCACTAAAATTTAAATTAATTTATAATAATTGTTAATACAAACTTACGACAACAATTTAAAATGGATATAAGCGATTTACATAGAGAATAGTGAATAAAAAATCTAATCAAGATAAGGTAATGCAAACATTACTTGTAAACTTTCTTTATTTCCGATCTTTGCAAACAAACTATTGTAATCATAAAGTACTTGAAGTAAAAAATATTTTGAAAGATTCATAATAACTATGAACATTTCATTTATATTCGCAAATACGTTTTGTAAAAATCAATATATGTATTGAAAACATTTTTAATTGTTAAGAAGCACAAGGTATAAATATAGAATAATTATCAAGTGAATAAATTTCTATAGCTTTTTAACTATATGATAATAAACATTATTAATAAAAATTAACAATGGTAAATTTTAAATTTTCATGGTGAATAATATTTAATAAATTGTACCCTTACTAAACAGGCAATTGAAATTAAAATGTTGATAAAAGCTTTGTAATTATTTCAGATTTCTGATAATGATCTTGTTAATGATAGTATAAATTCGAATGTATTAAAACAACGTAATAACGTTTTCTAATTAGGTGTGAGAACTACAAGAAGAAGTAGACATGAAACATATGGGAATGGATATTTTTTATAATGTGATTACTGCTTTAACTAGAGAGTGTATTCAAAGTAGAAATAATATATTGTTATATTTTATGTATAGAACTCTTGTGTGAAAATATCTAGTAAAATTTCATTTATGCCGTTATTTATAAATGGAAATTTTACAATTCTGCCATAGTCGTTAATTTATAGTGACGAAAAATTTATAAAGTGTCTTCGGAAAAATGATAGGAATAGATTTGACAGCACGTAAATAAATTTGAAGATTCAAAAATTCAATTCAATTCAATTCAATTCAATTCAATTCAATTCAATTCAATTCAATTCAATTCAATTCAATTCAATTCAATTCAATTCAATTCAATTCAATTCAATTCAATTCAATTCAATTCAATTCAATTCAATTCAATTCAATTCAATTCAATTCAATTCAATTCAATTCAATCCAGTTCAATTCAATCCAGTTCAATTCAATTCAGTTCATTCAATTCAATTCAATTCAATTCAATTCAATTCAATTCAATTCAATTCAATTCAATTCAATTCAATTCAATTCAATCCAGTTCAATTCAATTCAGTTCAAAGACAGATATAATTTAATGAATCTAATTTAGAGAGCTAAAACAAGTGCTCTTTCAGTGACTATTTAGCTATTAACTTACCGGATTGAAATAAGCGAGGTAACAATATTCTATTCGAGTATCGAGTAAAAAATAAATATTAAGTAAAAAAATTATGCAAGTGGCTGTTATATATATTATATAAATGAAATAATAAAAAGATGAAGAAGTGAAGTAAAAAATTCAATCCTAAAGCCTTTAGAAATAATTGATTGAGAGAAAGGTAATATGGATGTAAGCAATATAGTGTGGATGGAAGCATGCTAATTCATTTCATAATCACAGGTCGAAGATAGAAAACTTCCAGGGCATCCCCCAAATGCCATGGGGAGGTCATTCACCGATCTCCTCACTCTATCAGCAACAGCAGCAGCAGCAGCAGCAGCAACAACAACAACAGCAACAGCAACAGCAACAGCAACAGCAGCAGCAACAACAACAGCAGCAGAGCATGCAGGACTACAAATCGGAGAACAATTCACTCTACGGGAGCCCATACACGCCGATCATTCACACACCGGATATTTCACCGGTCCCCAGTCCAGAGCCCGACGGTAAATCTCTCGACCTTGTTGTCCCGGTGATCGACCCTATTCTTGGGCCCCTTATTAATTTACATGCATCGAGGATCGATAACTGTTCCTTACTTATGCAAAAAGTAATTATTCCGAGTGCCGAGCCTGCTAGGGCTAAGGATTTGAAGGGGCTCGACCTGCCAAACGGAAAAGGGAGCCTACTTGTACGGGATGTAATTGATGCAAACGATATCGGTAACGACCCCAGGGCTTTTCTGGCCCAAATCGCAACTTTTTTGTAGGGCGGTAATTACTTTCCAGCAATAAATAGCAAAATCTCGCGATTAGATAAGCTTCGACATATCTCCCTCTTATAATAACAATAATGATAAACAATAAGTGTAACTATAAAAATGATAAAGGACAAGTTCTCGAAACGAATAAAGAGCTGTAATTAACTGAGCCCTTCGCTCAAACTAGTCATCGGACGGGTTCATTTAGATCAAGTAGCGTATAATCTAATTTCATTCATCCCTCTATATGATAGGGGTGCTAGCAACATCAGTACTCGCGATAAGCGTTTGAAATCTAATTAAAGGAGAGAAGGCTCCGAGTGCCTAAGCGAGGGCTTTGAGTATAATTCAGAATGATGAGTTGGATTTGATTATTGCGATAGGTGAGAATACGCACTTGCCAGTCTCTCAGAACCCGGACCCCGAAAGGGACCTAATGGACGGTACCTCGAAGCAGCACGGGGAAATGACCGATCAGGGCAAGCGCTACTCCTACATGAATAGCGACAGTCAACTGCACGTCGGCGGTCCGAGTATATCTTCCTGCGCCAACACTGGAGGCGCATACACCGATACTCTTACATACAAAAAGGTATAGCATTGCGATCGGCTGGCTCGATACAATGGCAAAAATTCAAGAACACTTAATGTCGTTTAATTTTATGAGCAAATAGATCTGCCGCCTTAAGAAGACTCCTCATGAGCCTGGATTTTTAAACTGGCCGGTGGCTTCCTTCTATCTTTGCCCTCTTCAATAAATGTGAAAGCGTTATAAATAATGATTTTATCGGGATCCTATTGCTAAAATGAGAAATGCCATCGGGTTTCTCATTCCACTTTTATTACTATTACTACGAGATCCGCTTTATATTTATTCTTTTGATATTTATATGTCCTTTCTTTCTTACTTTCTCCTACTTTTTCTTATTCCTTTTGACATTATGAATTTTCCGTGGACCACTCATTGTAATTATACCTATCTAATTACAGATTTTTCGCGTATGAGCCTTAGCTATTGGAACAATATTTCTTGAATTAATTTCTTGTTTTAATTTAATCAAGGTGATATTTTTTTCCTTTGACAAGGGAAAAAAGGGAAATATAAAAAAAACGTAAATAAGTTTGTGTGGATATGAGTAACTATTTGCGCATATTTGAGAGAGGATGAAACATTATTCGACATATAATTAGCATCTTCGCGGTTTCTTATCAGTACCGTATTATAGGTGAGTTATCTGAATTTCGAGCGGCAGCAGTCGACGAGCATCGCGGTGGGCATCGCTAACGGCATGATGGTGTCCTGTAACAAGTTGCGATCCGGTTTTGACAACGTAGGGAGCGTCACCGGCACCTTCTATCCACCAGTGGCCTCACCTCACGACCAGTCCCTCCACTATTCACCCCAAGCTCAGCAGTCTAAGACATACGGAACCATGCAGCAGCAGCAGCAGCAGCAGCAGCAACAACAACAGCAGCAGCAGCAACAACAACAACAACAACAACAACAACAACAACAACAACAACAAGTGCAAGAGGCCGGGTATGCGGGCGTCCAGTGCTCGAATAGGCAACAGCAGCAGCAACAGCAACAGAATATGGGACTGCGTCCCGCCGAGGGCTGCCCCGGTCAGTCGCTTGTACTTTGTTATGATCATGACGGTAATTAATTCGTTCCTTCGCGGTTCCTTTTTCACTGTCTGGCAATTAATGTATGTTTCTTGAGATTTCTTTCCGCTTGACAATTACAAGAATTTTGTGCCCACTATACGCATAAATTTATAAGCTCATTAATTTTCTTATAAATTATTCAATTTTTAATGATCTAACTTTTATAAAACAGTCAATATTTTGTCAAAATTAACTGAACTTTATTCAACAAGCATGCCTTGCATGCATATATACATAATACGTATGCATCGAGATTTCATGCAAATATAATATTCAGAAAACTAAGCAACCACATATTTTTTTTTATCCTAAAATCTATAAAATACAATAAATAGAAATTGTATTGAATTGAAATGTAATAATGTTGAATTGATATTATACATAACATATTCTCATATCTGAGTATTCTGATCAAGTATTATATAAAATCTAATAGCTCATGTAAATGCGCAGGAGGGGTATCCCATCGCTACCAAATGTCTCACCATCCGGACTATGTATCTGATAATTCGGGAAACCAGCAGCAGCAACAGCAAGTTCCATTGGGGCACATGGAACCTCCGCCGGTAATGCACGACGAGGACCAAGAACACGTAATACAGCTTGAAAAATACTTCAACAAGTACGCTCACCCGTCGAGTCTGAGCACTGGTGGCGTGGGTGGAGGCGGACACTCAAGTCTTACTCCGCAGAACCTTCTCGACAGCAATCACAATTATGCCACCGATCTGCGATACTATTCACCACAACAGCAGCAACAACAGCAGCAACAACATCAGCTGGACATGACTAACGCCCAGTGTATCCTTGAGGACCAGACCAAGGATCACCAGGCCAGTCAGTGTGCTCAAATGGGTATGGGACAGAGCATCGAGCAGTATCATCAACGTTTAGAAACTTCGAAATATCAGGACCATCAGCAGCAACAACAGCAGCAGCAACAGCAGCAACAGCAGCATCAAGCGGGCCAAGGTCAAAGTATGGAGCACGTGCCCAAGTCTGCCGACGACGACTTCAGCGTTATACTGGCCGATGTCCGCAAAACGTGCTACAGTAGCTAATATTATTATTATGATTATTACTATCACTATCCCCATTTCCTTAATTTGCATTAATTCCTTTATGACCTGGAAGCATTGATTTTAATAATTTTCCGTCATTTTGGCCGTTCACGGAGTCGTTCTTAACTGCCGTCGAAGGTACAATCGTAGAGCAATTTTAAGATAGATATCTGTATATTCATAAGCTGTCAAATCCCTTTAGCTTTTCAATTATCTTGGACTATTGCAGAAGTTATCGAGTTCTTAAGTGTAAATAAGAGGTGATAAAATTGTTGATTTATATTAAGCAGCTTGAAAAAAAAGCAAATTCGATATTACTAATTAACTTTGTAAACGTTAAACTCACAATTATTTTTTTTATTTTATTTTTTTTAAGTTACTTAGAATATTTAATAATCTAAAGTATTCTTACTATTGCAAAGATCAAATAATTCGATTGAATATACCAACATTCGAATCTAAATACTTTATTTATAAATTTCTCTCAATCGATTATTGGTTCTACAACTATATCTTTTAAGTAATTTATTTATAATGTGACAAATGATTTATTGGATGCTGACATGATATTTTATTAATATTCACTTAAAATTGTATAGACAGAAAATGCTGATAAAAATACAACTGTACTTAAGTCTTTAAAAAATTTGTAAAAATAATTATAAAAGGCGGACATTATGAGCATTAATTTATCTTAGTGTATATCTTAAAAATGGCGAAATAAATAAAAAGAATTTTTTATGTAATTTTCGCAAAGTTCTAATTAAGGTCCTTGTTTAAAGCCTGGTGAACAGACAATTTGTGAGATTTTGATATAGTCACACTTACACGATTAACTAGAGCTACTTATGAATGCATGTATATGTATATGCACAAATATACATTACATATTTGCATTTAAGTTTAGTGACTTATCATCGTGTGCGTGTACGAAACTTCGAGAATTGTGAATATTCCCAGTTTTGTCTCCCAATGGATCTCTTTTGGTGCTTAGTAATGTAAATTCTTGTTTTTTATATTATATACTTATTAACTTGAATAGATTAATTTAAATGCTCTCGAAAATTTTTAATAATCAGTGAAGACCTATTTTACAATAAAGAAAGTGTGAGTTTTTTTATATGATGAATAAAGCAATGATTTTGTCCGTCTCGCAAAGCGAGCAGATGTGTGTAGTATAAATTAAAAAAATTTATTAATTATGTGCATACAAAACGTAAACGAATATTCAGAAGACTTTAAGATTTCTTCTCTTTTTAAATTAAAATAAGGATATTGATCTTGTAAAGGATAAAGAATGAATATAAATAGAGTATTACGTATAAATACAAAACTTCGAGAAAACTCGTCTTAGTCTATAAAAATGTGCTTATCGAGTTTAAATGAAATTGTTAGTCTTTAAACTAAAAATAAAAAAAATTCATGAGAATACTTAAGTTTGTATGTAAATAAAGATGTATAAGAACTTCCTGGTTTAAAAGATCGAGAGGCTCTTCAAATTTTCTTCCTTCACTTCTCTTCTACCTCTCTCTCTCTTTCTATCTCTATCTCAATTAAATATATACACTTACGCTCGTCTGGCTGCACACAAACATACAGATACAAAAATATATATGTTTGCGGATGTCAGGATCGGACAATACTATGTATGATAGAGACAGCTCTGATGCCTGCCTTGGCGCTTCTGTACACGTATAGTACTTAAGACAATAACCATACGAAATTATAAGCGAGAATTAGATAATTATTTTTCAGGAAATGAGATGTGAGTATAAAATTTTTGATGTATCTTATAAATAAACATTATTTTCAAGAATGTCTCAATTATTTTATTTTCTTAATTCATAAATCAAATATTATATTTTTTATATACTTATTAAATATTTATAAAAAATATGTATATAAATTACAATATTGTATGTAAAGAATTCGTTATATTTTATTTTGTTCTTTGGATTTTTGATGAAAATTTTTATTTTGTTCTTTTGACATATACCTTTTGTATTTCCAAAAAATTTGAACATAGATGCAGATTGATTATCTACAACTAACCATTTTTCACGCAAAAAAGAAGTTTATGGAAAAATTTATCATAATAAGGTTATATTACATTATTTATAAATATGAAAAAATTTTAAGCCATAAAGAAATTTTTCATGGAACTCTATCTGTTTACACATCTTAAATTTTATTTTATAATAAACAATTACTTATTTTACTTCTAAACAATCATAGTGAAGATTATAAATATTATAGATATCATTTTAAAAATGTAGATGTTTCAGTTGTTACAAATAATATTATTTTTTTGTACATACTGAATTACTTTTGTCTAATATTAAGAATCTGTAAATATTTAAAATAATTATAATTTTATACCAAAACCGTAATGATTAATAATAAATAGTATATTTTCAATTACTTACAAGTCTCTTTAAATCATTAGTTGAATTCAAAGAGGAATAAATTTCAATTACATAACAGTAAAGTAAGAAATTAATAATAGAAAAAAGAAATCTAAATAACTGTGTGTAGATATGGTCATTTAAAATAAATCATATTTTATATTTCAGTAGGTAATTATATTTTATTATAATATAATAAATTATTAGTAAAAAATAAATTATAAAGTTGTGTACTTTGAAACATGAATATAAAGCATAGTCATATAACTATTTCATACATATAATACTAATTTTAAAATAATTTCTAAAATAAAATATAGTAAGGTAATAAAAAACAAAACATAAACTTCAACAATTTAACTGCTTAAAGAAATAGAATATTTTTATAAACATCTCAAGTCAATATTTAATGTATAATTTAAACTGTCTATAAATTTACATGCAAACTTTAAAACATTTTTCGATTCACTTATTCCTTACTTTATTATCATCGATAATCTTTAATTTCAAATCCAATGTACTTAATAGTGTTACTAATTTTTTTTAAGTAATTAAATGTTTAATATACAAATTTATAAATTTCATAAACAACAGCTTTCAAGAAATATGCTTACGTGCTTCACCTGTTTCATTTACAGCACTATACTATGTCTTATCATTTGTATTTATATACATTTCTATATTTACATAGATTGCTAGTTTCTATATTTCATTACATGTAATACTAAAATCAAATTATTACTTTAAGACTATCTTAAATAATTTCTTGGCATTATATGACTAACATTGATTGATATACTTTATACAATTTGTACCATAATAAAAGTAAACATAGTACTAAATAGGAATGATAAAAGTAATGTCTGAATTATCTAAAAAAATTGAATTATGGCAGTCTTTTTAAATATTTTATTATCAATATTGTTATTAATTTAATAATTAACTATAAAAAAAAATGAGTAAAAAAATGTGAAAACTCAACACATTTTTTTCAGTTCTCCTCAACGAATTTTTTAATATTAGTACATTCCTTAAGAATATATTCTGTAATGCTAAAGACTACTTGGTTAATTTTAATTTGAATGATAATAAATTAATAATTATTAAATATTTATTAGTTGTCCTGGGATGTACTGTAATGTCATTCATCCCAAAGACAATTTTGTTTCATTTTGGTATAATAAGAAAAAATGAAACACTTTCTACATGTTTTTATACCACATCTGTATGTACTAGCTATTTTCTTGCCATCAGCTTTACTTTTACAAAATTTCAAACCACAAGGATACCAGCCAATACATAATTCAAGTGAGCATGTACATGGTGCCCAAAGATTAGATGTATCAGCACATTTTGATATCAAGTTTGATTTAGTATTATTAGTTGATATTTTATCATTTATGGCAACTGTACAATTCTGAACTGCTTGTAATAACAGATCTTCCGAGGAACCTAAGATTAATTCAATAATAAAATAAAATATATTTTTGTAAAAGCTTATTTTATTTTCATATAAATTTTACTATATCTTATTTATATTACTTACTAGGCCTTTGAGCCCATAATTTTATATCTTCATTTCTTGTATAAGTAGAATCAGCTGTCTCAGAACATATTGTACTTATATGCTTAGAAATTATGGGAGAGTGTGAAACATCCAAAAAAAAATCAAGTGTGTAATTAACATGACCCTTATCTTCTTCAGCTACTCTAATTGTACCAGGATTTTTTTGTCTCAATTTTGACATAGCATCAGTTGATATGAAGTCCATTTTATAAAAATGGTTAACAAAACACATTGTTTGAAATTGATTTTGTCCTCGCTCTTCTTCACCTAAAACTACTGCTTTTATAATTTGAACCTCCTAAAATATTTAAAAATATTTTTTAATATACATATATATACATGTAAATAAATTTGTTAAGAATTATAAAAATATTTTTATAACTAAATAAAAATCATAAAGACTTACATTTTTAAAATCTACTAGTTGGGTAACCAAAGTCCCATCCGAACATTGGAATTCTAAGGTTACAGTATCTTCTGTAATATTGGATGTTATTGTTTCTAATAAAATATCACCACCCTAAAATAATTTATATACTTTATGGATAATAGTAATAATATATTTAAATTTTCTTTTGTATTATCAAAATAGATTATATAACAATTAAAAAATCTTGATTAACTATCAAATTACAATTTTTATAATAGAATAATTAAATACAAATTAACTATATATATTTTATATAACCTTAATTCTATTTATTCAGGAGTCCATTACTATTAAGATAATACACAATTATTAGCAAATACATACTTATATAAAAATAACAAACCTGATTCTTAACATTTATAAGTAAACGTGTTGTACAAATGGCACAAAAACATTGAAGCACTATTAGAACTAATAAAAAATTTATATAAACCCTCATTTTTTTGGGACCATTCAAGTCATAGACAAAATTTATTTTTTAAATTTTTTATACGTCAAAAAATTTTATGTTTGTATACAATATCTCTAAATTACAAAGCACCTTTTTATACCCACTTTTCATCATTTACCATAAAAAAGTAATTATGGACCACAAATATATCAGTTATTTCTCGTAGTAAACGATAAAGTAACCCTAAAAAAGTTCCAATTCAATACTACTGACCTCTGGTTACGGTTAATGTGTCAAATTAATTCAGATTCCAGTTCCAAAATCTAATTACTTCACTCAAACCTTATTCATATTCCAGTGTCTTTAAATTCAAAAGTTAGAATTGACAGTTCACAATTGTTAAAATGAACTTGTGTTCGTATTAAATTCATGCATATACTAAATTAAAGTTATTATTAATCTATTCGCGTTTCTATTATTTTTTAATTAAAATTATAAAACTGTATTTACTATATATAAAAAAATTGTTTTGATTTTTATTTTACAATAATTTTACATTATCCATATTTTTTAATAATTAATATAAATCCATTGATAGCAAAATCAAGTTTTGATTACAATTTTACCGCAAACAAAAGCTTATAATTCGAAACCAAAAAATTTTAAAGTGTACATCCGATTTAAAATTCTAATAACACTTTCGAATTTACTTTAAAAATATTGCAAGTGTTATTCTATAATTTCAATAAAATTGTTCAACAATTATGATATTTAAGAACAATATTTAAGAGGTGAAAAAATAAATCTTCTTTAGCAGATGAAATGGTCTTTATTATTTAAATAAACTGTTAATACAATTTTAAATGATAATAAAGCTAATCAGCTATTGTTGCAAGGTCAGCATTCATTGATTCCGTTTCTTCCTTTTTTAGCAGATGAAATGGTCTGAAATTTCATAAGTAAATAATCGTACATTACAAAATGATAAATTAGATTATTTTATATTTGTGATTAAAATTATAAATATAATATAACATCGTTTTTATAATTATACAGAAATATTGTAATTTGCTGAAACACATACAAACTTACAATTCTGCTCTAAGTGATGTTAAAATAGGAGGCGTTGTTGGTCTAATAATAGGTTTAATCTCAGGTACTATAAAATGACAATAGATAGGCACCTGTAAAATAAATAAATTTGGAGTAAATAAATAATGCCTTTATTTTAAAAGAAATTTTTTAAAATAAACTTTTATTTATTATTCTAGAAAAAAATTTTAATTAAAAGTTTTTTATAAAATTATTTCTACGCACCTTATACAGATTTAATATCTTAGCACGAAATTTTTATATTTTTTATTATTTGCATTAAAAATTTATACTATTAATTAAAATGATCTTTCTAATTCATTTTTTGAAATTAATGTAGATGATAATTATTTAAAACAAAATTTGTAATTGCTGTGTTGATTAAAATTAACAGTTTTTTCTGACTGATAACAAATGTATTACACAAATAAGACTGATTTCTTTTTAAAAAATAATCAAAATAATCCTTACCAAATTACATTAATATGATAATTTCAAAACAAGGCTGTTGTATTAAATGAATTTGATATTTTATATAAACGTTGCATATTTAGTTTCAAAGTATATTCTTATTTTTTAAAATTTATATCATGTATATTATAAGAAATATCCTATTAAAATAAAACTAAATTTTTTTTTAATTATTAAGCATAATCCTTGTTTAAAATGTATAAAATTAGTATATTATTTTATATTCACGAATATAATATATATATTCAAGCATTAGTTTATTAGGAAATAGGTTTCTACAATTTTATATCATACATTCATGTTTATAAAGAATATTATAAGTTATTATTAATAAATTAACTTACATACGGCAGAGTATCTTCGAACTTCATTTCAGTTAATGGATAATATAAATCTGGTATCTTAAAGTTTTTTCCTAAAATTGGCGATTTTAAAATAGTATTTACGTTGCTATTATTAATAAATTTTCTTTTAAATATTTTCCCATTTTGAGACATTAATCTAAATATGAGGTTCTTACTCTGAAATATTATTTTTGTAAATTATATTGTAGAACTGTAAAACATCCGTAACATTCGCTCTGTAAATAACGTGATAGTAATTTCAATTGGAAGTAATACCGTTTTTAACGATTTTGTAAAGCTCTCTAATTAATAATTTATATCAAATTATTTATATTCCAAGTAAGTACTTTATTTTAATATTAATGTACATTTATAATAATTTTGCATGTATACAATAATTTGAAATTATTTATTGTTGTCGTTTAAAAGGTATTTTTAAATGTATGTTCAAATATTTAAAAAAATTTAACCCTTTTCATAAGCCAAAGAAAAAATTTGGATTCCAAAAATTTTATAATATTAAATTGGGAAGTAAATAGGGAACTAAGGTGAAATGTTCGTGTTTAGAGGAAAGTCAGAGGTGGGAGAGTAAAGGGAGGGGGCACGGAAGGAGAAGCCAAATTAGGAAAATGAAATTTATTTCTTTAGAAAAAATATTTATTAATACTATTAATACTTCTTAAAATATATTTACGAAAATAACCACTAAAGAAGGCCTTCTCTCTACAGAATTTAATATTCCTAATTTAATATTATTTTATTACTATTAAAAATGAAGGGTGTTTACCATACCTCTCAATGAATATTATCTCCGAAATAATTCAATCCTAAATTATTTATTTTTTTCAATACAATATAAATATTGTATATAAAAATCATATGAAACAATATATACTCACTTAAATAGGTATGAGCCTAGCAAACTGTACTAAACAAATAAAATCTGATTCATTATTTGGTCGATACAGCGTATAATGCAAGTGCCATGTATACAAAGTATTTTTTTTTTTGTAATTGAATGAATGAATTATGCAAATACATAATAATATAAAATAATGATGAAGAATAATCTTTGAGTAATAATTCATTATGAATAATTAATAACCCCAACACAAAAATAGAATGTGCATGAAAAAATATTTATAACTAATTACTTGAAATTATATTCTTGATTTTTACAAAAATATAATCTATAATAAAATGATTTTTATTTATATTCTCCAGAATATTTAAATGAAACTACAATTATTATTATTTATAAAATCATATTTTTTTTATGTATTTATTAAAAATTTACTTTTAACAAATTCACTTTTCAAATAATTAAATTTTTTGTAAAACATTTAATAAGTAATTAATATTACTTTAATTAATATAAAAATAAACTATTATTTATCAAATTTGTGACATTGATTATATATAATTTAATATTGTAGAAAACACTTATAAAAACAATATTCTATTTACTGTTTTAATTTTGTCTTGTTTATTTCAAAATATTAGAATATTAATTTTCTTGAATTAAATTATGATTCTGATGATTGTATAAATTAATTGAAATTCCTGAAAAATGGTTAATATTTAAAAAAAATTAATGCAAGCATTGAAAATGTTAGATTCTTCTGCATTTATCATTAGTTATCTTGAAAAATATTCTTTAATTTTTTTTTTTATGAGCGCTATACGTAATCCTAGAACACTTTGTTTAAGTAGTTTTAATATGATTATGTACCTGTTTGCGAATTACATATTCGTCAATAAATATTTTTTATTACATATTAAATATATACATATACATATTGCACTTCGCCTATTGTTATGTATTTATAATCGATGGTTTTATAATTCTTTTAATACTTAATATTTTAATAATTATTTTACTTAAGCGGTATATCTGTTAAAAATACCAGAAATAAATAATACTAACTTTTTAATTATAGAAGTTTATTTTGTATTAATATTAATACGATTCATTTTAAAACATTTCAAATTTCTTTTCTTCTGCTTCATAAATTTCAATTTAACTTCTAAATCAAAAATATTTAAATTAACATTAAAAAAAATATAAACATAAAATATTCATGTCAATTATTGCGTAAATTTTTTAATATTGAGTTTATTTTTTTTATATTGAGTTTAGAATAATTAGAATGTTATCGGTTATCCGATTAAAATGAAAGTCTCTACTAAAAGTTGAAACTTAATCTAATTTTAATAATCATTTAAAGTAAAGAATTTATTAAAAGTAATTGTGCAATAATAAATTAATAATTAGGTAATTTATGCTACTGATTATATCGTAGTTTGATCTGTGATATTTAAAAAAAAGCTTTTATAATTTTAAATATTAGGAAATCTTCGAAATTTTTATCAAAAAATTTTTTAATTAGGAGATATAAATACAATATTTTCGTGAAAATAAATTTATTTAATATGTATAATTTAAAATTGTAATGATGATGTTCAAGAGTATTTTGAAGTATCACATTTAATATACAATACGTTGTTTATCAAAGATTTTTTTATTTCTTCTATGTTAAAGCAATATTAAAATTAAATTTAAATGAATATTAATATACTGCAGTATAATTTCTTTTTACATTTCTAGCAAATAATTAAGTTGATCGAAATTATTTATTTAATTATTTTTTAATTAAGAATTATTATTATGCATTATGATTATAATACCGATAAAACTTTTGATATTTCAAGAAAATTATTTATCTAAAATTTTTAGAGATTATTTATGAATTATTTTTAGCATAGTGTTATATGGCTTAAATTAATTAAATAATTTTTAAATAACTTAGTTTGAAATAAATTTTTTATTTTTATGTTTACAAATCAAATAGTATTACATTTATATATTAACTATCATGTATTACTTCATTAAATAATTTATTTTAATTTATTTGTTCTTATATGGAGTTGTTATTTATAAAAATATGATTTAGCAATACAAGTTTCTAGATTATACTTTTCCAATTTATAATAGTTCGATGTACACTCTAATATATAAGGATTAAAGAACATTTATTACGAAGTTATGTTTAATCTCAAACAATTTTAAAATGAAGTAAAATGGATTATATAACGCCAGTGTAAGGTAAAATTTTCTCAAAATCTATATAAATTTTCTAAGTATTATTAAAATAGTATATTAAAAATGCTTTACGATAATAAATTAATAAGAAATTTCTTTAAAATATAGTGAAATGTAAAAATAAAAAAATATCACTAATTATTATAATATAGTTAGACGCAGCAATTAAAGTTTTTGTTTAAAAACCTTTTTGTAAAAAGTAGTAAAGGCATATAATAATAGTTATAAAAGTATAAATAATAAAGGAAAGCCAATGTATATAAGAAATTAAATTGTACAAAAATATACTTTATTATATATATTTATTGGTATACCTATTTATCACGTGCCTTAAAAAGTATTGTGTGCTACGAAAAAATAGGATTGTAGAGCTTTGTTTTTAGTAGGCTTTCCCCTGCGAGTCTCGTGGTCCTATTCTAGAGAAGGATAGAATACATTAAATCTACTTTTCTAACTGCGCGCGCGATGTTCGATTAATCGATTTTCCGACTCTATGTCCTGTTTCATTCGCACAGCCGCTCCTTTCCCTTTTTATAATATAGACCAGCGTTCATTGTACCATAATAACGATTTCCATGTTTTCCACACTTTCATATTTCTGCTTTTAAAGCTAATAGAATATGCTTTCTCAATTATAATTTCACTCTATCAATGAAATTTTACTATTTTTAAAAAAATATTTTTTTTATTTAATGCCTTAACATTACAATATAGTAGCAAAAAATAAAAACATTATTGAAACAATAGTTCGTTTTCAATCTTATATTATGAGTAAAAAATAAAATATTTCTTTATTATAATGTTTTAATACATATTATTATACAAAAAACATGATCATAAGTACACTTTACACTTTTAATAGTAAAAATAATGACTTTACAAATTTTGATAATAATTATCAATTATAACATTCTTATTATCGATATTTTTATAATAGCATACTAATAGGATAATTAAGTGAATCTAATTAAAAAATATATAATAATTAATGATGATTTAAATGTGAAATTTTTGTATTAATAAAATGCTTCTCTTATTTTATATGAAAAGCTTTATTTAATGCTTCAGATTGTTCAATTGCTATATAGATTATGCTTTTAAAGTGAATAAAGCAATTATTATGTTCATTTTTATAATAGATAGATTAAACAAAAATTTTCATAAACTGTACTAAAAATATCATACTTTACCAAAAGTTCTAGCCAAAGTAAGACATAATTTCAATATATTTAAAAAAATTTTGATTTATATTACTGTAACCTTATATATAAATACAATATATTTGTCATATAACTAATGTAGGGTATGTGTCGAACTATTTTTTAATGAAATTCTTGGTTGAGATATTTTAGATAAAAGTCCTTAGTACAATAGTAAATCGGCATTTTTTGATAGGATTGCTAATAAATATTAGAGTTAATACAATATCGGAAAATACTTTAGTCTTAAATATTCAATATGACTACCTTAAGTGATTGGATCTTTGAGATTTCTTGCTCTGAAGAATTAGCTGTTGCATGTGATTACGGAGTGAAAGTGGAGGATTCCAACTGCAATTGGGCGATTATTTAAAGTCAGTAAGTAATTTCGGTAAATAATTGGCTTAAGTAGAGTCATAGGGATGAGAGAGAGAGAGGCTCATCTTCGGACGGAAAGAACATATGTTGGAATTTGAAACAATTATAAACAATTGGGACAATTGAGAAACGGTAACTCTGCGAGCTCGAGGTCATGGAGGGTAGTCGGGGTACGCTCGATTTATTAATCTTGAGTGTAAGTTGCGGAAGCTCGAGGTAACAGGGAAGTTTCGAGTTTCTACAGGGGTACGTGCTAAGGCTGTATGGTGGCAAGTTCTGGAGTCTTCTAACCGAAAAAAATGTCCAGGATGCAGGGTGGAAAGGAGAGAATTGAAAAAGCGTAAAAAGAGAGTCTGGAAGAAAACTCTGGACGTTCTCTGCTTGACCCGCCTCCTCTTCTGACTCCAATATCACCCTACCGAGCAACCACCCTCCGACGTCGACTATGGAAGGTGGCGCTTCTGACGCAATGACGGGGGCGGCTTCGGCGGGAGGTGCGGAGAGTCCGAGTGGTGCCCGACTAGGTGACTTATCGATTCGTGGGGCGGCCATCTTCTAGTCGGAATCCGGTCAGGCGCACTCAAGCTTCCCTCTCGCTCCTGTATTCGCTCCTGGGCTCCAGGGTAGAACTAGAGAGAGAGAGAGAGAGAGAGAGAGAGAGAGAGAGAGAGAGAGAGAGAGAGAGAGAGAGAGAGAGGAGGGAGGGAGGCTCGTAACGAAGCGACGCAGCCAGCCACCCCGATAGATTTTCCCGAACGAACGGAAGCGGAGAACTACGTGTCCCCGTGCCTCTGTGCCGTGCGCGCGCGCACCTTCATTATAACGAGAGACTGAAGAGCGGAGCCGAGCCAAGAGCTACGGGACGTCGCGTCTCCGAATCAAGCCTCGTGGGTGTGCGTGCGAGTGGCATTGGTCGTCGGGGTGCGAGGAGTTCGCCGACAAGTGGGCCCGTGGCACGGAGGAAAAAGGCTCGAGGACGGGGATGCCCAACTGACGGGCATAAGTGCGGGTCTCGAGCCAAAGACTGCGCCAAAGTGCCGTAACTCTCGTTGTTGGTGTTACTGCTACTGCCGCGGCCAATTGGGGCGGAGGAGCCAGGGCGCCTCTCCCGTCCATCCTTACCTACTGCCTACCGTCTACGTTACGGACTGCTGTTCCGCAACTTCGGAGAGCACCAAAAAATAATATATACTCGTGAGTAATATTGACAATCGAAATCGACGGGGCCTGACTTGGCGAGGACTCGTTTCACTAGCCTTTCCTGCACCCATACTCGCTTTATAGCTTTGTTTTCCCTGCATACTCTACCATTTCAGCCTGTTCCTGCATACGTTCCTTCAGTGAGTTGCGTGAATTTTTCACGACGACGTATGGCCTCGAAAACGCGTTAAGTAGTCGAGACAGTGCTTCCCTCATGTCTGCATACTCTTACTTCCTATCTGACCCTCTCTAACTAACACATTCGCGCTCCCCCCCCTCTCTATCTATCTATCTATCTATCTACTTATCTATCTATCTATCTCTATTTCTATCTATCTTTTATAAATCTATTTAGTTAGCTGGCTCATTCCCTCATCGTTTTTCATACCATTTTTCAATATAACCGTTCACCTCTTATCTTATTATATTCAGTATTTTTACACGAGAAATTTACAATAAAGAAAGTAAATTAGAACTTAACGCCCTTCTCTCTTTTTCTTACTACTTTTCATGCAGATTTGTTAAATACTATTTAAGAACTCGACCCCTGTATGGATCGATTAAGATTTTCTTCCGCCGTTTTTTAGGTTTAAACTCACCTACATTAAAATGCATATCTTCTTCGTTGTACATACTCTCGTTACACCTTTTCCTTCTTTCGACGAACTAGCTTAACGAAAAAACAGCTTAAACTAGTTTCACGGTACTAATTTCATAATTAATCATATATTGAAGTAGAAAGTAAAAGAGGATGAGAGTCAATCATAAGTTTCTTATAGGAGGTCAAGTGGCTTCTTTATATTAGGTCATATTTATTTAAAACTTCCTTATTCATTTGATATATTAGAAATGAAGATATGAAATATTTAATTATACAAATTTTACATCAATTATATTTATAAACAAATTGTATTAAATAATACTAAAACATTTATATAATAAAAAAATAAATAAATTATGAATTTTCTTAATAGTAGTTAAGAGTCAATATAATACAAGAAATAAAATTAAATAATATTATTCGACATATTCGAGGGCATTGTCCTTGACTTTAATTTTAAATCAATAGACAAATACCATGAAAGGTAATATTCTATTGATCGATTTAAGAATATTAATATAGAGTTCAAAAAATAAAAAATGAAAATTCATTTACCTAAATACACAATGCTTATAGGGCATATTAGATTTTCTATTATGTATCTATATAAAAAAATTTATGTTTCATCCTTTATTTAATATTGTGTACGTATGTACATATGAAGAACTGACTTTAATTAGATTTAATAAATAAAATTGAAAAACATATTTTCAAATTATTTATTTTTATAAATATATGTCTATTTTTTTATGCAACATTTATTGTTGTTATTGAGAGATTTATTTACCAAAACGTTATGATATACAATTATACACTAAGAACGAAATACTTTTTATTTAATTACGAAATTGAATTTTTTATGTTAATTTTTTATGTTAATTAACAAAATTCTGCACTAGCAAATATATAAATATTCTAAATACTTTGTTTCATATTTCATTAACTTTTTTAACTTCTTTAACTTCTTATATTTATTTTGGAATTCAATACTGAGTTACCAGAAGTATGTTTTTAAAAATAACTAATATGTAGTCAGTCAGTATAAAAAGGTAATATGTACTTTAAATATTAATTTACACTTTTCTATTAAATTAACTTACAAGACTAGAGAATTTTATTCGTGATTTCAGGTTGTAAATTAATTTTAATAGAGTTTATTTATAAATCCAAAATAAAAATTTAAGCAACATTTTTATAATTTACTTTTATATTACTTATTTTAAAAAAAAGAAAATCACTTTACTAAAAAAAGCTGCAAATAGTCAAATTTTAATCTTCGTAAAAAACTATATATTTTATAAAAGTATATGAAAACTCTTTTGATAAATATATATTAATGTCATTAAAGTTTTATCAAAGTCTATTAAAGAGTAGATGATTTTATTAAATTCTTCTTTTATATCTATCATAAATAATGAGTTATTCTCAGACTAAATAAAAAATGCTTAAATTGAGAAATTTGCAACGATCACATTCTCATAAATATATGTCTCATAAGCATAATGCAGAATACCATATTCTACATAAATACATACAGGCAGATATTTATACGTATGAATAAAATATTTGTTAATATAAATTAAATTTAGATTAATTTTGTATACTGCAAACTGTAGGACTATCAATAAAGCAAACGTGATTCCCTAATTAATATCTATAATTTTTATTAATTATTCAGTTAAAAATCTCAAAATACATAACGAGAAGATAATAAATCTTTATTTAAAATAGAATATATTAAATAATTAAAATTTAGTTTTATAAATTTTTTACTACATTTTAGACAACTTGTTATAAAAATAACGAAATGAAAAATTAATTTTTAACATTTGAAAAAAAAATTAGTTATAGTCATTGCTTTCTTATACCAATGTTTATTATTTACTCATGTTAACATTATTTTAAATTACCCTATATTATTTAAATGATCGAAACAGCTATATAAATCAATAACAAAGTAATAAGAAATTGTTATGGTATCAAAATAGCCAATTCTAAAATAATAAAATTCTTATGACCTTGAAAGAATTGTTTATAAATAATGTATTATAGGGCTTGGATTTCTTTTACCGATTATGATAATGAGGAAGACTCGAATCTACAAATCGTCAGTTTGGTTAAGAATTTAAAGATTCCAGGTACTATTTTTCATAGAATAAAGAGACCTGTACTACAATTTACAACGAGTTTTCTTTCCTTATACTTGAGAACCTGAGTTTATGAATATATAAAAAACAGTTTACTCAAGATTTAATGTTAATCTTCCATTTTCTAGATAGCGCAGTATTGGGTTCAATAAACAGTGAATTTCGACGCACACTCTCTTTGAATTGATTATGGGTATAAAATGGTGCTTAGACTTGCATAAACGCGGTAAAAAATATATATCCAGTAGGGTCTATATTATTAAGGATACATAATGTATTGATATTATTTAATAGAAATCAGATGAATTCTTAAGTATAAACGAGTTTTAATTTTTTTGTAATTGATGTATTTTCAGCAAATGCGATATACACTCAGCTCCTATGTATTTTCTTGATAGATCTTCATTAGAATATTGAAGATAGACCAGTAAATCAGAAAATAGGCACGATATGACCTATTTACCATTTTTTATCAAATGTTGAAAGAAAAAAGTATTTATAGCTATTACTTATAACCAATATGATTTAAATAATTTAAAATTTTTATTAAAGAAAGTATTAAATAAGAATATAGTTACTTACAATTAATGCATTAAATTTCTAATTAAATTTTAGAGAATCATGTACGTATAATCAATAAGTTATTATTGTATTTTGTATCATTATCAAATAATATATAATATCAGTACTATGTATTAATATTGATATCATATTTTCAACCGACTATTTTTACTATTATTATAATTAACAACGAAATTATTTCATAAACTATGGTTCAAAACAACAGTGTCTTATGAAATATTTTATTTTAAACGGTACGTAAATATATCTAAAAACACGTTAAAAAATAAAAAAGTTTTTTTATTTAAAAAATCAGGTATAAATGTTAAAAAAAATATTTTAAAAATATTCTACAAAATATATTCTTATATTAAATTAAATTTTGTTGGATCAATGTATTTATTTAAAATTTAAAATTAATTTAGAGTATTAAATATGTTGATTTTAGATTATATTGAAAATTATGTACAATCTAATCTTTATATTTGTTTTATGTAAACAATAATTAATTTTATGCTAATTTTATGAGACAAATCTTTTTTTTAAATAAATTTTTTTATGAGTTTTTTTACGGCGAATAAAATTTTAAAGGATTAAATATGCGAATGGTTGAGTAATAGGTTATTGTTCTATGTATGAAATATAACATTTATATTGTATTAACTTTGTAGATTAGGATTATTCAATTTTCATTCACCCATCAAACAAAAGTGGTAGTGTTTATTATGAATTAGATATTTATTAACTGATAAAGGTAATTTGTAAAAGCTTATTATTACATAAACTAACGTCCTTTTAGCAGATCCTCTTACAAAATACCTTAAAAAAAGAGATGAATAAATTACGAGTACAGTGTTACAAATGTATATCCGATGACGTAGGCGTAAATTTTACTATATGTATTTAAATAGGTGACGTATCTAGTTGTCATTGGCACGTACCCCTGGAGAAGCATCAGAATCGTTTCTCGCCCACGTAACCAAATCTTAGCCTCCTCGTCTGTTCTCTTATATTTCTATCTCACATACCTTATCCACTGTATATCTAAGAATTTAATTTAATTTTTTCGAAATCAATAAAATCTTAATTATGCGTATGAATATTTATTATAGGCTTTTATAAATAAAAGTCATTTTATACTGATATAAACTAAGGTATATTCATTTCAGATTAAATTGAAAAAATTAATTTTAATTTCTTATGTTTTGTATTTTTGATCATTTGAATCTTCTTTCTATAATTTATGGTAATACTTTACAATTAATGATATTCCATATATTAGAACATTCAAATAACATTTTTTTTTAAATACACGAACTACATCATGTTATGTAATCTGATTAGATTAAATTATTATATAATAGTACATGTTGAAATACGGGTTGAAACTGTATTTCTAAATTATAAGTGTAAACTGTACAGTGTATACTAAATTGCGATTTAAAATTATTGATAGTAAACCTTTTCAGGAATTTTATTTATTTTTTTGTAATAGAATATTAACTGAATATTCTTCCTTGAGTTTAAAGTAAAATTATATATTATACTGAAAAGTAGATTTTATCTTAAAAAGGAATATATATTTATAAGTCTGTATGTATTTGATAATAATCATAAAGTATTATTTGAAATACTAAGGAGTGCAATCATTTACAATACATCTTTTTGATATAATTAATGAGCTCAATTAATGAATAATATTAAATAATATATAAACACAACACAATTAATGACATAAATTGAATAGTAATTTCAGTAATTATTTAATTATTTAAAAGTATTTGTTATTGTACACTAGTCTTTTAAATTTATATTGTTTTCAATCAATTAAAACTACGTAAAAGTATTAGTGATATATTTTATTAGATCGTTTAATATAAAAAATGTATACAATTTCTTGTAAATAATTTCTAAATAATATTCCAAAAGTAATTTTCATATTGTATTTCATTAACTTGGTTTAATAAAAAAATATATAAAATACAACAATATACAAATAAGCAAATAGATTCAAATCAATGTTTAGTAATAAAGTATGATATTATTTTAGATAGTCATTAAAGAAATAATTATTCTTATAAAATAAATCAATAATAAAATTCAAAATATATGGTTTTTATATTATGTATCGAAATAATATTACATTCATTATAAAACTAATTTAATATAACATTTAATAATAAAGCGCACGTTTTTTTAAAATAATAAATTAAAAAATAATACTAATGTCTTTCATTATATTTGATTAAATTGTCTATATTAATAAAGCATTAAAAGGTCTCGAAATTTTGTTATTTAAATATTTTAGTTGCCTTTTCCAGTAAATACAAAAATAAACTTAAAATTACAAAAGAAATAGTATGGTATGAAACCGATGAATTTGTTCATGACGTTGATATATATAATCTTTAGACGAAGAGTTTATCAATAATCTATTTGCAATGTTTTATTTGCAAAACAGGATATGAGAATATGTCGATAGCATATAACGACATACTTATATTATTTATTAATCGAAAAAAAATCTAGCTATATAAAATGTTATTTATTTATTATTTGTAACGTTATTAAATTTTTTAATGAATAAATATATAATTAATATATCAAGCTTTTACGAATACTCGCTAGAACGTGTTGTAACTAAATGATCTTGTGAATATGCTTTACCTTTACTTTCTCTATTAAATAAAGCATTACTTTTCCGAAAATTGTTACATCGACAATTATTTTCAATAGCAATTTCATGTAAGTAAAAAATATTTAAGAAAGCTTTTTAATGGCGTTCCGATAAACAAAGTGTGATTTTATTTATTTCTAAAAGAAAGAATAGTTTTATTTTTATAGGTTTCAGATGAAGTAAATAGCGGTAAATGTATTTTGAGCACGACAAGTGATCGTACAGGAAAATATGGCTGACATTTTAATACTAGATTTAGCTCGATGTATTTACAATGTGAACTTTTATTGGAGCATGGAAGGGTACATAGAGCACGTTTGTGCAAGTGAAGCGTAGACTACTTAGACGATCTGGTCCATTAGTAATAATAATAAACAGTGGAATGAAGGAGGAAGAAAAGCTCGAGTTTCAATAGCGTAATTTTAAATGTTATTGGGTAGAGTATCGCAAATAACCGTCGTTGTGCGATGCGAATGAGAGTGCCCAAGTAAAATTGGTGAAGCCAATGGAAGCGCATTAGTTGGTAAGCGAGAGTATGAATGAAGTGAATTCGCGGTGAGCCGTGATGAAGAGATATAACTCGAGAGCTATACCTCTGATTTTCGTAACCGGCCCTTCCAGCTAGATCATCGACACACATCATCGCATCACGTTCGCACATCGTCGAATGTCGTCAACGGCTGCAACGGCCGCGCCTTATCAATGGCAGGGCTGCCGTACGGCCTTAGTGGCTCCTTCGATTTCGCCTCGATGCTTCTGCGTGCGCATCCATACGATCCTCCCTGACCCTCCCTCTTGCTATTCATCCGCTATACCCCCGCTATCCTCCCGCCAAGTGACACGCAGGTCGCACGGGAATTCGCTTGAGTGGCCACGTGCGCGTGTGTGTAGAGTGCATACGTCGAGGCTCCTCTTCTCTTCTTATTGTACTTTAAAAGATTCTTCGAGTCAAATTTCGAGAGCGGAAAAGTGAACCCCCCCCCCTTATGTCTCGCTGTAATTACTAACTTTACTTTCTTATCGATCCTTATGAAATACTGTTGTCCCCTACCGAAAATTCATTACAACTCCATACCGCGCTCATTTCACGACTTACTAATTCCTTTATTTATTGACGATAGTTGTATGAGATTTGAGTTCATAAACTGCTTTCATCAGCTTCATTCTCTTTTTTCATATTCTCTATGCATGCGGCTGTAAAGTACTTTGCCACATTTTTCATGCAATGAAAATTTATTTACTATATTGATATTCTACTTGTACGTTAAACACAAACATTTTTATTTCTGTCACTGTGCTACAGCAATTTAAACTTAAAATAAAAATAAATAAAAAATAGTATTTTCAAGCAAATTTATCACTTTTCATATTAAAAAACAAACAACCGGCAATATGAACGTATAAATAAAGTAAAGAAATGTAAAATACATTATTCATTTTATATTGCTTCTAATTAATATTTGTAAAGTATAAATTGATAAATTTAAAATGATCTGGTTTCGAAATTTTTATTATTTATTTTTAATAATATGTAAAAACAATAAAATTATAAGAAAAATTTTTTTTCTAAAAAAATTTAAATGGATAATTTCAGGTTAAACTAAACTCGCTCTGTTGATTAATATTGAAATACAAGAAACGTTTAAGTAATTTGCAGTTTAAATTTAATTAAAGATTATAAAAGAATATTATTTGTAAAAGAATATTTGGTACATAATTAACACGTAATTCAATATGCTTTAATTCTTAGAAAATAAAAATAGGTCTTATCCAAATAATAAATATATATAAATATTTTATATATTTTTTACTTAATTGTATAAATACAAAGACTATTGTTGTTTGTATACAATTAATTTCTTAAAAATGTAAATATCCTAATAAAAAATACTAAATTCTTTGTGCTTATTTTGAAATATTTATTTAACCGATAAAATAAATACCTGATGCATTAAAAGGTATAAATAGTTTTAAAATATAAATTCACAATAAATAATTTTGCTCATAAAAAATCTCAATAATCTTAATAAAATCTCCCATAAAATTGAGAAACTCGAGGTAAATGCAAGAGCTTAGTAACTACTTAGTAGTAAATTGTAAAAAGTAACTGCAAAAGTAAAAGTTTTGTTGTAATAGTCAATACCATTATGAAAATAAAGTCCGAAGTCATTGCTTTTTCATTGGATAACGTTGCCTTCGAAAATTAATATTTTCGTAAACAGCAACAACGTCTTTAGTCTTGACGTCATATAATAAATATAGTATAATCTATAAATAAAATTTCACTACTATCGGACTATTGAGTGTAAAGAAAATGAGTGGCAATAAATAAAAGTGTTGCCCACAGCTAAATAACAGCAATTGAGATTACCCGATTTAAATTATTTTTATTTTTTATAAAGTACATTCACTAGCTTATATTGATATTGATACCATTATCAGAGCATTGTTAATATAACATTTTTACAGAATTGATGCCCTTATTTCATCCCTTGCGTAATTAAATCGTATGTCACTTATGGAAAGTTTCAAAAACCGAAGAAGCAGAAAGATTTTTTCTTTTTTTAAACATTTTTCAAATTAGAATGTATTGAAAATAAAGCCTAAATAATATTTGATTATTTTTCAACGAAATATTTTATATTTAATTGATAAAAATATTATAAAGGTATTTCTAAATTTGTAATTAATCAACTGAATTTAATAAACAAAAATTGATTTTATGATATCAACTAAAGAAATATATTTTATATTAAAGATTCGTATCTTGTATACAATTGTTTATAATCGATGATGCGAGTACAAATATTGATTTATCATATATTTTTATAAATTTATTAGTAAAAAATTTTAATACAATAGAGCATTTTCTTTTCTTAAGAGAAAATAAAAATTAGGTTAAGATGTAAGTCTTGCGTAATATCAATTTTAACTGATTAATAGGCATCTATGCAGTAAATCGTAGATCATTGCGTAAAATAAGAGATGAAAAGGTAACAACAGGAAATTAATTCGATCCACACCCTCCTTCAATGATACATTGCTTTTTCCGAAAGAAGCGTCAGTCTCAGAGACGATTAAATGCCTTGGTTTAGAATCAAGAAGTGCGCGCGCATTTTGTACTGAATAAGACAAGGGCACACACTATGACGCATATCATGAACTCTCACCCGAGCGCAATTCATCCCAAAGGGAAATAAATAAGGATTCGGAAAAATTAGAAGTAATTTCGATGGTTTCTATCTCTGTTGATCCCCCTCCCTCATACTTGGGTGAATCTCCTATAATACTCTAACGGGTATCTCTCATAGAGAGAGATGAATTTATCCCTGCGATAAGCACTCGAACTGACAGGCTTTTAAGATCGAACCGACAAGACAATTTCCGGTCCTAAATCCGCCTGCTAATTGACCCAACTATTGAATTCTTTTTTACATAAAAATAAAATCCTTGAAATTACCGTGTATATACATATATATATACATGAACTGTTTCCTTGGCACAGTGTAGTAAATCAAATCGATATGAATCCGCAAAATTTGAAACCTTTAATTATAATAGTGTAATAATATTTCTACGTCTTAAGAGAATCCAAGTCTTAATTAAGCCTTTCTTTTATTATACTCACCTCATTTTTCCCAACATCAATATTCCTTGATCTTTCCTTCGGCTCTTATCTTATGTTTAAACAGTTTTATAGAAAGAAAAGAAAGCAGGTTCTTAATTCAAGACAAAATTTATATAGTTCATTTTTATATTATTTTCCATAAAAATAAACGAATTTATGTTTTATATATGATAGATATGTTGTAGTATTTATTCAACTTTTATGAATAATTGCAAATATATTTATTTATTGCAATGAATAGTAGAATTTGTAAATCTATTATATTTGATGTAGTTTCTGAATTTAAATTGAAGAATTTGTAAGCATTATATGTACATGAAAAGGATAAATTAAATAATGAAATTTTTATCATTTTATCATTACCAAATTATATAGAAGAAATAGTTGTGGTTTAAACCTTATAATATTATTTTTAATATAAATATTACAATGGTTGGGTACTTCAGATATAATTAACGAATGTATGAAATTATTTTTAAGAATTGAATGTTTTTATTTATAATATTTTAAGAGTTTATAAGTATCTATGATTAGTAGATACACATAATCATTATAAATTATAACATTCAATACTATGCATTTGACGTTTTAATAATTTCTACAAATTTCTATAAATATTTTTAAATTAATTGCTCTAAATGTCGATTAAATTAACTAATTTATATCGTGCACAATATGTGCAAATTTTGTATATATAATTAAATTATAATATGTGAAAAGAACTACTAATAGTTCTGAAGAAAATATTTCGAAACTACCATACAAGTGGTTTATATATGAAAATTAGTTAGTTTTGATACGTAAATTTAATTATAAAATGTAAGTCTTGCGGTTTTCGATTAAAATAATTATTTCAGAGGATGGACAAAAATATTTTAGAAATTGGATCAACTACAGTGAGAAAATATCTTTTATAAGAATTAGTCTTTAATTCCTACATTTAAAACAGAAGAGATAAGATTAGCAAACGAATAAACAATACGATATGTCACCGAATCAATATAAGAAACTGTCACTAAGATTCCATTCCAAAATGATACTACTCGTTTTTGGGCTCGAATCCATTTATTTCTCCTACTTTTACAAAGGGCGGGGACGACACGAGTTTGCCGTGGGGACCTTCTTTCCTGGTTTTATATCCACCCCGGCACCGCCGTTAAGCATTACTTCGGGGAGGGAACCTGTACCTATGCCTTCGAGGCACCCTCTACGTCCCCACCCTTGCCCTAGGGAAGAGCCGGCTTTTTACGTCTCAGGATAACATCGACGAAAGAAGCGTCCCTTTCTCAGTTCTCCTGACTGGCGAGCATCAAAACGACGTTGCCTTCAAGAGTGATCCTTCCGACATCGCCCTCAGTGTTCGCACATAAAGAACGTGTGCAAGGCGTCGTCCGTGGCTGATCTGCTACTTTGCCCATGCGGTGGAGGTACGCGCGGAAGTACCCATGGCTGGTCAGCAGCTGAGTGAGGTAATAGTTCACCTCGCCATGTTGTCGGCCGATCCACGGGGCCACCTGACTGATAAGTCTGGCGGTCCACCTTCCGGGCGTATCCCGCTCCCATCTGTCCTGCCAGTTATCCAGGGATGTCTCCCTGGCTCGCACCTTGGACGAGTGTCCCCCTTGCCTGGTGGACAAGCTTCCACTCCTGGGCCAGGACGTCGATGGAGATGACCCCAGCGACCACTAGAGAGGCCGCCTCCGAGACCCTGCGATACGAGTACGCTACACAAAGTGTACATCTCCGTTGCACAGCCGCCATACGTCTTCGGTACATATTGTACCGAAGCGCGTTGGCCTAAACCTTTGCACCGTAACGCATGACGGACTCAGTGACACGGAGCAGCAACCGCCTGATACAGGGACGTGGCCCACTTACGTTGGCCATGATCCTGCACAGGGAAGTCTTTACCCGTGACGCCTTATCCGCCACTCTCCGAATATGTTCCCCGAAGGTGAGCTTCGTATCTAGCGTCACCCCCAGGTACTTCACGGTACTGATTTGGTCTGAACCGACTCCTCTCTGATAATAAGCGGCTGCACTCTGGGTACGCGCTTCTTCGTAAGAAGCAGAATCTCGGTTTTGGCCTCCGCCAGTTCCAGCCCATGATCGTCAATCCAGTGGCGAATTCTCCGCTTAGTCTGATCGAATCGCGTCTGTGCCGGGGCCATATTACGCGCTGTAATAATGGCTGCCACGTCATCCGCGTACCCGAACAGAAAGCAGCCTTCAGGCATTTACAATCTAAGGGTCCCGTCGTAGGAAATGTTCCATAGATCGGGTCCTAAAATGGAACCTTGGGCCGCACCACATGTCAATGCTCTCCGTTTTGAGCCCTCCGCCGTCTCGTATAAAATGAATCGGTTCCGCAGGTAATCCCCGATAATCTGCAATAGATACTGGGGTACCCTCTAGTCCCGATCCATTGCCTCGATACCGTCCATTACCACCTCGCTCATGGGTGCGCCCTTGGCGAACGCCCCCAATTTGCGGGTGATGACTTTATAGCCCAATCCCCACGAATCTCTGTTGAGATCTTCCCCCAGCTTCTTCCAGCATCGGCTTTTACTCGCCTTGATGGTTCTCTTGAAGGCTCTACTCGCCCACCAAATGCTCACCGATCATTGGAGAGTTGTCGCGGTCGAGGCGTCGGGCGCTTTGGGCTACTCGTCGTAGCCGAAGGCACTTCCGCCTCATATCCGCGATCTCGCTGCCCCACCAATAAACCAGACGGCGTGTTTTTCTCGCCTACATCCTCGGTATCGCCTCCTTACAAGCTTGGCGGATCACGCGCATGATTACCCCCGATACTGCTTTCGCTCGCTTGGAAGACGTTCCGCTCCCTTAGGCCCCGTCCAGGGTACGCTGTCCGCGTTTTAGGGCACGGGAAAACAAGGCATCGTCCATCCTCGCAACGAGCCATCTGGAAGGAAGGCGTACGATCGTCATCCCGACCACCTGGTCATCACTAACGCGAAACGTAATGTACTGGTGATCACTGGCTATATAGTCCTCGATCACCCGCCAGTCCCGCATCTTTGCGGCCAGACATTCCGTCGCAAAGGAGACGTCGGGGATGGTCTGCCTGTAACCGGGCCTCCGGAAGGTCGCCGTTGAACCGGTATTTAAAATTACCAGTCTTGTCCTGGACACCATGTCCAGGACTCGCCTTCCCCTGGAGTCGGTCACAGGTTCCCCCCCAATCTACCAGCTCACCCTCCATGTCCCTGATAGCATCCTCGAAGGCATCCAATTTTACTTGGAACCCGTCGATGGCCTCGTTTGGAGTGAGGTAACAGCTGACGTAGTATACGCCCCTGTCCTCATCCAAACGAAGCCGCTACCAACTTCATGACACTCTGCTTAGAAGCAGTGCGGGCTAGGGATCCAGATCGCAGCGGTACCGGTAATGTCGTGATACCAACCCCTCGCAGGCCCCTCCCGATGCTGCTCACTGATAAGAACAATAACAGCGTGCAGCTCGAGACGGACCTGGGCGAGCAGATCCTACGCCGTCTGACTTCTATGCGAGTCGGTCTGCAGGACTTTAGCCACTTTGGCGGCACTTGGCTAGAGCCTCGCGGAAAACCGCACAGGCTCCTGACCCCGCGACATGGTGTACTGCCGCGGGGGAGATCCCCGGGTACAGAAAGCTTCTGGGCTCGGCGTTACATCCGGCCCCCTTGTGACCCTGTTCCCCACACCTGAAACAGGTCGTGCTCCTGTCTGGGCCTCTGCAGCTCGTACCCCGGTGTCCATAGTCGAAACACTTAAAGCAGCGCTCGACTTGGACTCGTGGTCTTATGCCGCAGTAGAACCACCCTACTGTGACCCTGCCCACCTCCAGTAGCTTTTTACTGGCCTCCTCGGTAACGGTCCCGTGAGTCGCACCTCTAAAGGACCAGTGTAGTCCTGCAGGATCGCAGGGAGGGCGCCTCTGACCTCCTCGGTCGTTGGGCTCTCGTCCACGTCCCTGATCTCTAGTGTATTCCTGGGGATCAGAGTGTGGAGTGTTGCGCTGGCTCCGACGGCCTTTTTCAAGGCATTGGCAAAGCCCTCCTTGCACTCGACCGATGATGATTTTCTAATCTCGATCAGGACATCCCCCTTTTAGGTTTTGCGGATGCCCATGATCGATAGCCCGTGCTCGGAGGGACTGACCTGATGTCGGATTCCGCCCAGGATATCTGCGTAAGTCTTGCCCTCCGCTGGTCTAAGGACGATGGCCTCTGGCCTCGCCTTCCCTCTTTTACTGGGGGCGCTCTTCTTTGTAGGGGTCCCCTTTACTCGGTCTCTTACCGTCTTTTGGCGGTCCTCTCGTTTTTCTTCTCTCGTGGGGACTCTCCTCCACTCCGCGTCTGTCGGGCTCTTCCCTACGGTGGTGGTTGGAGGAGGCGTCTGCGATTCCACCGCTTCCTCCTTCTTCCTCTTCTTCTTCTTCTTGCGCGTTTGGGCCTCTGATGGCGTTGCCGGTGGTGGCCTTTTACCGGTAGTAGTCTGTGGTTTCAGGAGAGGAAGCGGCACCTCCTCCGGATCCCTCGCCGCTTCCTTCTCTCTTGTTCCTCAAGGGCCTCTATTTTCCCCTGCAGTACAGGAAGGCCCTCTTTGATGACTCTGGAGATGTTTGGCTAGCACTTTAGCGTCTCCGTCATCTCCATCATGATGACAATTATGGAGGCAAAGATACCTCCGTACGCGGTGTCGGCACTTTCGGATATCGTTCCGGTCACGGATGGAATCTCTGTCTCCCCCTCTATCACCGGTTTAGGGATTGGAACCGCCGTGTTCCCTTCCCCATCCTTCTTCCCCTTCCCTTCTCCCTATTGTTGTTTTATTATCTCCATATATTATGTTATAATTTCGTCCCTACGTATGACCGGCCTCCATGGACCCTCAACGGTGAGCTCACCAGAATAACCCCCCAACACATGCCTGAAGGGGTCATCCTGGATCGGGCCATCACGTAGGGATATAGCACACCCTGGTACGTTATTCCCCCTTCGTCTCTCTCGAGTTTTGTGTCCCAACAAAGACACTCCACTCTCTGGAGAGCTTCCAGGGGACGTCACGCACCAGACCGCACTCGCCCCGAAGCCGATTGACCGGACCAGGCTACGGTCCAGCCTCCAGTCTTGCCTCCAGCGGGAGCCAAAGATGGTTTGGGTCACCTTGGCACGCAGCCTCGGATGCGCCTCACCACCCAGGATCTCCTTTTGGCAGCTCACGGGTCGCACCGCACGGCCAACACGGCGGTCTGCCATTAGTTCGGGAGTGGTTCGCCCTCATTCATTCAGCACATTCGGAATGCCTCCATTCGCTCGGGAATAACCCGTTTATAGGGTTCCCTCATTCGCCTGCACTCAAACGGCCATGGCTATACTCCTTTATTTTTTTTCTGCGAGGTTTCCATGGCCAGCGCTCCGCGGGTGGTGTCCTTCCTCGCAAGATGCCCGTTTATAGGGCCCACGAGGAGCTCGTCCACCTATATCTCTATATAGCCGGCGGAGACCCGTTTATATGGCCCGCGGCCTCGATATCCGCTCCGTGCGCGTATCCATTCATCGAGAAGGCCCTCTTTCGAGGGTTCTCGAGTCATTCATACAGCAGCCTCACTCGCAAACGTCTCACCATCTCATACTTCCACTCACTCTAGGATTCTACTCCCTTAAGCCCATCACCCGATCGGCTGCAAGCAATCGATCTTCGACAAGGTGCAGACAATGGATGGGAATAATATCAATAACAATAACAATAACAATAACAATAAGAATAACAAAAACAAAAACAAAAACAAAAACAAAAACAAAAACAAAAACAAAAACAAAAACAAAAACAAAAACAAAAACAAAAACAATAACAATAACAATAACAATAACAATAACAATAACAACAACAAAAACAACAAAAACAACAACAACAATAATAATAATAATAATATTTGCGAAAATAATGGAACGAAGGCTTTGAATTAGTTGTGCTTTTTTTTTGCTCATTTACATAGAAGATAATATATAGTATTAGCATATAATAGATTATAAATTCGAGTAATGTAATTCGTAGTAATGTAAGTCCTTCAGACTCGAGTTGTCATTAAGATATCGTCCTAAGGCGAGGGAGTAAAGTTAAAAAATTATTAGAACTTGAGAGAATGAGAAGAAGCGACGAAGGCTTTCATTTATATAGGTTGTCCCCGGAGATCTGATGTCCTGGCACACGGACAGTGGGAGGAATATTTCACCAGGTGCTGAACTAAGTGTCGCCAAGCGATAACGATATCTCGAGGTCGCAATCGCGAGCTGTCCAGACAAGACTAAATTGAAAAAGCGGCGGAAGGATTTGCACGGCCGGGCGTCGGGGAGGGGATCGAGAATAGCGAGGCGAAGAAGGAAGGTAGTCTCGGAAACGATCGACAATTGGTTGGTGCAGGCATTAATGAGCCGCTGAATGTTTCGGCCCTTTCATGTCCTACGAAAATTCTCTTCGTCAGCGCCTGTTCAACTATACATTTCCACCTCAACGGATCCTCTTTATAATACCTATGCCATCTCCTACTAACCATTCTTATTTTTATAATATCCAGCCGCACGATCATTTACTTTAATTGTATAAACTTGCTTTCGAACGATATTAATAACTTGCAGAAAAAAAACAACTAGTAATTGCTTTACCAATCGATTTTAATCTATTTTATACATTTTTTCTTGCTTGTGTTCATGCATATTCCAAGGTCATTAACTGAATAACAAAAAAATTTTTATTAAATATTTTCCTGGTGTCTTCTACGGAGTACTTGTTACAGGACTCTTACATCACAAATTGGTACCATTAATTTTTGCATTTTAACTGCTTTTTGCATTTAAAAATATTCTACATTAGATGAAATTGTAATAAAGTGCCGTTTTTTATGACTTTCTTTTCAATTATCATCGGATTTAATAATAGCTTAAGCATTTTTATTGAAATTTACAGTTTCAATTATTAAGTCTAACATAATTCATCAAATAATTTTGTTATAAACGTACACAAAATTTTTATAATACCATGTAATTATCAATTAAAATAAGTATACATCTAAAGAGATCAAATTAAAAGACATCAATATTTAAGAATATTGTATGAAGTGTAAAATTACGAAATGCTTTTCAAGCATGTATTAAGAAGAAAGGATATTATTCACTTATAGATCTCTGTACAAGTTAAGTAGAATTTTTATTCTACTTTTTAAGGACGATTTATTACTATTTTTTTTAAATTCTCTCTCTCTTTCTCTATCAACATTTTATATTTCGCAATTAAAAATAAATTTTAAACTCCAGTTTTCATATCAAACTGATTTTTTACCTTATATAATAGTAGAGGACATACGCAATATTATAAGCAGAACTGACATACGTGTAGTATTATAATTATCTTTCATTTTATTAGAATAATAAAATTCTCATTACGCAACTCATTACCGCTCAATGAATGTATTAAGAGTTATACTTTGCCCAGAAAAATAAATTCGACGTCAAGTAACACTGTCAATAAAAGCAGTTATCGACACAATTATTAAATTATTTACAGTAAATAATTATTTATTTTAATTGTATTTAGATAATGCTCTTTGAAAAATAGATGTTTTAGATTACTTGATTAAGCATTTAATACTTATATTGTTACTGGTTTTTTTAAATTTTCCATTAGGATAATTTGTTTATTTTACTCATTAATTGAAGAAAATAAAGTTTCGTTTACTGGTTGGATAGAAAATAATCTAAATGTATTTAATTTTCATAATGAACAACTAAAGTTGACATTATTATTAATACAAGATTACCATTTGTCTATATTTTACCATTTTTTTCAAGATGCTTGTTTTTTTTTAATACTATTCGTAAAGACTTCACATTTGAATTTTCTGGCACTGTGTATTGAGGCATATAGACGATAAGCATATAGTACATATCCAAACAATACGCCATGTCATTATTTTAGAAATAAGCGTAATTTGTACCATTCGTTCAACAACAAATTCAACAAATTACGATGCTAAAGGTAAGATGGCTTTGGATTCTGAGGTGATGATACCAGGGGTTCTGATCATTCATGTATTTGAGATCACCCTGATTTAACATGTACGTTCTGATCGATAACCGCCTTGTCTTTCTTTTTATTCCAATAAAAATGTCAATTTAAAATTTTCACCAGTTATTTATGAATATAAATTTTAACATCAACGTTTTAATTTCAATATTATAATATTGGCGATAATTTAATAATGATACATAAAAACTATAAAGATCGTAAGCAAGTAATTATTTTCAAAAAGTGTTATTTATATGTATAGGATTTATAATAAAAAAAAAGAAAAAAAGGAAAATAATGTTGTACTACTCCTTTATAATCAATGATAAATTATAAAATAAAAAGATTTCTCGTGAATCAGGAAGTGATTTGTTTTCGACAAGTATATTAAAATTATAGCAATCAATCCAGTTTTCTCAACATAAATAATGCATTTATTAAATAGCTTTCTATATCAAACAGTTTTAAAAATATTACGTACCTTTAGACTTTTGAGATTTAGCGTAATGTCGTACTTATTTATAATTATTTAGTGGATTTGAACTCTAATGGTTATTAATGTTATCGAAACGGAATTGTAATCAATTAAATAAGCATATACACTAAAACATGTCCTTCCTACACTTATAGAAGTAATAAACTAAGAACCCAGTATTTATATAATGTATTTAAAATTAATTTGTAAAAATCTTGAATACGCAAAAAATGTGCATAATTTATTTTGTACGTATCAATTTATCCGTGGAAATATTAAGGTAACATGCATCATTATGTAACAAATCTTGATTAAACGATCATAAAATTAGGTAATCTTGTTAAATTATATTTAGGGCTGCGGGAATAATTGTATTTTAAGGAAACGTGTTATATTATTAAGCTCTGAATTGAAGGTAATTTATGGTGATAAATAACTTACGTAACAAATATTGCAAAAAAAGTGGAAGAAAGTTTGTCGTAATAGCATTGCGTAGTTATAATAACAAGTCTTTAGATAATAAAAATAAAAAGCATACACAGACATGTAGACACATAAAATGGGAAAATACAGGCATAGTACGTTGTCGGTCGGGTTACGTTCTCTACGAGCCTTAGTGACCTCACTAACTCCCTTTATGTCTTGTCTGCGGTTTGTTTGCTAACATGTGGGCGCTCATTTGAAAAAGCTATTAACTTGCCTGCTGCAAATGAGATCTCATGAAGATGACACTGCATTTAACAAGACTACTCACGGGGTTGTTGAGCAGCCTTTATTTTTGGGACGCTTCTAAATCTACATCGCAAATCGAACTCCCTTTCATGTTTTCTTTTACTCCATTCGCTCTTAAACTAAATTATGTATATTTTAAAATACCAAGACTAAAAGAAACAGGACCCCTCTTTACTTTCTCTTTCGAGAGTAGCGAGAGGTCCATACTTCTGGCACAATACAATTTTTACGACTTTATCCATGTATGTCTATTTAAATCAATCACCAGATCGTTTACAAATGTTGTCCAATAATTACAGTTTTAACACTACAAAATAAAATGCTCATCGATCGGAGGCATCATAGTTTTACGAATTAATAATGTCGCTGTTACATTTTTCGAATTGACTTTTTATTTTAATTTTTCTTTCACTGGAATTCTCAACCTTTATAATATCAATCTAAAATAAACGAATACTTTTTTTTTATCTTCTACCGCCAATGATAAAAAGATGCATTAAAGTACGGGATCTTTTTTACACGTTAAATGCTAAAAATTATTAAGTAAGAGTAAAATTGATGAAACAAGAGAAGAGCTGAATAGAAGATCTACGATTTCATCGATCAGGCCCATGAAGCGGCCCGACTAGAGGCATGGGGCAGACTTACTAAGAAAATTTTAGCGTTAACTACTACTTGATTTCGCTCAGGGCATTATAAATGAATAAATTATTGATTATAAGACTCGATATCTATTATTTGCGATATTCTTGACGATCCAAAACTTTAAGCCATCGTAGAAAAATCTGTTTTCTAAGATGGACAAATAGTGTTACAATTACATAGTGTAGCTAGAATTTTTAGTAAATCGATTAAAAGCTGCATAGCGGTAGTCCTATGATTAGTTCATTTTTCAAAAGTATATGCAGTTCACGGAAACTGGCGAGCAGAGAAAAGAAGGAGAGCAAATAAGCAGATCTTGGGGTCTGATCACCATCGCCGCCTCCACCGTCGTCGCCTCCACCGCCGAAGTCGGAAGCCTCTTAGTAGTCTCGTGCCACTCGCCGCGCTGTTGCAACACTGTACTCCACCTCCTTTTTCTCGTTCCTCGAATTTCGCTGATATCGGAAAAGGCACCACTTGGCCGCGAGTCATCAGTACGTCAATAGAACGTCTACGTGAGACTGACTCCCATTTTATCCAAGTTCACCGCTCTCCGAAACTTATTAAAGCGTCCCCGACCCTCATTATCTTTTCACACACCCACTCACTCTTTTAATTGTCCATGTGACTGTGGCCCAAGTGCGTGGATGCGTGTTGTGCCTCTGTTTTACGTGGATTTGATGATACATATGAGTTTCGAAAGATATTCGACATGAGAGCGTGGGATAATTCGACTGACAGCTCATCTATGATTTACCAGTTTTTCTGCAAAATTACGGAAAACCAAGTTTTTACGAAGTCACGGACTTTCCCAGGTTTCAATTCTCAAGCAGCCGTCTATATTTCGAATTACACAACTAAAATTTTTTAACTAAGCCGGTCTCTCGATATTTCATTCATTCTTCACTATTCCAGAATCATAAAAAGTTTTATCTAAACATTAAAATAATAAGTCCCTAGAATATAATTTGCAATTTTCTAATTTTTTGAAATTATTTCTGAAGCGTATATTATATTAAAAAATTATATTACGCTTAAAATTATATTTTAAGCAAAGTCCTTCCATACGAAACACTTAGATAAACTGCTATAAATAATACTTTTATATAAATTTTTGCATTATTATAAAAATTATTTTGAATAATAGGATCGTTCGTTAAAATAACAAAATAATTACGAATATTCATTTCCGAATTATAATTAAGAGAATTATCAATACGATTATTTTTTATATAAATTAAATAATTTTCTATGTAAACAGAATATTCTTTTATTATTGTGAAATGGGAGAGTTTGCAAATAAGTCCTTAATTTAAAGCGCATTGCTGACACAACGCATTACTGTGATATAATCAAGAATATTTTTCATAGAGACGGAACTAAAAATTGTTGATTTTAATTGTAGAAAATGCCTTCGCTAGTAAAGAGGGAAGCGCCGGAGCCGACGAAAGCCGAGGAGACGCAGACAGTCTTAACAACTATCAGTCAAAATCTGACGACACTGAGACCTGTCACAATTACTGAAGAAACCGCGGGACCTGGTAAGTTTATAAAAATAATGTTATGTTACTGTATTAAATAATGTGAAGTACTTTTTGAATACGTAAGTACGAATCGAAGATTCGAGCTACGCTTGAATTGTTGTTTGATTGTTAAATCGGGTGAAGAATCAAGCTCTTATTCATTTGCAGTAATCATGACGACGGAGGTGGATAGCATCACCACGACCACCGCGAAATCCGTGGAAGAGAATATCGAGAAGACCGTGGAAAAACTTGCCGCCGAGGCGGATTTACCTACGTGGGGTCTTGTAGCAATTTTAATAGGTAATGTTTATCGGAATCCCGATGAATATCTATTATCAATAAAATCATACTTTAAACGGGCTTTAAAGGAGGTATTCATACGTTTGACATATAATTTAGTATTTCATCGAAATGCCCACACCGATCTTAATCCTAAGCTCTAGTTGAAGTAGAATTTCTCAATAATAATGAATAATGATATGATCCGAAAATTTTTTTACAACAGGAAATAATTAAATTAATAGTTTGGATAATTTTTACTTAATTACCATTCATAAATATCATACTCAATATCCTACAAGAGTGCATCGCCTCATTAAAAAACAAGCAGTAGGCATTATATTATTTTTTTATTTTCATTACAATATTTCATTACGAATATGCAGTAATAATTTTAAAACAGCCTCTTTTCGAGTTTAATAAGGAACGTGATATTATATTGCTATTAATTCGTTATTCATTCATACATTCATTCATGATTATTAAAATCATTTGTCTCAGCTAATATAATACGTTGATCAGAGTTCATAATAAATAGTAGCCATTAAGGATTTTTAAAGAATTTAATTAATTATGAATGTTTGATGAAAGTTTTAGAAAATTATAAATTTTATTAGAGTAAAAATAATTTTTGTACCTTTTCACGTTGTATTATTTCAAAGCGATAATGGACCTCCAATTATTTATTATTTAATATTTTTCCTTTTATCACAATCTCTACATTATAAGAAAAATGTCTAATTTATTAAGTTACACATAATAATTATATAAGGAATGTCGTTTAATAAATTTTATATTTAATTCTGGGCTATAAGTGAGCCTTTAAAATTCACGATAATCAGCTTAGCTAAGAACAATACTTAAAAAAAAAAAAAAAGTACAAACTACTATTTTTTCTTAGCGGTGGCCATAGTCGTACTCGGCTTCTGTGGCTTTTGCATAAGAAGATTCTTCCGTAAACGACGTTCAAAGGATGGCAAGAAAGGCCTGAAGGGCGCAGTCGATCTCAAATCCGTGCAGTTACTAAGTACCACGTACAAAGACAAGGTAAGACTGATCCACTGCCAGTTTGCTTTGGTTGATAAATAGACGCAACCCCATACAAGCAAGGAATTCGTTTGGATATGTACAGGTTCAGCCCGATATGGAGGAGTTGACCGACAATGTCGAGGAGCCCGATGACGGTGACACCAAGCACAACGAAATCAAACTCGGAAGGCTCCAATATAAGGTAGAATTTTTTTATTAATACCATCCACTTGGTAAATTATTATTACAGCTGTTTTGGATTGATTTAATAATAAATTAATAGCACGTCGATTCATGCATATTACTATGAGCTTTTACTTTGTGAATACTTATTAGCTTCAACTTACTATAAATTCCTGCCATGTTTTTATTATATTAGCTACAAGCGTAAAAAGATATATTTAAATGCATAGTTCATTCTTCGTGAAATTAGCATTAATCTAAAAATTGTTAACTTTGTTGTGTTAAAAACTATAATTTCTGAATAAAATCGAACTAAACTTTTACCAATTGACTAGCGCTGGAATCAGGGGAGTAAGGGTGGACGAAGATGATTAAAGAAGAAAAAAAAAAGGATAAAAAGTCGAGATCGTATAGAAATGGTATTCAGGCGGTGGCGAGTACGGACGAATGGTGCGCGTATGGACGAAGACCTTCTTCCCTCGATTTCCCAGAGATATCTGCCCTGCCGTCGCTTCTCCACCCGATCGGCCTCCCTCCTCCTCTGGCTCATATATACTCCCGACCTAACGTAACTGCGGACGGGAATCCCCCAGGTCTCCCGAATCCGTCCCATCCGCTCCTGCTGTGGCAGGTACGCGCAGCGGCGAAGATACGGGCAGCGCGCAGCTTAATTATTTATAGAATAATATAATTTGAATTTAATACATGCTATTAAATAGTAACGATATAATTATCTAGTCAGACAATTTTTACTAGTGAATTTGATAAGAAAATAATAACATAAAATATTCGTTATATATGGTTTTTTTATAATACATGTTTTTTAAAATAATTTCTACTTAAAATATAAAAGTAACAGCTATAAAGAATATTAAATTCTTTGTGCATTAAACAAATAAATTAATCCTAATGTTTTTTCACTTATAAATTAGAAATTTTATTTTATAAATTTTTTTTCTTTCTCAAATTAATTATAAAGATACCTTTTTAATATTACATTAAATTTACTGATTTAAAAAAACATAAGGAAGTAATGATAATTGAAAATTTTGTTATTTTATTTAAGAACAAGCACTTTTTTAAAGATATTAATTTAAATTAATTTTATTTTCAATATTTAAAAAAAACAATTGCATAATTTATTATATAAAAATAAATAATTGAATATTACTTATTTTTATCTATTTAGTGTCTTAATGAAGATTTAAGTTAAGAATGGCAAAAAATAATTTATCATTTCATAAATTACTATAATATATAATTATAAATAGATTTTATTTTTACATAAATTTAAATCTAAATAACTTTAGCGATTTTAATAGTAGTAAAAAATAAAATTTGAAACTAATGAGAATTTTTAATGATCAAAATTACAGTTTCTTTTTATAACATCATCGAAAATCTATTGGAATCGTTGAAAAATTTAAATAATTTAATTGTAAACATCCTACTACATCAGTTAAGCAGTATTGATTTATTTATATATATATATATGTATATTAATACATAAAAGTATATATATTATTAACATAAAAAAGCTTGAAAATTTTTCTACAAATATAATATATTAAATTTGCTAATGTATATACATAAATACAATTAATTATTATTTAAATTTGTATTATTCAGAACTTAATATATCAAACATATTGTAGTATAGCTTATGTAAAAGTTTTATTACAATTTTATCGGTATTTAATATAACTTAAAAAGGCATAAAACTTATTAAGAAATAACAAAGAAATTGAATTAATATAATAAAAAATCGTAATTGAATTGAATAATTAATTAATTATTGTAGCAGTTTATAAACTACTTACCGCATCCGTGAGTTCTGAAATAAATAAAGGATAGGAGGCGGAAAGATAAAAGTCGCTGATCGTTGTTATTAAATTAATTGAATTTATTTAATTCCCCTAATCGGTCGCCGCGAGGCGTAAAAAACCCCCCTTCGCCGAGAAGGAGGAAAAAGCCTTTTATCGCACGCAAGCAAATTTACAATCGAATCGAATAACTATAATATTCGGACGTGTTCGCGTTGCGCGCGCGGGAGAGCTCTCGCATAGAAATTTACTTAAAATACTTGTTCGGACATCTGGGGGTGGCCGATCCTTATGTGAGTGCGGACACCGGGTCGTCTCCAACGTCTTGGAGACTCAACCTGGCCGCAGAGAAACTCTCTCTCTCTCTCTCTCTCTCTCTCTCTCTATCTTTCTCTCTCTATCCCTGTCCTCTGGATCGGCCACCGGGAGTCGTTGCTCTGCTCCCAGTCCCAGGGAAGGTTCCCACTGGGGTGAACTCGGGAACTCCTTGTCTCCGAATCATCCTACCACCAGTACGTACCACGACGTTACGCGAATGATTCTTATCGATCAATTCGCGAATCTTCTTCGCGCCTTCAGTCTTCAATTGTTTTTCTGTATATTATTTTTCACGCGCCAAGTACAAACGTCGAGCGGTCAGTTCCAAATTACTCCCGCCACTCATTTGTCCGCATCAATTAATCGGTTTACAACAGTTATAATTTGAATAATACGTAATTGTTTCTATAAATAAATGATTGTACGGGATATTAAATATAGATCTATGCAATTCAAAAATATATATAGTAAATAAAGCGGCACTTTCAAAATCTGTAATGCTAATTCACTGATAAACGATTGGTTTTTTAAAAACAATTAGAATTTTATGTTTAAAAGTATGAAGTCTTGTGGACAGATACAACAATTCAATAAAAAAAAAGTCAAAATTCATAAGATATCTGAAATAATTATTTATTGAATATTTAGCAGTTATTGCTTGTTTCTCCCTTTCTCCGCCCTCTTAATTGCTCTTTCTATTTATTGTTTTCATGTAGTTACTTCTCACATAAATACACACAATTTGAATTTGTAGTAATTATGAAAAATAAAAATTACACAGAGTGAAGGAGTAATGTGATATAGTGTATAGTGTATAATGTATAGTGTAAATATAATAAAATGTGATTAGTATAAAGAATAATAAAACAGATAAAAAACGTTTAAAAAATTGGATTAAATATGAAAAACTTTTTTGAGATGCTAGGACTATTGTTTATCGCGGGATGGATAAGGGTGGAGGAGAAACGGGTGTCAATTCAGAGAGACACAAGGCGTAGTATTTTTACTGTTTTTATTATTATCTTAGTTACATTGAAGGACTGATAAGGGACTGTCGTCCTATCGCTCGAGCCCCGACCTCCGGGGCAATCATTGCCTCCCACGCACTGGCCTTAAGTGGGGACGAAGCCATTGGGCTAGTCGGTCCTATAAGGGTATCCGTAAGGGATTATAATATTAAAATATATTTGCGGTAATTATAACGTAGTGTGCGGCGCAGGCATGCGCGTGGTGGTGCGCCTTGTTAAGCTGTTTATTACAGTGCGGATAAAGCGGAAAATAAAAAAAGAATCAGATAAATTTGATTTGATAAATTATAAATTGCATGTACAATTGTTATACTCACGATTCTACGCTCTAGATATTTATATATTTAATTTTCGACTTATATATTTTTATATTTACCGAACATACAATAATTTTAATAATTAAAAATACAATTTAATATGCAATTATCTCAAAAAATGCTTAAATATTGAAATTAAATCTAATCTCATTAAAAAAGTGATTCACTGTTTATTATTATAAATTTTTATAATAATAAATAATTATTTAAGGTGTTTTTTTAAAAAAGTAATTGAACAAGTAATATTTGTGCAGCCATGAATAGAAGAGAGTGGATATGTAAATATTTTCAGTAGATGTTATGTATACAAGTCATAACATTTCGAAAATGTAGCATCGAAGCTCAAGACTATTTATAGTAATGAGCCATAAAATAATAACCCAAGCGGTAAAAATGTATACGGCGATGTATCGTTATCCGAATCAATAAGACTGCGAAAGTCCACGCTCGTCCAAATACACATAAATAAAGCTATAAATAACGAATAGAGAATTAAGTAAGAATGATAACTTGTTCTAGCTGGAATACGACTTCAACTCGAACAGTTTGGCGGTGACCGTAATAAAGGCTGAGGAACTTCCGGCCCTTGACATGGGCGGTACATCCGATCCTTACGTCAAGGTTTACTTGTTGCCGGATAAAAAGAAGAAATTCGAGACGAAGGTCCATAGGAAGACGCTAAATCCAGAATTCAACGAGATATTCACATTTAAAGTATGTTAAATCGTCCATTGTCACTTTCCATAATAATATATTCATTTCATAACAGCTATCACGTTCATATATAAAAACGATACTAGCGCACGTGTCTTTTCGTAGAGAACAAACATACCGCGATCGAATTATATTTATTCACATTCTTGATTTTTAGGTAATACGTACAGGCTCCACATCGGATATTTATCCTTACATATGGTTCTTCACGTATATAATTAACATTATAATATATTTACGATATGTACAAGACAATGAAAAAATACAATCAACCAGTAAATATGTTTTGTTTTATTTTTTTATTTATTTTTTTATTAGGGATACAAATTATGAAATAATAATAGTAATAATCAAATATATTAATTGTTAGGAAACAGGATAATGATCGAGTAAAATTGAGGAAATACAAATAAGTAAATGCCAATGAAGAAATAAAATATGGGTCGAATATTTTAATTCTACCTTTCTATAATAACTCTATATAATATTATAATAAACAATACAGTAATATACAATATTTGCATAATATTTGAATATTAATTCATGAAGCTTGGATCTTTCACGTGCTCGAAGCGAAGGATAAGAGGCACTTATTAATTAATATTTTACAGGGTGTTCCATATGCTGATGCGATGAATAAGACGCTTGTCTTCGCCATCTTCGACTTCGACAGATTTTCAAAGCATGACCAAATTGGTGAAGTGAAAGTGCCACTTTGCCAGATTGATTTGGCCCAGACGATTGAGGAATGGCGAGAGCTCCAAAGTGTCGAAGGAGAGGGTGGACAGGTAAGCATATAAGCATATAATACTTACTATATTATTAAGGAGAAGGCCAGGCCCTTTATATTCAATTATTTTCCACTGAAATTAATTTACTCTCTTATTTTTACTTTTTTAAATGTTCTCAGAAATTTATTAACTTTGAATTACTGCCTTCCTTCACTCGTATATAATTTTATAATTTTCATCAAATTAAGCCATCGCGATAATAAAACCCAATACTTCATTTCGCCAAATTCTTCAATTAATTGTCTCAAGTTCATTATAAAAATGTAGTAAAAACATTAATGCATAAAGTATTTACCTCTAGTTCATATAATTATCTGATAGTATAATAATTCCGAAATAAATAATTATCAGAATACTAGCGTCATAATGACCTACATTAAAAGAGCTTCTTAAATTAAAATAATAATAATATTATTAATAGAATGTATCTGTATTCAGCTAATGCAATTGTTATTAGAATGCTTATTACATTTTACACGGTTAAAAATTAGTAAATTACATATTAGTTTTAATTGATCAATTTTAATAATCGTCATTCGAGCTTTTTTACCGAAACTAAAATACTATCGATCTAATCAGCAGTTTATTAAAGATTAAAGAAAATATAATCGCAATTGTATTATAGATAAATAAATAATTTATGTAAATTATTTACTGGATAAAATGAGTTAAATACATAAAAATAAAAAATAAATCATCAATGTATACTAGTTAAAAAAAATACTGCTTTTTAATTATTGCGATATATAAATATAATTAGAAATTTATTTACAGGATAACAAACTCGGAGACATATGTTTCTCTCTACGATACGTACCAACTGCCGGAAAATTGACAGTAGTTATTCTAGAAGCGAAGAACCTGAAGAAGATGGATGTCGGAGGTCTGTCTGATCCTTACGTGAAGATTGCACTAATGCAAAATGGTAAACGACTGAAGAAAAAGAAGACCTCTATTAAAAAGTGCACTCTTAACCCGTACTACAACGAATCCTTCACTTTTGAAGTACCTTTTGAACAAATTCAGGTGAGATTAAGAATTAAGAGATAATTAGAAGATATTATTTCTACCACCTCTACCATTACCACTACCACTACCACTATCACTACCACCACCTCTACCATTACCACTACTACTACTACGACCACTACCACTACCACTACCACTACCACAACCACTACCACTACCACTACCACTACCACTGCCACTATCACTACTTAAAGATTCATTTAAAAAGAAGTCATTTTATGTTGAAAAAGTATATTTGAAAATATAAATAGCATAAGCACTCATATCTGATATTATGCTAGCCAATCAGAAGAATCTGTACTATCATATCCACAATCATATCGGTATTAGGGCAGATGTAACACTATATTATAATGTAGATGTAGACTTTCCTAATGTAGCGACAGCTTACTTTTGCTAAGCGAAAACACAAGTTTTTCAAACGGTTACTTTAACTTACAGAAAGTGAATTTGATGGTGACTGTCGTGGACTACGATCGTATCGGCACATCCGAGCCTATCGGTAAAGTCATACTCGGCTACAACGCGAGCGGCACTGAATTAAGACACTGGTCGGATATGTTGGCGTCGCCAAGGCGACCGATAGCCCAATGGCACACACTCAAGGATCCCGAGGACGGAGACAAGAAGGATTAAGTCGATTATTAAGTACGCTTATTCATATCTAGCATTCTCCTTCGTCTCCTCACCCACAAAAAATTGTCAACCCCTCTCCCTTCTACCCTCTAGCTATCTATTCAACTGTCACACCGACACACAATCGCGCGCTCGCGCACAGAGTTCAAACACTAAATATGTACTTTTATATTTGTATGTATGGTCTAGCTATTAATAATTTATTTAATACTACTACTAAGAAGCGCATACAAAATTATGTGTATTTAAATTACAAGATAAATTCACCATTTAAAAAGGAAGCGAATCTTATTAATCTTATAAATATTATAATTACACGCTAAAATGAAATAATATTGTAAAATTTATTGATTGTATATAATTGTATTGTAATAACATTAGGAAAATATTACAATTTTATAAGTCGCTTAGCTTTATTAGAAAGTAAAAAAAAATTGATAAAAAGATCTAGCAGTAGGTATACATAAAGAGAGAAAGATAAATAAAGTTCGAAAAATTATAAGATGGAATATACGATCAACAGGAAATGTTAAGTGTAAGATAAAACAAATGATCATGTAAATTTAATCTGGAAAAATTATGTAAAGGAAGTAAGATCGTAAAGTAAAAGGTAACATTAAATAGTGGATAGTACAAATGAAATATAAAATAACACATTAAACGGAATAAAAATTATGAATAATTATACAGAAGAACGCGTATGAGAATTATGCGGGAACGAAAATATTTACATTTTAATTGTGACTTCGCGAACGTAGAAATTGTTCATAATAAATACTCATCTCTTAAAAAATTGATGGCTAAACGTGAGATGATGTATACCGACCTATTGAAAAAATACAGATTATTGAAAAAAATACTCGTGCAAAAATTATGTCAATAACTGCCAAAAAAAATTATTCTATTTGGCGGCTAAATAAATTAGGAAATAAGAAATTAGAGATTTTAATTTTATTATAATTCTGGTCAATAAATTATATAATCTATATATATACACATACAATCTTCTCAATGACCTACTTATTCGAATTATCTGCATTAACATTATTCGTCAGTAAGACGAATGTATGTGACTTTTTCATTTTGACGCACGATAGAATATACAAAGGATTTTATTCGAAATAAAAAATATACAGTACTAAAATTCATATTTTCACCGTCATTTATTGCATTTTAATGTTATAAAAAAAGTGCAAAAATTGATGTTTTTTTTTTATTTCAGGAAACGAAATCATGTTGAAGAAGGAATAGCAGAAGTTAAAATGAAAGAAAAGAAAGAATTAATTTTAAATTGAATAATTATATGATTAATGATGATTGAATGAAGACGAAGAAGACTTCTAATGAATAGAGATGAAAGTTATGCCATCAAGAAAGAATTAGCGTTAACGATATGTTCTCATGAGGTGTAGTGTCTTGTATATACACATACTGTATCAAATATTCTTCTTTCTGTAGATGTAATGGTTACGATCATTATAAGTTGTAATTAAGATTATTTAAAAAGAAGTATAAGGAAAATTAAATAAGAATAGAGAATGAGTCCTTTTAATGAAGACATAAAAATAAAATGCATTGCTTTGTAAAGGCTCCATCAAATTCTTTATATATGCTACATTTTTATTTATTATTTTTTGAATTTTCATTAATTTATAAATTAATGCACTAGAAATATAAACATTATTGAAACATATACTCGCATAGAAAAATAAAATACTACGAATACTAGTTATTAGCTGCATTTTGTATGTACAAGATAAAATGTAAAATTTATCTCTGTTACAAATCCCTACATGTATTTTGTATGAATTTCATACAATTGTGGCATAATACTCTGAAAATGATTGAGAGCTTTTATACGCTTGATCATAGTAAAGCAATGCATTTGTTTCGATCGGCTTTATTACGAAACGTACATTATTATTACAAATTTATATAAAAATAATATATTATGAGTAAGAATGAAGGAAATGATAAGAAATAGTAGAAACTTATGCTATACTTGTTTATGGGGCGTTCTCGCTCCTAAAGCGGTTTCATCGACAATATATGCATACAAACAAACGTACATATTGTATTTGCTTCTCGTATAAGAGAAAATCTTGTATTGTAATTCATCCGAAAGAGAATTTTATTGAATATGTGAAAATACATCGATCGAGCGACGAAAAGCACAAAGAGTTCAAGCATATCGTGTATTAATGAGTGTTGAAAATACCATAGTCATACTAAAAAGAAAACATATTGGTAGAGGAAGACTTGCTGTAAACGGTCACGTGAACGATGCAATAACAATCGGAAAATTATCTGTACGACGCGAGAAAATCACTAAGCTGTGCGGCGCTACTCCAAACCCTCGACGATCGATCGGCCTGTAAATTTCGTGAACCCTTGTAAACTCAAATGTTGTTTCCTGTAAAAATAAAAAAAAAACAAACAAAAAAAATATTTAGGTAGAATGGAAATAGCTGATATATATGGAACATGTAAGTAATTTTGGAAAGATTTCATTTTTAATTATTGTTATTGTTTCATCGAAGTCTATTTGTCTTTCTATTCGATATGCGACACACGCACACACACACACACACACACACATATATATATATATATATATATGTATGGCATAACGATGTGTGACTATGCAATAGACATCATGAACAGCATAAGCTATCGAGAATGAGAGAAAAGAAGGGGAAATCGATGGTTGATGATACTAATGTGCTTAAGAATTTTTTTACGTGTTTTGAACGCATCAACTATTTCCGCAAGATTTTTCCAGAAAACCTATTGATGAACTATGACGTTTTAATAAAAAATTAAACATAGTTATTATTATGATTCATATAATATGTAAACTCTTGAATGATAAGACGACGTATTTATATATACATGAATTGTGGATGTTAATCGATACTTATAAACTTATTTGTTATTAAAGTCACAAGAGATAAAAAAGATTATATATTTAATTGTAAGCTGAAAGATAAGAAAAACGATGTTGATTTTATTATGTTATTAATAAATATTATTTTATATTATTATTTTATATAATATTATAATAATATAATATTTTATAATATTATTTTATTAATAACTTCTAAAGGTATGACTTGAGAAAATACACTATTTCGAGAGGAACAGAGAGAAAGAAAGAAGTGTAAAAATGAGATTATTTAAAAAAAAACTTAGTATCTAAATATAAATAACAAAATCATATGTTTATTTACGTACTAATGAATTATGAATAATTTTAAAGACAGTTTCAGTAAAGTTTTGAGGCGATCACTAAAAATATATCACACACGCACACACGTATGCAAACACGTATATATTTCTATATGTATAGAAATGTGTGCTAGTGTATTTCATTTTACATGCGTCACATACATTCATAAAATTCGCCTCAATTTAAAATACGCACATTCATAAAACCATAGTTTGTGCTCTTGATGATTGTTTAATTATTTTAACTAAATTGATTGCGAGTCGACGTATTTGACGTGTGCAAATATTTCCTTCCCTTCCTGAGCGAGAGCTAATTTAAATTTTATAATTTTTAAACTATGACCACTTCATACATATATCTATGCAATTCTTCATAAATTCATTATGAACGTTATAATATATACGTATTGTGTATATTTTTCTTGAGCAAAACCAATTTTCTTGATAATATTCATGCGAATGTACAAATCCATCTTTATTGTTCGAATAGCAATACGCGTATATATAATCAGTACATACACTTAATTTGAATTTAATTAATTTTACTTAATTTTAAAAATTAAAATACTAAATTGAAAACTATGTATATCTATATATATTTATATAAAACTGCAAATCATATAGATATATTGTTGCTCGGTCGTATAAACAATTGATTTTCACGAACTATTCATCAAATACTAATGTAAAATTTAAAAAAATGGCCTTTCTCAAGCAATCTTGTATGCATCTAAAGCAGCTATTTTTCATTTAAAATTCAAAACAAAATTGAACTAATGTACGATAAAAGATTTGGTCCAGTTAATGAAATAAAAAATTGTCGTACAGATAATCGATATACACGTATATGTATATATATATATACATATCGATACCATCATCAAAGTTTCGTTGCATACAGAATAGCATGTCAATTTCCTTACTTTGTTTATTAGTATTACTTTATAAATTCTCGATTGTTGTTTATAATGTTTTTCTAAATGCAAATATATGTGAATATGCGGGTATGTGTGTGTATATATATGTATATACATACAAATGTATACATACACATGCATACAGGAAATACATAATATTATTTTTTTTAAATGCATACATTATAATCGGTAATGACAAAAGATAATATTCCAGAGAAATCGTTAAACGCTAATAAAGATAAAAAATTAATGGATCGAAAAAATTTAAGGTTTGTCGAACGTTAAGCCGCATATTTTCGATTTTCAATAGACAATTCGATGAAAAATTTTTATGTGATCACTGTACTTGGAAATATGAAAGAGCAAAATGAAATATACATAAAAAAGTAAGAAAAAAAATAGCAGCTGTTTATATCCAGAAAATGTACGTTTCCGTATATAATATAGAGAATTATAAGTAAGTGCATTATTGCATTTACTGAAGCGAGGAAATGAGAAAAATAATGAAAATGGAAAAAATGTTGTAGTGCTCAGTTACAAAAAGAATAGAAAATAATAATATTACGTAAGAGGCACGTGCACGTCATAACGCATAAACATAAATCATACGCGTAATCACACCGGGAATCACGTATAAGCATAGCGAATCTATAGAGAAACGACATAATAACATAGTTATTAAATGCATATATTAGGCTTTTGATTGGAAAAAAATTATAAGGAGCTTATTTCCTTCTTCTTTCGCTAGGAGATCAATAATGATAAAGAAATTTATTAAAAGACATGATTTTTTGTAAAAAGAAAAATATGTGCACTTTTTTCACGTTAAATGTTTATAGATTTGTTGAGGATCATCGAGCGAAAGGAGAATAAGTAAATTCCACTAAAGTATCAACAACCAAATCGCATAATTTCACTGTTTTATTATCACTCTTTGCAAGTTTATTATTATCTTTTATTACTCTTTTCATCATCAGGACCAATTAATGACTTCTGAAGGATAATGTGAGGACGAGGAAGGGAAGATTTATAACAGTAGTCTACCGTGATCATGTTTACTAGCAAATACATGCAGCACCGTACTTAAATGGGCGAAGGTTATCCATAAACTAAACGAGACTAAAGCGCAAATGCGAGCATAGCATGGACTTAATACGTTACACGTCTCAGTCTCTTTACTCTAGTATTATAATTCTTAGCAAGAAGAAAACCTTATTCAAGTGTTGATTATTTGACATTAATTCTATCAAATGATTATATATTTATGTTTCGAAAAATATTTCTCGTATTATTTGTTAAAGTAATTACCAATAAGATTTAATAAATAATTTATTAGATCATGAAAATAAGTGATTTTACAATAATTTACATGAATTATTATAACCGAAATAATTAGAAATATATCTAAGTAACTGAACTCGATCGAGATTATACTAAAAAGAATATCATCAAAGTTAGTAGGTGATAGTAAACGTATAGTAATAATACTACATAATAAATCTTGTCGGCTAGTTAATATCATGAGGCATCAATGTGTATTGAAATAATGAACCTGTCCAACTACACGATTATTCGAAATCTCCTAGAACTATCGACTGCCTTCGTTAACCAACAAATACACCGATATGATATATATTTGAAGCAGAATTCACAATATAAGGTTGTACATCAACACGCGAGGAGCCGTTACTGTGTGTGCACCTGCATTACCCGGGTGTTAAGCTTGTGTGAATGTTTAAAATTAAAAGATCGTTTAAAAAGAATGTTTAAACGGATCCTTGATTATACATTGAAATATTGCATCGAATAGCCGATATAAAGCAAAATTAGAAGAAGAAAAAACACATAGAAGACCGCATAGACGTAGGCTGTAAGTAGAAATATATAGGAGGGAATAGAGTCAGAGTTTCGGGGGAAGAAAATATAATAGGTAGGGTGTACTGCTACACGGAAACTTGACTGATTTGTGACTTGATATGCAGGAGTCTAGTCGAAAGAAGCTGATAGGTCCAATGGCATTTTCCTGATCGAGGATCAATTAATAATCGATAGTTTGATTGGTCGATCCGGCGAAGGAAATAAGTTATGAAATTAGAAACACTACGTGCCTACATAATATATCTAGATGCTTGTGCACCATAATTCTTTTGATGAGGACACCACCTCGTTAATAAACTTAGACGAATCCAAATAATATAATATTTATTAATACTTGGGCCTTTTCAAGGACTAAATTTCTAACTAATAGTTCGGATGCTTACAGTTACGTATATATCGAACACAGATATAATAACCCTAATGGTCCCATTCAATTAGAGGTTAGCTTTATTCTTTGGCATATTTCTTCTTTTCTTTTTATTTCATAAAAAAGAAATTTAAATAAAATATAGTGCGATCAATATTAGCATGATCGTTTTAAGATTTAAGAAATAGTCGAGATCGATGTGCTGGCTACTGCAATAATAATTTCATCCCTATAATAAGTGTTTTTATATTTTAAGAACTCCTTTCAATTGAATGTAAGCGGCCCTGGTCCTAAATTAGCGTAATTAGTTTTCATAAAGATCCATTGTCCCATCGATTATGTCAGGTACCAAAGAAATATTAAAAATAATGCTTGTCACAATCGTAAATGAGTAATAAATGGTATCAGCAATATAATGACTGCAATCACAAGAGCGCATGCGTAAAGGTATTTTAGACGTGCTAGTAATTGCGTTAAAGTCATCGGATCGATCAAATACCAATCCATTCTTAAATCAATCAGTCATTTCTAATCGTGCAAGGCCTGTTCGATGTCTAGGAGCTCTCTTTATTTCGAGTACGTTCTAAAGTGCCATCGTCCTTTTTATTTAAACTTGGTTGACGATCGTTCAGATTGTTATAGTTAATGCTTATATTAAGAAAATAATCCCGGCCTCAGCTAGGCTTATTAGATTTATATAATGCTCCGTTAAACCGAGCGTCGTATTACATATTAGATTTCTTACGGTTGAATACTTAAAAATAATATTATTTTAGAATTTATTTAAAATTAATAATTCGAAAATTTAATTTCAACAATTTAATTTAATAAAAGTTGCATGCATTTACAGCGGCCTTCAACTTTATCTTTAAAATAAGGAAATGCATGTAATATATGCATATTATTATAAGCAGTAAAATACAAAGACTAAAATAGAATAAAATGGTAATGATAATTTTCTTTGAGTTATTATTATTATTATTCTAATATATACCGGAAATTCAATTTCAATTTTAATTTTAATGAAACCTTAAATCTATTTATAACCATATGATGTGGATAATTAAGTATTATAAATAAATAATGATTTTAAGTGCACGGAATGATTAAATATATCGAGTCAAAAAGAAACTTTAGTGAAAGTCGTTTGTCTTTAAATCTGCAAAATGGAAGATTAAATGCTTTTTGTAAGACTTCTTTACCATCAATAAATCTTGAAATAGTATTTTACGACCATGTTCCACACTCTAAGATGTGTCAAACTTGAGCATTTAGTAAAAAACAAATAAAATAGCCAAATTTAATAAATAAGAAGACTTTTAGGATCCTCCGTATATCTTTTAATTTTAAGCGACTTTTTAACTCATATCACGACACTACATACACCTTGCATATATACTATGTAGTGCAATGTATACGCAACGTATGGGATATAGGAACAATTAAATTGACATTTGCATGCGCTTCTTATGCATATAATGAATGACGATCGGCAATAATATGTAGATGGAAAGCAGTTAAAAATTATAAAGGCAGATGCAAAATAGATAAATGAATTGTATATCTGTGTGTGCGTATTGATGTTTATCCGTGAATACTTCAACTTCAGTCGTTTTGCCGGCGGGACGACAGTCTTTATTGTAAAGTATATGATTTATATACCATCCCGAGTTAGATTAACGCTTTGTTCATTTTCTTATCCAGAGGTTAAGTAGGTTAAAATTCAAAAAGGGGAGGTTTAATTAATAATTACTCAAATCATACGAAATTGAACTTGATTGTTTCCTTGTTTCCAACTATTTGTAAATATTTAAAGTACACCGATAAGTCTTTTTTGAATATAAACCTCTTTTAAGTTTCTTCCGTCGTTGCTAAAACTTTTTTTTTAATATATTACTAAATTCATAAAGTGTCGAGCAATAAACTTTGCGAAAGCAAGTAAACCATAAAAAATAGAGTAAAAATTGGAATTGACTATTTCAGAGTCTTATTTCTCTCTGTAGAAAATAGTTGAATATAAATTGTCTTATTCATGATTTATGCACTTTCTCGAAGTTTAAATTTTTTTTTTAAAAAAACAGAAGAGATTTTTTTATTAATATATAGAATGACTCATAAAATATGTTTAATTAAAATTTTCATAGAAGTTTTTTATCTCTTCGACCATAACGGAGAGTAAATATTAGGTAAAAATTATGACGAATAGTACAATATATAAAAGTATTTATTTGATTTAATGTATTTATCAAAAAAATATTTTTTATAATTCAGATAAATATGTATATAAATAATTTATTGATTATTTTTATTAAATTATACATCAATCTACTAGATTTTAGGTATATTTTATTTATCCAGAATTACTATATATTATTATAAATTATTATTAAAAGAAAGAACATTTATTTAAAAATTATTTTTTATTTCATTGAACTATAAAATGTATTGTAATAATATGATAACTAAAAATTAAGAGAAAAATATTACTTAAAGAATTGAAATGTTATAAAAAACTCATTTGTGCATTTATTGAAGGTTTTTTACATTTATTCAAATTATGTATATTTAAATACATGAAATTCATGAAAATGATCACCTCTGCTTCAATTTGTATTATTTTAATTTTCTGAGTAAGAAGATAAGAAAGAGAAAATAAAGTAAAATAATATGGAATAGATAAGAAAAAATGTTTTCCAATTCATATCCAAATATAATAGCATGTGGTTAAAAAATGTTTGTATCTACGTTATTTTCTAACTTCTGTATGACAAAAAAAAGAGATTTGAGATAATAAACATCATTATATTTATCCTTAAAAAAATGCATCGCAAATATCAATGATTCTTATGTTCTGTTGCTATTTAATGTATATATGCATATATACTGTACTATTTTATTTGGTTTAAAAAATTGTTATAAATAATAATCTGTTTTCAAATATGGCTCCTGCAGCTAAGGTTTACAATGAAGTCCTAGAATATATCACTCTATACACTTTCGTATCGATCGTAAATGTATAAGTTATATTGAGACAAAGCAGCTTTTCTCAATGGCTCCTGTTTACTTGTGAACTATAAAAAGTAGAGAATACAAAAGGAAGGAAAATTCATTTTTCTCTATCTCAATATTTCAATCTCATCTTTCCCCCGACTTTGTATTTCTCGTATTGACCATTTCTTTTTCTATCCGCTTGTTTGCGTCTTTCGCCCCCCCTCTTTGCCCTCATTTGCTCACCCGTCTAACCGCCCTCCCCTTTCCGCTTCCTCAGTTACTCGTTATTTCTGGACCTTCCCGAGAAATTAAGGTAATTTAAAGAATTTTTCAAAATTTAAAAGTATCGTTGAATAAAAAAGACCGATCATCTTATAAATAAATAAATAAATAAGCATTTTTCATATGTAAATGTATTATTGATTTTAAAAGAAATTGAAATGAATAAGGAAGCAATGCCTCTTAAAATTTACCGGGAGCCGAAGGATGTGTATGAACCGAATCTTGTAATCATTTCGTCACGTACTGTAATAAAAATTAGCGAGGACGACGTATTGTAAATCCAAAAAAGTTATTATTATATTATAATTATTAACTAATAAATATTGTTGTTAAAAGTAACGTCTTTAATTTGTCTCTCTAATAAATAATTATAATATCAATTTTCCGAATTTCTGTCATATTTGAATGAAGGAACGTTGTCATGAATTGATACATAAAGCAAAAAAAAACTGCACTAAAAATAAAGTTCAAATTTTTATAGTTTTATTGAAAATAAACTAACAAATTAAAATAATGGGCAGATTAAATCGGGAATAATATAAATTTTACTTGAATCTGCATTTTGTTATAATTAATTTTGTTATATTTAATTTCTAAATGGATTTCATTACTTGTTTTAACGGAAGTGAAATAAAAACTTAATATTAAGAATTCATCTTCAAACTATTTATTATCACAAATGGTTAACAATGTTGTTATGTAATTTATTAAATAACAATCTTCTTAACAACAAAAGTATTTTTCTTTTTTGGTAGTTGTATGTTATATAAAAATATATTGAGCATTCATCCGTTTATAAAATAGATAATGTTTTCTCCAACTATATTGTACAAGGTAACGTCGTTAAAATACAATGCTATGTAGGCAAAGGAGTATCAATGCAAATACATGTACATACGAGAGAGAGAGAGAGAGAGAGAGAGAGAGAGAGAGAGAGAGAGAGAGAGAGAGAGAGAGAGAGAGAGTCAAGAAGAGGTTGCGTTTGGCTGTGCATTGCTGTATTTTATTTACTTCCTGCTTATGTACCGATAATTAAAAGTATAAGTATATATAGGGATTGCTGCTAACGACGATGATGAGAATGAGGAAAATGAAAATAATAATGAGGAGGACAATAGCGTCAGCTATTCTATGATAATGTTGATTAGTTGCTTTAATAGGCTTAATACTGGTGGCAGCACGATCGCTTCGGACTTGTCGTTCGCTGCTTTTTTACGGGAAGTCCGCGGGCGTACGGCTTGTGTGCGTTTGTTGATAGATAAAAGATGCCTCTTGCTCTGTGAATAAAATATCATTACGTCACGATTAATGTTATTAGAGATTTCCGAAAATCAAGACCACCTTATCCTATTATTGAAGATTAATTATTATTTTTTCTTTTCATTTGTCTCTTACATTTATTATTTATTCAATTTGGCATCACTTTCAATTATATTATTAAAATTAACGTCTATTATTAGTCTATTTTTATTTTCTTTTATGTATTTTATTATTAACTATTGTATAAAATATAAGCGAGCGTTTATATATTGATTAATATTCAAACAACCCTCACCCATAATTTCAAAGATAGATACTTGTACTAACAAATCATTGATTGAATTTGCGATAATAATGTTTGAATAGCAACAAAAGCGATAAAATATTTTAGGCTGAAATTCTATATGAGAAAACGGCGAATTTAATACTACAAAAAAAAACTAATAATCTTACGTATGTGGGGTGTCCTCCCCCATGGGCACGTGCTCTTCCTCGCTCGGATTGCACCAGCCTATCAGGTATGAAAATAGATTTGCGCATGGCGCTGCCCAGAACCCGACCTTTGTTGTTATCGACTCTATGTAATAAGGCGTCACTTTTGTATGGTCGCAGGATAGCGTTTCTAGAAAGTTCAGAAAAATCAAGCTTTTATTTCACTTTACTTCTAACGCGTTCTCGTAATTTTAACTTAACCAATAATAATTATTATTATTCCACAACAACAACAACAACAACAACAACCACAATTTTAATGCAGTACTCTGAAGCATTTCACGGTAAATGGATGTGCATAAGCTTTCGGCTTGGCATTATTTTAACATTGATTTTGTGATTCTCACGGAGAAATGAATATAATTTATGATAAAATGATTAAGATAGTACTTACGGAGAATGGATGACATCGCGCACCCGGGCTGACTTGATCCACCGTTCACATAAAAATCTGCGTGGCCGTTCGGACCCCACTGTCCGAGAATTCCAGCCCCCGTATGGATCACATCCACAAAGTGGGCATCCGTTTCGTCCAGGTCTCTCGACCGATTCCCGTTCATATAAAAAAATATCGTTGGATCGAGCCCTGACGTTTTCAACAGCACAAGAAACCATTCCACATGATTCTTATTAATTGACATTAATTTAATAGTATTTGCTGTTAGTAGTATTCGCTCCATCATAAATATTTATTATTATATTATTGTATATGATTAACTACTACTTGGGATAGAGGCGATATTTGTCAATTGAGTAATAGTTTAAGCGTACGCAAAACATATAATATATGTAAATTAATATGAAATATACCAACACGGACATTCGCGCATATTAATTGATTAATTAAGTATATTGAAAAGATATTAGTGAGAATTTTAAAATGGCATTCGTTTACAAGATTAATGGATTGTATAAGCTATTATAGAAACAGAAATTAGAAGAAGCTAGGTAATTGTTAAGGTACTAATTGTAAAGCATTTGGAAAAAAGACTAAGGCTCAGGGTCGATAAACTTTGGTGAAAAGTAACATGGGAAATAAGGATAAAGGGCTAGAAATAATTACCGGTTATCCTTCCTAATTTGTCGTCGGGCAGATAATTGGAGATGAGCCCGGCAATATGTGCACCGACGCTGTAACCCAATACGTGGATCCTCTCGACTGGAGTTCCTCGCGGATGGTCCCTCAGGTAGCGTACAAACTGAGCTATGCATCTTGAGCAAAAATCTGGTCCCCAGTTGATCTGCGAGAGGCAGGGCTCACGAACCAAAGAACCATAATCGACGATTATAATATTGTAATTGCCCCGCGTAAAATATGCTGAAATACAGGAGAGGATGTATTATCATCGCAAGTCCTCCTGAATCAACATTATTTCATTTTTTTGTCGATTGAACTAATAGTCGGACAATTATTATTAGACTTAAATAAATCAATGTTAACAAAAGCTTTTTCCCGACTAGTCACATCAGGGCTGGACTTATTGCACGAAACGCTCGGAGATCTTCAACTTACCTTTGCTCGATCAACGACATTATTATAATCGATCGTTATGCAATCGATTCTACGTAATACGTAAACCGTGTCAATATTACCATGAATAGATAGTGTCGAGAGTAACTCGTCTCCAGCGATTTTATTAATAAATAATTGCAAATAAATAACTGCTCAATATCCGTAGGTATGTGTACAAAAATAAAGACGATTCAATAAAACCTTTGCGAAGATCGGTGCTCGGTGCCAAATTTCTTCCCCCGCCGAAGCCGTGGATGATGATTTTCGTCGGATGGCTTCGATCGAAACGCGACTTGAATAATGATTGCTTTCGTGTCACGTCCAGTAGAAGTGGATTCTGCTGGGTATCTCTAAAAATATCGTTTTTATAAATAAAATGGCCAGCTTGACAAGGTAATTGATAGTGCACGCGCCCCTGCATCAGAAACATCTTTATAGAAGAGAGATCTCATAAAAGAAAAAAAGCGAGGATACTTGCCGAGGAAATGAATTTTAAAATTCCCTTCACCGATCCGACAAGAACGCGGATCGCGTACATTACTATCGCGACTTTAATTATCATAATGCAATCGCAATCTCGCCGCGAAGCATCCTTCGGCGGACAAAAACTATTCGATACAATTTATTGCGCTATCGCGCACTCCTGAATCAGGTCGGCCGTTTACTATCCTTGAGACCTGATCTGAAAAACTCCTCGCTCTAATTTTTTATTCGCCTTAAATCAATATCGAATAGCGGGGATGTGTGAATTACGGTTATGTAATAATAAATATCAAGGCTCTGTATCCAAGATAATAATCTTGCATAGCCGGATCGCCATGAAAAGAGTGGAAATTTTAAAGGGAAAAATTCTTACGAGTGGACAATGAAATTAACGAGGATTAAATAAGTTGAGCCGAGTCCCGATATCAAAGATGTATCCACATTTTTTTTAGCCAGATATTAATCTGCCGGCGTCTATTTGGTTCCTCGCGCACTACGACTTGTTATGGGAGAAAGGTGGCGATACCAGTCGCGCATGATTCAGGTCACTTTCGGTCGAAAGCGTATGAAAATAATCGTGATCTTGAAAACGAGAGTCTTTAGGCTGCCTGAACCGTTCTTACGATTGCTCCACGCACGTGGAGAATTCTCCCACCCCCTATCTCTCTACACATGTGCACGTACACAGCGAGCGACTCTTAACGCCATTTGTTAATTTGCCGTATCAGCGGCCTGTATTAACTTAAGCGCGGCTTTACGCTTGAAAGTGAAAAGCGAAGTCAGTCATTGCAAAATATAATGAAGATCACAGATTGATTTACGCGACAAGGAATTGCCGGTCAGCCGAATAAAATATCTTTGGAAAAAGACAGTTAAGAATACCGCGGTTTGAAATTAATGACCATCTGCACGATACTGCATTCGCGATCTTTCTTAACTTTCATGAATCATGATCCTTACCAAGAGTCATTAATACGAAACGTACAATCGCATTGGCCATTCAAAATAAATATATCTTCAGAATTGAAAATTCATGTACATTTTATGTAATGAACTATAAAAGAAATCTATTCATCATTAACTATTACATAAATATTTATTACTATTATAAATATTCTTAGAAAATAACTCGCGCTGTCGAAAAAAAGGTTTTATAATTTTTCTAATAAAAACTTCCTTTCATCATCAACAATTATACACATAAGACCATTTTATTATCGACATATTAACATTTAAAATAGTAAATACAATACAAATTTATTAACTTTCATTTTCATATGATACTTTAGGAAAATGTTATACACATTAAAAGCTCGTCAATGTTCTCAGAGTTCCTTTAAATGGCTTCCGTACACTCTCTTGTATAAATACTTCAAAATATAAACTTGAACATTCGTTTATGCAATATTTATGTTTTTTTATATCTAACTTAATACCTAAAGACATTAAACCGTTAAAAATGATTTCCAAATGCTTAACTCTATTATTAATTTTAAACAAACTTTTATGTACTTATAATTCGAGAAAAAATTATTTCAAATATTTTTAAATTAATATTGTTTTCTAACTTAAATAATTATTACGATTCAGAAAAATAAATATCATATTTGAGAATGTTTTATAGCATTACGATAAAATAGCAAATAAATATAATAATTAAATATTTACCTCATTTTTTATATACTAATCAACAATAATCCCATGTAATATTAAAGTTACATTAATCTGAAGAATTCATTATTTCTCACTAAATATTGTTTCATTAAAAAATAAAAAATTTGAGTAATTATTGAAAATATGTCTTATTATAATAAAACAAAATATTTCGTATAACAACGAATACCAAATTATACAAAATATAATTTAATAGGTAATTATAAGATAATAATTTATATATAATTTAGAAATGTATTATAAATTTTAGATTATAATTTTTTAAAAATTAATGGAAGTTATAAAAAAAACCAATGAAAAATTATATTCTTTTAAGATTTTCGAATTAGTTATACATAACATTTATTATAAATATATAAATAGCAAAAAAATTCATTCCATTCTTATGTCATCAGTATTTCTTTTTGTTTTTTTTTTTTAATGTGTGATTATTCATTTATCTAATTAATCTACAATATTCTCTACTAGAAGTCTCTACCAAAAATATAATAGTTGAAATGCTTCCTAAATAGAATATTTTACTAAAAAGTAAATAAATTCAGACAACAAATATACATATCGCTACCAGTTTTTCCAATAAATACTAATAAAATATGAATGTGTAAATAATATGATAATGAACCTCACCTTGTATATAAATAAAATTGAATAAGTGGATATGGACAAGTGTAGGGCGGCTTAGCGCAGGACGTACTGTTAAAAAGATCTTGCCATGATTTATTCTGTGCTGTCACATGATCTGAAAGGTAACGATGCAAATGGATATATTCAAAATATTTTCATCTTTTATACACAGTAATTAACTTCGTGAAATTAAAAATTTCTACTATAAATAATATCCCTTGCAAAAATTTCTAAGAGAAAATTAGGCAAAGACCGTAACTAAATCTTTTAAATGCGCTAATAAAACTGCTCCATATTATACATGGCTGTCTAAGATTTAAAAATTATTTTGCACATTATGTATAATTGAATAATCAATGTCCAAACTATCTTTTAAAGCAAAATATGAATATTAATAATATTTTTTACATTACATTAATTAATTATTTATACTCGAATACTTTCTGTTAATCGCAAATGTGTGATTAGATTTATACCAATTTTACCATTTTCATATTATATTCTCATACATTATTATTTATAACGCTTAATTCTTTTTTATCTTAGAATTCTATTATTTTGTAAATAAATTAGTCCCATAAGTATATATAGTATTGAGATATAATGAAATAAATACATTGAAATATGCCGATTTATTTATTTTATGTATTGCTTAAGTCCATAGAAACTCAAAGATTAACAGTTTATTTAGTCTAATAATTATTTTCTTAACCCTAAAAATGTTAAACAATATCAAAAGAAAAAGACTTATATTACATATACTTAAAGTTAACTGAACCCATTATTTATTTATAAAACGTTTTAAATTTAAAATAATACTTTTTATAAATCTACTTATATATTATAAATTATTTTAAATGTTTTAATTATAATAAAATGCTATTATTATATTTTTATTAATGATGATTAGTAATACAGTTACGTACTAGTCACTTTCGACAAAAAAAAAAATTTGTTTCAAAAAAGAATTATGTAGTGGATCATAAAATGACAATAATGTGTGTGAACATTTAATAATTTTAGTCCTTTTTCTTTATAGCTGTTACATATGATTTTCGCAATTTTTTTTCAACATAAACTTAATACTATTACGCAATAAATTTCTTTTTCTTCAGAATTAAAAATTATAGGAATGAAGGAAAACTGTAAGAATTTCTATACATTACATAATAATTAGGTTTACACATCTTAGTCTTACCTTGAATTTCTAATTAATAAATCGTTTCGAATTATGCTTTATTTGACAAAAGTCTCTAATAATAGCATAGAGAAGATTCTAATGTGACACACTGAAATAACACAATTTTATATAAACATTGTAATAAATAGATTTCTTTAAACATCAATTTTCAGACTTTATTTTTGAATGTTTGAAACTAAAATGAAAAATTAATACCACCGTGCCAAATAATAAGGAACCCTGCAAAAAGCAGTCGATTTTTCGCAAGACTCACGAAAGAAAACGAACAAGTTGAGAAATATGTGAATTTAAATTATGAAACTTGAACTTTTATGGTATTTTCACGAGTCGACAATTACGAAAGTAATTAAAGAGATTCTTTAGCTTGAAGCCCAAAATTGGAGTATTATTCTTATGTGAAGAAAAGTTTGAACTTATATTATAAAATAATTTAATGAGTAAATATTCTGATATTAAGTATTTAATTAGAAATAATAAAAGTTTTTATTTTAAAAGAAAGTGATAACTGACTCTTCTTATTATTATATAATAAATATTGTATTATATTTATAATTATACGTAAATGGTAAAAATTTAATCATATTAAGTTAATTTGACTGCTAGACTGCCTACTAAAAATTAGTGTATTTAATTATTTATAGCAAAAGTTTGAAAATAATTAAACGATATCCATAGCATATAGAGGTCATTCTGGCCATTCCAAAAATTTTCATAATTTTAAATATACTTTTTTAAATACTGAAGGCAAAAAATTTTAGAGCACTTATCTTGGAAATTGTAGATCATTACATCATTTACGTCAGGAGAAAGGCACCGAGTAAAAAGATGAATAGTTAGGGACATTCAGAATATGTTGATCACGGAAGTTAGTGGTGATACACGAACACCGGAAACGAAAATAGCTGTGCGAAATCAAAATAGTTGTGCTTATTAAATAATTGCATACTCAGATTATAAACTTTCTGGATCTCGAACAAACGATGACTGGGATGCAGAATAATACGTAATTTTACAGGATTAGATCCGGGAAAAAGTTCAAAGACTCCTTATTATTAACTACCCGCACGCAATTTCGATAACATTACTGCTTTCGGCTAATTACACCAGCATTTCTTAATAATCATACAGGAAAATCAACATAAATTCTATCTTTTCATTCATTCTTTACATACTTGCAATAGTAATTGATATTGCTACCTTGTAAATAACTCTCAACAATGCTGTTTTAATAAAAAGGTCGACGATAAAAGACAACGTTCAATTAATTTAGTAAAGCAATAATTATAAGTTATCAGTTATTGAAATATTTTATTAAATTTATTATGGTACATACTTTGGAAGTATTTTTTTATATGTAAATCTAATTATCTAGACTTAAAGCACAAATTACTCATACATATAATGTAATTTAGATAATTTTATATTATTTTGATTATTTTTTTTTTATATTTTGAAAATTGATTAATCAGTGAAACCTTTTCTATAATGAAATAAAAAAGCTATTGCGTGAAATTGAAAACATCATGAATATCGAAACTGTTATCGTAAATATAATATAATGCTGCTATTTATAAGACAAAACTAAAATAGAGTTTATTAAATTAATGTCTGTAGGTACCTCGGTATTAATCCTATCTTTTAATGCATAATCAATCAAAGTAAGGAATAATCGAAATTTTGTTACTTTGTACAATATAATAAGAAAGAGAAAATAATTGGATAACAAACTTTAGAATTTTATCGAGAATTCTATTTGAAATTAAATTTTTATAATATTCAAAATAACAATAGAATATTTCTGATTTTTAATAGTCATAGGATAAAAACAATGCTGTTAGTTAATTTTGTTTTGTCTGTTTTGCATATTGAATCATAGTAAAATAATAACTTTCTTAACTTCCTGTCTTCATATTATTATGAACGTTAGAGTCAGTTCATCTACTAAGATACACACGCAGATTTTTTTTGCGTATTAAATGAAGTATAATAGATGCCATGGGCATAAATTTCTTTTCGTAAAAATCTAAATGTCGTTTTATTTGAAAAAGGAAGATGATAAATTTACGTAGGAAGCGAATGAAATTTCTTGAAGAAAAACTGAAACCTATAGGTGAGTTATTCTCGGAAATTTCTCGTCTCGACATCTAAAACTTTCTCTACACTGTTATGTATAGATCAGTGGCTTCCGGATGATATTTGTCAAATGCTTCATTAGTATCGACAGGATTGAGAGGAACGCAAAATTATTTGCTCAATCGTTAACTGAAATGCCAACTGATTGTAAATGAGAGAAACCAAAAAGCCGAGAAACCGACGAGCCTGGGAAGCGATTGGCCGAATTAAAATTTTAGAGTGTGCGCGGGAAAATTCAAAATCAGAATCTAGCGAAAAGCTCGAATAGTTGGGTCGAAGACTAGGATTGACTTACCGGGAGTCCCAAGCAGCCGAAGAACAAGGAAAATGAATACACCGAGACTGATCGCCATCTCCGGCGCTCTTGTAGCTTATGATATAACATCGGACGCACTAGGCGATGGTTCGTGTCCCTCCGCTGCCGAAGCTCGAGCAGAAGGAATCGATCCTTACAAACTCTCTCTGACTTGTTTTTCTTGTATCACCGGGCACGTGTCGATGCTTCGGTCGAGGTTCTTCTCCGAAGTCTGTGTTGATCGAGAGGAGGTTAGTGCAAGCTGTTTGCGGCTCCTCGTCCGGTCGCTCAATGCCGAGTCATCGGCCGCCTCGACTCGAGAGCGAAGCTATATTAGAAAGTAAAATGCTTGCCGCCGTGTTTCCTATCCGCAACTGATATATCGTGCGTGAACCAGGTATTCGTCTGCCCCGCGGGAAAAACCAGGGTATCGCCGGGAGTGAGAGCGCCACACGCGCTTTTCCGCGCACCGGATGACAAGCTCGCAGACGGGTAACTTCTTACTTTCTTCCACTTCTTCTGCTGCTCCACGACGACGGGCATTATCGATCCCCTCCAATCGGATCTTGCAGAGATGAGCGAATGAACCGGTGGAATGAATCTACTCGTGGCTCTTGATCTACGCTTTTCCATTGCCTGCCTATTTACCGATATCCTTGAAGTGGCTAATCAAGGATCCCTAGCTCACCAACAATAATAAACACTGCACCTTCAGCTTATTACATGCGGCAATCAAAAGCTCCGCTATGTTTCGCGAATTTATACTATTTATATTGAATTCTTAACTTCGCTCGTATATATGTTTGATTAACAAGAAATATTTTACAAGTCTATTCAATACATTAACGTTATTAGAATAAAGGTAAATATCGAAAAAATCCTCTTAATAGCCCACCAATTTTCCTCATTTCTGTGCTTCTATCAATTAATATTTACATA